>OX123181.2:58218800-59418800 GCA_944739405.2 Euclidia mi | reverse complement strand
ATAGTGCTTAAGGGATTATTATATTCGTTATTACAAAGAACTGTTAAACTCTATTTGTTCTCGGACGTTGACGAAACTGCAAAAGGAATCAGCTGATTCATATACATAATTATATTGTCGATTTTAAGATCAATTTTATAGGAACAGCTTATTCCATTGTCGCCCAGGACACTGGAATGCAAGAAACAAAAATTAGATATTGTTGTTACTGAATTTTTGTTTTTTATATAATCATCCTATGCCTAGTAGGCGAATGGTAGAAAACGCTTTAAATCCAAGAAAGACCAATTTAATATCTGTACATCTGAAATTGAATCCGTATATTTTCAATTGTCTACAAATACATACCTTGAGCTTGAGACCAATGATAAAAAGATATTGCAATACTTCTTGGTATAAAAAATGCAATGCCTCTTCTAATTTACATTCTGAAGTGCAAACCCAAATTAGTTTGTTATTCTTTAGACGTTAGTCCAATAAAAAAGTGTGAGGCAACTTACTGAGCTTCATTTTGCATTTGTGGCCAGTATTGTTTAGAATGTAATGTATGGGGCATCCGCAAAATAAAACTGAACTTTTATTATTACCAATAAAAAGTTATTGTTGTTTTGATATCCAACTAGCGAATGCATTTTCATGTAGGACTTTGCAGCAAACTTTCTACTTCTACTTTAAGCACTCATGGATTTTATAAAAACACCGAGTGCCTATGTCATAACCGACGGTTTAGTAGTTTTTGAGTTTATTCGTAAAAAAAAAACAAAAAATACAAACTTTCTTTTCATATTAGTACAGAATAATCACACTCAATTTATTTTTCTGTTGAGGTTATAGCTCATATATATTTAATTAATTGCATAGCATATATATATTTAGCATGTATATATTTAATTCTATGGACTTCAATGTCTACAAATAAATGATAAAAAAAAATAGCAAGGTGTGAACATTTAGGTAAGAAATTGCTGGATTAAGAGATTTGTTTGTTTTACCGTACCTTTCATCGGCTAATCTCAGTTATAATTTAATCACAGCTGAATTTCGCGGTCTAAATAGGTATTAAGGTAAACATCATTTATAACGGAAATATATTTTTATTTATAACGATCGTAAAATATATTTAATATATGTAGGTACTAGGTACCAGTAACTTGTACAAAGTTCGATCAACAAACACATTTTTAAATTCGCCAATACCAAGATAAATAAACTTCTATACTAAGTTTATTAATGGATTAGAATAACAGAAATCAGTCAAATCCTTTTATTAACACACAGTCCTACCTACTGAGAAGCAAATGAGGGGAGAGGCTTACGTTCAGCAGTGGACTGCAAACGCTGTAAAGGAAACAGAAATCTGTAACCAAAACACTTCCTAAACGAGAGCTATATATTGAACTAATTATTTCCATCAACAACACATTGCACTAGTATGTAAAAACTAGAGGACGCCAGCGGCTACGCCCACATTTATTTTAATTTTACCCATTTTGGCCGTTCTTAGTGGTCCCTTACGGTCCCCAAGGAACATACATGCCAAATTTCAGCTTCCTGCGCCCAATAGTTTCAGCTGTAGCGTGTCTGTCAGTCAGTCAGTAACGCAAGGATTTTATATATTGGATTTTAGATAAAGGTTGGAATTTCCAATCACATGCTTCTAATTTACAATTTAATATATAGGTATGATGTAAAATACGTATGATGATTTGTGAATCTCATGCCTTAGCCATGTCATTTGGGACATATAGAACTCTTTGTAAGAATTTCGATAAAAAATTCGCTTTGCTGTGACTTGGTCCTGAGATTGCAGCAAAATATGCCAATCCCGATCTGCATGACTCTGCGGACCGCGGTGGTATTAATGATAGAATGCCTGTTAGGCAGAATTTACTACATCTTTAACAACACAAACTCAAAACGTAGAGCGAATGACGAGACCAAAAATGCTTAGTTACATTTTGGCTCGTTCAAACTTCAATCGCATTATTTAGCAACTAAAGATACAGTTCCTAGGTTTCAGACTAACTAGTAATAAGATCTACAGATCAAAGTTTACAAGTTAGTATTGGTCTTCACTGAGAGTTTCTAGACATTAGAACAACAATTGAATCTTTAACCTATAACTTGTTGGATAGCCATCTAAATAGGACAAAGGGAAATCTTACCGCTGAAGTCTGCAAGTTCAATCTGGTACAAGTCAAAGTATCTCCGATATTAGAATTGTTCAATCGGCTTTATTGGGGTTATTGTTTGATAGGGAACTGGTTTATTCACTTTGTTGAATGAATGTAGTGGGTGTATTAAGCATTCTGATAGATATTGGTAACTTGCCTCATTGTCTTTTTCTGAAGATAAAGGATTCTAACAAGAAAGAAACTGCAGAGAACGAAACTTATGCAAGTGACCGCGTGGTTTCAGATTGTTATAATATGCAAGCTATCGTTGTCCAAAGGATATAATAGTGTGTCAAGATTGAGATTTTGTGACATTGAAGTGTGCCCATCCTTAAGAGGAAACACAACGGCCGTTTTTTCCATACAAACGTAGTCTCCTGTTTTCTCCCTGGATAATGCCATTAGAGCAATTATTTTTTTCCAAAAGATGTACCTATGGCCCCGATTGGCATGTCCCTATGTTTTCCTTTTTCTCATAAATTTAATATTAAAAAAGATATGAACCTTCAAATATCTCAAAAATTGGCCAGATTTTCGGTTGTGTTCAAACATCCAAAAAACTAATTTGGCTAGATTATTTAAAAAAAGGAAAACATAGGAACACGGCCAAAGCCTTTCTTTAATTTAATACGAAAAAACTAGTTAATTCGATGAAGTTTTGGAGAAGGAATCAAGGGAATACGAAACGTTGATTTTGTGTACATTTAATAGGTATTTTTGGTCCAAGCTGCAGTTGTCTCGGGGGGAGCCTTGAGGCTGCGCGACAGCAATAGATTTTACAAATACCTGTTTTTCCTCGCCCGTAGTGTTTCCTCTTAACAAGCATGAAACCTTGGTAAAGATAGTTGTAATAAGAATACCAGTAATCTGCAAGCGTCTTATTGTTTACAAAAGTACATCTTTCAAGAACATTAGATGATAATCTTTCTCGTTAGCGTTCATGAGGACAGATTTGTTTCAAAATGGTTTCTCGTTCAGTTTTGTAAGTCCTTTAAGCAGTAGATGTCAGTTCTGAACCTTCTGAATTGGTGATAGAATAAACAAATAGGTAGGTATTATATATGCATTGAAAAATCTTGCACGAAAAAGAAAAAAAGTGATATTATTTTATTAATTTTGCTCTGTTAAAATCTGAATCCGCAGTGACCAAGATTTGTATCCGTCTTTTACTACCAAATCATGTCAAGCAATACGCCTTCATACATTTGTATGGATATGGGTTGACCCGGACACCGAACGCATCCACTTACATTATATAAAAGAATAAGAGCAATGTGCGACCTATTTGTAGTATAAATCGAAACTGAGTCGTCAGTGAAAGTGATACGACTATAGTGCGATAACAAAGATGGGCAGTCAGAGGGGCAGTGTGTATTGTCTGTCGGGTATAACACATCGCGCATCGGTCGGGTAGCGACCGGCTTGTCGTATAGGAGAAAAGGTGATGAAAGTTCGTGGCGTTTCCTTGAGGGGTTCGTGTGCGCTATATTTAGAAGTTCATGGAGCAATATTGTAGTTGAGTATGTTTACTCAGTAAACGTTTTCATTTACTGATTTTGCGTTACAAGATTTGTAGAAGCAAATGCTTAAGAACTTAAGAACATTTCATATTGTTAGATAGAAATAATGATAAAGTAGTATTACTCTGTTGGCAAATGTGAGAGTGACCACTATTCTTAGGTTTTGCATAATCTGGAAGTATACCTATAAATGAGGAAATCCTCAGTTACAGCTCAAATCTTAAGATACTGTTTAGATTGGCCGAATATCCTTTAGCCGAAGCCGAATAGCCTTTTGTTACTACACAGGGGACCAAAACAAATAAACACCAATTTAGCGGTGCGACCGGTCGCAAGTTCTTGAGATCTATCGCGGTCGAACTCCTAGGTCTCACACAATAAACGTAAATAAAACTGTTCTACAAGCAATCTGAATGAAATTGGCATGGAAAGTATCTTCTACTGTTTTGAATGTTGTAATTCCACTTCAGCGAATTATTTTTTCACTATTATACACTTGAAAGTATGTGAGGATGGATATATGTATGGATGTTTGTTGGTCTTTGAAAAAACTTGACATATTTTGATGCAACTTTGCAGTGATACAGGTTATACATCAAATAACACATAGGCTAACATTTGTCGCGACAGCTCATACATAAGGTATCAGACACACGGGTGGAGATGTGGGCGGCATACATATAGGTACACCTACTTATGTAGGTGGACAGGACATAGGTATTAAAATAGTACAGCAAAGAGCGAAAATGTATTTCAGGGACAATATTCAATATCCACATTATTGACGTTTATCCGACGTGGGTTTCCAATCGAAATCTAAGTGAAACACAAAACCATTTAGTATTCCTGTCTGACCTGGATCAACAAAAACGGTTAAGAAATACAATATTCGTTTTGTTAAAACACTTCCATGTTATCTTTTATAAGAATATTTTTTATATAAGATAGCATAAAGTTGTATAAAATAAATTCTGTTGGTTCTTAGTTTATATAAATAATAAGTCTTAGGAAGTTTTGGACAATTCAAAATTACTTTCAGCGATAAGGCCGCCTATTCATTGTACATTTCTTTTTATGATTATCGAACATTAAACTAAATTTTAAACTTTATTTAACTGGATTATATTTAACTAGATATATTAAACTTATATTTAACTAGACTATGCCCTCGGCTCCGCTCCTGTGAATTAAACACCTAAACCTTCCGGAGCAATCAAACTACGCATTGGTGAAAACTGTACTAAAATCCATAAAAAAATCAAAAAAATTCAAAATTCTAAATCCTTTATTCATTTGGGTCACAATGTGACGCTTATGAACGTCAAAATAATAAATTTATAAAATAATTACTTATACTCAAATTTAAAACATTATTACTGTATGCTTCTACATTTACATTTACTGCCACGTTCGCAAAGCAATAGGTAGAACCATGAGAAAGAACGGGCAATAAGAGTAGTAATGAGTTCACGGTCACTCTTTTTCATCGCCAGGTTTTGCATCATACACAATTTACATTTTGTAAGGTGCTGCAACTGTTACACCTTCTATATCACTTGTATATATTTACTGTACATAATAATACTCAAGCATAAGCATACGGTAGTATTTAGGTTTCCGTACCTAAAAGGTAAAAAACGGGACCCTATTACTAAGCCTCCGCTGTCTGTCTGTCTGTCACCAGGCTGTATCTCATAAACCGTGATAGCTAGACAGCTGAAATTTTAACAAATTATGTATTTTGGTTGCCGCTATAACAACAAATGCTAAAAATAAAAAAAATACATACAATAAACGTGTTTTTTCGTATTTTTTGCTTAAAATTGCTAACGGTAATAGGGAGACGCTTAAATTTTTACAGAATATGTAGTTAGGTATAATACCTTTCAAAATAAATTATTAAATAAAAAAAAAGTTAATAAAAAAAGGGGGCTCCCATGCAACAAATGTAATTTTTAAGCAATTTGTTACTCGATCTTAATAAACAGATAGAAACTTAAGTTTACAAACAACAAATGTGATACTCTTTTAAAGATGATGGTACGGAACCCTTCGTGCGCGAGTCCGACTCGCACTTGCCCAATTTTTAAATTTATCGCATCTATACAGACTAAGTAGACGAAAACTGGGGACTTAATTCCGTAATCTTAATATATAAAAAATATATAAAATCCTTGCGTTACTGACTGAATGACAGACACGTTACAGCCGAAACTATTGGGCACAGGAAGCTGAAATTTGGCATGTATGTTCCTTGGGGACCGTAAGGGTGCACTAAGAAGGGATTTCCCGAAATTCCCACGGGATCGGCCAAAACGGGTAAATTTAAAACAAAATGCAGGCGTAGCTGCTGGCGTCCTCTAGTATGTATAGATATCCAAACAAGTATTATCTAACTACCTATCTATTACTTTGTATGCTGATTAAGCAATGAGATGCAAGCAGATTATCATGCAAGATCTTGGAGACAAGACCATGGTACGCTCCTCTGAATTTCATAAGTTATGCACGTATTAAATTGGTAATCGTCGATTGCATAATGCATTGGAGAATTTCTGTTGTCAGATCTGTGAGATAGATTGCTGACAGTCATTATTGTCAGCCAGTACACCCATATATCAAATCATGCACTATTCTAAAGCAAAGAATATAGCTATCTACATAATTATGTAGATAGCTATTTTCTATGCTTTTTATATTCTGTCAAATCTAGTCAGCCAAGAAAATGGTCCTTGGATTCAATATTAAAATAATTAGCACAGCATTGTCTCAGTTGCGATCCCAAGACATTGGAGTACCTATTCTAATGTCAATTCATATACGTGCTTAATTATGCAGGCTTGAAATTAACTACCCAAGTTCCATATCATAACAAATTGTGTTTGTCTTAATGATGAATGCTAGACCCTCTTGTCCGCGCATAATACTTATGTAAGTGGTCTATTGTAAATTATGTCAAGTGATTATTTTCTTCTGACGTTCAATCTGTCTTCACGCGAATTGGATTTCTTATACAATGTTGCATCCACTCTGAATAAAGCCGTAGGCATAAATCTTGACAAGGTTGAGTTTTACTCATGATGGTATTTCATTATGGTGTTTCTCAGGAAGTAATAAACAAGCAAAATAAGTAAGATGCTACGTTTGCTAGCTTGGGCATAAATATTAATTCGATTCTTCTATTCATCATGAGTAAGTACATAGATATATGAAAACAACACGTGCAAAAACGTGAAGGCACAAAATGTTAAATTCTCTTCTCATTATTACACGTTTTCTGTCATATAAATGCGTCTCTAGAAAGTTTGTTTTAATATAACTAATTACAAAATACTTTTGACATGTTATACCGTGTTATGATAAAGTAACTTCATTTGGTTTGTTAGTTGTCGAAAATAAGGAAGTTTGCTACCTTAATTACTTTAAATGAAACGTGCTGTAGTAAACAATTTGATCAGGTAGATAATTCGTTATCAAACTTTCACCAGGGAAAGAAAACGAAGTTGCTACATCATTTTTCATACATCATATGTATACGTGATACGAACATAGTTCGTCTTTTTGTAAAAGACGAACTATGTTCGTATCACGTAAATAACATTTCGAATTAATGACTTGTAAGTAATTATTTGTACAACAATACCGAAATATTTAAGGTTTATTTAGAAACATGAGTTGTAAATAATTAGTTTTGACGTAGAATTTAATATTCGCGTTGTTCTGATGAGTTAACAATTAGTTGTACACCAACAGAAAAGCAATTAGACACGGCTGAGAATGGAGCTTAGTTGGGCTCTGACTGCACGTCCCATTCGCACGCTCGTCAGAAAGTTTCCTTGTAATTTTAGATTTAGGCGTTGTCATAGAAACTTTCACTGTGTGGACTAACGAGGTCGATAATACAATACCTTGTTAGCTACTTCTAAGAAGTCAAAACTAACCATGTTGTCCAACTCGCCTTCCTTTTTCGTCTTTTACTTCGATTTGTTTCTCTTTTTAGCTTATTTGTGATCAAACGGAGTTCCTCTATGACTGATCGGGCAAGCTTTCGGCAAGTAACAAGTATTATATCAGTTTAAGTCCCTTCGGGTGATTTGTCCTTGCTAGAACAGTTGTATTCTTGCCTTCAGAACGATGATGGATGGGATATCTTTGTGGACATTTTATCATTGCTTTTACAATATCTTGTGTGTATACAATGCTGAATATGTGTAAGTGAGGGATACGTATGAGTGAACGTGAAATGGCCAAATAATTTGTGTGAAATAAACTTTGTCGCGGTTTTGTAAGCCTTTTGGATGTACAAGTTTTATATAGAAGGTTGATATTATTATGTATATAATTTTACATAGTATAGAATGACAACTATATGTTTCCACATACTCAGATACAAAGATGCATAAGCAAATGTCAATTAATGCCGCAAGTAGACGACCGGTTGGCGCAGCGGGAGTGTAAGCGACTGCCACGCCGAAGGTCGCAGGTTCGATTCCCGCTCAAGTCAAACATTTGTGTGCATGAACATAGATGTTTGTCTTGGTCTGGGTGTTTCTATGTATAATATGTATGTATTTACAAAAAAAAAAAATGTTTATCCATTGTCTAGTACCCATAATACAAGCTCTGCTTAGTTTGGGACTAGATGGTGTTAAATGTAACTGACCGTCTGATGTTTAGTGATTGGGCAACTGAAGGCATTCATAAAAGTCGGATTAAGTTATATGAACTTTATAATGAAAAAACTTTTAATAATAGTCCAGCCTTTATTAATTATGTAAAAAATACTCAAAATCATTTAGACAAGCTTGTTATGCTGCAAAATCAATTTATTTGAAAAATAAAATAAAAAGCGCTGAAAATACCATAAAAGCAACTTGGAATGTGATCAATAGCGAAACTGGTAGAGCCAAAACACGCAGTCGCGACTACCTATTAAATATCAATAATGTGAGTATTGCAGAGGACTTGGAAGTAGCGACGGAATTTGAAAAGTTTTTTGCTAATATACCCATTGTAACTACAGCGTCACTCAAATCGTCTTCCATGTCTGCTGAAATGCTGCTTAAAGACTGCGTGCCGGAATGTGTTACAGATACCTTTGAATTTGTTGCTGTTATTACAGATGATGTTCTTAAACAATTTAAATGAAAAAGACAAAGGATCTGTGGGGATTGTCAGTAAAGACTGTTTCGTCTATTATTACATTAATTGCTCCACATCTTGCAACAGTGTTCAATGGTTGTGTCACTTCTGGAACATTTCCTGATTTAATGAAGTATAGCAAAATAACACTTTTATTTAAATCTGGTGACACATCAGACCCCTCAAATTTTCGACCTATTTCTGTATTGCCAACAGTTAGCAAAATTTTTGAGAAACTAATTCTTAGTCAGCTACTCAGTCATTTCAATAGACATAATCTTATTCACAAGAAACAGTTCGGATTTACTAGGGGTTGTTCAACTACTGACGCAGCAGTTGAGTTACTGAAAAGTATTTTTGCAGCTTGGGAGAAGTCGCAAAATGCGTTAGGTATATTTTGCGACTTGTCTAAAGCCTTTGATTGTGTTCATCATGATACTCTTATCAGGAAACTATATCATTACGGCATTAAAAATAAAGCTCTCGATCTCCTCACTTCTTATTTGGGCAACAGAATCCAGAAGGTCGAGGTTAATGGTAAGACATCTCCAGGTTCTGCTTTGAAAATGAGTGTCCCGCAAGGTTCAATTCTCGGACCATTTCTATTCCTGATATATATTAACGATTTACCTTATTACGTAAAGAATACTCATGAGATTGTATTGTTCGCCGATGATACCTCTTTGATTTTTAATATTAAACGACGACAGAGTAGCTTTGACGAAGTAAACAATGCACTCTCTAAAGTTGTCAATTGATTTAATGTTAATAATCTATTACTTAATAATAAGAAAACTAAACTTTTAAAATTTTCAATGCCCAATGTTAAACATATGCCAACCAATGTACAACTTAATGAATCTAGGATTGAGCCCGTCGAGACAACCATGTTTTTAGGTATTATGCTGGACACCATACTACAATGGGGTCCACATATAGAAAGGCTTTCGGGCAAACTCAGTTCTGCAGCTTATGCAGTTAAGACAATTAGACGCCTCACAGATTTAGAAACAGCTAGAATGGTTTATTTCAGTTACTTTCATAGTTTAATGTCGTATGGGATTCTTCTCTGGGGGAATGCTGCAGACCTAAATACAATATTTGTTCTGCAGAAAAGAGCTGTAAGGGGAATTTATAACCGCAGTCCAAGAGTTTCTCTAAGAGAAAAGTTCAAAGAAATAAACATGCTAACTGTTGCATCACAATATATTTATGAAAATCTGCTATATGTACATAAAAATATTGACAAATTTTGTAAAAAATGTGATATATATTCTGTAAATACAAGACACCGGAATAATCTCGTAGTTCATAGCACTCGTCTCCACAAAATAAGTAGCTGTTTTATGGGGTAATGTATACGCTTTTATAACAAGCTCCCTTATAATATAAGAGACCTATCTATAAATAAGTTAAAAATTATTGTAAAAGCGAAATTGTGTTCAAAAGCCTATTATAAATTATCTGACTATAAAGACGACCAAAACGCTTGGGACTGAGCTGTTCTAATTCGACACACAAAAATAATTGTATTAACTATTTCTTTTTAATGACGTTTCGTAAGTACTTTCAAAGTTTACACGAAATAAAGAAGTATTTCATTTCATTTAATTTCATTGAAATCGCATTGTGACAGTTGTTTCATGTCGTGCAAACCTATGGCATGAAACCAAGAAGGCCCATTTTGAAATGCAGTACACGCGACTCAGTGACTTTTACGTCTGGAATTGTAGCAAACAAGTGGTTTAACATATTTTGTATTTTAAGAAGATAACATGGACGAATACAGGATTTATATTTATATTGGGAGTAAATAACAGAAGTTTGAGTGATGTGATGAAATCTATTTAACAACTCGGACGACCGGTTGGCGCCGCGGGAGTGTAAGCGACTGCTACTCTGAAAGTCGCGGGTTCGATTCCCGCTCAATGGATGTTTGTCTTGGTCTGGGTGTTTCTATGTATAATATGTATGTATTTACAAAAAAGAGTATATATGTATGTTTATGCATTATCTAGTACCCACAGTACAAGCTTCTGCTTAGTTTGGGACTAGATGGTGTTGTGTGAATGTGGTAGAATATTATTATTATATTATTAACTCACTTAAACATTTGGTTATGATGTAGTTATAATATGACTCATTATTTGTTACTATTTTATGGCGAAATGTGGGTGTAACATTACACCTCTGCCTACCCCTTCGGGGATACAGGCGTGAGTATATTAATACAAAAGAAATATGTTGTTCAAACCTCGTAATATTCCCTTCCAAACCATTTGTTGCGTGCAAAGCCACAATAAACTACTACAAAACTGTAACTAAGACGGATTAGCTCCATGTCACCTCGGAACATCATTGTAACTTTGTCCGGAAGATAACAAACTTTAACGTAGCGTTTTGTATTCGTTTCCCTCATACCGACACGAGATAGCAAGTCTAACCCAAATAGTTTTGAATTTTAACTTAAGTGAATCCGTACCTTCTATAGTTATATGAAATTTAGCTACATACCCACTACATCACATTTTTTATAAGATAATGCATTATGGCTGCGTCCGTAAAAATGACATAGAAAGCGTGCCTACTTTCGAATATCAGAAAAATAAAATAAAAGCCATAATTTCAGAGGCACGCTCTTTAAGTATGAATGTTGTTATTATAATTACTTGTTGAACAAAGATTTTCAAGAAGATTTATTTTAGAAGATTGTTCTCAGTATTTGTTTTCTTACGGCAAGGCTGGACTTCACTTTGCGCCAAACGGCTTATATTACAGCCAATTTGGATTTTAAGTTCAACGAGCAAACCGAACAAAGGTGATAAACAACTTAAACGATAAACAGCAGTTCGAATTTTCATGTGAAATGTCTTGGTTAGTATTGAATTCGAATTATATCATTAAAAGATTGTCTAGATCCTTTTGAAGTTTATTAAATTTTCTCAGCTATATTCATTTCTGCACTCAATATACCTATCATTCTTCAAAACGGTCTTAAGCTTTTGATTAATTAGATCCATTCAATTAACTTAAGAAGCTGAACTGCCAAGATGTTATCAGATATTCAGTCTACATTTTAAAAAACTTGTTTACCTTCTCTTTATATTTTATCCAAGGAGAAATTCGTTCGTAGCGAGAAAACTGCAAAAGAAACATCATTTGAGTTCTCATTAGATTTATAAGCTAACCTATTTAATATTTTGTTGGGTTTACGCGAATGTTACACATTGAAATTAAACTACAGTTTACGGATTTTATCGCGTTATATTGGTTTCACTAGTTATTACAACATTTATATTACTAGCCGACGTTTCGAATTCTTTACAGGATTCATGTTCACGGCAGACTGAGGTGATATTTGTCTTTGTCTTGAATTTAAGAGTTATCTCAAAGTACCCAAACATTTTTCAACTATTGGTGTTACCTACTCGTACTATCTACGCAGAATGTGCTCACTGTGTCTGTGACCAATATAACGCGATAAAATCCGTAAACTGTAGTTTAACCTATTTACCAATAAATTAATATAACAGGGATTGGTTTTGTGGGCAAATTACCAGGAGTATGTTATTAAAAAAAGAGACGTTCCAAGTAATTTATATGATCTTATTTCTTTATTAGGAAATCTATAAGAAAATACAACATTTAAAAAACCTATATACAACTGAGCAATTGGCTAGATGATATTTTTGTGGTCAGCATAATTATGTGATCATATCAGTGGCGTAGCTAGCTTGGGTGGCACCCGGGGCGGAAGTTGGCGGATGACTTTTTTTTTTAATCGATACCTAACAATTCTGGGCTAACTCTCGTAGTGCTTGAGCTAGTGCCTATAATGTTTTATATTTTTGTACATTGTTTTTAAACAGCGCTCCCCCCCCTTCCTACGCCACTGGATCATATAAATTAGAAACTACAAAGAGAGTTATTCTAATATCTCGATTAATAATCAGCTATCCTATCGGCTAAGCATTCCGGCACACTTTATCGATGCGCTTGGGTATTTCCCGAGAGTGTATACCTACCGGCTCTTTTCCTTGAAAGTATATTGATCTATAAGGTTATTTGAAAACCTACACTGGGGAATATTGATTTCACTCTTTCCCGATACTTTAAAGAACAAGCCTCTACAGTAGGTATAGGAACGTAAAAAGTATTCCATTAAACCGTGCAAAATATTGGACAGGTACGCCATACTGCAAGCGTTGTCGGGATTTAAGGTGATAAGTTCGTTTCCTATCTATTCGAAACCTTATACCGGTATCGAAAAATTTCCTCTTTCATGGGTCCCTTGACGTGACTGGAATACTCCAAGCTTTCCAATTTGGGGCCCGCAACCTGAATTTGTTGACGGTCTGAAACATTGCTTTTTGGCATTGCCACATTGAATTTGATTTCCTGCGGTTTTTAAATATCTACAAAATTATTCACACCCCCATTTTGGTTCTGTGAATTATTTTGTAAATATATTATGTGCTTTCCGGTCTATTTATTTATTTGTACGTAGGTCAAGTGAAATTTAGTAGAACTTTGTGCAAATAGCTTGCGCACAAATAGAGGCGATGTCAACACTGCTCGGTCGGACTCCATGAATATACTTATGCGGGGTATGTATGTATAGTCCATTAATCTAGGACAAGGCGTATTGTGTGTCCACACATATATACGGTATTTATTTCACAAAGTGGCATATATAATTATTTTTTGTCATGCAGTCATCTGTGAAATGCAAGTCACGACTCTTTAGTTATCCCTTATAAGAGACAATGTGGAAGAAATGTATGCACAGGACGCATAAACTTATAATTTATATAACTTACGAGATAAGAAAATAGGTCTTTTTACAACATCGCGTTTTATATCCAGTTACACAGAATATGTAGGTAACTGATTGTAATCGCAGTGTCTTCTTACTATTAGAGCAATAATTTAAATATAAAATGCTTCACTTTATTTTTAAATTGTATCGTAAATACACGGGACATGTAAGAAATTGGAAGCTGGCAGGCGTTTTCAGTAATTTAATACGTTGTTGAAACGGATAAACGAACCGAATTATGTCGACATTTCGCGAGATTGTGTGTATCAGTATGGTTATAAAGTCTTAAGTTTGTTTACATTGCGACTTTGGGAATGTCATTAGGCGCCTGAAATAAACGGTGTGTAAACTTTAGCATGTGACGTTACTTTATACTTTGTGATGAGAGATTGTGGATGTCCAGTGGTTTGATATATGATATACGAAGATGTCGCCCGGTATAAATAACTAGCCCGGAGCGTTGACCCAACCACTGCGTTGCTATACGTCTTATAATATTCCGCTTAAAATTAATTGAAAATTATTCTTGATTACACTTTCAAAGGATCTGATTTTATGTGACGACATGTTCATCTGATAAGAGTAGAATTTCAAAGGGCTGTAAGTGAATACGATGTATTCAAAAGAGTTGTTTCTTAAAACCAATTTATAATTCTCGCTGACACAATCTCTCTAAAAGAAAACCGTCTTTAAGACATGAAACTTCGATTTCACAGTAATATTTTACTTAGGGCTGTCTTTTCAATCGTCAGATAAAAGTTATTCAACATATAAACAATTACTGTTTTGTGGAACTAAACAGTTGATCTAGTTTTATGCAAATAATCGTAATTTTTTACTTGGAATCGTTTTGTTTGATCTTGCGAATAACATTTATCTGATGATTGAATAATTGGAAATCGATAGGTACTTATTCACGTTTATTTCTATTTGAGTTTCAGTTTCGTGTCGTCAATAATAATAAAAAAACATGTTCAATCGAGTAGAAGTTTAACTAAACGATGTGATTCAAATAAATATTACGAAATTTGTACTGTGTAACTGGCATAATATGTCGGTAGCCAAAAACTGAGGGAAATTACTGTCGGGTGTTTTTTAAATGAACGATAGGTGCAAGTTGTATGTGCGAGGGGAATATTTTTCATTATTGCGGAGCACCCTCGTCTTGTTCCCCGCACCGTTTCATTCTTTATAGCTTCAATATTGTTTCGGGAGGTCTCGCCACGACAAAATAAATGTTTGTATGGACCCCGCGTTCCACGACCGCCGTCTTCTACTGATCCGACAATTTAAACATTATTGCTTTCCGTAGATATGTTACACGAGGCGAACGAATTTTATTGCTCTCTTTGTTATTAATGACGTAAACACAGTTATATTCAACTGCCATTTACGAATGTTGCCAGCCTAACATGTTTCCACGGGCAGGTACCCTGCGCCGAATAAATTTGTTCGGTAATATTACTTTATACTGACATGAATAATTATTATTGATTAAAACCCATTCTGCTGAACCAAGAAATGTTCCAGATTTGCTTTAATTGGATCGTGGGGGAAGAGATCTTATTCTTTTGATTCATTAGGGATTTATGAATATTGTAATGATTTAGCATATTGTGTTATGAATTTTATTCAAAGTATTCACGTTGGAGTGATTGAGTAGTTAAAGTTTGGCGTTGCTGCGTGACGTGATCGATCTACGTTGGCTATTCAGGTCAGGATCTAACTGAACTAGCCTTGAATAGACGACCGCTGAATATGCATCGATTGTGACTCCTATTTGCTTCTAAGGGCATGTTAACTAAATTGAACCCGTTGTTATCTAATGTCATTCGTTACTTATGGCCAAAATTTACTATCGAATAAATTTCGGTTATCAAATGTTTACGTTACTACATTTTATTGAACAGAAATTATGAGTTAAGTTTCACAAAACCAATTCAACCTTATGCAGAATGTAAGAAACGTTCTATTCGTATGTTTCTCATATTATCAACATTTATCTCGCTTTGAAATACGACGAACGATCAATTAAAATTTTCCTTTAATTATCGGGGAGAGTTTGACCCCAATTCCGTTATACGTTTCGCCTATAAATCTTAAAAGCTGTTACAAGGTGCTTTAAATTTAAATAATAACATATGAAGAAAATCGGTCTCAAGAAAATTAGAGGTATAAGCAAAATACAAATTGGCAAGAAATTGATTTAAAAGAAAATGAAAGTTGATTTTTTGGTTGCAGTACTAAAAATATAATTTGTTGTTGTATAAAAATATCTGTTGTACATTTCTACGAAAGTCAATAGGGTAATTTATCAATTACGCGCCCATAGCTTTTATTTTCACTTTACATATTTCATGAAGCATCCATATTTAAACGAGTTTTATATCGCATAATTATTCTGACGGCAGGGGTAAGTTTCTGCACACATACATAATATATGGATACACCCACACATGTATAGGTAGATTTTTGACGTGAACGCGCCATTTTTCCCAGGGAGCTTAGATTAAAGGGAATTTTGGGCCCTCGGATTAGACCCCAAATACGGCCCCACTGACACAGCTCTCGACCCCGTGATATAAATCAACTTGAATTAGCACCACCAAAAATACTGTACGTTTTAATTCATATAATTCAGACTAATTCATATGTGTGAATGAGATGGTTCTGTTGAGCAATTATTCGGATAATTCGTGTACTCCCATACACGAATTATCCGAATAATTGCTTTATTATTCGTACTTCCTGTAACTTGAGGGAATTATTAATAAGTTTTAATTTTCTCGGCGCGGTGAGAGATGACTTTCAGAATTATATTAGTAAGTTCGTCTTTGATTAATGTGGTTTAGGACTCGGTGGCGGTTTTTAGGATTAGATTACTTAGGCTGTATTAATCACAGTTTTGGCAATGAAGAGCGGTTCAATGGTTAAGCTGACAAGATTGACGTTGGACTAGCCGAGTTTAATCGGTCTTCGTATTGAAATTGATTGATATTACGGGTTCATTGGAATGAATAGGATGAAACACTTATAGATATTTCTTTATTTATCATACGAATTCAAGTAATGCTAGTAGTAAAAATTAAAACAATTTGCGCAAAAATACTTGGAAGTAGGTAGCACGCAATTTACTACACATTCTTGAAATTGTTTTGCTTGGATAAGCAAAACACAATTACACAAGCAACGACACTGGATTCTCCTATATACAAAGGTACTCTGTGACTGGATCATAAAGTAAGGAAGTAAATATATAGTCTAAGGACTGGATTCATACGAGTGACATTTTATGTCAAGTGTTTGAAACTCCAATAAGTTGAACATATAAATAATTCGAAAGAAAAGAGGGTATATTAAAAGCTCAATAAAACATAAGTAATTTCAAGAATCAATTTACGCAATGTCGGCTGCCGTCTCAACTCACTATCAAGTAATTGTAGAATGCTAAACTTTTTCAATAACACCGGCAAGGAAATTTTCAATTATTAACTTTATCTGAAAATCGGTACAGAGGGGCTGCATTAGGTTTCATTGGAATCTTCAGTGAATAAAATTTCTCAAACCAGAGCAGCCGGCTGGAACTTAGAACACTCTCTATTGTACTTAATACCGCAAAAGGATTTGTTCTTTTAATCCTATTTTCTACAAACCCTCGGGACACAGCTAGCTTTTATTCTTAAGGATATTTCGTACTCAAATAGGATTGTCTAAAAAGTAAGTATTTGGAGAAAACATAATGTAATCCTAAGTAATGCGAGCGTAGGACTGTTTGCTGTCCCGTATCAGCTTTTAGAAGAATTAGGAGTGAAACGAACTAACAAACGACTTCTGTGAAAGTCTGATATTGATCGAGATTAGCCCACTGAGGAAAATGATAACCGGCACTTTTCTTCAATGATTAGCAAAGATACCTACTACATGTCCGATGACGATGAGTACCAGTTTTTAATTTCGAAAAATAAACTTGGTATAGGCTGATATCAAGATACACCAATGAGTGTGTGATTTTATGATTGTAAATTGCATAATTTTTACTTATTTTTCGTGGCAAATTTATTTCTTGATAAAGATTTATCGGGTTATAGAAAATGGATATATTATAATTATTATGATGTACTAATTTAATATTTTAAATACCTACTTAAGTCTGAAATATTATAATATAAAGTTATTTAAGTTTATATAAAATACCTATATCTATACATATAAATGAAATTGGAGAGTCTGTTTGTAATATTAAAATAACCGCTTTTTACTAAATGCATTATAGATGTATACACGGTACTTATACCGAAATGAAATTTTTTACAATTTTTTTCTGTCTGTTTGTTTTCGCTAATCTCTGGAACGCCTGGACCGATTTTGACGGGACGTTCACTGGCGGAAAGCTGATGTACCAAGGAGTAACTTAGGCCATAAATTTACCTGGGACGCGAAGTAGTTCCCTCAGGCCGCGGGGAAACCGCAGGAAACAGCTAGTTCTATATAAAATCATTTTAGACCTTTGCAGAACTTACCTATGACAATGTTCGGCGTCTTTACATAAAACGCTCTTAATACAAATACGTACAATGTTTTTCAAAGACAAAAAGGATTTATCCCGGCCTGAAAAGTAACGTAACTTTCTTCATTTATTAAATCCGTTCTTTCTTTACACCCCAAAATACGTAATTTATTATTTAAATTTAATTAACAGGAATGGTCTTGAAATAGTGACAGTTTATTGTTTTCGAAATGAATTCATAGGAATTGGGTTAAACTTCAAGCAAAAGCTTCAGCATTTAATTTTGATGTCGCTTGGGAATATTTTGTTTTGGAATGCTTATTTAGATAATGTTTGACAGGCTGTTTTCACAACTAGGTTATTTCATCTTTTATATATCTTCTATGAGATCTTTATTTGAGTTGTTAGCATGATCATAAACTTGACAGTCTATTCAATTTACTTATATATGAAATTATTGCTCAGTCATTGTATGGATTTCCAGCTCGAGTCATCAGGTCAATGAGTTCTATCTACTTATCGTCACGCCTGTCTCCTATTGGGGTAGGCAGTGAATGCCAAATTCTCCGGTTCAAACACACCTCTTTTGCTTCTTCGACATTCATTAACCTCATCATGCATGCTAGTCGATTATGGTATTTTCAAATATTATAAGTTTTCAACTTTCAGTTTGGCCCTTTGTCAATATGTCACCTATTTGGTCTACTTGCACCCGTCTTTGGTGTCCCGTACCGATATCTTCTTTCATTCTTATTCGACAAACTTCTTTCGTATTTCTTCTTTCATCCATCCGTTCCAAATGTCCAAACCATCGCAACATTCCCTTCTCAATCTTTTTAACTGCATCTTCATTTAAAGTGTGTCAATGAGTGAGTTACTATTATGCCTGTTAACCTAAATAGCCTTCTACATAGTAAGCAGGGATTTATTAACATTTTTTCTATGTCCATCTATGTCCATAAAACGTAAACAAAGTATAAACGAATTGTATTTTGACACCTCAATCAAGACGTACATATGTCAACGAGACATCTCGAGACGTTCTCCTTTTAACTAATGTCGTTCCCAGTGTATAATTCTCGAGATAGAATCAACAAACATACCAATACGCTGCATGTTCTTAGATATGATTTGAACAGCCACTTTGTAAAATAAACATACACGATTCGAAGATAATCTCAAAATGTGAATACATAAATAAACGTTGTCGTTTCAAATGTTAACAGCGTTATTAGGGCTTTAGGCTTGGCTGCGTTTAGCGTACGGTTTGTTATAAACTGTAGTCTTCATTGAATTGACCGCTGCCGTCGGTAAAGTAAAACATTGTTGTGGCAAAATATTAGCAAACCGTCAGGATATCACTGGTATGTATTATGTTAGAAAAAGTTTGCTTAGTGAGGACGTTTCCTAAAGGTCGCGTTTGATATTAAAGTTAGGATTTTTCATGTAATGAACTCGCATGAATTTTAATGGCCTAAGTTTGAATACTGCAATTTCCTGAAGTGAAACGGAGTGTGATTTTTGGTTACGCAGTAATAAAAAATGAAATACAAAAAGGCACGCAAGCAACGCATAAAAGAAAACTTGCTGATTTTTGTTGTTCTTTGTTACTTTTTACTGTGTTTTTGACGGCTCGGCAATATTGATACTTGGCGAACGCGTTAATTTGAAGATAAAAACAAAAAAACTGTGAGTAATAACAATATTAAGTGGGTTACTATATTTTTATTTAAATACAATTTGTAACGATTGCGTCTGTAAAATAACGTTTAAAAGTTTGCAGGGCTTCTGCATACACTAGAGGAAATTACAGTGTCAAAAGAAATGCAGGCTCAGAACAACACAAAAGCTTCTTCGCGTAAGAATCCAAGCCCCAAAACTGTACATACCTACTTATAAAATGGCAACTACATAGTTTTTGTAACTAAAAATACTAATGTAAGACGAAGAAGATTGCCGTATAAGGTAAGTGCCCTCCATCCTTGGAATATCCTATACCCACTCACAATCACCTCTTCCCGTATCCAATCCTAGGCGGCTAAAAACCCGCTATCCTTTGAAAACAGTCCATTCCATTAATCCTTCCCAAGTCGCCTAGAACCTACGGTTTCGGTGTATCGCCGAACCATAATTAATTGTGTTATGGTTACTTGACGGCTATTTACTCTCAAATGAGAAGACGTACACGGAATAATAGTTCAGTCACCTTCTCGGCGGTATCTAATCCCGTATAGGTCATCGATGGACACCACAGTCATTTTAGTGAGTACGTCTGAAGAGGATAATCATACACACTTTTTCTGAATGTCGCAAAAGGCGGAGGATGGCCCCGTTATTTGGGCATCCACCAAAACAAGGTCAGTCATCTTTGTAATGACAACATAAAACAAAGTCTCACTAAGTTGTAAGGATCTTATGTCCAGCAATGGCTGACTATTCTGCTTAAAGGCTGATGATGAATGATGAATTGGAATTAGTCGTCATTAAAGAATTAATTTCATTAAAGTCTATGAAATAATAACAAATAGACTGCAGCAGTGGTTTATCTAGTTTCCACAAACTTGCTTAAGGGCTACAACAAAAATTTATTGGTACATCCTCTGTTTCGGAACAAAATTATTTGAAATCTTTTCTGAACGTATAACAAGTAAACTGCCAGTTAATTTAAATTCAGACTACGATTAGTACCGGCGACATTATTTGTATTACTGAACGTTTTGATCAAAATACACCCTGAGGTAAAATAATTTTGTTTGCCGTAATTAATAAAACCTGTCACTAACAGGTAAGTTGGATTAAAACCTGAATTTTGAACATATTGTCATAACTTAATATCCTGCTTGTAGTTCAGGCAGATTCAATACATTATAAACATGTAATTTCTTTGAAATTTCTAATTCTGTATACAATAATTAATAAAACACCGATGTATACAATAATTAATGAAGACGAGTACGATAACCCGCGACGTGATTGAAACAAGTAGCGGGAACAAGTTCAATCAATTTACTAACGCGGTTGGCGACAAAAGTCTGCTAGCGGTGAAGAGAAGAACGAATCCAAGCGAGCACTACTTTGGAGTCGGAAAATGCGTGTATTTTATTAATGGGGTAGTGGGGCAAAACTGTGTCTTGAACCTTGCGGAGCAACTGAGACAGCAGAAGAGCCGCGCACAATTCCAGTCTCGCGACCGAAATGGTTTTAACAGGCGACACCTTAGACTTGGCACATGCGGACTTGCAGATATACGACTCCGCCGTAAGCACGCTCGCTGGCGTCAGCGAAACCTATTAAGTTGACGGTAAATCCATCTACCAACCCAAGATGACGCGGAATAGTAATATGATTGAGCGCGGTAAGCGCAATACAAAACTGGCCCCAAGCGGCGACAATATGTTCAGGGGGTGTTTCATCCCACTCACACTTTAATAGCCAAAGCTCCTTGATCAAGAGCTTGGCGTACAAAATTGTGGGAGCCACAAACCCATTATGTCCCATAGTCGAGCCACTGTGGACAGCATAGTGCGCTTGGCGCACTTATCATCTGGCGGTGAGACGTCAAACCGAAAACTATCGCAGGATTTGTCCCAGCGTAAACCGAGAACCTTATGCGGTACAGACTTCTCAAACTCAATGTCTGGAGAAGCTTTATGAGAATCTGGTATGCGTGCGAGAACCTCCTTAGAGTTGCTTGTCCATTTGACAAGATCAGTTTGGCCTCGCTTGAAAAGCTGAATAAGCTCTTCACAAAGCGAAATTTCTAGCGGAGCGAGTATGACACTACAGGCAAGGTCATCCATATACAAAGCGGAAGTGTAGTATAGTATAGTGTAGCGTAGCGTAGCTTAGCATAGCATAGCGTAGCATAGCATAGCGTAGCATAGCATAGCACAGCATAGCGTAGCATAGCATAGCATAGCATAGCATAGCATCGCATAGCTAATTAGTGCTTTATCTTACACACAGTTTTAGCACCCACCTTGATCTCTTGAAGAGCAGAACAACAACAAGACGTAATACAATGAGCAGTATGTAACGTAGGTACGGTACCCATAATCACATACCCAAATACCGTCTCAATAGCGGGCGGTAAATCATATCGCTCACTACGTACTATGTTAGTTGGTAGCAAGTGCGGAAATATTGAAGCTCCGATCAAAAGATCAATGCCTGCCGGATTCGCAAACTCCGCGTCTGCTAGCGGCAATGACTCGAGGTGAGTGAGTGATGCTACGTCTACATTAGCGTTCGGCAATGCGTCCGTGATACGCTCCACGATAAGCGAAGAAATGTTAAAATTAATGTCCCTATCAAAACGCGAATGTATTTTAATATCTACGGAACCCTTGCAATGTTTTTCTGATCCGCCTATCCCTTTAACGGTTGAGTTAGTATTTTTAAAGTTATTCCATAATCCGAGGCGTTTGAATAATTCAAACGTTATTAAATTGGTCTGAGATGCGCTATCTAGCAGACAACGTACCATGTGCGGCGACCCATTTACATCATATACGATAACTTGCGCTGTCGCTAACAGAACAGTCTTAGACGTCATATACTGCGTTTTGGCCCTGCGCAGATCATTATAGATGCGCGAGTGCCGTCCTCGCGTGCGCGTCGCCCGCGCAATGGACGTCGTACACAACGATACCTCGCCCTGAGGCGTGCAGGGGGAAGGCACCGTGGCCTGCATCTGCGATGTAAGTGTGTCAAGGTCAGCGGCTTGGCTTGACAACGGGTTATCTTTATCGAAATGTAGCAATGAATGATGTTTTTTATTGCAGAAGCGGCACTTTGTCTTACTAGAACAATTACTTGTTTTATGTTTTATGCTTAAGCAATTAATGCAAGCTTTGTTATCTTTTACGCATTTAAAACGAGCGGTTGCATCCAAATTATCGAAGGCGGGACACTTGTATAGATGGTCGTGCACTATATTACCGCACAGACACTTCTGTGAATTATTACTATTAGATTCCGAACATGTTACGTAAGATTGTGGATTAGGGACCGAGTTATTATTACTATTTCGCGATTTATTCAACCTTTGTTTGTTGCTGTTAGTGTTAGACGGGCCAGGTGAACCAGACTGCGTATTATGAAATATTCGACACTGATCTTTGATGAACGAAATAAAACTATCTAGTGTAGGTATTTTATTATTGCGTTCCATCATCTCGAATGCGCGAATTATATCAGTGTCAAACTTTTTTAAAGCGAGATGAAGCAACATAAAGTCGGAAAGATTTTCTAATTTTAAGTTCCTAAGAGAATTAACCACGGTTACGAAGTTATCAATAAACAGCTGGAAATTCGCGACAGACGCGTTGCCGGACAGTTTGAGATTTAAAGCTTGGTCAAAGTAAGTAGACGCTAGGACGCGCGTGTCTTGATATCTGTCAAGTAGTGACTGAAATATGACCTGATAATTTTCAGCACTGGGTGTGACACCTGCAAATACGGACTGGGCCTTCGTTGACAACTTACCTATTAAATAGTACAACCTGTCAACATCTGTCAGAGAACCATTATCGTGCACTGTAGACTTAAAACTCGCATAGAATAATGGCCAATTTCGTATATCTCCGTCAAACGACATAATCTCGATTGGCGGTAATCTCGGTTTGCGGGCAACGGGCTCTGCTGAACATTTACCCTCCAATTGCGATTGTATACGCTTAATAATACAATAAAGATCTTCGAATGAGGTATACGCCTGATAGTTCGGTTTTTCATCAGGTTTGATAGAAATTAATCTTGCGTTATAATCGTCTAACAACTTATGAAAATCTGTTCGAATACTATCTACTGTCATAAAATAACTGAGAAATGCTTCGCTATTACTGTCAGACATAGAAGCGGTTTTTGAACGCTCGTATATGTTTTGAATGCGCTCAAATAAAATATTGCGTTTTGCTTCTAAGATTGTCATCTCTTTGTCTTCCGACACGCGTGACTTCTTTTGTTGTGACATGCTTACGTAAGTATAAGCTAATGAGAACGAAACAAAATAAGAATATCTAATGTACCTATTATTTTACCTAAGTAGGCTAAGTAGGCAACACTTTAGAGTTGTGGAATTAAAAGTTGCTTGAAATATGAGATTTATAAGACAACTATGATAGTTCCAGAATTAATAATTTAGTAAGTAGGTAGCTACATAAAAGTTTACCTACTGATGCGGGCGGAAACAACCATGTGACGGTTATGTGAATATATTAGGAGTATAGCTAGGTGCTATAACTGCCTAGGTATAGCGATATAACGTATAAAAACGTAAATGAATCCGACTCGTATGGATCAAAAAAATGGTTCGGCGATACACCGAAACCGTAGGTTCTAGGCGACTTGGGAAGGATTAATGGAATGGACTGTATTCAAAGGATAGCGGGTTTTTAGCCGCCTAGGATTGGATACGGGAAGAGGTGATTGTGAGTGGGTATAGGATATTCCAAGGATGGAGGGCACTTACCTTATACGGCAATCTTCTTCGTCTCAGAATGGCAGTCTCCAGGTGGTTTCGGGCTGAAGCTGCTGGATTCACTTCACAACACAGTCACTTCCACTTGCGAGCGGTTTTATAAGCGGTAACAACTATAGCGGGAGCGGCGCGGTGATCCGGTATAGCGGACGCGTATCGCGAATCGAATGTTCTCGAAAGTTCTGTCACTCGCGTCGACGATCGCGGCGACCAATCGAAAGGCAGTGCCCCTTCCAGGGAGTGAGATAGAGAGGGACGGAAATATGGTTTCGCTCGCACTAGACAAGCGTGGAACGATTAACGTTGATGCGATTAGTTATAGATAGGAAGGTAGATGGCGCTACCAAATTATATGGATCTCAACGGTTTTGTTAGTGGTAACGTCAAATAGGCATGAGAGTATCCTCCAGGGGTTCTTGGAATAATTACGTTTGAGTGGCAGATCGGCAACTATTGACTCAGTACTTAGTAAACGTTGCAATAGCGGACATTAAAGATGTATCAGTAATTCTGTTATTAAAGCTCAAAATAAATTTAATAAAAACCAAGATCATGGACGAACTTTCAATTAGCCTTAAAATTTTCCTTAATTAATAGCAATTAAAACTGTAGGAATGCAATCGCAAAGTCCAAACGAACTTGCAGACAGTCAGACAAACTTGGCCGTTTATCGCTACACCTTGTATAAAGAGATGATAAAAATTCTTACAAACCTGTGAAACTTAGATGAATAAACTTTGTAGTACTTGCAGTAGGTAGTTGGCTGAATGAGCCGGGTACCTGCCGGGACTTACGCCGTGTTAAACTCAATTTAAACTTTCTATGTCCTAACTCGATTGTACGTTGCACCTACATTTACAGGCTATGATAGTTATGAAGTTCTAGCTACTGCGGCTTTTTTTATACATGCTGGCAAATGCTTGACTTTTAAACTAGATAGGAAACGTAATGTTTCTTGAAGCAAAATTATCGACATTTCTTTCCTAAATACCTTCTCATTCCTTTTTACTTCAAATAGACCATTCTATGTAAATTCGGGTATAATAACTAAACACACAAATTCAATATTGCTACTTTAACGGAAAGCTTGCCTGCTTCCCTAATTCCAGATGAAGGTCAACATGATCATGAAATAAAATCATAAACTGCCCAGAACCAGTCCACCGCATCATTTTCAATATTTTATGGTCATATTTCACTAGCACTAGATCTTTCATAATATAGCTTGTTATAAATTACCCAGCATGCATCTGTGCCTATAAACAAAAATGCATACGAAACAGAAACTAAAATTGGGTGTACAACTGTTGAAACGTTAATTTAGTTTGTACAATGGAATTAAGTATTCTCGAGTCAAGGGACAATTTTGACCCAGTTTCTGATCTGACAATGCAGAACACATATATTTTAGTAATTACTTGGAAATTGGTAAACCCTGTAACTAAACGATTACTCATAAAAGCTATTGAATTGGGAGATCCCTTGGTATTCTCAGGGATTTGGGCATGTAGCAAAAGATTGTATCATGCACGTGAAAACGGGAACACGTATTATAGATACATTACTGTTTTACATTGAGGTTTTATTATAAGCATTTGTTATGCAGTGTTTCCGTATTGAATGAGCAATAGATGCAGATTATTCTCTCCCTGCCTTAAAAATTTTACCAGCTTCCGCTGATCCTGAATATATTATGAAATTTATTGCAAACGTGCTACATTTGTTGTTTATAAACTGAAATCAATGACCTTGACTCTTTCTAGACCAACGCATTCACGCATGGAATTTTTCAATAGTGAGGGCATTGAACTGGCGGCCATCTAGCCAAAACTTGCAATAATTCTATATTTATAATGAATGACAAACGTCTGCAACATATTGTTGCCATCTGTTAGTACCATTATTAAGTTTTATTACGCTATCTATGTCGTCTACAGCTATTATTACTCATAATGTCAATGTCTTCCTCCTTGCCCGCAATCTATCAATAGGTTCCGTGCTTCTAACAATAGGACTCCAAATATCAAACGGAAAATAAGAAACAAATAAATATCAATCCAATTTCCAGTACTTATGTATAATAAGCGATTTGTTCCCTTGATGTCGAGTCTCGCCACGTCGAGTAGCCGCTACGTCTACTCCGAAAAAAACACGCATTTATTCCCGCCTCGTCGAGTCGTTTAAAAAGTCTTTTTTATTACCGCTACGTCTACTTAACCGTTAAATTACTACCACCAAAAAATGTTGCCTAGTGCCTCCACGTCGAATGTATGGAGTGGTACAGTCAATGAAACAAGTGATTTCAAATCATGTAATCTTTATTTAAAATAAACAATTTTATTACTGTTAATAATTGGAATAAATAGATACGATTCATATATAATGTACGTATATGAAACCTAAAACTACGGTTTCAACCGCAGAAACAGTTTCTGCACTTTAGTGAGTTAGTATATCTAAAATTAAACCCTTAATACCTAAAAATCAGGGCATATACATATAACAGTCATCGAGTAGGTGATATCAATAGAGTAACAGATAAAACTTATTATGGTTTAGTTATCAACTACTAGATCTGCTGTCACTATGTTAACATCTGTCAAATTTTATGCTTAGCTAGTCAGCCAGGAACGTCGCGAGAAAGAGATAGTATAGTCGTACATTTTTTTGTCTCTCTCTTACGTCTTGTATGCAAGAAGGCGTCGTTATTCGAATCGAATGACGACGCCTTTCGACGATTCGATAGAAATGAACGGACGCGTGATCATGAGTGATGTCTGTGTTGTGAAAGTTTCAAATAAAGAAAAGACAAGGTAAGTTCATTTGATAATTTTGTACTTAACATTATTTAGAAAACTAGTTGCATTGTAATATGTTTAGTAAGCTAGTAGTTTGTTTTGCAGTTAAAACCATTTACATAATCTTGAAGTGCACCAATGTTTTGACATGACATGAAGACATTTGGTGACAAATTGCAAAATATATTATGCTATTAGCAAATCCTTAACATACGTAGTTCCATGGTAAACTTCAAGATAACTTTGTTGTAAATTTATACAAACTATGTAAGTATGTACTTAATTGTTCCGATAGATTGTAGATAACACGCGTTATTTGTCAAATCAAAATGGCCGACTTTCGACCGTTTCATTAGTTAGAAAAGTTAAAAATTATTAATTTATTGCTGCTAGGAAATGAAGGTGCCAAATAGTTTTAAACACCATTTATCTACAAACTAACTGAAGAAATCTATTTCAGCAATGGATTTCGTTGGAATATCAGAAATCTTAAGAGGGATTAATAATGAAAATATGGCCGATGAAGAATACGCTGTTCAAAGAAATTCAAGTGAGTTTTGATAAAAGCAATATCAAAATGTTATTACAATAATTATTTACTTTATGTTAAATAAGTATAGTTATATTATGTTTTAACTTCACTAGAATCAAAACGACAAATTATGCCGAAGTGTGGCATAGTTGCCTTAATAAAAAACGAAATGAAACGTCCAAACCTTTGTCTTTTAATAAGTGTTTTAAAAGAAAAATCAAGCAATAGTGATTTAAAACTTGAACAAAATAGAATACGAAGAATAAACAGTCCAAAAAGAAAAATTGATTTCACATATGAACAAAAAATCACAAAAGTTATTGATGATTACTTGAAAGACAAAATTGATACTCATATAATATATGCTTATAAAGACTGGGAAACATCAAAATATTAAACTAAAATGATATCAAGCTGAACTGAAATTAATAATTGAAAAGTAAATATTATGTTATTTTTTTTAGATTTTATGTTAGGAATGAATGTAGATGTAATCTAAACATATTTTTATTAGTAAAAGCCTATTTTAATTAGCACATAAGAAACTGTGATTATTAATAACAATAGGTACAGAAGTACCTTTATATAACTAACTAGAGGACGCTAGCAGCGACGCCTGCATTTTTTTTTAATTTACCCGTTTTGGCCGATCCCGTGGGAATTTCGGGCAATCCCTTCTTAGTGCACCCCTACGGTCCCCAAGAAACATACATGCCAAATTTCAGCTTCCTGCGGCCAATAGTCTCGGCTGTAGCGTGTCTGTCAGTCAGTCAGTAACGCAAGGATTTTATATATTAAGATTATAATAATTCTCTAAAGGGAACTTCGTCGTATACTTATAACTGATCTGTGATTTACTGTGCTAAAATTAAAATAATTCATGTTATGTTTTTATATTTTATAAGTTACTGTCATGATTGACAAAATAAATAGAAATATTATGATTGGAATCACTTGTTTCATTGACTGTACCTTTCCATATATTCGACGTGGAGGCACTAGGCAATTTTTTTTTTGTTGACATAGTGGAAATAAAATAGACTTTTTAAACGACTCGACGAGGCGGGAATAAATGCGTGTTTTTTTCGGAGTAGACGTAGCGGCTACTCGACGTGGCGAGACTCGACATCAAGGGAACAAATCTACATTACTTAAACGTATATAGGTACCTACAACATATTGGGTTAATACCTACTTGTAATTTTTGTAAGATTTTAGAGACTGAGGAGCAAATCCTTAAAGATAACCCTTAAGCAAGCACTGACACGTATTTGAATAAAATGTCACTTATTTGCCGACTGCACTATTATTTGGTATTACTCTAAAACTCGCTTCGAATATTGTGACCTTTTATAATTTCCAATAGCCCCTGAGCCCCTGACTAATATTTTCCAACATCACACATATTAATTTATGCCGTTGATTGTAAGCGATATCCGAGAGTTTAAGAGATTGGGAATGGATGGTACTATTAATTATGCACCGCTTAGCTCAGCTCGTCTGTGACCCAATTTAAGCTGAGTCCCGCCAACAGCTGGGATCGCGTCGCTCTCGACTTAACTTGTCTGTGTAACTGCACTATACTGTTTATGAACATGTGTACTGCGTGATAGTAATAAACTTACGCTATATAGAAAGGTGTAGGTGGTCTGATATTAGCAAAAGGTATGTACCTAAACTAACGCTAACAAAAGAAGACTTTTTCTGACTACATCAATAGCGTAGTGGGTTATAATCGCCTTGCCGTTTAGCACTGCGCTACGTGTCGTAGGTACGATCTCTATACGAGACATCACTCCGTGTGTGATTCACAATTTTGCTGAAAGTAAAGTAAGATTGCTGTTGTTTCGAGTATGGGAAGTAGTATTTTCTGAACATTAAATAAGATATACCAATTCTCTCTGACATTTCAGCCGCATTGCATCAACCATTATGAAAGATAAAAACCACAGTACTCTCTTTATGGGCAACTTAGCAGCATACTGAGCCTGCAATATTAGAGCGAGATCCTGTAGCGTTGTAGAAAGTGTCACCTTTTTATCGTTTGTTAGAATAAAAATGCAGTGAGCGTATGTGTACGTTGCACCAAGTCGCAACGGTGCCTGATTGTAGGTAATAGCCTCTATAGCATTTCTCATCCCATTGGGACCTAATATAGCAGCGAAGTGCATTAGAAAACTTCTGTCTTTGCCGCAACTAAAGCCTGCCGGCGATAACGCGTGTACTATCTTTATAATATAAGAAAGTTTACAAAAATAGCGCGAACGACAGCAACTTTCAAGACTAAACATAGTTAAGAAAGTTAAAAATTATATTGTTTAGTTAGTTCATGATAAACTAGTTTTTTTTGCGCTTGGTAGTCAAATTAATGTTGACGTGATTAATAATTGCTGAACAACCCATTTGAATGTTATATTAGCATAATTTGTTTATTCAAAAATTCAAGACGAAGCGCAAATTTCACAACAACAGTGAAGCTGTAAATCTCTTTGAAGCAAAAAATAAAGTTTGTTCGAGCAAATACTCTGATTACTAGCCTCGAAATGCGTCGAGTCGGCGTCCTCAATAGTCTCCTATTTAAGTTGGTCCATCCCGCAATTCTGGCATTCCCGAGTAAGTTATCGGTTTCCAAGTTGGTCGTTCGTTTGGCTTTGTTCCGGAAATCGGTAATCGCCACAAGATTGCGAATTTACAACTAAACAACATTTGGTCCCTAATGTGTTTGCACTATTAATTGTCAACAGCTGTTCTTGTCATAGAATGCTCGCTGCATCTCAACTATGCGGTATTGCAGTTTAGAATTTAACACAAACTTACATTAATATTTTTCTTGGGTTTTACTAATAGTTTATAGCCTAATTTGTATTATTTCCTTTTACTTCTGATTTTATTAATTAAAGAAATGCTTCAATGAAACCGTATCAACGACGAATAAAAAATAAAACGGCTATATTTTTACTCTCGTCAGTTGATGTACATTGTCGCAGATAGACTGAAGACGGATATCTCGGGCAAAGTTCCAAATCCGGCGCTCTAATTAAGAAGTTAACCAACAGAAAATATCCACTAGCTGCCTACTTCTCATTAGATGAAGATTGCAATCGAGACTAAGTGTTTCCGTACGTGTTTACTTATTACTGTCGGGTGACCTACCAAACCTTAAAGAAAAATAAATAATACAGAAGATAAGCACTTACTTATTCAAGATTCAATAATGAAATTAGAAAAGCTCAAAAAAGCTGGCATAGATGAAGGATTCTTTAGTACATTCTGAAGAATGCAAAAGATCACCGCGCTAGCGTAAATACCTTCAATGATTGTTTCGTTGGTATCAACCCCTGTGCATTGGGTAATACCAAATAAAAAATTACGATATGTGAGTGTATAGTTCGATAAAATTTCACGTCCAACAAAGTTTCAATATAAATTCCATCGTTAGATTTAGCACGATCGCCAGTTTCAAAAGTTTGAAATAGACGGACGTTTCAACGGGATAGTCATTTCGATCGTCAAATAAGCTGCGCCAAGCTGTTCGCAAGTTTCATGCTCTCTGGGGACTTCGTTAATAAACCAAAAGCGAAGTTTGAGCTCGTGAAGACTTCGCTACGGTACAAGAATTCACCCAATACGCAAATGTACTTGCGATACTTTTTTCGCTCGCTTTACAAGCTTCGTCGAAGTGGATTTTTAGATTTGACTAAAGTACTTTTTGTAGTCAGAGTTTATCCTAATGTCGCAGAATTTCTTACTGATAATTTAAAAACCGAACGAAGAAAACATTTAGAGAATCAGTAAAATGAAGGCATTCGGCTTTACTACGCACCAATTTGCATAAGTTTGTACTTTGTACTATTTACCGCTTAGCTTTATCTTTAAAGATACCTTCGTAGATTCATTCCTATTCCAGTCTAAACGTTTTGCACATTGCCTTCTTGTTTAAATAAACCGTTCTGCTAATAAACATGAGGAATCTCAACGCAAAGGCCCTCTAATGCAGTATAAGTTACACTTAATCAGTTGCGCTAATTACGACGAGATATCGACACGAGACGCTCGAAGAGGTTTGCTATGTAAACTGACTTATCTTGTTTATATTTGTTTGTGCCGCCATTTTGCTCTACGAATATATAATACTTTAAGTTATTTACAAGCCCTCATTGCCTTAGGCACATGGTGCGCATAATTGCTTGCGATTGTAAGCTCTGCACTTTGAATCCCAAATCAAGCAAGTTTAGTTGGGGAGTTTTAGGTTTTGTTTGTCAATTCTAGCTTGCAATATTGCATTACAGCAGCAGACAATAACCTCTATTTATATGTCTGCTTTATTTAATTTATTTGTTTATATTTCAGGCACATATAGAGAAATTCGTTGGTTAAGCTGATAAATTGTATTGCCCTATAAAACAACCCACACATAAGGCAAAGCGGTGGAAATTTTATAGGTAATAGATAGAGCCTTGCTGATTTCAGCATGAATGAGCCGGCTCGACCGGGGAAGAACTACCCTCTCACAAAAATCGACGTAAAGTAACAGTACTTAAACTGCTGCGTTTCGATCGGTGAGTGAGAGTGCCGGAGGCCCTATCCCCTATTCCTTCTCCCTCATCCCACTCCTCATCATATCCCTTTTCCCATCCCCAAGGGGCGGCACCGCACTTGTGACTCCTGTGGTGTTGCTTGTGTCCATGGGCGGCGGTAATTGCTTTCCATCAGGCGATCCGTCTGCTCGTTTGCCGCCTATTACTATAAAAAAAAACTGAAATCTCACAATCTCTGAGCGAAGCCTTTGGCATTTGCCGTCGCTTTCAGCCGACTGGGTCACCCTTTACATCTATCCACTTGCAAGGATGTAACTTTAGCCATGACCTACTCAGCCTTTATATAAGTTTCAAGGAAATAAGGTAAGGCCTAGATATTTAAAGTTTGAAACGTATTTTTGATTTAAAAATAACTTGATATTACAAATTAGGATGTTTAGATTACCTATATGATTGAATTACGAGTTTTCAAGAATAAACATGTGTGGCACAGAACATGAAATGGTCACGAAAAACAACTGTGGTGTCACAAATTGCCGCTGTTTCATTGTTTACAAAGTCATACGCAAAGTCGGTTTTTTGTTATTTTATATAAATAACTATCTGCATTGCCAATATCCATGTTTGTGTGTGGCACAAAAAATAGAACAGGATTGTGTCGACAGAACGATTTTAATGTGTGACTGAAAAAGCGTCATGCCTATTCATCTAATTATGACTGACAGAGTTATCACCAAAACATTTTTGTAATGCTACCTAGTACCTTCGCCTTTCGTCTTTTCACTGTTTTCGTAAAATCTGTCTTATTCAAAGAAACATTACAAATACTCTAAAGCGGACGGAAAATAACTTAATTTTCTTTTTATTCGTTGTGCGAGTTGTTTTATTCCATTATAGATCTTTAGTAAAGTATCATAGTCTAAGTATTTGAAGTAAGGTTTCTATAGATTCTTATTGGAGTAAATACTTACTGCCTTCAAGTGGTAAGCCTATTACACACTCTAAGAAATTTGAATGAAAAACATATTATCTCAAATATGTGAGTGACATTAAAGTTAAAGTTTGAGACGTTTAATACGTAAGTACGAATACAATTCTACATATCCATTAGCCACACTCCTTCCTACGCATTTCGCCCCAAGCGCACATCTACCGCTAATGTTTGCCTTAAGTGCGTGCAAAAGCGCAGTTTAAATTGCACTCTTAATTTCTTGTGTGTAATGTTACTTTGTAGGTTTGCACCACGAAACGCAATTTGAGATAGTCGTATTAACCGGAGGTGTGTGTCTCGGTGCCATCTTGAATTAATGTCAACAACGTCATTTCGTTCTTTATTTAAATCCATGACCGTATATTTCTGTATATTTCTATTGATGGTTTGTGTTCCTTGCCAGTACTATACATCTAAATCGATACATTTAGTATGGATGCATTTTGCTTTAGCGATTTGAAAACGGCAGAAAATAAAAATGAAATTATCCCTAAGTATGTATATACACACATAGACACACTCTCATAGTGTGTTCGTATTTATTAAATTCTGCAAGAGATAAAAATTCCAATACTGGATTTTACTTTTTAATTTTATTTTACCGAATATAAAACTTATTTAACTTTTATTTAAAATAAAAATCCAATGTTTCAATGTTCCTTTTTGTAATGGCTTTGAAAGAACGTTTCATTACTTAATGGACGCCTTCGATAACAGCGCCAGACCGAAAATGACAAAAATAATTGATTTACAACGGTGTTTTAATGGGATATAGATGGAAAATACGAAATGAATTTCTTGATAAAATTTTACTATTGTGACATTATTTAAATCGCAATCGAATCTTATTAAGGACAACATTAAGAACTACCTACAATTATCAATATACCTACGTACAAATTTGGCATGTCTGTTCCTTCGGCAGTTTAGGGGAACACTAAGAGAGGATTTTGGGAATTTCCTTCTCTGTGGGGTAAAAGGGGTTGCCAAGATTTTTTGTTGTATGAACATTCACGCCGGCGCGCGGTGCAGCTACGGAAAAAAGCTAACGTTATGTCAAATAAAAATCTTATACTCAATAGTTCTGCTTGTTAATGATATTTATTTTTTTGTTTCAGGTAATTTATTGAAGAAACTACCCTTATATGTGGAGCAGAGCAGAATGAACTTTATCACGGTGGAGTAAAGAGCAATTTGATATAAGAGTGGTTAAGCTCACCATACACTCAATATTTTATCAACAAGCTCATTGGGGCACTTAGCTGAAAGCATTCAAGCCGTTATATTGACGGTTTGTTTAACAATATTAGTTACGCGCCGTTGTCATGGCATTGTGCGAGACTACATACCTCGTCTTCAACCTTGAAGCAATATAGTAACTGCACCTTCTCCTATGGCAAACCAATTCCTAAAGTAATAGCAAAGAGTATACAAATGTAATAGTTTTAATACCAAATTTTTTTTTTTTTTATAGACTCACGCCTGTTTTTAATACCAATTTTTTTTCTTTTTTTTATAGACTCACGCCTGTATATCCCCGAAGGGGTAGGCAGAGGTGTAATATTATACCCACATTTCGCCATAAATTTTTAGGTCCCACGTAATATGGGGCGAGCCTATTGCCATTATCGGGCACATCACCACACTTTGTGCTGCTACTGAGAATTCGAAAAAACCCAGTAACACTTTTGCCCGACCTAGGAATCGAACCCGGGACCTCCGACCGCAGTTGCATACGCTATCCACTGGACCACGGAGGCAGTCCAAAACTGTAGTGAATTTCTGTATTTTCTGCCACGGATATCGTAGATTGTACTGCATTGTAAATCTATTTAAGATAGCCTTCTGACATTTGCACCTCCAAGAGCAAACAAATAAGTTTTTACAGGGTCGTTTCGAACCCGGTAAAATCTTTTTATCACCTTTTTGGTGCATAAGCCTGTATGGTGTAGTCTCACGGGAACTTCGGTGAAGGAGGTCATTTCCCAACTCAGAACTGACCGTATTCAATATAAAATATTACCAAGCAGCTTCTCATTAATCATGCGCCTATCTTAAAACTTAGAAATCATATGTTTTTATCCAACAACACAAAATTTGAAAAATCCGACGCTTTTGGGTTCGATACACTTGAGTAAAGAGCACAGGATAAAAAAATCGTATATACATTTTATATGCTACGGAAATATCGACGCATCGGTCTGTGCCAAATAAAATATTCAACGGGCGTAATTCAAAAGCTTCCGGATCACTTACTAGTGCTTACCTTGTCATCCTGACAATGATTAATCAAAATTATTCCTTAAATCAAGGCAAGAGGAGTCCAATTAATTATATGGACAGTTATGGCCAAGTGTGATACGATGGTACCTTAACATCATTCTGTGATACTTTCATGTTTTTAACTTCGTTCTTGAGCATATTTTTCGAGTAGTCAGTAGCGTTTTTCATGATATTTTCTATAGGTACTTAAGTACCTTTAGAATTTTTAACTCCAAATACTGAAAGCGCTACAAAATGTCATTAATGTCGATAGATCTCGATGTTACAACCCCTTATTGACCCTGACTATTAAGCCGGATTTATTTTAGGGTTTAATTCCCACCCAGTCTAGATATATTTATCAGTTATCTGGTTATCATAGACGCTAAGCTCTACCTAGTTTGGCAGTATCAGATGATAGATTTTTATTTTTATACATATAGTAGCTTTTCAAAAATGACTAACATAATTAAATAATTATCATCAGTTTGCCAGTTATTTAGATTCAAAATTCAATGATATAGCAACTAATATGCCTTGTAAGAGTTATAAGTATAATTCAAAGTTTCACACAGCCGTTGAGATCTCTACAATATACCGTAGCGAACTGAACAGAACTGACGATCGGTAGTCACGCTTGCACCGTGTAATATCGCGCCTTCACGACAAATTAACTGACGACTGTTCTTTACTGCGGGATATTCACTTTTACGTCGCCGACGTGTGATATAAAATGAATTTATTTATGCACACTGTGTCCTATATAGTGTACTTTACGTGAGTGCCTCACCGGGCACCGCTAACTGCTGCGAGTGTCGAGTTGGCTGTTGCTAAATGAAAATTGAAAACAAAGAATGCCGTTTAATTTGTTGCTTTGTTTAGAGGAAAAGACTAAACCGGTTTTGGGTCAGGTTTTATTAAGCGGGCTTGTAGTGACATTTAGTTTATGTTACAGAAGAAAATCACTGGCTTAATTTTTACTGTTTATTAAAAGAATGATTTGTCTTACTAACTCGCACAATTATGAGTCTAAGCTCGTTAGTAACAAAGTAAAAAAAGAATAGTAGGTTAGCTAAGGCCGATCGGCGAGTTAATTGCCTACTCTTGCGTCCTACCTACGCACGGCGCATCCCGTACTGTGGCCGCGGGCGAGACGAGCCGGGCCGCGCTCGTCTGAGATTGTGTGAATGATGAAGCTATCCTACTATTCTTTTTGTACTATGGTAGTAACGAGAATCATCCAGAACAATTGGATCTTTAGTAAATTTTGCCTGTCTCACCCTACCATAAGGAACTTATGGTAGAAGCACCCTACCATAAGGAACTTATGGTTGGGTGCTTCTTCTTCTTAGGCGTTACACTCTTGGCAGAGTGGTCGTGGTCGTCACAATACAGCTGTGGCCTGCTTCACAATTCGGCGCCACTCGTCACGTTTTTCCGCTCTTCTTGTGCATTAGGGTGCTTACGGTAGCTTAAATTGCTGAGTAGATATTATCATACATTTTTTTTATAGACTAACGCCTGTATCCCCGAAGGGGTAGGCAGAGGTGTAATATAACACCCACATAATGATATGTGGGTGTAATATTACACCTCTGCGGTGTTACTTTGTATGAACAAATTATGTTTTATTTTTACCTAAATGCTAGTGCACATTCAGAGTGGTGAGGCTGCCACTTAAAAATTAATGGATCGGTATGGTTCTATGATTTTACCTTTAGCAGCTAGAATTCAGTTTACCTACATATCATATTGCAAAGCACTTTACTTCAGATATAGATAGATTCCCGGAATGCTATTTTAGTACCGTATTCCGTAAAGTGCTCTTCATAGGATAGTAGTAGAATATCAGGTATACTATACACTACATAATACAGCTAGTACATCGTCAGATGGATAGATAATCCATTCGTCGAGTAAGGTAGCAAATTAAGTGATAGTTGCTATTCCTTGTCGACATCTAGCGAGAATGTTGCGTATTCGAATGACGTCCACTATGTCGTTTCAAAGATTTGCGACCGCCTTTTTAGTTTCGACCCGAGTTTAGGGTTGCCAGTGCATAAATAGAAAATTGGTAATATTTTCTATTAATGCATTGGCAATTCTTGCATTGATACGTAGATGAGTAACTGAAATAGAATGCGTTTCAGTAGTACCACAGTATAAAGGCATACAGTAATTTGACGCCTTTGATCTCGTAGAAAAAGCCGACAACGTCTAGACAAGGGTAAGTAGGCTAGAGCTGCCACATGTAAACAATGCCTACTTATTCAAACACCGTCTATTTATTTTAGAATAATATTACAATTGCTACGCTACATGAATAAATATACTGTAAATCACTTATCTATACATATAAATAAAATTGGAGTGTCTGCTTGTAATATTAAAATAACCGCTTTTTACTAAATGCATATTATGGATGTATACACGGTACATACACCGAAATGACATTTTTTACAATTTTGTCTGTCTGTCTGTTTGTTCTCGCTAATCTCTGGAACGGCTGGACCTATTTTGACGGGACCCTCACTGGCCTGATGTACCAAGGAGTAACTTAGGATAAAAATTTACCGGGTACGCGAAGAAGTTCCCTCAGGACGCGGGTGAAACCGTGGGAAACAGCTAGTTTATATTACAATAATTAACGATAAATAATTATTATAAAACACGTTGCATTTTTCGTGCGGTGACAGATTTACATACAAAGTGTCAATCAGCACCTATTTCATCCCGCAGGTGTCGTGGGAGGCGGTTAAGAATATAAAGCATTTTTCGTACAAACCAAGTTAAAATAAAGCGATTGACATAGCGATGGATGGGTAACCTTGGGATCAGCTTGCAGAGCCTATGTTATCGATATGAAGTATTTTGAAGTTTTTGTTTCGTGCAAACTACGTTAAGGTAAAGCAATAGACATCACGGTCATTTTATGGATGGGTGACCGGGCTATCAGATTACGGAGAACATGTGTGGGGTTTATAAAAGGGGGCCAAAAATATGGTTATTTTTGAGCTAGGATGCGCCGTTACCAAGATATATAATAATATGTGATAGGTACTTACCTAATGCGAAGGTACTAGGACTACTAGGTACATATTGAATGAAATTAAAATCACACCAGAATCGAATACTACCTTACAACGCATATTTTCTTACGTCTGCCATGTTGTTTACGTCCAATATTTGCTACTTTATTCTGTGATTTGGCCAGACATGAGATATTGTAAAAATTAGTAGATTAGTAGGAATGTGCACATTATTTTAAGTGGTTATAGGTACATACATTTCAAAATAATATAAATAATTATAATTTATGAAATTTTCTTTTTTGGTATAAGTAAATTGATGAAATCGCAGATTTTTTAAATCCTTCCTTTTATTTAAATCTTTAAACAGCATAAAGAATTTCAATGTCTCACATCACAAGTCGTATGCACCATCATAATTAATATTCATAAGCAAATAAATAAGTAACGAACAAAAAACAAGCACGTGCCAGCCCCCAAAAACATGTACCTAGTTAGGAACTAAGGCGATATACGTAACTAGGTACCGCTCTTCCCGCGTCTCACCTCTTGGCCCCCGCACGATTGACCCGTCTAGACGCGTTCGTCGAACGACTGTATGGATTATTTGACTGTGGTAGTACGTTGCGAGCTAGGTGATTCATTAACGTGTGAAAAATAATTTTAATTTTATATTCAGTGAGACATTGTGGCAAAACTGTTTCAGTTTCAGTTCAAATAGCAGTACTACCTACTATTTCAGCTATTGTAAAACTTGTCAAGCTTACTAAATTTAGACAGCTAAAAGTTTAGGATGTTTGTATTGAATTCATGTTTTAAGAACCTCCAGTATGTTATAATTTTTTATTGTTATTATTGTTAACCGTATGTCATGATTATCTCGTCTAAACTCTTCCGAATTAATTCATTACATATTTGAATTCCAAAATATAAGGCAATTCTACTTGCGGCTAGCGTTGTCCTGCACAGTAAAAATAGTCCATTCATTGTGTGTGCGCACTTGTACGTAAGTAGGTATAGTTTGAGGCTCGCAGAGAATTTTGTATTTTTTGTTTAACTCACTCTGGTTCAACTCATAAATTAGAAAAAAAGAAGCTCAGCCAGTCACTTGTTATGCTACACCAGTGCGGGTCAACGATAGGACCATGTTATTACCGGGCTCATAGCCAAAGGTCCGGCAATCCATTTACTCGGTCTCAACGATACGAGTAATAAATTATTTGTAAGTCTTTATCGGTGACTTACTTAATGCGGATGAACGCTACCGAACAACTGTTATGTATATGTTTAACATAAATTCTGTTTTGGTTGATGGTATTAGTAGTGACCATAGTAATAGGATAATACGATCTAGGTATTCAGTACTTTCAGTCCAATACTTACAAAATCTCGTGGTTTATACACGTCTTAACTGGGTTAAGACGCATAATGATGACGTGACCATGGCTGGTGTACACCTGCCAAAAACATCAAGGCAGATTCACATCATAGTACTGTAAAACCAACGCGATTAAGACGGGTTTTATAAATATTACTATGCTTAAAGTAGTCTTCATCTAACTTTCTTTCTTGTCGTGTGAGTTTGTGGCCAACTTTGGTGTTGAAGTTTTCAGACCGCCTTAAGGCCTCCGATATGGCCTAATGATCCTTGTCCTGAGATAAGAACCGGGAGCTTTACGTGCCCTCCATGTAACACATTCAGCAATAGACATAATCCTAGTATGAAATGACGCCGTAAGTTATTTATTGTGTTACCTAACTTATTCAGGAAGTTCACAAGCAACACGAATACGTTTTACAACCGTATCTAAATCTAGAATGTGATAGAAATGTTATATATAATAGAAAAGGTAAATGAAAAGTATTAAAATTTTTAATGGGCAAATCTCACATGGGCGTAAATTTAAATAATCCCCTCCTGTACACCCTTGAAAGTTTAATTAGAAAGTTAAATTGATTATTTAAACATTTTTACTCTTCGGATAAGCTGGATTCTCTCGAAAAATCTTCGTGAAATTAACTCCTTATTGCATGAATTATGAAGGAAGGTACAAAAAAAATATTTTTTGCTGAAAACATGTTTTACCTATAATCTTTTGTGAACATAAATTAGACAAATAAAAAATATATACGTTATTATTTATGGATTTACAACACGAAGCCATATCTGGACCCGTGTGCATTCAAGTTGAAATTATATAAACCTTATCTGGCTTCGCATGCACAGTTGTTACAATTTTTCAAAATCTTTGAACCAGTTCCGCTAGAAGACTTTTTCAAGACCATTTTTATTATTTATATTTTGCATAATTGCGTATTTTTTGCAGTTTTACCTTGAAAGAACCATAAAACATGGCAATATCCATTTCTGTATAGCAAAAAACAGGAACTCGAGTGCATACGAAGCCATATTTGACATACATAATTTTGACGGAAATGCATAGCAAGCCATATTTGGCGCCTGAAAAAAACAGGTCAAAAATCAAATAAAAAATAAAAAATTATACAAAAACAACTTAGTATTACGCTAGTCGATGATTCTAGAAGTAAAAAAAATATTGATGATCTCAGTCACCTTATTACTATTATTTTTCACTGATAAAAATTTTACTAAAACGTTGCAGTTAAATTGCTGGCCCTGTCTTGGAATAACATAAAATAATTTTGACACAGATGACTTACCACGCACAAAAAATTACATGGTTTTAACGAAGAAATTCTTCATACGTTACAATTAATTTTGCTGTAATTCAAATGTTAGTTATGTTGGAAAAAATAACAAACTTTAGAAACCACCAATGGCTTCGTATGCGGTAAGAGGTTAACGGCACGACAATAATAATATTAATTTCTGGGACAACTCAAACGAGGTGACCTGATTCTTAACTAGGTAGAGCCTGTAGAATGGCAACCAGATAACTGGTAAACATACCTATATATTCCTAAATCTGTACCTATATATAAAATTCTTCTGTACTGACTGACTGACAGACAACGAACAGCCAAAACTATTGGTTGAAAGAAAGTGAAATATGGCATGAATGTTTCTTGGGACCGTAGGGGTTGCTAAGTTCTAAGTAGAAAGGATTGGCCGAAATTCTGACCCGGATCGAAAAGGAACAATTCAATTAATGCACGGGCGTAGCTGTTGGCATCCTTTATTTACTCTAGCACATACATATAGGTAATAGATAGATAGATACACAGAACAAATTATCATGTTGTTTGGTAGGAATCGAACGCACGTCCTTCAGCTTAGCAAGGTCACTAACCACTACACCAACAGACCAACCAAGTAAGATAACAAGTGCAATAATACTGGTTTCATTCAAATACCTTTCATATTACTTCGTTTGTCCAACTATGTGACGTACGGCGCTGACCCCAGCCCCTTAGATAACGTTATCTACTATTAATTACTCGGAAATATCACCGATACCCAATGTTGCCATACTTTCAATAATATTTACCGAACATTCTGTTATAAATACCGTTTATTATTGGCTATTTCCAGCAATCTACTTAGAATCAATATCACGTACACGAATACAGACGTAAAGGTGTATCTTAGATATAATTAAAGAATATCTGTTTGATTTTCAAGATACCTATTACTTGTCTTATAAACATTAATTACTTGTTTGTTGGGTGCGGGTAGTATAGCTGGAGATCGTTTTGTGTAGAGAGCCTTGGGAGAGACCTATACTCTGCAGTCATTCACTAATCAGTCTGCAATGGAATGGTCATCTTTCGGCCGAGATGATGACTCATAAACATTTTTTTTATTCCAAAATAATATCTTCTCTATGCGATCTCTCTTATACTTAGAAATGCTGCTGCTAAGCCAGCTGTCGTTGGTTCAATTCCCGCCTATAAGGAATTGAATTTGAAAAGGTAATTTGATTGTAATATGAATTATCACCCCTGTATATAAACTGTCCCACAGCTGGCCACGGGCCCTAGTACAGCATGCTGGTGAAGTAAGCGTTGGCATACTTGAAATGTCTCTCCAGAATATTATTGAGACTCTCAGACATGCAAGTTTTCTCAAGATGTACCTTTGCATTAATATAGAAACAAATTTATCAGTTACCATAGTACATGCTCTACTTAGTTTGGGACCAGATGGTCTTGTGTCCATTATCCCAGAATATTGTTATTTCACATACATCACTTCGTTATTATAATTTTATTTCCTTAAATGACAATATAAAGCGTTGCGCACGTTACTAAACGACCCGGCGAATTTATCATACCTACATCAATAATGCATTTAACATAATGTCTTTTGTCCAAAGTGACATTCAATAGCGCGAACAAAATTTCACTTACATTAATATGCCGTGTGGTTGACGGCATAGAATACAAGTGTCACCACCCCCTATCTTCCCGTGGGTGTCGTAAGAGGCGACTAAGGGATAACACGAAGCAAATACCATCTTTGCGTAGAGACGGAAAACTCGAAATCAAACCCTATATGACTGCCTCGTTGGTCTCGCGGCATAAATGTGCGCGTGGGATCGGGAGGTCCCGGGTTCGATTCCTGGGTCGGGCAGTGTTATTGGGTTTTTCTGTCACGAAATTCTCAGTAGCCGCACGGAGTCTGGAAATGTGCCCGGTACGGCAATAGGCTCGCCCCCTATTACGTGGGACTAAAGTATATCTGGCGAAAAGTGGGTGTAGAAATACACCTCTGCCTACCCCTTCGGGGATAAAAGGCGTGACGTTATGTATGTAATATAACAGCAATTTTGATTTATTTTCATAAAGTTAATGATTTCATAGTAAATGAATGGAGTTAACTATTCTGTTTTAATATCGAATGTTTACCATTATAATAACATTATTCATTAATTCTGAATAATAGTTTTTGTTTGAATAGTTGTGAATATCAATATTACGTTTGGCTCGAAGGAATATTCAGTTTAATTTTATAAATGTATTTTAATTCATAACATTTTAATTGGCGTTTTTAAATGACTTTATAAATTATTTTCTCTTTTATAGCGATATAATGTGAAAATAATATAAATATTTATAAATATGTACTTGTCCTGACTAAGATATCATCGCGGAGCCTATACTACCTACTGAATCTATAAAATTATATCTGGACAATGACGTAATTACTCACTAAGGATTTTGAAATATTTGGAATTTTAATGTTTTATTTGAGAATCTCCTGGTTTTGAAATGTACGCTATAAAAATCTGGGCAACAGCTAGCTATCTCTAAATATAATCTGCAGCTTCAACCATTGATGTTTCTAATGAGGATCATTAGACGATTCATGAAATACTTTACGATACAAAATAAGCTAGTTGAACAGACCTGCACTGCAATAGAAATAACCTACAATTTTGTTACATTTTATTACTAAAATTGAACGAAACATATTTTATAGAGAACTTTTCATTTTAATAATTATGACTAGCTCGTGGTTTTCATTATTCTTTATAAAACCAAGTGATTGTACAGACATTGCAGATGCTGTAGTGCCTCTGCTCATTGGCAATGTAACAAATGTTGTAGCAGTGTAAAAATTTGGCATGTCGTACTGGTAGTTTATCGAAGTTCGGACGATATGTGTGTTCGTTTTTCAGTAGAAAATAAAATATTTTGCCACAGAATAGTGATTGCATCGGGTTCCCACCAAGAACTTAGGGTTCCTAGCCAACCTCACCTGCAAGTGGTGCACCTGCCGATCAACGGACGAGGCTCTGGCAAACAAAATATCCCGATAAGCGACAATGGGCTCGCCACCTATTACGTGGGATCAAAACACTGGCGAAAAGCGGGCGTTTAATATGCCTCTGCCTATCCCTTCGGGGAAACAGGCGTGAGTCTATGTATGTATGTATGTAGAATAGTGATTATTGCGATGGATATTGTCAAATAAATTAATTACTAGAGGACCCGTGCTGCTCCACAGCATATTTTAATATTATAAAAAAGCTCTTACATATAGGTATGATGAGTACATTGTTTATCCAGCTAAATATTTCTGTGAGAAGCACGATTTATTTTGTTTTGTGTATGGGTGTGATTAATCCATCATAATTTAGAAATGTAATAATTACGTTTATGATTTCATCAGTTACCTGATAGAGATGGTAGTTTTGGTAGCAATCGTAAGTAACATTGCTACCAAAACTGCCATACTTAAATGCCAAATATACCATTTCCACCAAAACTACTATTCCTACCGAAAATACTATTCCTATCAAAACTACTATTTATACCAAAACTACTATTCGTACTACCACTATCATATCTACCTTCTTTTTCAAAACTACCATTTCTATCAAAACCGCCGCTGCTGTCAAAAGTACCCTTTTTCTCAAAACTACTATTCTTACCAAAGCTACAATTTCTACCATAACTACCACTTGTAATATAATAATATGACAATAGTACCTATGAACCGCTGTAATATGTTCCACATAAAAAAAATTAAGATGCCCGAAGAAAGTCCGTAATTTAAAAACAAAACGTGATTTACCCGTATGTAGGGTTGATTTTCCCAACATTAGGTGGAAATTTCACTACATTTGGGGAAAATTCCTCGGGTGGCGGGTATGTATACTGACGTCGTTACCGCGACCCCGTCATGAGGGTCGATAGAGGAACACCGCGGTGTTTTAGTGGGTATGCCGAACATTAAGGGGGGAGAGCCGAGCCACACACCTCCCCTCCACCTTCCCCAAACTCGGTACGGACTTGGCGGAGGGGTCCCTTTGAGGGACAGTCCGTAACTGGATTTCATCGCGATACAAAACAAAGGGGGAAAATTTCTCAACATCAGAGATCAGTTCACCCAACATTAAGGGTTAACTGGTAACATTCGGGGCATATTACCTGCCATCAGCGATAATTCACTATAGTGATAATTTTACCAACATCGGGTATAATTTAACACACCACCACACTTACACCCGTATGAAAGTAAGGCAAGGTCACCTTAAGGAGGCATAACGGTTTTTCCTGGCAGTTACCGCAAGGAACTTATTAGATGCTATACAAATATTTTTGAATTTAGAACCGTCCATGTAGAGAGAAAGCAATGGAATCTTAAGAAGTTTATAGGAAAATATTGAAAAATAAGTTCAATGTCCACACCTATCTTCCTTCAAACTTACCCAATTTAAATGAGCATACCATCAAATGAAAGAGCTCTTTTCAGCGTGTTTTAGGCCTATAACGAAACGCCTACCTCAATGAGAGCCAGATATATATAAGCAGAAAGTCATTGACTACGGCTACGAAAACGTAAAAAATGTATGGGAGAAAACAGTTTTTGCATATAACTTGATGAATGTGCAAGTTAGGTAATTTCTAATGCTTGATGACAAATCTATGCAGCGAGAGCTTTCATTTAAAAAAAACATCACGCGAATCGGTTGGGTAGAACGGGCTGGCCGACTCGTATTATAAAACACAAATTCTTTTAATATATAGACTAGAGGACCCGTGCTGCTCCACAGCATATTTTAATATTATAAAAAAGCTCTTACATATAAGTATGATTAGTACATTGTAGCCTTATCTAATAAGTAAAAAGATGATATTCTTACCAAAAGTATAATATATCACAAAACTTCTTTTCTTACAACATTGGCTTTGCGTTGCACCTTAGGTATCGTGAAATTTCCACCTTGGCATTACTGAATGGTTTGCCGCGCAATAGGGATATATATAATATGTATAACTGAACATTGATGAAAGAAAGTTCTTCAATATGACTGTGCTGCCCTACCATTCTTTCCATTAGGACACTGTAATGTCCTTCGTCCAGGTGCCCAGAAAATAGCAAGTTATGAACTATTTCGCCAGTGCCATAGTCAATAATCGTACTACTGTTTTCCAGGTGAACTCTGAATTGACACTCGGGATATAGCTCACTTACACTCTGAAGTTCAGCATGCCCTGCGTACTGTGCATTGGCACCCATCACACGTTTTTAATCTGTTGCATTTGTAATGGTCTGGCCATATGCTTCGTCCCCAACAGTGAAGTTACTATATACATCCCAATTATTGACAATGTTATCAACAGTGGCCAAACGAATTTCATAATGTTTATTCTCACTTCCATATAAACAATAAGTTTTTTTTTATAGACTCACGCCTGTATCCCCGAAGGGGTAGGCAGAGGTGTATATTATGTATTACACCCACATTTCGCCAATAATTTCTAGGTCCCACGTAAAAGGGGGCGAGCCTATTGCCGTACCGGGCACATTACCAGACTCCGTGCTGCTACTGAGAATTTCCTAACGGAAAAACCCAATAACACTTTGCCCGACCCGGGAATCGAACCCGAGACCTCCCAATCCCACGCGCACATTTATGCCGCGAGACCACCGAGGCAGTCCAACACAAACAATAAGAAATGGCGCGGAATAAGCAATTACCGTCACCAAGAATGGAAATCACTTGAAAATTGTTGATGGTAGAATTAATCAAATCTGAACCCGTTTCCACCCGTATTTTTTTTGCAGTAGGAGGACCATCCGGTACCAAATCTCCAACAGGGCCGTCATTGACCAAGATTCTTTGTTCAAACTTTCTCTGAGCATTTTTCAATTTCCTTCCAAGAACCATCATTATTATTGAAAACACAACTACTCACAAAAAATAAGTTATTAAATCAGAAACTTAAGTAACTAACTTACGGTAACTTCACTTTTTTCTTTATCGGTCAATTTTTTATTATCAAAATTAAAAATCTAGATAAATAACTTTTTTTATAAGTAAGAAAATAGGTTTTATTTCTGTTATCCAGCTAAATATTTCTGTGAGAAGCGCGATTTATTTTGTTTTGTGTATGGGTGTGATTAATCCATCATAATTTAGAAATGTAATAAAGACGTTTATAGTTTTGGTCAAAATTGTACTTTTGGTAGGAATGGTAGCTTTGGTAGCAATCGTAAGTAACATTGCTACCAAAACTACAATATATGCCAAAATACCATTTCTACCAAAACTACTATTCCTACCGAAAATACTATTCCTATCAAAACTACTATTTGTACCAAAACTACTATTCGTGCTAACACTATCATATCTACCATTTTTTTTAAACTACCATTTCTACCAAAACCGCCGGTGCTGTCAAAAGTACCTACCTTTTCTCTCAAAACTACTATTCTTACCAAAGCTACAATTTCTAGCATAACTACCACTTGTAATAATATAAATATACGACAATAGTACTATGAACCGCTGTAATATGTACCACATAAAAAAAATTATGATGCCCGAAGAAAGTCCGTAATTTAAAAACACAAAAATTTTCCTAAAATAAAATGTAAGGAAAATTCCTCAACATCAGAGATCAGTTCACCCAACATTAAGGGTTAACTGGTAACATTCGGGGAATATTACCTGCCATCAGCGATAATTCACTATAGTGATAATTTGACCAACATCGGGTATAATTTAACACACCACCACACTCACACCCGTATGAAAGTAAGGCAAGGTCACCTTAAGGAGGCATAACGTTTTTCCTGGCAGTTACCGCAAGGAACTTATTAGATGCCATAAAAATATTTTTGAATTAAGAACCGTCCATGTAGAGAGAAAGCAAAGGAATCATTAAGAAATTTATAGGAAAAATTGAAAAATAAGTTCAATGTCCACATCTATCTTCCTTAAAACTTACCCAATTTAAATGAGCATACCATCAAATGAAAGAGCTCTTTTCAGCGCGTGTTTTAGGCCTATAACGAAACGCCAACCTCAATGAGAGCCAGATATATAGAAGCAGAAAGTCATTGACTACGGCTACGAAAACGTAAAAAATGTATGGGGGAAAACTGTTTTTGCATATAACTTGATGAATGTGCAAGTTAGGTAATTTCTAATGCTTGATGACAAATCTATGCAGCAAGAGGTTTCTTTTAAAAAAAAAAACATGCGAATCGGTTGGATAGAACGGGCTGGCCGACTCGTATTATAAAACACAAATTCTTTTAATATATAGATACTTACTAGCTTTTAAGTACCCACTAGTTAGTATATGTGTAGTCATTTTATTACCAATTTATGGCATATACACACTAAACAATCCGATGTCACCACTACCTACGTTATTCAACGGCGTAATGTAAAATGAACCACAATATTAGAACGTTCGTCAATTCTAAATCCCTTTTAACTTTGTAATTCAAGCTTTGGCTAATATAGGTCGTTCTCATATCTTGAAAAGTAGGCCTTACGAAACTTCCTGCGGCGGCCACGGCACTTTGTCGTTTGGACGGGATTGCAGTATTGGAATGGCCTATTTTTCGCGAGATGTCAGAACTCAAAGCAAATATTCTGTCGATTGCATTCAGTCAAAATTCATTGTAGTGCTATCAGGGGGAGCGGGCGGTCGATATGTACTTGGAATCACGCCAGAGGATTTTGTCGCCGTTTCAAGCGAACTTAAGAGGCAAACCAATTTTCGCTTACGTGACAAACTTATAATACGCCCTAATTACTTTTGAATATTATGAAAGACTTTGAGCCTGTGGTTAAATTATGTTGCGGTTTACTACTATCCACTTCTTGGGAGCCTTTACAATCGTATGCAATAATGTTCTTAAGTACCTACTGAGGGTTTGTAAAATATTTTAGATCCCATCTGTAGAAAATATTAATAGAGACGTCTTCAAATATTTCAGAATTTGTTTCCAGGTGTATAATAAAAGCGTAATTTAATAGGTACAACAAGCGTTAGTGATTTCCACTAGATTCATATTTATCATGAAAACCCATGAAACTGCCATGCTATAGCAAGTGCCGAATATCAAAATGACTCGCGCAAGCGACTACAAGATATTAATAGACAGACTTCCTTACAACATTTCTTATGTAGCCAGTCATTTTAAATTGGTCATATATTCAAAATATATTTATTGAAAATATTAGCTCTAGCTACGCCCATCTTGCTCGTTCTTGTAATTTACTTATAATATTATTTAAGTGGAGAGATAAAAATATGTGTGTAATAGGTATAGGTACTTCATCTTTTTTAAGCTATTTTAATAATTTATCGTACGTCTTAAATAAGTGATGCGTTCAGTAGTATTTAAAGTATCTTAGCTAATTGCTTGTAAAAAGAACAGTCTAATAGTTCCTGCGATACGCGTTTAAACACAAACATACAAACGAACTCTCCAACTTGTCAGCGAGCACTTCTATCTTATTAAATCTTGTTATAACATCGTTAACGAGGTGCATGTTTACCTAGTTAAACAAATGAATACCTCGACCCCGTTATTTATTCAGAGCTAATGCATTTTATAATAGGGGCTATGAAATTATCGATCGCTGCTACGTGTCAAGTGCAGAGTAATTGTTTTGTGATATACAATGTTAATAGCTACGCCCGTGATAAAATATCCGTTTGCCTAATAGTTCAGGTGTTGGGCTTGCGATTGAATGGTTTTGGGATTCAGCCTATCTATGTATGTAGGTATAGCATATAGACGTGAACTTTCTGTAATTAGCTTACCGAGTATGTACTAAAATGTGCTATTTAATTGCTTGTCGCGATTGTAGCGTATATTTGTGCCTCGAGATTTATATATCAGCATCTTTAAATAATACAATAGTCATTATCACTTTCACGTTTGAGCCCACCCTTTAAGTAGAAAGCAATGTAGTATAGTATTAAATCGGATAATTTAATTGATCATTAAATAGCTCTTCGAATATTAATTAAACGTTTTCTAACTTTCGAGATATGGGTTATGGGTTCTAAGCAGTAAACTACAAAAGCCTTTTTCTTAGTGCTTAAGTCACAGGCTTTACTAAAACCAGAGCTTTATCTAGCGGAAGTACTCGTAACTCTATAGACACGAAGACTAACGGTTCAAAAGATTTAACATTTTCTAAGAGAGTGCGCTCGCACAACGATTGATAATGCACCATAAATATACGATTAATACTATCCAACAATTTTCTTGGCAACACTGCCAGATATTAATTCCATTTTTGAAATATAAATTCAGAATGGCCAGTATAAAACTGTCCATTCATTATCCTACACGGGGACATGGTTGCGATAACAGCTTGCATTATGTACCCGCTAGCATAACGTGAACATTTTCAACCGTGCGTCTCATATTTTATGGAATCCTTCCTTTGGTCATTAACTAAGCGTTAATAGGTCATACTCTCGTTGGACCATTTATACGAGGGACGTAGATAAGGGTTAAGAGGGTGATCTAGATGACTCATAATCGACTACGATAAAAATTTACGTGACATTAAAAATCGATGTCATGCTATTCAAATTATGGGACTGTTGAGAAACATAATTAGGTATATGCCTATTGATTAGCTTAGTAGGGTTTAAGGCAAGAGAATGAAAATTGTATTTAGATAATCGCGAATAGATAGGAAAGCATCCTGTATCAAGTAAACTTTTTCCTTTTAGTATAATTTTCAGACATACTAGCTGTTTAATTATATAATCAGTTGAATCTGAAACTGAGTGAGAGCATGTTTAAATACACAGTCTGTACGACTGTGTATTTAATCATGCTCGTTTGAAAATGTCTCTTAAATATAACATTTCTGGCAATACCTGTTCTGGCCTTATACACTTAACAGTCAATGAAATTCTTCATGAATAAAACTTAACGTGTAGATACAATACATACATACATAGGTACATACATAGACACACGCCTGTTTCCCGGAGGGGTAGGCAGAGACTACGGAACGTCATTTGCAACAATACAAAACCTAATTATTAATTTCTAGCTTACCAGTAAGCACTTGGGATTACGAAATGATAATACAAATCTCTTTCGTCTGCTGTAGAAAATATATAAAATAGCTTTGTCTATATAGCCGGATCATAGAGCATTCGACTAAAATCTACTTCCCGCTGCTAAGCGATCGATCGCGTGACGACTAATAGTTTCGTATAGTGTAAAGGGCTGTATAGTTTTAACCTACATACACTTCTTTACGACGTTCAAACGCTATAAATTTTACTGGCGGTTTGAAACACCGGATCTACAGACAGAAGAAGAATACAAATTTTAATATCCTGAATAATGCATTCTTTATGGTGCTTTTAAGCGCGAGTGTATTGACTTTAAACACCTGAGATATAGTTAATTGTTTAATAGGAATGAATATTTCCATAGTTTGCTGTGCCCCATATTATAATAAGTGCAAGTGCAAGATCTTATTACAATTTTAAACGAAATGTTTTACTTAGTCTAGTCAGAGCATCGAAATCAAGGTTAGACAACATTAACGTTTAATCCTACCACAATATCAGTGATCTACTTTAACAAATAGGTATTTAAATTAAAGAACGATTTGAAACGAATTGGCTTCGATCGAGTTTTTCCTTTGTGTATAAAAAGTCGTTTCTAGGCAAGAATACAGGTAGACACAGTACAAAAAGTAATATCGGTAGCGAATTCCAACGTCAACTATGTATGTCCGGTTTTTTATTGTTGCCAAGGCCGTATTTCGTGCGCATAGTAACTCGCAAACAATTCGCACAAACTTTGTAGAAACTTAACACAACGTTTATTTCAAGCGCCTTACTTGTCAAAAAGTTTAGCAATTGTAACCGTTTGAAGAAGACCGACTTTATGAATTAATCTTAAAGCAAGACAGCGATATTACAAATTTAAATTTGGACGCAATGAAACTCTGATTACAAAAATAGGATCGCGGTGTCCACAATTCTTAATTTAGGATCCATGATGAGTTTTTGTATTTCGTTGTTCGAACAAACAAGAAAAAAAAGTGACCTGAGGCTTAATGGCTCGGAGTTGTAAATTGCTTTATAACTTAAAAAAAAATTATCGCGAACTTATAATGAGTGAGTGATGCACGGATAATGGAGTTAAAGATCTTATTCTTGTTCTTAACTTGTTTGAGTAGATTGTCAAGGTGAGATTTTTAGTGTTCAATGTTGATATTTTCGAGTTGAGACTTTCTATTTTATCTTTTATTCCTTTTGAAAAGCACTGTCCTCGAGTCTATTTAGAAAGAGCAAATAGTCTATGGCGTTGAATGACAAGCTCTAAGTTTGCTAAAATATTTATACCTAAAAAATATGTAAAAGAAATTAACGTATACTAATATTATTTGGACTATTTGTTAAACAAACAAACTTTATGCGACGGTGACGGCAGCCGCACTCTCAGTAATAAACGAAACAAACCAAATTGTGAATGCAACTGAATTATTTTTAACTGTTTTCAATTAGTATTCGTGTCTGTCATATGTAATATAAAAGCATATTAAACAATTTATGCCTTCGGTTACTGTTTGGGCTACGTTTTATTTTGGCATCCACAATCACACATTTGTAACCCGATTCCAAAAATATCCAGGTAACTTTTTAAAAGCTTTTTGACGTACTCTTGCCATTGGGACGGATGATACGTGATTTTTCGAGCTCGGTAAAATGACTTTTGACAAGCGCTTTCATCAATTTTTCTCATCCACACAGGAGCTGAATCATATTTCGTACAACTTGGTCGAAGTTTAAACTTTGTAACCCGATGCTTTTATGTATACTAGCACTGCAATTAATCCGGATTGCACCTGGAATAAAATAACTCTTATAAAAGTATTTTTTTATGTTATATTACTTATTATGTATTTGAATCGAACATCAAGAAAATTATTTTTGTGACGAGCACGATGATTTGTTCAGTGTAATATTTCAATAAAACCCTGCGTTAAATACGCACGGTTTTATATTGTTTTGTAGTATTTAAAGTATGCTTATCGGTTACCTATGTGTTACGATACGGGTTCAAAATCAGATGGTAGATATGCCAGCATATTATTAACTATTTGCAGAACTTAACATACGATGTCACTGTTTATGTAGCGGAATGGTATTTACGACCACACGTTTTAGATGTAGATTTTTGATTTTAAAGTGTAAGTGTGCCATAATTGAAAATGAAAATAAGTAGCTAGCTACTACTAAACACCGTCTTGAATGGCTGCGTAGTAATTTGTCCCAATCCAATTATAAAAAATATTTGGATGATCAAGTACACTGCAGAAATTGAAATTTTTATTAGTTAATATTAAAATAATTTTATTTTATATAAAGTTACATCGTGGTACTTAAAGCCAGCTGGTAGTGGCAACAGACGAGCTATATTTATCCTGTACTAGGTGCAAGTGGCATGCATATTTAATGACGTGCCCCGCTCGAGCGGTTGCATAACATATTGGACACTGTTGCGAACTGAAACTTGTAAATCGTATGCAGCCAAATTGTAGCGACCAATTAGATTATAATAAAAAAGAGAAAAAAGCATATATCTTGTCAAACCAAAGGCGGGTATAGCCCAATGAAGAGACTAACAAACTGCAGCAGTGCGCACTGCTGAATTTTGGAGTCTGTTCGGCAATATCGTGGGGAAATCTACATGTCTGAGTGTGCTCAATATTGTTCCTGAAAGGTATGTGAAATCTGCTAACCCGTGCGTGACCACCGCGGTGGACTTTGCCTTAAAACTTCTCTAGAAGGTCTTTTTACACAAATCAAATTTAACATACGGATTTACAACCACCAAAAATTCAGCTTATGTTGGATGAATTGTAATGTGTTTGTTTTATTAATATTGCTCTAAAACAGTGTAGTATGTAGTAAATACTTCTGTAGTCAATTAAAATATGTTATATATAGTAGTATAGCTCGACGCTATCCCTTCTTGCTTCAAGCCCACAAACATATAAACCCGGAAGTTTCCCGATCGAAATCCTACTAATATTATAAATGTGAAAGTTTGTGAAGATGTTTGTGTATGTATGGATGGATGTTTGTTACTCTTTCACGCAAAAACTACTGAACGGATTTGGATGAAACTTTACAGTAATATAGTTTATAGGTACATCAGAATAACACATAGGCTACAATTTATAAAGGTTTTGTATAATGTTGCCATATTATAAGGAAAAGTATCAACTAAGTGGGCAAAAATCCTGAGCTCTGAAAGCTTTCTTCGCGTGCGTTGCCTAAACCGTGAAAGTTACTTGAAGATAATGTACGGTGATATTGTTTATCTTAAAAAGTTCTAAACATTAGTCCGTGGCAGCATTTATTTATTTGTTTAATTGTTTGTGTGCATAGGGTTCCCACCAGGAACTTAGGGTCCCAAGCCAACCTCACCTGCAAGTGGTGCACCTGCCGATCAACGGACGAGGCTCTGGCAAACAAAATGTCCCAATAAGCGGCAATAGGCTCGCCACCTATTACGTGGGATCAAAACACTGGCGAAAAGTGGGCGTTTAATATGCCTCTGCCTACCCCTTCGGGAAAACAGGCGTGAGTCTATGTATGTATGTTAATTGTTTGTTTGGGTCAATTTTAGTAATTGGAATTTTACCTCCTTCCTGATGACAGATTGATCTGATATTTGGTATACACTCTTAATCTTGATGAAAATATAAGGTAATATTTAAATGATTGTAAATCCAAGATGGCCGCCGATACAAAATGGCGGATCACATATTCACAACAACCGCAATATGGGTATCAAATGAAAGGGCTTAATTGGTAGAATGGAGCTCACTATGAAAAATCCAAGATGGCTGTCGCCGCAAAATGGCGGATTACATATTTGCCACAAATACCTCAATATGGGTATCGAATGAAATGGCTTGATTGGTAGAATAGGGCTCACTATGAAAAATCCAAGATGGCTGCCGCCACAAAATGGCGGATTACATATTTTCCACAAATACTTCAATATGGGTATCAAATGAAAGGGCCTGATTGGTAGAATAGAGCTAACTATGAAAATTCCAAGATGGCCGCCGCCACAAAATGGCGGATTACATATTTTCGCTTAAGCACAGCGGAGGGACGGTCTGATATGTACTTTGTGGTGATGCTTTCAGTTTTTATTTTTGCTGCTGTTATATTCAGTAGTATATAAGCTCTTCATAACTTCAATAATATAATAATATAAGTTCTTGGTGGGAACCCTATGCACCCGCATATTCCGCATATTCCATTAAGCAAACACATATTTTACCTGCGCTTCTCTGTGGTTTCAAATAAAAGTTCTATATTCGTGTATAGGTATTCGGTAACGGGTATTAAAAACGTTTGAGTGCAAAACAGTATCTTTCAAACAAATTCGCGACAACTTTTGTTTGTTTTGTTTTTCGTGTGTCTAGTGTCGGTGTTTTCAGACCGCCCGAAGGCCTCCGACATGGCCTAACGATCTTTCTTAGACAAGAACCGGGACCGACAGCTTTACGTGCCCTCCGTAGCACGGTAGCGCTCTGATGTAAATGCCACACACGGTCGCCCATCCAAGTGGCGACCTGTGCAAGCGTTCCTAAGCTTTGCCGATCTGTTACGAACGGCAAGCCAAGTCTCGCTATGAGCGCTACTAGAGAAATTTTGTTGTCGATAGTCCTTAGAGATTATAGACGTATTCAATTTAAGCTGCAGTTTCATTTTATGCAGTATTCTTAAATGTGCAGTTGTAAAGGTAAGCACAATTAAATTTAATATTTTTATGTTCTTGTAGATATTCTACTAGCAGCTTATGACGTCATTTGGCGCTTATTGGGATATACATATTTTATTGAAATCATTCCTTTGGCACGTTAGTTTAGCGAACCTATTAAAGATACCTACTGAGTTATGAATAGACATATTTATAAAGTACATTGAAATACATGCCTTATACCTTGTAAGTTGACCTTTTAAATAAAAAGAAAAAGACAAGTATTGCTTTTATGTCCTATCCACCAAGGATCTTACCCTATAAGTTTATGTAAAAATGTGTGACTTTATCAAAAAATATTAGTATATCTACCATTCAATGCACTTGCGAGATTTAATAGACCGTTGACTATAAAATCACGCGAGCCTTTTCCACGATTATTATCGAATAGGTATCTATCCAAAGGTTTTAAATTAACGTTATAGCGTGCTAATGGCTCGTAGGTATTTTATAGCGCCGGTAACACACGCGGTGTTAAGCTCAATTTACATAGAAAGAAGCGACCCGCGACGCAGCGGAAAGAAACAATTTTAAACCTTATGATTATAAAATAAAGTTCTTAATATCGCTTGAATAACTCCGTGTAGCAGCAGCAGCACGCGAATCCTTACGTTTTCAGGTCTTAAGCAATATTATATACTGAGGTAATGAAAATAAGGTTAACAATTGAAATAAGTACGTAGTCACTGCTTTGCTGCTGCTGACCGCTACACTGACGGCCACTATATGAGTTGAGTCTTATGCTTTTCCTACGACCTCGACCTTTCGTTCTAGATAACAGTGAATTAATCGCCCTGAATTATACACAGCCGTCGTTCCCGCGACACTTTCATCAAAGATTGGCATAATTTACTTACATGAATTCGTGTACAAAATTATACTATTATATGGCACTTACCATGATATAATAGGTACCTAAGTCCTGAATTATAGCATTTTACGCTTATAACCGGATCATTCTAAAATTACTCTTATTTATAGCATTTTATGTTTATCATTAGCATGTTATGGCCCATAAAAATGTGCACGTTTTTGTTACAAAACTTTATACAATTAAATGTTTTATATAGAATGATTTGATGGATAGTTTTAGTTCGTAAGGATTAATAAGTAGTCCAATTTTAATAGGTTTATTTCTACAGAGTAATATAAATTTTCCTTTACCAAACCGGAGTAGGTTTAGTACAGGAAAATTAGAGAGAAAATTAGACTTAGATATTTGCCTGGGTAGGTATTTTGATTTGGGTTTGTGTACCAATAGCTGTATATAAATCTTGCAGCAGTCATAAACGGCTGTGTTGTGTCTCTATTATGCAACTTCTGTAAGGTTTACATGGTGCGCGCGAGCAGTACTGCCGTCGTAATTAGAAAAGGCACAACTAACATTTTACAAATGTTGAGAAAATGGAGATTAAAATATTTTTTTAATTTTGTTAAAAAAAACACGTTTAAAATGTGTTTTTCGAAATTAAATAAATGTAAAAAATTGCGTTTTTCTGGTATGTGTACAACGATAGCATTATTATATTTTTAAGTTTAATGGAAATATTTAATAATTAGCATATTTCTTTTTAACTTAACATAAAAAATAACATGAAAAGAGCAGCATTATGTTTAAAAGGCACATATAACCAAATATGCCTTTTCAATGTAAAATTTTGAGTAAAAAATTAAAATGTTACGATAAAAAGGCATATTTACTCAGTTGTGCCTTTTCACTGTAAATTCATCATCCTCTTAGCGTTATCCCAGTTTCAATCTGGGGTCCGCTTCCTAGTCTAACCGGATTTGGCTGAATATTAGCTTTTCCACGGAGCGACTGCCTGTCTGACCTCCGCAACCCGAAGGGATAGCGATATTCCATGGTTTAGACTAGTGTCAGTTTATTTTAGAAGGTACTGACGCCCTGTAACGATTGTCAAAGATCTTCATGACAACCGGGACCGACGGCTTAACGTGCTCTCCGAGGCACGGGACAAGCGATAATTAACAATTCAATACGCACATAACTCCGAAAAGTCATTGGTGCGCGCCGTGGATTCGACCCGATACCCTCTGCACGGCAGTCTGTTGGTATCTCCACTAGGCTATCGCTGGTATCTCTACTAGGCTGCCTATGCCTGCTTTTCACTGTAAATTATTAAAATAAATACAGAGGTACTAATATTTGGTTTTGATTTTATTTTCATTCTTCAGTCTCTTTCGATCTTTCAAGCTAACTTTATATGTTTTCCTCTTCCTTATATTATTCTTCCTTATATCCTTTCTTTGTCAGTCTTATTTGGTTTATATCACCATTTGAAGGTTCCGGTGATTCTAACACTGTTCTGTGTTGAATTTCCTGTGAACATGGTATGAAGTCGGCATCCGAATCACTATCACTGTTATTAATATTTAGATTGAATGATTTGGGGACTTCGTAGTCTTTGTCTAACACTGAGTCATCAGAATCAAAATCTGACCAAACTTCTTCACTTGATTCTGGTAAGGAGTTTTGAATGCCACTTGTTGATGGGACAGAATATATTTGTTCGTCTACAGAGTCTCCGTTGCGTGATGCAGCTTTTACTAATTTTGCACTTCGTGATGACATAATTGCTGAAAAAAAATAAGTACCTATAATTATTTATTACAAGCGTGGATTCACTCGCTTAACAATGGTAAAGAAATGCTATCTGTATATCTATTAAAAAACCTATGTAATTATCCAGCCTTTAGAGACAAAGAAAATCACGTTAATGTTTTTAAACTTTCACGATTTTTTTTATTAAACATGATTGTTTATACCGGGTCTTAATCGTGTTAATGTTGCCGAAACCCGCTCTTCACGAAGGCGCTGCTTAGCTGACATCAGTCTACCTGTGACCACGGCCGATGTAATTCGGTCGAAATGTCGGGAAACATTAAGGTATTTATGCCTTTAAAATATTAACACGATTAAGACCCGGTATAAACAATCATGTCTAAAGAAACTTACGTATCTATAATATAAAAATTAATTACTGAATGTGTGGCTAAGCGCAAATCTCAAGAACTCCTGAACCGATTTTCTAATTCTTTTAGAATATTCCTTGAAGTACGAGGATGGTCACTTTGCGGGTGAAACCGTACGGCGCAGCTAGTTATTAGTAAAATTCGAAAATACTTAATTGATAGATAACTGAATAAAATTACTATCCACATATGTGGTTAAGAATTTTATGATCAATAATTTACACACGTACTCATAATAAAATTAATACATAGACCATACGTTATACGACCATAATTTTTTGACACACATATTTTTTGTAACTTAATAAAACACTAATTAACAAATGCGTGGACATAACAATAATAAACTTTGAGTAAGCATATAAAGGTGTGTTATTCTATGTTTTAGTAACAAAAACTCTGTCAAAAAGCAAATCGTTATCACACGATCGAAACATTAATACCAATTACATTTTTGTAACGAGATTTGTTGAACAGTGCGGCTACGTGATGTTCGCTATAATTACCTACCAAAATGTTTTAATAACAATGTAACCCTTTTAATGCTAATCAAATTAAAAATACATATCAATTTAAATTACTAGTCTTATAATAAGTAATGATGGTAAGCCACGGAAATAAGTAATAAAAACAATATTTACCAGAGCGCTGCACCGACAAGCGTGGACTCCCCTCGACTCATCAAGCACAACTGACGGCATTCCCTGCATACCTTGCCCCCCTCACTTCATCTCCGTTTAGAAATGTTTAGTAGTAAAGGCACAAACGCCAATGTGCCTTTTTTATATAACATTTATAAGCCTAGGGGTATATAGAAAGGGCATAACTGCCAGTTGTGACTTTTCTTTCTACATTAATTGCTAAAGTGATCATATAAAAAATAAGCACAATTGCCACATAAGCCTTTTATATTTGACGTACGTCTGTTATGCCCTTTCCATTAAATATATCAATAATAAACAGGTGAAATAAAAGTCATATCTCACAATATGCCTTTTTATTGTAATAAAATTTAAAAAATGATGCAGTTGTGCCCTTTAAGCTTATGCTATCTCTGTTTATTTTGTAGCTAAAAATCCACAAAAAATTAGGCAGATAGGCCTTTTTTTCCTGATTCCGAATGTATATTTAACTCATTTTGACAAAAAGTGTTAGTTATGCCCTTTTTCGGTAACACGGCAGAGTAGGTATCTACGCCTATAGCCGCCGAAATACATAAATAATTGTTCTTATCTTAGGGAGTGAAGGGAAACTGGCAAAGAAGCTACGCAACAGCAGATAACATACATTACATTACGCCCGTGAGCTGTCACGATACTTTCGTAATCGGATGCATTCGCGATGCAGCGTCCAGCAATGTGGTTGCACCCTAATGCACGTTCCATGCACGGGCGTATCGCTTGACATTTGATATATGTCAATACATATATCAAGGTAAGTAAGTATCAATATACTGCAAAGGTTCCACAAGCTACGGCGACGTAGATTATGTCCCATCCATTGTCAGACTTACGAAACGGACGTTACAATCAGAAATACAGTTGCTATCTAAAGATGTGTCGATTTTTCGCCGATTTGAAGAATGTTCACGAGTTTTGTGCTTATCTAAATATTTTAGATTTCTGTTATTTGTAGTAATTTTTTATGAAGAAGGGCAAAGGAGCCTCTAACCAGGGTACTTATAACCAGACCAGAGTAAATTACTATAAATATTTTTAGGCCAAGACTGAAATAAGTTATCATTATCGTCCTAGCGTTATTCGAGTTACATCCAAAACTTTCCCCATAGAGCTTAGGCCATTGACCGAACTAAAAAATTAGGTAAATGTTAAAGCAAGGCAACCTTACTTTCGACTATTACAAGATATCAATGTGCTTTCCTCTCTGTTTTCTACGGACTGTGAGAATGATTGATGAATATAAATAAATTAGTTTTGTTCGCAAATTACAATAAATTGTGCCAAATCATCGATAGTGAACTGGCAGCATCATACTATCATACATTTAGATAACCTCACATGCAAAAGGCTATCGTCACCACTACTATGATTATGAAGGCAATCTTAATAAATCATGTATTCATCGTGCATAATTTGATATCAAATTATATATATTGGATTTAAACAATACAGTCATTTGGTAAAATTAACAATAAATAACAATTGTTTTGTTTTGTCGGATCGGATATAGACACTTGTATAGCAACTCGGCTTTATATTGTAATTCAGGGGGTATATGTGTTATACATAATATTATCTTGGACATAGAAAATAAATTCTTTACATACACGTAGTATTAGGGCTGCTTACCGAAGCGTTTACCCCTTTGTGACGAGTAACTGGAAAATACAATTTTTCTAACTTAACAGGAAATATTAAATCCCATGTCATTCATCGCAATACCCACGTGTTTACATGATTAATTTGAAAACTGATTCAAAGAACTTTACTGACCTACATAATAAGTAACAATGTGTTAAAATTACGGCTAATAGCAGCGTAGAAAACATTTGAAATTGGCCTGTTGAATAAATTTGCTATCAGAAATTTCCTAAAATTGTGGAAAAAACTTATTATTTGTTGTTTGATTTGCATTTCATTTCATTCATTTTCATCTCATTTGCATGCATTTTTATTTCAGTAATTTTTGTTTCAAATTATCTTTAGCTCTGCTTGCAGCAAAAAAGCCGGCCAATAGCAATACGTTATATCTATTGATTGCATCTGTTCCGTCGGGAATAGTTAAAGTATACATTGGTTTAGTTTCCGTTACCAATAGGTTTCCCCGCCAGCCTCGTTGTTCTATGCGCAATAAGTCCCGTCACGTCAACCTCCGATATACGATGTCCTATATCACAGGATACTGTAAACCAACCCTCAATCCATTGTTTACACACATAGCTCAGAGCTTTCAAATAATTTCCGAATAGGCTTTAGAATGCTCTATGAAATTCGGCTATCCATGAAATATCAAGCATGAATGATTCTAAAAAACGCAGCTAGTAATTGGATTGTAATCTATTCATGTTGAATCGAATTTTTCTAATTCAAATTTATGCATTTTGGATAAAATTTTACAACTGTTTTTATTGTTATTCCTGTTGTTCTATCAAAATCTGTGGAATTTCATATTACAATTTTATAGAATTAAGTTTTAATCTTACGGTATAGTGTTGGAGTTTTCATTTATAACATCGTAGTGCGACTTTCTTTGACCATTTAGCATTGGTTAACAATTTAAAATTATTAACAAACTTACTTATTCTAACGCGACTGATGATAACACAGTGATCCCGTGACCACGGTTGTTATAACCCATTTAGAAAATTAGGTCCTGCCGTTTTTAAATAATTGCGGAGGCATATTACGATGCCTAAACCTTGTAAATATTTTCAATTTTTAATTTCTTTTTACGGTTTTGTGTACATATACTACTTAGACATTAAGATTAGATTAAGCTACACATAGATTATAAAATGTATAATTATAAATAAATTGCATGATAGAAAAGTCTTATAACAATATTAGTACATAGATATGACTGTGTACAAATGGCAAAAAAAAAAATGTTGCTGACCTACTTATTGATAATAATAGTCTATTATTACAAGTGAAATATGACCACACCTTTAATGTCTCTGCAAATAAACCAACAAATTCAAAATATCATTCCAAATTCCATTACCGCCAAAGCAGTAAAATAAAACAAATCCAACCAAACATTGAATGCAAGTAGAATAACATTGTGTTCATGATCAAAAACTTGGCACGCGCTTCTTACAACGAAGCAGTTTCGTCTGCCAAGCTTTGTCTTATCAAACAGCTTGACGGGGAACTAACTGCTACAAATGCATCAAGAATTATGAAATTTATACTTGAATTAAATTATATTTTCGTTAAGCTTGTTACTTGTTGACTGTAAATGCAGGTTATCTTAGACTGCATGACGTGTTTACTGTCAAAGATGATTAATCCCACTATTATTATAAACGCGAAAGTTTGTGAGGATAGATGTATGGATAGACCGATGGTTTGGACTCTTTCGTGCATAAAAGACTGAATGGATAATGGTGCTTCATTGAAGTGATATGTTTGATGATCAAAATAGCACAAATGCTATCCTTTGTCACGATAGACAACACTCACATGGGCGATGCCACGGGCTTTGTCTATTAAAAATCAAAAAGCGGATCCTTATGTAAGTAATCTAATAAAAATAAAAACGCTATGTAAACCAAGCTTGTATAGGTTCTCGACTATTTGGCAAACTTCATCTTTACCTCTTCAATTTACTTTGAATTTCTCGATTCAAAAGAAACCGTATAAAGAAACTATGAACTACTTGAACCGGTATTACTAGAAATCGTTTTAACAGATCTACTATCCAGAATACTGAAGACGGTCTAAAATAATGTACGTACAATATAATTTATTGAGAAATCTACCTTTGCCAAAAATATAATTTACTCTTTTTTATTCCGATAGCACTGGATAAAAAAATATATCACGTAGATTTATACGTTAAAGGCTATGGCTGTAGGAGTGTACGAATTTTTATACAGCAAGTAATCCTGATATTTTATTAAAGTGTGCGTGCTCGTTTAGGCACGTATACGTACCTGTATCTGTCTATATTACTCATGTACCTACTAGGAATATGAAAGGCAACGTTCTAAATAAGCCTGCCGTCGTGCCTTGAATAAAATTAATATTCTGTTTAAACATTCTTAGCCAAAATCTTTCTTGTTTATGAATAAGCTTGTGTCAGCGTCTTTTAAGCCATCTGACGGTCTAATAATGACAATCGGAGGCAACAGTTTTATAGACTACAATAAAGTAAATAATAAATAAGAAATGCTATTAATTGTTGACGACAGACAACAGGAATCTTTCACAACTCACGAATATTTTGAATTGAACTCCAGCAGAACAATCAACCTCATCGCTGATCGATCTGCAAGTTTGAAACTTAAGTAATTTAATTAGATTGCATCCTTGGTTTGGAGGCTACGTGATTAATTACCTTACTTAATGATCAGGTCTAACTAAGGCATAGTTTTGTTGAGATTTGAGAAAGATTTATCAGGAATTGAAAGATCCCTTCCTTCAATTTGTGGTGACTGAAGTCAATTTAACGATTGTCTAGATATTATCAATAAGGTAGGTTCTTATTGTAATTTAAAGGAACGTCCCACTGCAGGGCACAGTACTCTCCTTAAATTTCTTGCTATTTTCAGTATTTTGAGACCAGTCCTTAATCAAGCCCGAGCAGGCCCGTCCCGCCATTGTGTAGGGCTGGAGCGATGTCGTATCCTAAATAACTAGTGTTGCCCAAATTCAGTCTTGGTCTTGCAGTCTTGGTCTTGTTCTTGCGTTTTTGCAAGACCAAGACCAAGAACAAGACCGCGTATTTTTAGCAAGACCAAGACTGATCGTGCAAGACTTGACCAAGAACAAGACTAAGCCTGCAAGACTCTTGCGTCTTGCAGCTAGGACTTAGCGCTATTTCACGGAGTAGTTAGGTGTAACAGTTCGGTGTATAGGTACGCTTAGGAATTCTATGAGACGCAAAAAACTGTATCAAAGAATATGAAAAACTGGACCTATGCGCATTACGACTAATAGGTACCATAAACATACCTACATAGCGAATAAAAAAATATCCATTAAAATCAAACTGAGTGCATGCATAGTTATGTTTTAACCATCGGCACTTTGATAATGCGGCATCAAAGGTTTTGTACTTACTTCTCAAAGAAATTTGCCGCTTTTCGGAAGTACATGGTTATGATACACGCGCCGGCGGCTTCTTTTGAAATCATATACAACAATCGTTGCCGCCGCGCCGAAATCACAACATTTGACACTATTTGATTGCCGCCACAGGGCGTAGGTAGACTCATGCAAAATAATTTCGAATTTTAAGAGTACCTACAGGTGTTCCAAAGAATAAATAAGTTTCAGAGTGCTTAGAATGAAAATGAATACATTATACTGATCACGCAAGCAGTATTATGATTAGGATAAAATGGTAAGGATAGGTAGTAGATGTCATAATAATTTATTCTAGTAAGTATACAGGGTGTCCGAGTTAGGCCCAACAATATTTAAAGGTGTTTATCTATATCAAGTTTGGAATCGTATGCGTAAATGTTAATAATGAAAGCGAAACTTTTTTTTCCATACAAAACTAAAAAAAATATTTTTTTGTGTTTTTTTCGACAACTCTAACAACTCTATAGTCGTGGTTGTGGCACGCACACACGTATACTATCACCCGTCATCCCCGCTCCTCCACGCCACCCGCGCCACGTTCAGCGCACGTGCACCTACTTAAAAAAAACTTTCTGTAAGTTATGCAATTAATCGCATGATGTAATAACTTGCATAGGTACACATTTTAACTAGTTTAATTATTATCATCATCCTAACCTTATCTGTGGTCTAATTAGTATCTAACTAAACCTAACTGGATAACCTACCTGCCTATGATTAGGTACAATTATTGATGAATAGGAAAATAAATTGCGATTATTTTAAATCGAAATGTAACAGGTGCCTAGATAGAACCTGACACATTACAAGTAATTCGCTTATCTTAATTCTAATCTAAAGAAGACATATTTATTTCTGCATTTTGGTTGTTTACAACACTTATACATGTCAAAACCCTATTCTAGATGATGCCGGCTTTTCCTAGCTAAATGACTTCTTGAGAAGAAAGGCCGAAACAAACTCAGAGTCATTGTTTTTTTTGTCACTTCAATTTTTTTAGTCATTAAATTTAATTATCTGAATTAAAATACAATACTAAATTTATTTACCTATCATATCACCAAATAATGTCAAGGTGCATTGCTTACCTTAGGGTACCTAAACCGAGGGAGTGAGAGTGATTAAAAATACCATTACTAATTTAAATAGTAATAGACTGATAGGTAATTGCAAGACTTGCAAGACTCTTGCTGCAAGACCAAGACCAAGAACAAGACTGGGAGCGCAATACCAAGACCAAGACCAAGACCAGGTGTATTGGCGCAAGACCAAGACCAAGACTGGCTAAGTCTCGTCTTGTTCTTGCATTTGGGCAACACTATAAATAACGAGCGTGAATATAATTAGTAAATTAACATCTGCATAAAATAAACCTCAAATGGGACTGTCCTAACAACCTGTAGAAAGGCGGTAGGTACGCGGTAGAACCTAGTACAACCTTAAGGCGTGGGCCGCTTTGTATCTTTTGATATTTTTTACAGGAAAGGTTGCCAAAAAAAGCAAAATGTAATAGGCATGGGCGTGTTCAGTTGTATAACAATCTTATAAAAGTTTGACTTATTACTGTGTTCCCAACAAAGTGCCAGATATCCAAAATTGATACAACAATCTTACAAATATGTGCCCATACGTTACCCGGAGTAATTATCACTTCAAAATTGTAATATGTTTACACAACAGCCCGGTCCTTCACCTGTCAGAATAATGTATAGCCTTCAGAATACCAAATGTAGCTTTATTTATTGATGTTTGTGATATCAATGAGCGGCCTGTCGATACATCTGTCGTATGTTATTACCGCTTTTCGGACAATTCTCGACAGTGTACTAATATTTGCCGTAAATTTAGTATTTAGTACGCCCCTTATACAGTCGGGTAGTACCTATTAAAGTAACAAATGTACGATGTTTTATTTTGAGGCCGTTATTTCGCTTTGGCCGGTTTTTCTGATGTTTTATGTGCACATTTAGCCGAATGAAGTACGAGAATTTTATTAACTTCAGTACCGTTAATGAATGGACTCTTAATGTCTATTTTGAGTTCAAAACGTATTTGATGCTGCCGCTATTTTGGTTTGAAAATATTATGATCATGCTAATGAGTAACAGGGTAAGTGATAGGTATTTAATTGCTAAAGTTCCGTCGTTAATTATTTTTTCTGTATGCATATCGTCTAAAATAGGAAAGAAATGGAGTCTATTTTCTCTTATCGATATTACATAATAAATATTTTCCGGTTCCACATGACTAACTTTTCCATTTTTATAGAAATAGAACGGTTATAACTTTGAACCCTTTGATGCGTCTTAAAAATAAATATGAAATTATATGAATATCTGCAAAATCAAACGTTTGTTGTATAAATATGTTGCTTTTGAAAGTTGAGAAGCACTACATGATTCGGTATAATGCGGCCACAAATAGTAAGTATACCTTTATACATTTTGTTCGATTGGCAGGTTAACACGAGCGATTTAAAAGTAATCTTAACGACCGGTTGGCGCCGCGGGAGTGTACGCGACTGCAACGCCGAAGGTCGCGGGTTCGATTCCCGCTCAAGTCAAACATTTGTGTGCGTGAACATGGATGTTTGTCTTGGTCTGGGTGTTTGTATGTATAATATGTATGTATTTACAAAAAAAAAAAGTATATATGTATGTTTATCCATTATCTAATACCCATAGTACAAGCTTCTACTTAGTTTGGGACTAGATGGTGTTGTGTGAATGTGGACAAAAAAAAAAAAAAAAACAAGTCCAGTTTAAATATTATGATTTCAGCTAAAAGCTGACCCGCATGATGGAATTGATACATTAACGTATCTTTTATTTATTTTCCCCTACGGGAATAATTCACTGCCCATTTATATCTAAAAAAATGTAGAGTTGGTTTAGTGTTAAATTGGTCTGTTTACCATATTTTAATAATAGGTAGGCCTGGCCTATCCATTATTAAAATATTGGCATTGGTTCATATTTTAAGTGTTTTCTATGAACCGATGTTGAGATTTAAAACTGGAATATTTGAATGCACCGATGGCATAGTGGCACTATGTATTCTTCTTTTATAATGCTATAGCAGTAGAATTTATATTTTCTTAATAGACAATAAATCAATCCATGCAATATATCTCGGAAGTTTTCTATTAAAAAGCCGAAACTGACAAAGTATTCCCATGTGTGATATAGGCCGACCGATCATTGTTTTCATATCGGGTTGCATGTTGAGGTATCGGGCGGGCAAAGATTTTTTGCAGTCGTTACTCGCATTCAGATAAATCACATTGGCTACTGGTTTCATCTTAGCTGTAAGCCACGACGTGATTTGGGTTTCATATGGCGTAATAGTTGTTAAACTGTCTATTTCATACCTTTTTATTTCAGTTACTATCTTTTAAAAATTAACTTCATCATGTACATTTACTATTTAGTTCTGCAATAAATTATTTGATTTGACTTCTATTGCTTTAAAAGCCATAATTCTTTGTTTTTCGCTTGCAAGGACTTTAAATCGTGTTACCAAGTACCATGTATATTTTTGCCATTTATTTAGTTCAAACCATATCCTTATTTATAAATGTTGTAAAAATAAAGATTTGTCCGTTTAGATCTGCGGATATTTAAGTAACTGACGTAACTGGCAGATAAGAATATAGGTACTTTTGCCTCATTAATTTGAACGAGTATGTGTGATGAAATCTACGACTCACGTAATGCAAAGCTGTGACGTTAATATACGACTATTAGCTATGGCATTGATGTAATTAAGGTGCACTATCTGCAGTAGTTCCAATTTACTGTCCTCTTGAGAGAAAATTGAGGGCTTAATAGTTTGTCTACGTTATCCGAATGGCGACTGAATGACGGTTCGTCCTTAATACAAGTTAGATGGGTGATGTACTGCAGTTTCATTGTATGATTCTGTCGGATCTGCCTGAACTTGAACTACAGTAATACAAACGGGTCGTAATCGTGTTATTACTAGAGGTAAAGTTGAAACGAATTGTATTTATGCGATGTTCCGGCGTGGTTTACACTGTCATGGTCATAATGTGACTGTTTTTTAAACTTAAAGGTGAAATGTTAGCTATTTCACTATTATTTTCGAATAAGTATGTGATTGAAACCCTATATATAAATCACAGAACTTAATAATAGGCCATGGATAACGCAATGCTGAGAGTAGTTGACATCTCATTTCGCAACCTCAGACTCACTTCGGGTCCTTGCGTCAAATGAGTTTTTCGTACTAGCTGCAGAGGTAAACATAATGTAGTTTAAGTAAGATATAATAATTATGTAAGTAGTAATGTACTGTTGATGGTTTGCACGTTGTAGCGAGGTGCTAACACGTGCGGTACTTCTAATAAGCCAACCACGTACAAGTGAGCAACGTGCTAAACTGCACTGGTAACACTTGCTACATAACCTAACTGATACTAGAAGCGTCATGTTAGTAAGTGATCACGTTTTCGACTGAGGCGCCTTTTATTTCTGTATTACAGTAGTGTGTTATGGAACATAAAGGTATATTTCTTTGGTTAAGTTATTTTATTTATCACGTTATGCTCATACTTACATAAAGGACAAAAGTATATTTAGAAATCTTTTATTTGAAGATTTCCAATCTGATTGCACTGAATCGGTAAATTTTAAGGTGATCCTTCGGCGTACATTCATAGACCTAATAACATCTCGTGCTGTATTGTTCCGATTTGAAATGCATTTGAGTCTAGGTGTTCCTCAATTAACAATAGTTGTAGATTTAACTACTATTTACGGATTTAATTGCGATATATTGGTTTGACTTACATTACATTTAAACCGAATTAATTTAGAACATGTGTATCTTTTTAAACGGTTTTATTTAGCTTGACCTGTTTATTTGTTTATTTGGGTCAAATTTAGTCATTGGAATTTTATCCCCTTCTTGATGATAGATTGATCTGATATTTTGTACACACTCTTAATCTTGATGACAATACAACATAATATATTTCTTATGATTGTAAATGCAAGATGGCCGCCGATACAAAATGGCGGATCACATATTACCTCACAACAACCTCAATATGGGTATCAAATGAAAGGGTTTGACTGGTAGAATATAGCTCACTATCCAAGATGGCCGCCGCCACAAAATGGCGGATTACATATTTTTCACAAATACCTCAATATGGATATCGAATGAAAGGGCTTGATTGGTAGAATAGGGCTCATTATGAACTAACAACAAAACTAAAAACTTGAAAATAAAATAAAATCATTTTTATGTTAAACGGTTTTATTACAATAAAAAATATGTAGAGGTTATTGTGATTTTAGCAAGAAATATTGTATTCAGATGTTTTATTTGCAACAGAATACAATCCATTCAAATGGATCAATATATTATTTAGATTTTAAATGGACTACGCATATACAACTATTTTCGCGAAAACTTTACACACTAATATTCTATAAACACTGTCAGTGACATGTAAGGTCAATTTTACCTCCACAAAACACTAACCGTCCCGTTCTAAGCGCAATTTTATTATTTGACGAGCAAATACTGTATGTTTACATAAAATATCGCATTGAGAGAAAATACGTAATAACGTTCAAAAGCGTGCGGTGCGTTTTGATAAAGGAAAATGTTGGAACTATAGTCCGTGCCACAAGAACATAGACTTTTTGTAAACAAAGAATTACTACTAAGTGACTTAGCGATAGTTTTATCAAAAACAAATAATGTCAAATCCAATGAGCGCAACGGTACATAGATACGTGTCATTGGAAACTAATATGTCAATGGATCGGGTTTTTGTCGATATTATGCGCTGTCAACAGGATCTTTTGATGTTTTGAGTAGGCTACTTTGCAAATGATTTATTGTCTATGATTTAAAAATATTCATGTCAATAATAGAGTAACAGGTATGTACTCTATCATTAACGTACTTTGTACTCTATTTTTCCTTAATTTCCAGAATAAATTACGTGTAAAACGACAAAAATCTCGGCAAATTTATAAACATTCGACCGTTCAAACACAAAATCAAACATTTTTATTTCAGTAAAATTTTACAATATAAATTTAAAAACAGCACAGTGGCATAATTAGGCAATCATTGAAAAAAAAAGACTGTTCAAAAAGTATACAATCTAAAACACAACTGTTTGAAAAAAGGTTGTGAAGCCCTGAATGTTTGTTTACAAAAAGTCTATCTTCTCGTGGCACGAACTATAGGATGATTATAATGTTAATGTAGATGAAGATGAACTCTCATGTTTAATTTACATTGAAACTCAATTTTGACCATTACATGTTATGACAAAAATAAAAAAGAGGCCCAGTTATTCAGTTTTTGTTATATCAAAAAAGTTTGGAGAGTTAATAGTCTTTTTTCAGCGCAAATGATTATGTGATAACATGTCTTCAAAGGATGAAAGCATAAAAGTACGCAAATTCATTTCGATCGGCATCAATAAAAAATATATAAATCGGTTTGACATTTGCCGACGATTTTGATGAAAATGTTTAAAGAATACTGTTTACACTGTAGTGATGTTATAGTCAGTGTGCTTATGCTTATGCTTCAGTAAAATGACCATTATGTCATTGTAAATGATTACGAAAATATACCATTTGTAGTCTTACAATAGTATCTACATTTCCCGGTTCCTACCCTAGTCGTTCGACGGAAGGCCAACAACCGCAGGACAATTCAAGTGCAACTACTTCAATTAAATTAAATCAAAAGTTCTAAAAGTACGTGTCAAGTATACTGCTTGAGTCATTTAATTAATAGGTATTAATTAAACACGTATTATAGTTTGTTCTGAGCATCAAGGGCACTCTTCAATTTCCTGAGTAAACTATGTGGCGATATTGTAGCTTTAACAAAAACTTGGCTTCGCAACCTTGTGTACCGGCGGCATGGAAAATGACACGCCATGAAACTATTCTGCTATACTGAATAATCAGTGCGCTTTTGTACATTATTGTGTTTAAAATATATTTTTGTTCATTTTCTACTTAAGGTTCTGTTATCGTTTAGAGTATTTACTATTGAATCGATTCGTAATCGGTGTAAGCCGTGTGTTACTTATTTGAATATGGTAAATAAGAATTGATTTGCAGACTTTTCTGAAGTAGGTAGAATATAAATTTTAAACATGTTTTTTATTCTACCTACTAAAAAGCAGTATTATTCACACAATGCGTACTGGCATTGGATATCTTTACTGCTGTCTACTACTCTCAATTCAATTACAAACATATTACTTGCAATTCTTTACTTTTACCATTCATCATGCATATCATTAGAAGCGACGAAAACGTTTCCAACCATCTGAATGACACACAATCTGTCGTTTACTAACGAATAACAGCATTCTCTATTTTTTCTATTCAGCAAAGTTCTTTATTTTGTATTGTAATCAGTAGTCTAGTGGCCTAGTCTCGAAACTCGCTCGTAAAAATACTCGACAAATTCGGCGAGATTTTGTATTCAGGTACAGTTAACAGACGCTAGCGAGGTTAATTGTCACTGCAAATCTTTGCACCTTTTTACTGTTATGTGTACACAGCATTAAGTAGACCATTGCCCTTACGACATCGAATTTACTTTTATTATGAGAGATAAGATGTGCTACACGACAGGTCAACAACGAAGAAAGGTTCACCTGCTGAGGAATCTGTTGAACGAATTCATGCTTTGAATTTGAAATAAGTTTATAATTACCCAGCAGAATATAAAGTATTTTGTTTTCCTTTCCCGTTAAATAAGAAGAAATTTTCTTAAGGCGCGACTGAGTAAATAGTAAAACAGTATAGCTTGAGCTGAGGCTGTAGGCAGTCTCAGCGCAAGCTACTGTTAGCATAATTTTAATATTTTTTATTCAGAATGTGTGGTGTGTGAATGATGTTTTCAGGGCAAATTGGTTCTTGTTTTACAAGCCAAGCTTAAGGAGGCTGAAGTTCTGGTCTAGTAATAGTACTAACTGAATGTAAGCAGTAGGTCATTGGACTATCATGTCACACGTCTATGTAGTGCGAATTAGAACCAACTTGTGATACCATTTTAACTGTAATGTGGTATGATGTTGCTTACACAGCATTACATAAGTTCCTCCACCTCTTTACTTAAGTTTGCTTGATTCTTTTTTGTTTGATTTGCTTTAGCTTATTTAATTATTAGTCTTTACTAACAGCTCGTCAAGACTTGATCTAGGTATGAATTGGCCGGTTTGGCTGGTGTAGTCCCAGCTTCGATTGGTTATCTATGGGTCGCCATTTGGCATTTATTTGGCATAATTATGTAAGTACTTCTTCTGTGGTAAGTATACACACATACATGAGTTGCCATGCATCCGTTATGCATGATTTTATTGTTACAAACCAAATGTTATGTCAAATTGTTTCATAGCATTAAATATTTTACCAATGTAAATAACTAGCAAAAATAAATGTAGAGACAGAAACTGTTGGGTGTTAAAAATAGTTACTAATATGCATATACGAGTACATACTGTAATACCATTTTCTGTAGTATTATCACATTACTTGTAACGAGTAATATCAGTCATACCCGAGATCGTGTCAAATAAAATATGTTTCACGGAATACGTCTTACGTCTGAAAGTGGATTAAAGAATTTCGGCTTTTACAACAAATGACTTATTAGATTCTGCTACGATGTGTATGATTAATTTATGACGATACTGATAGGCATCTAATTCTTTTGGCAGGTGTATAATTTTCTAGATACCAACACGAGTTATTATTTTGTTTAATAAATCATCGAATTAAACTAGAGAACATAGAACCTTATGTACAAATTATATTTATCGTATTGTTTGCATCTTTTAACATTACATAACATTTTTTGCCCCGCGGTTGCATAAAAAAATAATCATCACGACAAAGACATACCTTGACAGAGGCCGTGAACCCACAAATTAAACCATTTGTGTTCAACTACGCGGTTGTAATTTTCTTGATCTTGACTCTATAATTTAAAACAATGTAATTCTAGATTTATTCAATCACTTTGACAATTACATATATTTCAGTTAATTCAGCAATATGACAGTCCATGAACCAAGTCAAATTCTGAATTCAATCTCTATTGGAATCCCCTCAAATACACACACACACATTTAGGCGTGGGTCAGTGATAATATGTACTATTATAGAAGAGTTTTGTGTATAAAGATTTAATTAATGCTATTATCATAATTATCTGTTATAAGTTATAAGCTTAAAGAATTAGACCAATTTCGTGTAAAAACTTTCTCACCTATAAAATAATATACAATTAAGATCCAATTAGGTATACCCAACAATCTAAAAAATAACAAGTCGTTTTCTATACGTTCGTGTTATCCTAATCTCTTTATTCAGAAGAGATGCTCATTATGTCTACGGCAAGAACAAATGGATCCTAACCCTACTTATAGATTCCACATTATATTAGGATGTTCTAATCTTGTTCAAACTGTGCTTAATTAGAGGGAACATCATTGTTATTAGGAGATGGACTGCCATGCAGAGGGTATCGGGTTCGAATCCACAGCGCGCACCAATGACTTTTCGAAGTTAAGTGCGTATTAAATTATTAATTATCGCTTGTCCCGTGCCTCGGAGAGCACGTTAAGCCGTCGGTCCCGGTGGTCATTAACATCCTTGACAATCGTTACAGGGCGTCAATACCTTCTAAATAAACTGAAACTAGTCTAAACCATAGAATATCAATAAACATGGAGGTCAGACAGGCAGTCGCTCCGTGGAAAAGCTAATATTCAGCCAAATCCGGTTAGACTAGCAAGCGGACCCCAGATTGAAACTGGGATACCGCTACGAGGATGATGATGAACATTGTTATCATTGTTATTAGGAGCGAAATCCAACTAAACAAACAGTTCGGTGGTATATTAAGCTGTCGAGATGTAATGTTCTGCCTTAAAATATATGTAAACTTTAGTCCTTTACACGGCTTATTATTGGTGTGACTGAGATTTTTATGAGATATACATATTTATATTTTTCTGAGATAAATTTCTATTTTAACGGTCAAAATGCATGTAAGTATGTGCTGTTTTAACGCTAAAATGGCTGAACAGCATTTGATAAATTAGGTAATATTATTAAAGGGCTAAATATATTGCCAGGCTTTTAGCAGAATCATAGCGTATATATATAGCATGTATAATGTAGCATGTTTCCGATAAAGGAACTAGCACATTTCTGTAACATACCCTAAGAAATTCGGCCTTGTTAATAAATTAAATTCAAATATTCCGTGACGGGTATCGTTAGGCCATTTTTGGTATGCGATCATTGATAAAGGTGTTACATGAAATTAAAGTTAACAAAATGTTGTGAGACCGTAATTTGTTTTCGTCAAGTGATTGATGGTGAAGAATAACCGCTTGCGTAAGCGACATTTTATTTATGAAAATAGTGTTTAGAAGATGAGAAATTACTTCATATGACATAGGTGAAAACATTTTTCATTTAAGTAATGTGCGTAACGTTGAGATTATTATAATTTTGTTTCATAATTTCGAAAGGGATGTTTATTTTTATATAATACTAGAGGACGCCAGCAGCTACGCCTGCAATTTTTTTAAACTTACCCGTTTTGGCCGATCTCGTGGGAATTTCGGGAAATCCCTTCTTAGTGCACCCCTACGGTCCCCAAGGAACATACATGCCAAATTTCAGCTTCCTGTGCCCAATAGTTTCGGCTGTAGCGTGTCTGTCAGTCAGTCAGTAACGCAAGGATTTTATATATTAAGATAATCTCAATTTAATATACTTTAAATAAAAAATAATTCATACTAATTATAAATTGTTTTTATGTTTGCTTAGATAATTATGTTTTGTATTTGATGTATAAAAATGGTTTCGCCGAGTTTAAATACACCTAAGAAATAACCTCTATGATTTTATTAATGTGTAATTGGATAATGGTACGACGCATCTTCGGTTCAAGCTCTATTGCAGGATATTTGCTAAAGAAATCTAAATAAATTAATCTGCAAATCGATGTTAGGTAAGCTAAGGCTAACCCACTATCAATTTAAGCAAAATGACTTCATGAAATACGGAGTCCTATATCAAAGCTTCCAAGCTATTATAAACAAGATTTATCAGCCCAAGATTGAATGTGAAACAGATAGGTAATAGGACACTTACACTGAACTAGTAATCAAAACGTAGATATTTATTTTACTATATACTAGCTGAAGACAAGACTATATTCGCGGGAACAGCATCTTATCTATATTTGTGTCTTTCAAATACTTCAAGACATCGAAAGAAAACGTTACAAGAATTGTATTTTGAATTTCAATACCTAGCATTCTTTGAAATCCATTGTACCGTTTCAGAATTTTCTCAAGATAACCTTTAAAGTTATAAAGAATTATAAACATTTTTTTTTGTTCGACATGGTATTTTGATGTCATCGGTTCTTAGAAAAGAGAACTTTAAAAAGATAACTCTTATAAAAATATGCAAGTTCCTCACGAGGAATAAATCCCGTGTCGTTGAGGACTTAATGCCGCGTTTCCACGCTTGCCAAGCCTCGACAAGCTTCCACAAGCTCCAAGCGTCCACAAATCTCGCTTGGCGTTTGGGAGCCGTTTACACGCTTGTGAATGCGTCAGTATGCTACGTACATCCAAGCATGGCGGACACCGAACTTGTATCGACTATAACCTTTGGTTTAACCTTTTATTTGAAATACATTTAAAGAGAAGCAAAACCAATTATTTTGTATGATGTAGATTGCCAGGGCCTCTTCCTTACCCTCAACGGAAAACCTTACCTACATAGCCTCGAAATATTACTGGTGCCATATAGGTTACGGCATTAGGTATGTCAATACACCTGCATATTATTAATATGTTCCATCGTGACATTCCTCTGGGAGCGATATAGTGCATAATCATACAAACAAGCAAAAGAAGTTCGACCAGCCACTCATTTTGAGACAAAACTAGACGTGCGTTCGTTTCGAGATCACAGCGACTACTAAGCACGCGCCAACGTGTGAACGCGTCGCAAGCGCTTGCCGCAAGAGCCCTTTGATCTGTGTCCAAAAACCGACACTAGACCGGATCCTGTACAAGCGTCCACAAGCTCACGCAAGCCAAGCTAAACGGCCTGTTTACACGCTTGTGCTTGTGGAAGCTTGTCGAGGCTTGGCAAGCGTGGAAACGCGGCATAACAAACAAGCGACCAACGCACATAGAACAACCAGACACGAAACAACAATATATGGATCACACGAAGTGTTGTCTCATGTGGGCACAGCATTCAAAGCAGAGTCCAGCCTTTGCTTTGAAATCCTGAAGAGAATTGATGTAGATTGTAGGTTATTGGTTCGATTTGTTGCTCAATAATGTTTTCCCTATTCTCACTAACCGTAGCTTAAAATAATTTCAAATAACAATATACCATTAGCATTGCAATCAAGAAGTCAAGATGGCAGAAACTTTATTAAATCCTACTGAGAAAACAGACACAATTTGTAGCAAAATGTGGAAATACCGAGACGTGGCGCCCCGACGTCTGTAGACGGGAGAATGGGATCAGCTGTGTGCGAACTGTGCGACCTCAGACGACGGGGGGGTGCAGCGAAGAGGGACGGCAGGAGGGAGGTCGGGTAAGGTTCTATAAAAGCCTTGCCTTCCACAATAGCGCACGTTTTCACTACATTACGTTTGCTCGAATCTTATTTCCAATGAATTTCAGTTACCGTTGAAATCAGTTCTTGCATTCGCTTTGCTAACTGCGAATGTCCTTGATCTACGATGCGATGCGACAATATTCGATTTCCTTGAATAGGCATTTTGTTATTAGCGATTTATCATCTTGATAGTTATTCGAAAGGTTTCTTGCCTTTAAATAAATTTTCAATGTATCTACGTAATATTGTCAGACGCAAAATAATTTACTTCACTGTGAAAATAGTGTGAAATATTTTAGGTTGATAAGAATATTACCCTCCAATGTTATATTTTGTTTGTGTTGAAAAGTGCCGTGCTCAGCAAGTAAAATAACAGACGTGACGTAAACACCCCGACACGGTGCAATTATGTGCATGACTAATTTTACCCACGTGAAAATAGTGCACACCTACTCGGTGCAATCCTATTGGCATAGCGATAATTGTCACCGTTTGTACCACCCTTCTATGAATATTTAAGTTATCCTTAAAAATATATATCTTTATAAACATAATCACTGGATCTTTAGTCCTTGACCTTATTAAACGAAAACTAGTGCGCGCGGGCGACTTGTGTATCTTTCACTCGTGGTTTGCAACATTTTGCTTTTTCGTTTACTTTTGTTGAAGCATGTAATAATGTTAAATAAGGGTTAGTAAATTATAAAACAAACTATATAGGTTTTGTTATTTAAAATTATAAGAAAAAAGCATTAGCTCGATTTCACGATGAAAAGTAAAAATAAATATTATTATGTTAATAAGGCGTTTAAAGTCTGGTCCTTGAGTCTAATAACGTATGAATTACATAACATAGATCGTTACTATAGTTATATATTGATTCAAATAAATATATACGAATATGTTTATTGTAGAAAATATAAGTCATCAATTCTAACATACGATTAAAACTATGTTCTGGATACAGCTTATTCATGTTATGTATATAAAACTAGGCCAACGATCGAAGTCCAATAGTTATTGTGCAGTATTTGTTGGCCAGGCTTGCCAATCGACTTAACCAATATATCTTTTCTCTTTGTGTGGCTACTATAGGGACAACGTTGTGTGTCGTGGTCATCTTTAAAAAGTGTCAAACAACAACAAAAAACCATAGAACCGGAACAATACTCTGTGGAGCACTCAATATTCTGCTTTACTTTCAGTCTTCATTGTAACCGATTTCAGAAAAAGAGTAGATTCAAATTTCGCCATTTATTAGGAAATTCCGAAAATTCTCGTGATGTTTTGTAGGATATGCCTATTTTAATATGGTTTTTTCATTGAGTGATTTGCGTGACAAAGAATGCGTAAGATTTAAATTTCTTAGCACAACTTCATTTTAAAATAATATCAATATTACGCCTCCTTTTAATAGCTTATGTGTGTTTTGAGTTGTAATTTCACGTGAAATGATGTTTCTACTTGTCTCACGTCACACTTCCATACAAATAAAGAGTCTATTGTACATGACTGGTATATTGAATTTCACAATTATTCATAATTCATATTTTGTCAAAAAGCATACTTACCTATATTTATAATACATGCTACAACCGGTGTGAAGTGCAGTTACATGAAAAATAAAACCAAGCAAAATATTTTTCACTATATTCTCACCAGCTAAACTTTACGTATAAATTGATAATCCCAGCGGACACCACTTTTACATCAATATTGTGCATCGGCTCCGCTTCGAATGCACCCAGGAGAGTAAATAACTCGACCATATTTTATTGCAAAACTTCTATTGTGCAGTTTCTTAAGAAATAATGAAAGAAAGAAATTTGAGAAGCAACGGCGGTTACTGACAGCTTGCTTATTTTTCAATAGAGAGAGATGATTATACTGTTATAAGAACCAATTTGGACAGCTTTTTCTGTCAAATCGATAAACATTTAAACAATGAATCTCGCTTAGACTAAAATATGATGACTTGTACCTATGCTTACTATACGAATCTTCATTCATCTATATATTATTATTTGCATAAATATGACGTAAATCATTACCCCGTTAAATACATTTTTCCTTGAACGTCATTGCTGTGACAAATATTTTAATAAAAGAAGAACGCTTTCGTTTCACTGGCGACGGCGCTCGAAAAGCTAATATTCTATTAAATCTAGAAAGACTAGAATCGGCGCCCAGACTTAAAAGCGAAGGCATTAAATGCAGACAAAGCTGATAGTTTCTACGTTAGTATATTCACAATTACACAGTCTTTATCACAAGGCTGAATATTTATGTTTATGATAAAGAATAATTATACGATACTGTCCTGGAGCAATATGCAAAGCCTCGTCGTAAATGCACGCAAACCACCTGCTGTGTCAAATATATACCTATTATAAATACAACTGCACACCATGGCACTAATATTAAATTATAAAATCCGTTCCCCGAGCCTTTCCTAGTTAAAATTATTACGAAAGCATACTTTCATGAATAGTATAGTAACCATTGAAATAGACGGTTCAAGTGCGTCTATTTTTGGTTGACATGTTTTGTTTAAAGCTAAATATAAAGTACGCATGCGTTTTGAAGACTCCTAAGCTTGTTTGGTGTTGTATTTATTTATAGGACTCTGATTTTCTTTTGATAAAACGGTACAAAAATCTAATTATTCTGCAAATTCAATTTAACAGGTCTGAACGTAGAGTTTACCTAATTACAATACCCAAAACATATATAGGATCTAGTATGTATAGACTTATTTTAAAATAACACACGGACAAGAAGCAAGTAACATTATTTATAGAATGACGGTGCAAATGGCGCGAATGGAAAGCTAAAACGCCTTGTTGCACACGCAAGCTCCTTAATTCAACGATATTATTCAGAAAATATTACAGTTACTCTTTATCAGTCTTTTGTTACCAGTTGCCCGTATGTTGACATAGGAAGATCATTTCAAATGAAAAAGCGATATTATTCGTACCTTACCGAGCACGGGTACTGAGTACTGCTTTATTTTTTTATTCTTCTCGTGGTACCGATATAGTTCGACAGACAGTCTGATTAAACTGTTTTGTTGTGTCTACGGTCGATTGAACAAATCGATAGCTTTATTGAGTGTGAGGTCGGCTGGTATTGCTTTTATTTTTAAATGGCGACACAGTGATGTATCTGATCCGAACCAAAGTCAGCAACAGAGCGTAATAAAAGATTTTCGAAAGCGTGGCAAAATTTTCAAGTAAAATAATAATAAAAAATTGTGAAATTTCCGTAGCAGAAAGATTTAAATATCCGCACGAAGTGATCTATTCAGTTTAATTTGTGATGATTACGGCTGGTCGAATGTGTTTAATGGATAAAGTATCTTCCTGAAACTTTTCTTGAAAATCCTTTTAAATGTTTGCTACCTTCGCAATTACTTTTTTTAAATCCCCTTTAAAACTATCACAGATAAAATAAGAATATTTCACTTTGTTCACCGTGGCATCATAATGTAGAAATATTGTCTAGATTTACGAAGTAGGTAATAAATAAAAACTTGGTTATGACGCCTGACTTGTTTTTTGTCAATTGATCCACTATTTTTCGAGGTTGGTGCTGATATAACGTACAATTCGAATGTATCTCGAATTAAGCTCATAGCAAAAATGAAATTCGCAGCATACTGCTAAATGAAGACTTTAAAATGTTCCATTTCATCCGGACAGCTATAATTGGCTAGCAGACGATACTATTATAGATGCAGGATAAAAATACATTTGTTGGCTATTCGTCCAACGCGACAGAAATGGCGATGCTATTCGAACATCCGTACCAAATATAAATCAGAAAAAACGATGCACCAATATCGCATGTCTTGTTGTCACAACGTAATGGTTACTAGGTTAATTATTGGTACTTCTGCCCCAAAAATGTTGATTATTTATCATATGATTATCCGGGCACTATAAAAATATTTTATACGATGCCTATTGGTCTTGTCGATAATGGTTGGCCTGTCGCTTGATACGATGATCCAATCTCAATCTAATGGTTTTATTTTGATGCGAAAACTTTATTTCTTCTTGATAAAAGTAATAAAAAAGATGGAAGATTTTCAATAGCAAAACAAATAAAGCGTTTGTCATAAAGATCAAATAAACATTGTATTGGTCTTTGTATTATTGTCATTGCTTTTAATACGTTCTTATATGGAGGACAAACTATATTTAATCTACTTTAGGGTCAGCAAATGTACTAAACAAACAAGACACAAAGTAAAATACACTATTTGTACAACTCGAAGTAGAACGTGATCATTTTTAAATCTGGTGCTTTTGTCGACTCACTACCGACAAGTTGGCTCTTTCGAGACAAAGACCTAATCCTCTTTTTTTTCACTGTATTTGAACTTTTACTTTAGACACTTTTAGTAAAATATAATTGTATCATTAAAATAGCAGATGTTGAATTCAATAAACAATAATAGATTCATATAATTAGATAGCTGAATTGAGTCAAAACGTGAGATATACTATTAGTAGACAAAGAAATTGTCGTTTCGGTAACCCATGATAAGCAGCTGTCTTACTTTACACTGCTGTCAATATATTCATTTTAACTAGATTTTGTGTGTCGCTCATTTAGCTTGGCAGTTTTGGGGTAACTACCTATTTACCAACAATATTTAGCAGCTGACTGCTGGTGAATCCTAACAAATTAGCTGTTCGAACTTTGAAACTTCTGGAAGACATAAATGAACGAATACACGATGTAGTGGCAACACAGTCAAGTTTTTGCCGGCGGACCTTTGTCTAATATTAATAACTAACAACGCTTCGGCTCACCTTTTATTTTATGAACACCCGTTCAAATCTTGCAGGAGGGTCGGAATATTTACTGCTACGAGGGAGAGGTCCATTTAAGGTACGCAACGTTGCTATGGCAACGGGACGCTGTATTTGTACTACTGTATACTATGAAGCGTTATTGTCCGAATAAGTCACTATAACGGTGTACTTTTGTGCGTCTATAGGAAGATGTTTTTTTTGTCTACCTTTAGGGTTTATTATTATAATTGTCTATAGAGGATTCTTCAATGAAGAAAAATGTTTCAAAAGTTTGGTTGGTAATGGTAAGATTATGGCATACTACTTTGCAAAAGTCGTTTAGAAAAGTACTTTTCAGTCGAAATATAATAATTTTTATACTACACCTGATCGGAACAGTAGTCAATATTCCCTGAAAATAAAAAGAGAACGTTAGTCTTTTCCTTGACCTGAATAAGCGGGAGGAAAAATGTATGAAAAACCATTTCTAACGTGTTTTAGCGGGAGAGAAAGTTGTATGAATTTTCATTTCTCATGTGTTATCTTATATAGAGGCAGCGATAGCCGAATGGATATACCAACAGACTGCCATGCAGAGGGTATCGGGTTCGAATCCACGGCGCGCACCAATGACTTTTCGGAGTTATGTGCGTATTGAATTGTTAATTATCGCTTGTCCCGTGCCTCGGAGAGCACGTTAAGCCGTCGGTCCCGGTTGTCATGAAGATCTATGACAGTCGTTACAGAGCGTCAGTACCTTCTAAATAAACTGACACTAGTCTAAACCATGGAATATCGCTATCCCTTCGGGTTGCGGAGGTCAGACAGGCAGTCGCTCCGTGGAAAAGCTAATATTCAGCCAAATCCGGTTAGACTAGAAAGCGGACCCCAGATTGAAACTGGGATAACGCTAAGAGGATAATGTGTTATCTTATCTATGGCGCGCGCCTGCCCAAGGAGTTTTCATATAATTTAAATATGGAATCTCCGTGCCACTGACATCCTTTTGTGAAGAATAAAAAAAACAAAAGAAGCGCGAAATGTCGGTCAAATTCTAAGCTAAATTGTGTCTTACATGGTGTCTTACGTTTTGATTTTATTTTAAAAATAAATTAAAATGTCGACTTCTAGCAGTGAAAGTGATGTTGAAATGACGCGCCGCCTTACTTAAAAGCATCTGCGGAAACAGCTGTTTTAAACCTACTACCGGATAAATCGAAGAAAAAATACAACCAAACTTATGACCAATTATTTCATATTATTAAATACTTTCTACAATACAAGTCTTTTAATGTTCCTCACAGGTGTAGTATAAAGCACTGTGTAGCACTCGGGTGAAAGTCCCATTCCTACCTCGGGAGTATTGTGGCCTTAGGCTGCGCTTTCGGGCCACAAACTGCTCCCTCGCTAGTAATCGGTTCCTTTCCTCCCTCGGTGAACAATGTACTATAGCGAAGGTATTTTTTTCGCGAGTCATCCATAACAGTGCATAGGTACCTACATACATACACACGCTAAAACATAACACTTTATAAACAAAGCATTAGCGTAGATGGGGAAATAATCAAGTAAACAAAGCATTGGTGTAGATGGGGAAATAATTACTTTTAGGTTACCACGAATGGGAACGAATCGATCTGATTACAATTAGCTATATGTATTCAACGCATAGGTACAGTGTTTTTCATAACTTTCAGATTTGGCACGACTTTTGGCAAGAATTCAATGGAATAAAATTGCTGAATACACGTTTTATACCTACAATAAATTTATTTATTGAAATCGTTTGAACTTTTATTTTTTATGTATGTACCTATATGTGGCATAATGTCAAGTAACAGCAATCTCAACAAAAATAATTTTGCAGCTATACATTTTGTACAATACATAATTATTCCCACGTTGTTCTAAGAAGAATACAATCTTGCATTTTAAGTATAAGTAGTGCTTAAATCTTAAAAATAGCTTAAAGGATAAAATTTACTTTGCAAAATGTAATTCCAGAGACGTGTAAGTTCTTTAGTTTGTGGTAACGAGGTCTTACAAGTTTTATGCTCAGAGCTATTCGTGTGTATTTGACTATATGAAACTATGCAGGTAGCATGTATGTATATGAGTACATGAAAAGTACTTTATTTATAACGAAAGTGAATGTTTTAAGAACTATCAAAGTTTGTAAAGATGTGCATATAAGCTATTTCTAGTAAGAAGCTTATATGTAGTTTTTAGTTTCATAGATTTTTAAAGTGTGTAGTTACTTCATAATTATCTTTTTGCACGGTGCCTCAAATTGTAGTTTAATGTTTTAAGGGTACATGAATGTATACCATCCTATGTTAGAAGGCATGCAACTATATGTTATAATACCATCTACCAATTCAATATTTCATGTACATGTAGAAAATTAATTAATTAACTACTTAATCTGAACTTCACTTTATTATTTATAATATCGGCTTAAATTATTCTATGGCGTTTCACAATTTTAATTTCTTTTTATTCAGCATTGCCCCTCACTCAGGTATGCTTCGAAAATGTGCAGTGAACATAGTTAGCAATCAATTCTAAACCAATTTTAATTACTTGATGAAACGAATAGGCAGCCAGCTAGCATACGCATTTGGCTTTTGTATTGCTTTCGTTCAAAAAATTTAACCAGAATGAGTAGCAGACTGCGGCTGTACGCTACCGATTGCAACGCAACAAAAAAGGATGAAAATATTGATTGTAAAATGGTTTGATTGTAAAAAGTGCGGATGTAAATGAATAATGTAATTCTGAAAACTTTTTTGACGAATGCGTTACAGTTTTCTGTATAGCTGTGTTTATAATTTTATAGTTTTGATAGATAGTGTAGTAGCAAACTGGTTCGAAACCCTTTTATTCTACAATAGATAATAATTAAAGTTTCGTGCTACAGAGTAAAATTTTAAGCTTCGGTAGAGATAATTGATCTATTCCTACAATAACTTAGCAATATCATGAAATTATAAAAAGATTAATAATTTTATCGCCTCAGTAACACGCGAACACACGACCAAATAGTTAAAATATAGCTGTTTCAATACAGAGCAAAAAGGATTACCGTTTGATGGATCCTTACTAAATAAACGTTGAAACTGAAACAGATCTGGGCCAACGGTACAGTGACACGTTCCAGTTGGTGACAGTTTTAAGCTAGTTGGATAAGATTGAAGGTTGAATGTGCTCTGAAACGTGAACATGTCATTTTTCGCTTCCCTGTGACTGTACAGGTCAAGACGTAGCCGCAGCCGTAAGCAACACAGTCTTACAACTTACACAAGTGTACAGGTCCCTCGCTATCAAGACAAAAACGTTATCTTTCCAATACTTAACTCAAAGAAAATTAATAGCAAATACCGTTTATTCTTGTACGGCAATAGGAAACTCGTTTTTGCCAATTTATACGTTTAGATGAGAAACTTTGAAGGCACAAGATATTCCTAAAGCTTTTAAATTATTTCGACGAAATTTCCTTTAAGTTTTAAGCAATTTCTTTGCTCGTTATACCAGAGGCCGATATGTCGAAGGTGTTACATTTTACATATTCTGTGCGATTTTTATGATACGGCGTAAATACGAGTAAATTATGAACTTGGTTCGCACATCAACCGAAATGTATAGCCGTAGCTTACGACTGTTTGGCTAAGTTGGGGATATCAACTATTGAATTACTGGAACCCTTATAATATAGCGTTAAATACAATATTCTTAATTTGCGTTACCACTACAGCGGTGGCTTTTGAGTGTAACCCTTTATTAAAAGCCCGGGTAGTTACCAAATTTTCAAGTAAGACCAGTGCTCGGGCGCTGCATATTATATCGGGTTGGCTGCATGAAATCCCATTTTCCATGTGAGTTCATAAACAGGGGTGGCACGCGGCCCGAGGCGACTCTTAGCGAAGATCCTCCACGCTTCGCACCGTCTCGTTGACCGTAAAGACCGTTTTAAAATGAATCGCTTTGACATAACGGCAAAAAAATAACGACTGTATTTTTCAGTGTATTTTTTGTGTAAGTGTTAATACACTGAACACTTCTATATTATTTATGAAACGTATTTAAAATGTTGAGAAATGTAAATATCGTTTTACCTAAAGCTGTGATAATTACAAGAAGTTTAATCCTAGACAAATAGTTCCCGTCGCAACGTTCTTTTTTTAATTTAACATGCCACTCTCTAGAGACACGCCAAGAAAAACTAAAACATGAATAACAGTATAAATTGTATTGAAGAGGGCGAGATAGTCTTTTAAATTAATTGAAGAAGTGAAGCGTGTTTTAGTTGTAGTCTTAAAGTTAATTTGTAAAAGCATTGTTGCTTTTGAACTTAGATCACTGTATAATTGCATTAAATGGGTACATGTCTGGTTGAAATGATATGTTAGACATTTTATTGCTAAACTTGGGGTTTCATTTATTTTTTATTTGTGTTATACGTTTACCTACAATAAAAAGTCGAAGTGATCTTCGAGTCAATATGATCGAATCATACTTATTGATTCCGTCTCGTATTGCTAATAGATTACCATCAGTCTCATGCTGACTCATGATTTGTTTCAAAATCAAGCCAAATCGTCAAGGACATGACGTTAGTCATTCAGTAAAAAAAAAACCGGGTGAATGCAATGAAACAGCAATGCATTAGATGTGAAAAAACTTTTTGTCGTGATAAACATTATAAAATTTTACGTACAATACAGCTCTTGAGTAGGTTTATAAAAATAGCACTAAAGCCATTTTATTACAAAGCATAAATACTCAAACATTTTGATTAAAGTTGCCACATCAACGTCTTTACATAAAGCTCACCATATCTTGCTTTACAAAAGCTATTATTTTCAAGTGAATTTGCAACGTTGTTTTTCCTCATGATAAACAAAGTAAGTTTTAAAGCGGTCACGTATTTATTCTGCCATAAATTTAGTTCTACATTATGAATTGAAATTGGGTTATTATTAAAATTAAGCTCTCAATGAAATTCAAGTAAAGTGCACGGTTACTTCGTTCGATGAAGAAATTTGAAACCGCACCAAACTGCGAAAGAAAAAGAAAGTAAATAATAAGCTGAAGGACTGGCTTTTTGCAGACTGTAGCGTTTTTGTAAATACGTATAAAATGGCCTGTAATGTGAGCTTGATTCGGTCCACATGGCGTCGCTGTGAAGCGAGTCAGACGCATTGTCAATTGAAGAAACGAAATTACAATTATTATGAATCATTAAAGTAGCAGCGCTGTTTTAGTGAAAATCTACTAAAAGGTTAACAACTAAAATTACTTGATGTATGATAATACAAGTGCTTAGTAACGTTTGCCACATAATGCGAAACTTTGATTGAATTCTACATCTTTTGTGTACCTTTATTTAAAGCAAATTTAATTTAAACATAAAAAACAAGGGCAGTTTTAAAGCATATTTAATTGCTCACAATGTATGGTTCTCTAATAAAAGAAATCTGGTTTGTCATACCATATACATAAAACACGTCATGTAGGTACATCTAAATCGGACTCCAGCTTTCACTAAGGAACAGCAACTTTGGTAATTTTGTTGTAATTACTTTGTATTTATGTAATCTTTGTACATTACTAGCGAAAATAAATATATTTTATTAATTATAATAGGACTGAATGCCCGCAACTACGCCTGCACATTTTACCTTAATTTAACCATTTCATCCTGATGCCGTAAGAATTTCAGAAGATCCCTTCTTAGTGCACCTCTATGGGCCCTAGGAACAAACATGCCATCTTTCAGTGGCCGCGAGTTGTCTGTCAGTTGGTCAGTAACTCCGCAATTTTATACAAACCGATCACAAAAATTGCAGATTGCTTTACCAGAATGTGCTATCAGTTCTGGTTTTGCCTATAACCATCCAGAATTATTGGAAAAAATAACTTATGAATTCTATTCTTTGTCCACAGATATTCGACAATCACTACCACTTCCATCACCATGCGATTGCGAAGCGGTCGATGTCTCCCGCGCACGAGCATCATGGCAAGTTGGATGGAGACACCCGTGTCCGATGGGCGAAACAGCAACGAGCGCTCTCCAGAAAGAAGAGGGATTTTCAAATGATCCCAGATCTTTCTTCAACAGGTGTATAAAGGCATTTTTTTATTGTTTACGGTGGGAGACAAGATAAACCACCGAACAGAAGTGTTAAACTGACCAGCGATATGATCTTGTATTCACATAGAATTACACAAGTGGTTTTCATTAACAAATTGGAGAGGCCCAAATCCAATAGTGAATAATAGTGGGTTGATCATGATGAATTTGTTGCGCAAGTGACATAGCATTAGTCATGGCATGTCGGGTTTGAACAAATTATACACTAAAATCTAACTCCTGAATCACGCCATCCTCTGGTGTAATCGTGTGTAATTTCCTTCAGGAGTGTTAAATTCTTTGCGTAGGTAATGACAGCCAGACTTATAAGGGACTTTGTTTTTTAATATGTGAGGATACCTTCAAAGAGATTCCACCACGCTCTCACAGGACGAACGATTCTTTCTTTTTCTGTATTTATTGGTAGTAGAGCCTTGCTTATTCCAGCATGAATGGGCCGGCTCGACCGGGGAAGTACTACCATCTCACAGAAAATCGACGTAAAATAACAGTACCTAAACTGTTGCGTTTCTTTCGGTGAGTGAGAGTGCCGGAGGCCCTATCCCCTATTCCTTCTACCTCATCCCACTCCTTATCCTATCCCTTTTCCCAACCCCAAGGGGCGGCAACGCACTTGTGACTCCTGTGGTGTTGCGGGTGTCCATGGGCGGCGGTAAATGCTTACCATCAGGCGATCCGTCTGCTCGTTTGCCGTCTATTATTGCATAAAAAAAATAGTCTTATGCCAAATATGTATCTCGAAACTGAGATTTAGTGAAAGAAGTTAAAGCCGACTTGTTTGCTATTTTTGTCAATTTAAATTGTGCTCAACAAAGCACGGTGACGACAATGTAATATAATGACATAATACCTGTAGTATTAGCGGATTATATGACAAACATTACAAAAGGTTATCCAATCGTAAAAGAAAATTACCAAAATTACATACGCAACGTCTTGACGTTACGCAACTACAGTGCGTAACTCAAGCGTTTTCTATACCTCACCTATGTCAGATAATAATAATTATTAATCAATTATTTACTTACAAAAGTACTATTAGCGGCTTAAATAGGTTTTCTAATGAATGTTTCCGTAATACACATTGTGAAACAAATGAAAACATATCGTAGAACGTTACTTTATTCATCAAAGTATTAAAGTGTAATTTTTTTTGTTAAATCTTTGCCCCAGAAGTATTAATGCGAGCGTGAGTGCACCGTGTGCAAATTATTACCTCTAGAAAGGTATATATTATTAACCTGTATCAATAAAGTTGAAAGTCTATATCTTTATATATACTTATATTTCTTATGTGTGTGTGTATGTCACTGAACTCCCCCTAAACGACTGGACGGATTTTGATAAAAAAAATTTTGGGTGTTCAAGGCGACTTGAGAATGGTTTAGATTCACAATTTAGTCCACTGGAAGATATTTTTTAGTTAATTTTTTATTTGTAAGTAGTTGTTGATTTTTGAATGTTTCACATTGGAATCGTCAAATCTATATTAATAATTTCGTCAAGGAGTACGGTAGACTCGATCGAAACCTTACCTGAATAATAAAACATTAAAAAATAAAGATTTCGAGACGACAACATATATCTGCAAAACTCGGATTGTCGAGTATTACGTTAAATTCTAATGGTTCTGACAGACAAATCGCAGTCGTCATATTGGTCACTCTAGCAAAACGTCACTGATACCCGATAACATTTTGAGTACTACCAAGTCATAGTACGAAGTAGTTTGTATGTGTAAATACTATCTTAATATATAAAATCCTTGCGTTACTGACTGACTGACAGACACGCTACAGCCGAAACTATTGAGCGCAGGAAGCTGAAATTTGGCATGTATGTTCCTTGGGGACCGTAGGGGTGCACTAAGAAGGGATTTCCCGAAATTCCCACGGGATCGGTCGAAACGGGTAAATTTAAAAAAAATGCAGGCGTAGCTGCTGGCGTCCTCTAGTTTTCAATAAAACGACAATTATAGAAAGTAGTATCCGCCCAATAAAGGAGATTTGTGTCAATCCGAACATAGATGCTAAACTATGACTAGAGAAACCCGAATTATGCGAGCGCAGCCGCGGGCAAAAGCTAGTTTATTATAAATTTCAATGCGAAAATAAATTCCTTTGCGTTTTCACAACTTTACACAAGCTTCAATTAGTACCTAGAACGCATTTTAAATATAAGTGCCGAAGGCTTTAATTCCACTTTTATGCGTTTAGTGTATGAAAGTTTATAACTAAATAAGTTAATACTAGATTCTACCCGTGACTTCGTCCGCCTTGGTATCAGGTATCAGTTATTGCAATAAAAGCTAATATACAAGTTGTAATAATGAAAAGTTTTATGAGAATCTTTTCCGTGCTTTTAACGTGGAAACATAGCAAACGTCCATCACTAAGTTTCGAGTTGATAATAGCTTGTAACAGGACATGAAACCCAGTATATTAATGATATTAATAGTAATACTAATATGTACTTATGTAAAGCGTTATTATAAAGAGGTAAAATATTCGCACCAGTCTGGTGATAATGTCACGTAGTAGATATGTATGCATTTAGGAATATGTATGTACGAGTATGTCAATATGTTACCTGATTACCATACTAGAAGCTCTGCTTGATTTAGGAACAGATGTCCGTGAATTGCCCTAGGATATTATTATTTGTTCTGGTAAGAGGCGTGAAGTCTGCCAACCTGCACATGGCCAGCGTGGCTGACTACATTCCCCTTCTCATAGTGAGAAGAGGCCCGTGCCCGTCAGTGGCACAGTATATATATAGAGCTGACGATATGATTATTGTTATTTACGAATCGTGAATATTTGCAAGTATTAACAGTGCTGTTTGTCACCAGCTGAGACGACATCAGACTTCGCATCAGCGTCGAAGCGCGACGCCAACTCGAAGCGCGAGCTCCAACCGTCACGGGTGAAGGGACGGCCAAGAGCCGCTGATGCCAAGTTCCAGCTCAATGACCCCAAGTGGCCACATATGTGGTATTTAGTAAGTACACTGGCTTTATTAGATTAAGCCTAGGAATAACGGCCCGGCCACGGCCAACAGCGGCGGGCGTTTACTCTGACGCAACAACGGTCACGACGCACGGCCGCGACGACGACGGAGTAAAGCGCGCCATGTATGTACACAGGTACATCGAAAATGCTCGCCGCTGCCGCCCGCCACTGTTGGCCGAGGCAGGGCCGTAAGTGTAGTAGATTAAGCTTAGGAATAAGAGAGGATCTAAGGGAGCTGCGAGCTGGTATTAATTGGCGAGAAACTGTTAAGAACCGGGCGAAATCGCGAAATCTCGTATCGGAGGGCAAAATCCACTTTGGATCGCTGAGCTGACGGAGTAAGCACTTAAGGTGTAGCAGGTGCTACACACTACTAGATTAGAACTAAGAATAAACCGTTAAGCCCTTAAGTAAGGTTAGTTTCGAGGTAGAATAATATCTACGATTATTTCTCCAAGTCTGCATCACCCAAAGGTTGACTAAAATGGAATAAGTACCACTTAGGCATACGTCAGTATAATCTGTGCGATTTGTTTTGTTCAAAATCTGTTTAAGAAATAAGGAATTCAGAAAATATATTTAATATATTATTACATTTATTATTATTCAAAGGGCTTAGGTTTTAAGGCGACCACCTTATCACTGCTACTGTTATAGCCTTGATTTCCTTATTATACAAAAAAAGCATCAAGTCTGAGTGCTATATTACCGTAGTCTGATTATTTATAGGGTCTTTAAAATACGTTCACGCCAGCGCGTCTGAATAAATGTGTATGGTTTAAATGAAATAGGCAAGCGCCGTAAGATCCTGAAACTCAAGTATAAGACAGCACTTTTATACATTTGCTGTATCTAACACACTTCAATAGATATGGGCATGATGTGATAATGCTGTTATTGGAGGCTATGGTAGGTTGCTGCTGTTTAAAGTTAAACTCGCTATGACGATTTGAAAATCCTTTAATGACCTCTACACTAATAGAAAATATCGCAACCGACGATAGTGAGTAAACCCATAAATGGTTTACATTACGTTAAATGTTGCGTAAAGAAGTTTACACAGAGTTATAAACGAGCTCAATGTTCAGCTATTTGTATGAACGAAGTCTTTAATCAAAGGGAAACGTTGAAAATATTATCATTTATCTGTACTATCTATCCGTTCTGTTTGTCAACGGGCCGCTTTGAGCGTCACTTCTTGAATATTGCTTACAAATATGCATTACGTAGAATTTGGACTGCCAATCGTGCAAAATATTCGTGTTTACGTAGTGAATTGAATGCAGGTTATTTTTTAAATAGTATAATTCTGTAATGCAAGCCATTAAAGAAGTTTTATTGGTTGATATTCCAAAGCAACTGGAAAAAGCCATATTCAGTAGTTTTACTTCAACGTTGTACGTTTCGGTCAAATTTATCTGCCTTCGCAAAAACATGGATGTGAAGGTCTACGGGGACGAGAAAACATTTTGTATAGGTATTTTGGTTGATTATAAATATAGTCAACTTTAATAGTAGGTACTAATATTTATTCTAACTTTGCCGATAAATAATTTCTTCAGGCAACAAGTAAGTGGTAATATAATATAATACACCAATTATGTATATCTTTAAGAAGAAAAACAGATCAAACGCACCTGAGAAGGGAACATTACGATACTGAAACCAATTACCATACTGAAATTATAAGGCGGAACTTTGTTCGAAGTTCACGTACAAACAGATTATACGCTCAGAATTAACTACTTGATAGCCTGTAGCGTCCACAGTTTCTCATAACAACTATTAAGATCTAAACGATAGACTTGTATCTACAGAAACAAAGTGATATTAGTTCTCAGCGGACGTTCTTTCAGGTAGAATTGGGACTTAACAATTAAAACTCTATCAAATTATGTGTTTAAAGGGTCATGGTTGAGAACAAGCCTAAAAAGTATCAGAAAGTAAAAGGTAATTACAGCCGTTTTTATGATAAGTATTTTAATATTCTCTGTTTAAGATTTATATGTAATCAGTTTGCTAAGTTTACTATTCAGACTGCGCAGCACAGACGCCCTGTTTCTATTTCGGGATTAGTTGAATATGTGTGAATTGGCCCAGGATATTATGAAATGATTCATATTGCTCTGTGTAGAACAATGTTTATGTACATAGTTTAAAACTAGAACTTGATAGGTTTTCATATAATGCAGAGGTTGCGTACCTATATATGTACCTATTATGACAGAACTTATACACATCAAACCTGAGCGTTATTTCCAAAACAACGAAGGTGAGATAAGCCGAATTGCTTCAAATCATCGAAGCTAGTAAATTCAGTAATCGATTGGCTGTTAAGAATCTTACACTTCGGCGCCGTTCAAACAAAGATACAATCTGACTTACCTGTAAGCTAAGTTCTTTACGAAGGTTTACTGCATTTCCGAGAAACTTCTGAGAACAGCAATTCCGACCATACTGTCAATGTTATCAAAGTGCTTCAAACGTAATTAAGAGTGAACGCTTGGTTATTAGTGTTGGCAATTAGTAAGTAACATGTAGATTTTTAATACTTTTATTTAAGAAGACTTTTCCCGTACTAAGTATAAATCCTATGTCGCTTTGACTTTACAAAAATTTAACCAGTGGATACAAAAATACCCGGAGTGGACACAACGCTTTGTCGCTCACACAAGTTCACGCGAATCGAAGACACGACACTCAGCGTAGTGCTAAACGGTAAGCCAGGCATCACACCATAAGTGCAATTAAATATGTTTCTGTCTCATTCGTACGTGGACACAGTATAAAAAAGCGAAGGAACGATTCAAATTTCAAATAGTTTTCGAACGGAGTGACTGTTAATATTGATACAGTCCAAATTTAATTAGTAATATTGCTTAAACGCATCCTCTTATAATGGGGTGATGTTGCATACATGATGTCCCAGACATACAACAAACGTGTGTGGAGCACGCAAATGTTTATTCAGTGAGGGACTGACCCTACGCCAGTGAATGGACTACCTAGTAGTTTCATTGTCATACAGTAAAAACTCCATGTTGGCAACCCATGTTAAACAGTGAACAATTTTAATTAGCCTGCTATAACTTAAACAGCCTTCCACTAAACTCTATTTTCTTTATAATAAAATAAATATACAAACTTGTAGTTACCGGGTTGAGTTCTTGAACAATTAGTATGTTTTCGAAGTCTTATTAGTCGTAACATTTTAGTCCAATCAAATATTTGTTGTGTAAATCAACAAGCTGAAAAGTTACTTATGAAAGTACTCATTTTGTTTCCGTTAATGGTTGGTAGAACGTAAAGGGAAGTTTAATTTTCTTACGGCAAACTTTATAGCTTAAATATTGACGGCTTGGAAGCCAAAAATTTCAATATTATTCTACAACCAACAAATTATCTCAACGTATTTTTTAGTGAAACCCTGATCGTAATGGGTTTCAAAATGTTTCATTGTACGTTTTAATTACTGTTTCATATTGAATAGAGTTGTATAAATGATTTTATCGTACCTGTTGTATATATATATTTTTTTGTTGCTTTCAGTTTTTTGTGGATAATTGTTATGTAAGCGTTTTGATAAAGTAATCTAAAATGGTTATTTCAGGCTTTTATTTTGGAGACGTAACCATTTATAATGGAGAAATTAATAGAATCGCAGCCTGTTAATATAACAAGGAGAATTGTTTTAACCCATATTTGAATTATTTAAAAGCGTAGATAAATTGTTGTATAATAATATTGCACCAATATTTTCTAACAATTATGTATCAAAACAGATGCAATAATTATGTAAAAATGTAATACCACTGAAAACAACAATTTCATATTCAATTTGTTGTTATTTTTATTCGAGTTCTCCTAGCGAATAACCTAACCTCCTAGCGATAGTATAAAAGCAATTTAGTATAATTATCTACTAAATTGTTCCATCGATACGATTTCCAGCGCTTCGCTGTAGCGGTTGATATTTTATTTTACGGTTGTAAATTCGTTTTACGAATATATATATACATACATACATATTTATCGTCACGCCTTTTATCCCCGAAGGGGTAGGCAGAGGTGTATTTCTACACCCACTCTTTGCCAGATATACTTTAGTCCCACGTAATAAGGGGCGAGCCTATTGCCGTACCGGGCACATTTCCAGACTCCGTGCTGCTACTGAGAATTTCGTGACAGAAAAACCAATTAACACTGCCCGACCCAGGAATCGAACCCTGGACCTCTATATATAATTATATAAATGAATTGCTGTTCGTTAGGTTCGGAAGGTAGGTCGTTCGGAAGGTTTAAAAGATGAGAAAAATTCGAATAATCGCCGGGAAAACCCTCAAAACAGCCCCTTTTCTATTTCCTATACAAACGTTTCTAAATAAAACGGAGAGTCAATTTGTAATTTATTACCGCTGCATATAGTTCAAATTCGCCTGCGCGTTTATATACTTCTTTGTTTGATGGCAGTTTGGACAGGTTTCCGGACCTGAAGTCTCAGTGCTGCCGCCCAGCGGGCTTCATGTCAGAAGAAACCCATTGATAATCCCTACTTAATATTATAAATTCGAAATTGTGTATGTATGTATGTTCCGTTTTCACGCTAAAACGGCTGAACCAATTTTATTGAATTTTAATATAGAGATACCTACGAGCACTTAACCAGAGATACATAATTATATTGGACCATGGAGACGGACATAGGCTACCATAAGTTGTAAAAATTAAACTGGGAGGGATTGTAGGGAGGGTGGAAGTTTGTACGGCACAAATTTACCTCTTGGAAATAAGAACGCATGCGCTGATAATTGAGTGCTGCGCATGTGCTATCGCATATCTGTCAGTACTGTCACGTCATACATAATGTCATATTGTGCACGTTGATTAAATTGTTCGCATATCTTTCTATACTAATATAATAAAGCGGAAGAGTTTGTTTGTTTGTTTGAACGCGCTAATCTCAGGAACTACCGGTCGCATCTGAAGAATTCTTTTTGTATACGATAGCCCAATTATTCCGGAAGGCTAGGCTATATAACATAACGCTTCGATCTTTTGGGGCCGGGCAAAAGGCTAAAAAGGCTAAAATATATTGGCGGCTAATCTCAGGAACTAGCAGTCGGATTTTAAAAATTGTTATTGCCGATGATAGCCCAATTATTCCGAAAGGCTATAGGCTATATAACATTACGCCACAACTTCTAGGGGCCAGACAAAAATAATAAAATGGTCAAACGAGAAGGGGGAGGGTTAGGTCAAAGGCAAAAAAAGGCTTAACGAATAGGATACAATCTATATGGCTTTCGTTTTCGAGATTTTGGGACGCTGATTAATAATATGAAATTTATTTAGTGATCCGAGATGGCGGACTGGAAATCAAAGATGGCGGATGAGAAAATTTAAAAAATCAATAAGTATGGGTATCGCCTTCGATATTTTAATAGGTGGGGAATCGAAATACAACATCTATTTCGTGATCAAAGATGGCGGATGGGAAATCAAAGATAGTGGATGGGAAAATTTAAAAAAAAATCAATATTCGTATCGTCTGCGATGTTAAAAGGGATGGGGAACCCAAATACAACATCTGTTTCGTGATTCAAGATGACGGATAGGAAATCAAAGATGGCGGATGGGAAAAAATTTAAAAATCAATATGGGTATCATCTCTGATAATTTAAGGGATGGAGAATCGAAATACAACATCTATTCCGTGATTAAAGATGGCGGATAGGAAATCAAAGATGGTGGACGGGATTTTTTAAAAGTCGATATGGGTATCGTCTCCGATATTTTAAGGAGTGGGGAATTCAATATTATATAAAAATCTATGTTCGTTTGTTCATCATTTATTGACTCTGAAATTAAAAGAGATTAAGCACTAAGTCAATGGTTACTTTGGAAAAGGGGCTTGGAAAAAAGGGAATTAAATATAATCTCTAAAAAGGCGATACGGAGTTCGCTGGGTCAGCTAGTCTATACTAATGTAATAAAGCGGAAGAGTTTGTTTGAACGTGCTAATCTCAAGAACTGCCGGTCAGATCTGAAAAATTCGTTTTGTATACAATAGCCCAGTTATTTCGGAAGGCTTTAGGCTTTATAACATAACGCTTCGACCCTTTGGGGCCGAGCAAAAGGCTAAAAAGGCTAAAAGATAATGTCGGCTAATCTCAGGAACTAGCAGTCGGATTTAAAAAAACATTATTGCCCATGATAGCCCAATTATTCCGAAAGGCTATATAAAATTAGGCCACAATTTTTAGGGGCCACACAAAAATAATAAAATGGTCAAACGAGAAGGGCGTGGTTGGGTCAAAGGCAAAAAAAGGCTAAACGAATAGGATACAATCTATATGGGTATCGTTTTCGAGACTTTCGGGACGCTGATTTATAATATAAAATTTATTTAGTGATCCAAGATGGCAGATGGGAAATCAAAGATGGCGGGTGAGAAAATTTAAAAAATCTATATGGGTATCGCCTTCGATATATTAAGGGGTGGGAATCGAAATACAACATCTATTTCGTGATCAAAGATGGTGGACGGGAAATCAAAGATGGCGGATAAGAAAATTTTAAAAATCAATATGAGTATCGCCTTCGATATATTAAGGGATGGGAACCGAAATACAACATGTCATTCTCGATTTTTTTTTTAAATCAATATCGGTATTGTATCCGATGTTTAAAGGGATGGGGAATTCAAATACAACATCTATTTCGTGATTCAAGATGGCGGATGGGAAATCAATTATATATAAAAATCAGTCTTCGTTTGTTTGTATATCTTTATAAATATTAAAAGTTTAGATTAATCACTGCTGGCTTCAGTAACTTTCTTCAGAATTTCCTGGAAAAGTGGCTTGAAAAAAAAAAGGAACAAGAAAAAAGATCTTTAAAAAGCGAGACGGAGTTCACCGGGGCAGCTAGTATATATATACCTATGTATTTACATTAAAATGCCTTCAGCGATTCAATTCGAAGTTGAGTAAATGGATTGACATCGCTCCCCACTGTGACAGGGTCATCAGAATATTTATGTTTTACGAGCACCCGTTCTGATACACATCTATAGGTATACCCACCGCTAGAGAAGTGTATTAACACGTGTACCTGATAGGAGCAGAGCATTATCTTTTATACCCGGGGTTGGATTTTTTTATTTTTTTGACGAATTTATCACACATTTTTGATACTGCCGTAGTCAAGTTCAGCACCAGTGAGAATTGATGACATCAAATGTTTACACTCGTAAAATATATTTTATCTTTCACCTCTGGACCACTATGTCCTCATTGGGTAGTAATAAGAATTGTATACTTATTATGTGTTTTTGTTTAGAACCGAGGTGGAGGCCTAGACATGAACGTGATTCCCGCGTGGCGAGAAGGCATCACGGGCCGCGGCGTCGTCGTCACCATCCTCGACGACGGCCTAGAGACTGATCACCCTGATTTAATCGCCAATTATGTAAGTATCTGTACTGTCTATATGCCAAAAGTATTTATATAGTTGCGTGTCAAGGATCGTGTCACTCAGCTATAACTTATTGGAGTGAGCAGCAGACAAGGCAAGTTTGAGGTTTAAACTTATGGCGCGCACCACTGATTTTTCGAATCAAATGCGTAATAAATTGTTATTTAAAAGTTGCATAGGGTTCCCACCAAGAACTTCGGGTCCCAAGCCAACCTCACCTGCAAGTGGTGCACCTGCCGATCAACGGACGAGGCTCTGCCAAACAAAATATCCCGATAAGCGGCAATAGGCTCGCCACCTATTACGTGGGATCAAAACACTGGCGAAAAGTGGGCGTTTAATATGCCTCTGCCTACCCCTTCGGGGAAACAGGCGTGAGTCTATGTATGTATGTATGTTAAAAGTTGCTAAACAGTAAACGAAAAGTGGGCGTTTAATATGCCTCTACCTACCCCTTCGGGGAAACAGGCGTGAGTCTATGTATGTATGTATGTTAAAAGTTGCTAAACAGTAAACGAAAACAGCACGAGGAAACCTGCATGTCTTAGAGCTTTTCAAAATTGTCTCGAAAGATATGGGAAGTCTGCCTAGCGCTTGCGTAGCGTGGTGGGGAAGTACTACCCTCTCACAGAAAATCGACGTAAAGTAACAGTACCTAAATTGTTGCGTTTCGTTCGGTGAGCGAGAGTGCCGGAGGCCCTATCCGCTATTCCTTCTCCCTCATCCCACTCCTTATCCTATCCCTTTTCCCGACCCCAAGGGGTGGCAATGCACTTGTGACTCCATCAGGCAATCCGTCTGCTCGTTTGCCGCCTATTACCATACAAAAAGTAGTCTGCTCGCTTTTTATGTGATGACCGTAGTACCTCCTAGCACTTATATTGTCTCACGATCAGAAAAAAGGAAGAAAATCGGGTTTTACTTACAAATGAAAACACTTTTAGAATAGTACACTTCACAATATAATTGCCTATATAGGTAGATACAATGCAGCTACTTTAAAACTAAGACTTTAGTAATTGAGAACATGAGAAAATTCAGGGCGTGGTCCGACAAGTATAGTTAGGTGTTCACTGGTGTTCCGAAGGCCAGGGTCTTGGTAGGAAGAAGACTTAACTGGCCGTGAGCTGGAGCAGAGAGGGCAGATTGAGCAGCGGCGCACGCTTATATATGGCGTGCGGGGCGCGGGCAGAGGCGCTCGCTCCCACCTTCGTTCGACGTCACAGTTCAGACGGAGGGGCACGACGTCACACACCCCCCTCTTTAGGGCAGAATTTTTCCTAGGGAAAATTCCCTTGGCTAGCAGCTCGTTGAGGATTACCTGTAATCAAGTAGTGGAAGTGGTGTCAGTATTTTAAGTAAACAACCAAACTTACATAATTACATTAGCTATAAATATAATATATTACCCACAATACGCACGCAACAACTGCCCTATGATAAACTAACACACCCGTCATCCATAAAGCCGCCACACACTACATAAGTGCTTAGGCCATAACATAACAACAGAATATGAGAGACAACCATTAAAGGCGTGAAGCGCTTAGGGTAATACACGAGATAAAAGGGACGTCATTAAGAATGAGTTACAGGTAAGAGAAGTTACGTCTAGCCCTACGAATTATTATTCTTGGGTTCGGCACCTTGACCACTAGATAAACAAAATACTAAGTCATTGTTAGGTATAACAAACAGAATGTATACAAAAGTTAAACGAAAATAAATTCAAGTTGTAGACTACAAACTGACTACTGAATTACAAAAGAACAGCAAAATACATAATTATTTTGCTCAATTTAATTACAAATACCACGATTGTCCACGATAAATGAACACACTATTAAAGTAAACAATGATGAATCATAAGTGCGGTATCTATCTACCAGCGCGTCACTGAGTGAGCGCGTGTGCATCGCAATAACAAACTAGATATATTTTAATTAGATAAGTACTATTTGACTGTTCCGAGTTCGCAACGGCCGGTCAATCACACACAATAATGCTTTATAAAAGTACCTATAAAAACAATTCGATTATAAAGTCGATACAAAATTATGAACAACAACAATAAAAAAACTTCAGAACAAAGCACAGCGAAAAAAATAATACGTCAACAAAGTAGACATTAAGATAAAAAGACTTCCAGAAAAGAAAAACGAGAATCGAACTTGTATACTCGGCCGACAGTGACCTTTTAACCACTAATCCACAGGGTAAAAAAAAAAACAATATATTTTGTTTATGGTAAGATTTTTTAAAACAATGTTCAACATTTGGGTACATAACTACGCAGCAATTTAAAAAAATAGTGTATTTTACGAGAAAAAAAATTTTAGCTACCCACAACAAGAAATATTAATTTATAGTAGACACTACTACAAACGGTAACATAAATTAGAGAACATTCGTTTGGAAAAATAAACAATGTATAGGTTATAAGTATTCTTTTTTTATTTTATGTAATTATATGTAGGTATCTTTAAATCTTTTATATGCCATTCACCAAGTGGTTTAACATTCATAACATTTAGTTTTGAAGAATTCTGCCGGTTTACGGCGAAGATTATAAAATAAACAATTGCGTTGATGAGCCGACAACAGAGCTGAGTGTACCTTCTCGAAAATAGAAGATAAATAGTTCAACGATGCGGCATTAACTTCACATGGCTCATGCACCATATTAGAATTGAATTCCAAGTCAATATACTGAGAACCAAAATATCCTTCAATTGAGTTTATGAACAATGTGAGGCGTAGGTAAACAATGGCGTATAATTTACATTTAGAACATTTTATTTTAACAGTAGATTTCAATATTAGTGCCAAGTAATATAAACATTGTTTATTATAAGAAAGATTGTGGATGTAGTAACATGCACAAAAACAACACATTTTATTTTAACACTTTGTTTATAAAGTTTATGTAGGTATGTAGGTATTTGTTCAACAAACATTTTAAAACAACAAATAGGCATTTGTATTGTGAAGGTATTTATGAGTATAAGCGAATACTCATCGCACGAGTTTATGTAGGTATTTTACAACGAATGCCCGCCACCTGGCAATTAGTGATTACGCGTAACGCGTTAGAATAATATAACACATAAAGAGTTGACCAACAGTGGGCTAAAAGATACTGGGTTCTCCAGTAGTGACCCAAAAAGAAAAAAAATATATATTTACACATATTATATTATTATATACACTAAGGTCAGACAGAATGACCATCATACGCTAAAATTATTTAGTAAGTGTGGGTTAAAATCTTATATAAAACGACTTAACCCGCATTTTTTTTAAGCACACATTTTTTGTTTATTAAAACACATAATTTATTGTTATTACCTGATAGACAAAAACATAAGAAGGGTTACCTAGGAACCCTTTTAAACACCAAAAACCTTTAGTCGGAACTTGATAGTTTAAAAAGAAATGCCAAGAATCGTTAGTAGAACTTGAACATTTTAAGAACGAGTCTTCACCACGTTAGTATTGTAGTGAAAACAGGTATAGAACAACAAAAATATCAGGTAAAACACTAAAAGACAAAAAAATCATCGATAAATCGACGCAACCTCGCAGTCTAGCCACCGCGGTAATTCAAAGTTAAAACTCCAACGTTTTAAAGAGGCGTTGTCGGTATAAACAACAGACTCCATAACACTTTTAGCCCGACAATGCCCGTTCTTCACAGCAAGAAGAACAGAGAAATATAGCATCCATCTCTTGTTTAGCAAGAGCAAAAGTACCATTAGAAAATCGCAAAACAGAGCACATACATTATCAAAATCAGGTAGCAAACAGCACCCAATCTTCTCCCATTTAGCAAGAGAAGGAGACCATTTTATAAACGGCAAAACAGAGCACCATCGGAATCCGACAGCAAAAAGCATCCATGCGCATTTAGCAGCATCCATACGCATTTAGTAGCATCCGTACAGATCTCACATAGCAAATAGGGTCAACACACGGCTAGTAGACGCCGCGTGGACTACAAAGCACTCCGAATTATTTGGTCAAAACAGCAGAAAAAACACCCTATTAAAGGCCAGACAACAGCCCGCCAAAGGCTAGCAAAGGCTAGAATAGAGTAGCCTTTCCCAAAGCTACCAACTCAGCAAACCAACAGCAATAGAAAGAAAAGAAAATTAACTTTAGAGGTTAATTCATTGATTAATTACTTTTACAAGTCAATTATTTAGTTATTATTTATGTACCTTCATTAATGATATAAAGATGCGAGATTGAGCAAAGTTATTTGTATACAGCATTTATTTAAGAAAGAGTTTAGTAAAGACTTTAAAAACTTCTTTAAAGCTATTTTAACAGTTTAATTAAACACAATCGCATGAGACAAAATATAACAGAGAAACGAACCCATGAAGAATAATGGCAAAAAAAATTATAATAAATTACACTGCAATGTTCACTAAAATTACACACATGCCTACTAGTGAAAGAAAATAAAGTGCGTAATTGCGTATTGTAGGAAGAGAATGTAGTAAAATGTAAAATGCGTCCAAGAGAAATTTCAATTGTAGGTAGGTAAAACACGTGGCTTCGTTGAGCCGGCGCGGCGCGGCGTCGCTCGTACGCCAAGCGGCCGAGAATAAGACAGGTAATTACGTTTGATAACATTGCGCGATGCAATTTATCTAGCAGATAGTTCAATTAAACATATAATTAGTTAGAAAATAGAATTAAGTGACTTGTGGCTGACAAGAAAAAGATATAGGTTACTCCTGGACGTATTTAACACATAAAAATATATAAAAATACACAAAAATATATAAAAATACAGAAAAAAATACCACTCACCTTCGGAACACCAATTTAGCTTTAAAAAGAAATCCTATTGGGCGCCAATGTCTCACGATCAAAAAAAAGAAGAAAATCGGGTTTTACTTACAAATGAAAACACTTTTAGAATAGTACACTTCACAATATAATTGCCTATATAGGTAGATACAATGCAGCTACTTTAAAACTAAGACTTTAGTAATTGAGAACATGAGAAAATTCAGGGCGTGGTCCGACAAGTATAGTTAGGTGTTCACTGGTGTTCCGAAGGCCAGGGTCTTGGTAGGAAGAAGACTTAACTGGCCGTGAGCTGGAGCAGAGAGGGCAGATTGAGCAGCGTCGCACGCTTATATATGGCGTGCGGGGCGCGGGCAGAGGCGCTCGCTCCCACCTTCGTTCGACGTCACAGTTCAGACGGAGGGGCACGACGTCACAATATTCAAATCAAAAATATACTATTTTGCAAGATATTCAAAACAAAGTATCTAGTAAAATAGTGTGTATTTTTTATCAAGTTTTCAGCTAAGAAGGCTACAGGTCCGCATTCCACACGTTTACAAAGATTACGTCCGATCATACGGAACACGGAGACATTTCTGTGAAAATTGTCTCGTTGTGTTTTCTGACGTCAGTTCTTTGGTATTATCTCCCTTTGTCATTACATTCGAATCTTCTTAGAAACAAGAGCAGCAGTTTGCCTGTATGCCGTTGAGTGTGTTTGAAAAACACCGATGAACACAACGGGAACAAGTAATAGGTACGCGAGGATCCATGCTTTCGCAATAAAAGAGCGTAAAGCGACGTGAGTTTCAAATTACACGATTCACATCTACCGTTGCTTTAATTTCACTGTTGGCGTTCGGAAAAATGGGTAATTGGGTCGCGGTGCGATGCGATGTCGATTTATGTTCCACCGGAGTGAGGGCTCTCCCCTATCTCTAACGATAACCACCGAACACACATCACGTATTGTTTTCGTACATATATAATGGACAAATCTTCATGCGAGGTCTGACAAGCGCAAGAGGATAAAGTACTTAATGACACTGTGAACAGAAATGTTTTCGTATACCGCATCATACGATCAGTGGGTTCGCGGAATCCATAATATCGTATGAAACCGCCTACGTACATATCTATATTTATTATTACCTACGGGGAGGCCGATTTTGCTTTATTCGCATATTAAGGACTAGTAAATGAAAACTAGATCAACCGAGTATGTAATAGGATAGGTCTAGCTCTAAAAGCCCTAATTGGCCCCATGCTAATTATCTGTATAGAAAGCGTACTTACTCAATAATATAAGCCTGTTTACAATATTATATCGAAAGGTTTGGTTAATAATTTCATATTGAGGATGATAGGTATTCTTCGTTGTAGATTAATTAGCCTCCTAGGTTATTACAGTCGACGATAATATGAATTTTACGTTACCTTTTTTGTTGTATCTTTGACTAACATTGGAATATCGGATGGTTTTAGAAGAGTTACAAGGGTTAAATCGACAACTTCACAAACTCAGTAATGAATATTAGAGGCTCAAACTACCTTACTATTTTACATATCGACGGCAACACGCAAAAGATGCTAATAATTTATGTTACGCTTTTGATGGTAGCAGAGACTTGCTGATTTCAGCATAAATGGGCCAGGTCGACCGCGAAAGTACTACCATCCCATGGAATATCGTCGTGCCTATAAAGTCACAGTTAGGGAATGCAAATCTCGCGAGATTTGGGCTCAAGCGAGATCTCGCGAGATTATGAAGCCAATCTCGCGAGATCTCGCCAAATTCGAGATCTCGCGAGATCGACAGTTTTGTATGTTTTTTTTTGTAAATAATCGCAATATTTTAGTAAATTAGGACATAAATAATAACCATTTTAAGTATTATAAGATAAACATTACTTTTAACGAACTTTTCTATAGACTTTTATGCTTCAAAAGTTGTTTGACGTACCTACCTATCTGTCTATAATTTTTTAATAAACTTTTATAAAGTAAACTTTTACGGACGGATCTGTCAAATAAGAAATGAAAGAAACAACCCGTCTTCGCTTCTAATATCAAACAAAACTCTTTTAGTAATAAAACATTTCTTTTATAATAAACAAAACAACGAGAGGTCAAAAAAAAAAAATACTTCATCTATGTTGCTAAACTGAGGTATTATTATCAATTAGGTGAATAAAACTATATCTACTCTGTAGACTTTTTAGCTATTACAGATTAATTAACAAAATATACCAATAAGGCAGACTATTAGAAATTACAGAATCTAATTAACAAAATATATCTACAAATCAAAGGGAAGATTAGTTCATTTCAAATCACAAGCCATTATTACGAATTATTTTCAAAGGAGCTCCTTCAGAAGCACAAAATGTCCAAAGAATCGTCTGTTAACAGCTTCCTTTTCTGTTGGCCAGATAACCAGCCGCTGAGAAGTCCCTTTCGGATTCAACGCGAATTGAAACCGCAGTTCGCAGGCAGACATCCACGAACTGCAAAATTTTGCGTTTTGACCCCCCAGACTCGTATACATTCATTTAATTTTTTATTAATGCCGATACCGACAGATTGCAATCCGTCCGTGTCAGTTCGCGCTTCGAATAAGACGTTTTTAGGCTCGAGTGCAATCTCGGAAATCTCGCGAGATCTCGCCCATTTTTCGACCGAGATTAATCTCGCTAAAAAAGGCCGAGATCTCGCGAGATCGAGATTGCATTCCCTAGTCACAGTATTTATGGACAGTCAAAACGTGTCCAAAAAGGCACGTTTGGCTGTACATAGAGGGGTGTTAGTGCCTACCCTTATGTATGGTAGTGAAAGTTGGGTATGGCAGAAGGGACTTGAAAGTAGAATAAATGCTGTAGAAATGAGAGCACTGCGGAGTATATGTGGTGTGTCTTTGACCGACAGAGTAAAGAATTGTGTAATACGAGAGTGGTGTGGGGTAAAAGAAGATGTAACTTGAAAAGCATCGAGAAAGGCATGTTAAGATGGTTTGGACACATGGAGAGGATGGATGACGAAAGACTGACAAAGAAGATGCCAAGTGTGAATGGGGAAGACCTAGGCGGACGTTCTCTGACCAGATTGGAGACATTCTAAAAAAAGGACAGGTCAGAAGTACCCTAAATAGAAGAGCATGCATGAGAAACTTGATGGGAGTGACTGAAGCAAGAGAGGTATGTCAGGATCGTTGCAAATGGCGTTCCGTAGTCTCTGCCTACCCCTCCGAGAAACAGGCGTGAGTCTATGTATGTATGTTTGTATTTATACTGTTGCGTTTCGTTCGGTGAGGGCGATTGCCGAAGGTCTCATCACCCTCTTCCTTTTCCCTCATCCCGCTCGTTTTCCATCCAGGTGCTCGACATATTTGTGACTCTTCTGGGACTGCGGGTGTCCATGGGTGAGCGCTCTAGGGAAGAGACCAGGTAATTACCATGGCTGACAGGCTAATCGTGACAAGTTTTTTTTTTATATTAATAGGCGGCAAACGAGCAGACGGATCGCCTGATGGTAAGCAATTACCACCGCCCATGGACACCCGCAACACCACAGGAGTCACAAGTGCGTTGCCACCCCTTGGGGTTGGGAAAAGGGATAGGATAAGGAGTGGGATGAGGGAGAAGGAATAGGGGAAAGGGCCTCCGGCACTCTCACTCACCGAATGAAACGCAACAGTTTAGGTACTGTTACTTTACGTTGATTTTCTGTGAGAGGGTAGTACTTCCCCGGTCGAGCCGGCCCATTCATGCTGAAATCAGCAAGGCTCTACTATTTGCTACTTATTGTAGTAATTTTAAAGTTTATTTTTAAGTGCGTTTATAAAATCCTCACCGCTGCGCTCCGTTCTGTCTGCGCTGACCCTAAGTGTCAATACCTTAAATATGTTAGTTAACCCGATTAAGACCAAGAGGTTTTAAAATAAAGTATATAAATACAATGTAAGTTACTCGTACCTAAGTAGGTGCGAGTTACTTTCGTAATGAATAGGTGGTATAATTTCTTAGGCTAAAGACATGGGTCTGTACCACATATTTATCCCACTGTCAGCAGTAATAATATATAGTGGTAGGTTACAATGCAAAAAATAAATACATTAACATAAAATCATCATGCGGAACTTAAAACCAAGGTCAGTTTTTTCACAGCGTGCTCCAGAAAAGCAAAACTCTTTCCGCAAACGTTGCTTTGCATTTGATCTGCTAAAGTATACGGACAGAACAAACCGCATGCATCTACAAACCGGTAATACCTTACCATCAGGCAATCCATCTGGTCGTTTGCATCCTATGCCATAAAAATAATCCTAAAATTGTCTTTAGGTTAGGGTAATTCCTAACTATAATGATATGTTCTTCATTTAAATGTCTGCTTTATTTCCACCAGGATCCCATGGCATCATATGACGTCAACTCGCACGATTCAGATCCGCAGCCGCGTTACGATATGATCGACTCGAACCGCCACGGCACGCGGTGCGCGGGCGAAGTCGCAGCCACTGCGAACAACTCACTTTGCGCTGTTGGCGTCGCGTATGGCGCTAGTGTTGGAGGTAAGAGATATCAATCACTTAGTTCTTATCATCATGACAGCCAAAAGACGTACATGTTGGACATAGGCCTCCCCTAAGGCTATCCTGATGCATCCATCCGCTGCCCGCGATCCCAACAAGATCGCCAGTCCACCTTGCGGCAGTTATAACACGAATAATAAGCACACACGGCTAAGCAATGAATGCTCCCGTCCAGCAGTGGACGTCTCTAAGGTGAGGTGATGAAACGCTTCAGGTCTAGGGAACAGAAGTTCATAATTAGCTTCATGCGTAAGGATAGATCGATACCCTCCCTTATCTCATGTCACTTACCTACGCACTCAGCATAGCATGTGCCATCAACTGTCTTACGATTCCTGACTCGTATAGTTTACCATACTAATCGAGTATCGGAGCACTGTAACGCACAGTCCTTACCCTTATGTCCGTTGTACGAAGATGTATGCATTTCGGGTCCAAAGCGTATAAATACGCATTACACGTACTCCGGAACAAGTAGCGCATACGTGCGGCTAAGCGCACGGACGCAGTATGCGTGCTCTTTGCCGCACGTACAAGCTTTACGTTCCACCCAGTGCACGCGTAAACGTCGATGCGTGCTTCAGAATACACGAGGCGCAAACGATTTTGTTTGCATTCGTCTTCAACTCTTCAGTTTTGATTCAGGATTTACTCGTATTGCTAGTTATAATAAACTATGATAACATTTGTTTACAATGCAGCCTATTCGTCTGTATTTAGATCGACGACAACATTTTTCGACGTACCTATCTATAAAATCCATCGTTTCGTATTTTTGAAATTTTGTGTTACTGACGGACTGACAGAAAAGCTGAAACTTGACATGTAAGTACATATACGTATGTTCTCTAGGGACCGTAAAGGTGCACTAGGAATCCTCTCCCCCTCCCTGAATTTAAAATCCCCTCCTTGGTATTTCCACGGGATCGTGCAGAATAATTTAAATTACAAAAAAATGTGTGGGCGAAGCTGCGGGCATCCTCAAGCAGGCACAAATATTTGCAAGTCTAAAAATATGTTATATCAAATTAAAAGTTTGCGCTTATGTTGGCAAACAATCATGCGAGCCTAGATTAAATTTTGCGGCCGGACCCAAGTATGAAATTTGATTAAGTAACGGAAAATTTCACTGATTGAAAAGTTGTTCCTACTTTATTACTAGAATTTTCTGCTTAGAAATAAATCTAGTTGCCCAGTAAGATAATGTTATCAATAGATATTCACCATGTAATACGTGTATAAAACTAAACAAAGTACGCTGAATTAAGGACGAAATAATCCCTCTGTAATCTTTTGGAAATATTGAAGAGTTAGAAATAAAACCCAGGCATTTCATTAAGAATTTACGTAAAGGCCAAAGATTGTGCACTAATCGATTGCAGAACTTTGCCTCATGTTTTGCGTAAATAAACAGACAGACAGACAGATTTGATGCATCGGGCAAAGTATGTAAAGCCAAGTTTCCTGACAGCAAAGAATTCTGACGAAAATATTAACATTTTCTCTTATGTGATTAGTTAACTTTATAGCCACTTTCAGCACATAATTTTAGTATCGATCGGACTATTTTATAATCTAAAAAGGACTATTTTGCTTAATGCTCAAGATTAACAATTTAGGGAGGCAAAAGGAGCGATATGAGAAAGAAAGGAAAACATTTTCGGATGTCGGATGGTAGAGGAGTACCTACCTATAGAAGCGAAATACATTCGCACTTCACAAAACATGAAGATGATGATGCTTAAAATGAAGATGGATATGGTAGCGAGGTCTATGTATGGCAGCATATTGCAAAGCTAATCTATACATATTATAAAACAAAGTCCCCGCCGCGTCTGTCTGTCTGTTCGCTCAAAACTCGAAAAGTACTGGACATTTTTTTATACAGTTTTCAACAACATCGAGAGTGATCCCTTAGGAAGGTTTTAGTGTATAATAAGTTTAGGTTTTGTGCAAACTGACGATATTACGACAATATTAGTTCAACGCGCTGGCAAAAATTAAGGCGATCGGTAGGTTTCCTCAAAAACGCTGCCAAAACCTTTTGAGTTATAACAAAACAATGTATGATGGGATTGTACCTGTTTAATAGATCTACAAAAAAGTCCGCGATGGTATATGTCTATCTTTCAAGGATAACCCACAATAACCATATTATTTTGCTTTTACATCTATCTATACTAATATAATAAAGCGAAAGAGTTTGTTTGTTTGTTTGAACACGCTAATCTCAGAAACTACCGGTGGGATCTGAAAAATTCTTTTTGTATACGATAGCCCAGTCATTCCGGCAGGCTATACGCTATATAACATAACGCTTCGACCCTTTGGGGCCGGGCAAAAGGCTAAAACGGCTAAAAGATAATGTCGGCTAATCTCAGGAACTAGCAGTCGGATTTTAAAAATTATTATTGCTTATGATAGCCCAATTATTCCGAAAGGCCACAACTTTTAGGGGCCAGACAAAAATAATAAAATGGTCAAACGAGAAGGGGGAGGGTTGGGTCAAAGGCAAAAAAAGGCTAAACGAATAGGATACAATCTATATGGGTATCGTTTTCGAGATTTTCGGGACGCTGATTAAAAATATGAAATTTATTTATTGATCCAAGATGGCGGACGGGAAATCAAAGATGGCGGATGAGAAAATTTTAAAAATCAATATGGGTTTCGCCTTCAATATTTTAAGGAGTGGGGAATCGAAATACAACATCTATTTCGTGGTCAAAGATGGCGGATGGGAAATCAAAGATAGTGGATGGGAAAATTAAAAAAAATCAATATTGGTATCGTTTGCGATGTTAAAAGGGATGGGGAATCCAAATACAAAATCTGTTTCGTGATTCAAGATGGTGGATGGGAAATCAAAGATGGTGGATGGGAAAAAATTTAAAAATCAACAAGACGATACGTCTTTGATGATTTAAGGGATGGAGAATCCAAATACAACATCTATTTCGTGATCAAAGATGGCGGATAGGAAATCAAAGATGGCGGATGGGATTACTTTAAAGTCGATGTGGGTATCGTCTCCGATATTTAAAGGGATGAGGAATTCAAAAACACCATCTATTTCGTGATCAAAGATGGCGGATGGGAAATTAAAAAAAAATCAATATGGGTATCGTCTCCGATGTTTAAAAGGATGGGGAATCCAAATACAACATCTATTTCGTGATTCAAGATGGCCGATGGGAAATCAAAGATGGTGGACGGGATTTATTTTAAAGTCGATATGGGTATCGTCTCCGATATTTTAATAATAATAATAATTAAAACATTTATTGGTTTCAACACACTTTACAAAATAATTACACCCACCAAACTGAGTGTCAGTTTGTCGGCGGGAATAGCGCTCGATAAACATTTGGTATTTATACACTATAAAATATAAGCTAGGTAACAAAAGTTTTAATTAATGACTAAAAACACAAACTACATGTATATACACACCCAATATATATATATATACATGCAGTTTGCCCAATCTTATTAATTTATTATAGCAAAAGGTAGGTAACAGTAAATTTGATAATCGGTAATAATAATAATATTGTAACTACTTAATTATGCTTATGCACGCCGTACTCGGCAAGTAGAACATTTTTTAGCCTAGTTTTTAAGGTTTGTTTACTGGTTTTATTGTTATGTTTTCTCAGCCATTTATTATTATTATATAACGTAGGTATCAAGTACTTGTTGGTTCTTTTACCATAATAATTCTTTATTGGTTTACGCACCAGTTTCTGTTCTCTTACACGTCTTGTATTGTATGTATTTTTTATTTTTATTTTATAATTGTCATTGTAAAATTGTTCAAGAATCACAAAGTACTTAACCCTTTCATGTACAGGCAAAACTTTACATAACAGAAATAGTTTTTCGTAATTACCTTTACAAGTACGTTTTGACTTTGGCGTAATGAGATATTTTAAAAAGCGTACCTGCAGAGACTTTATGTTATCTAAGGAATGGGGAATTCAATATTATATAAAAATCTATGTTTGTTTGTTCATCATTTATAGACTCTGAAATGATAAGAGATTAAGCGCTTAGTCAATGGTAACTTTGGAAAAGGGGCTTGGAAAAAAGGGAATTAAATAAAAACTCCTTAAAAGGCGATACAGAGTTCGCTGGGTCAGCTAGTGATTGTATAAAGTCAGTCGAATGAAATAAACTGTTCTATCAACAGATAAACGAACTGCTGACTACACAAAAATGTTAACGCCAAAGTTCTCTCAAGTGGAGCTTTGAGACTGAAAATAACTCAACGTATTATGCTTCAGAACGTAAACATTTCATTGTCAATACAACTAGTTGTATTACTCAAATGTGGAATAAAATGAAACTTATTTGAGTCAAAGTGCTCGTAAAAAGTAGCTTCTGAAAGAGCTCATACAGTCAAAGCTTATTGCGCTTAAGAAATACAAAGAAAAAAGAAATTTTCAAGTTTATTGTTACTGTGTGTGCAACTCTTTTGGCGCATCGTAAGTTTTTATGATTTCTTTTTATAAACAATGCCGTAGCGGCTACGCGCTGAAATGCCCGTGGAATGTGTAATTTTAACACTCGTACTTCTTATTAAGAATTGTCTGTATTATCTGTGAGGCTGCCATGTAAATAAATAAGCCGGAGAAGCTTATAAGGCTTTATTACAAAGTAGAGAGTACACAATATAATACTAGCCTTGAATTTATACTAAATTGTTGTCATGAAAAGTAGATTGTTTATTCCCATAAATTTTGGAGACATAAAGCATTAGTCTACGTATAATAACTGTTAAACAGATAGGGAAGATATGTCTGAACTATACTTGCTCCATGATTTAAAATAAGATCGACGCGGCTTAAGTAGTAACTTAAATCGTCGTAAAATCCAGAGTACAACAGTTTTATTGAAATGCAAAATAATAATTCCGTCTTAACAATAAGACTTTTAGTAAATGCTTAAATGTTAATTGTACGTTTATTCTGTTCATTTGTTCAAAGTCAATTTATCACCAAATTAAATACTTCAAAGTTTGTATTAACTGTCGCGCGTCGCAAACTCAGTTAATTCGTTTTTACTTAAATTGCAGTTCCAATAGTCTAGATGGAGCTAATGTATACAGTCTATTTATGTTAGTATTAAAAAAATTAGGCTGTTTGTTGGTCGGTGGAACTACCTACTAAACGGTTAATAAGCTGATTAGCCGATACATTTGTTAGTGAAGGCACCAATGTTGACAGTTGTTACTGCGAGGATTGGCTTGCTGGACTGAATTGTGATCCCAGCGTCAATTATATTTAGTAGGATGGTAGGAGTTTCACTTTATTCTGTTTTGGTTTTTAAAGTAGCCGAATAGTATCCAAATTTCGAAACAACTATAGATACGAAAACTATGGGAGGTTATTAATATGCCTTCGGTCAAGCATATTGATAGGAGTCCTAGTAAGACTTACATAGGTACATACGCTTATCATAAAAAAGATATTGAAATATGCTTGCTTTAGTCAAAATTACATTTTAAATTTCAGCAACGGCGTTTTTGCCGCTTGAAAAACGTTTCAACTGCATTTTCAAATTGTTTTATAAAATGTAGCTTTTCCCAATTGCAAAACACACTGAAACCTCTGTGATGTAAAAATATGCTTACGTGAATGGTTTAGATACTTACCTACATGTTTGCGTAAATAAGAAAGTACAAACTTTTGTCGGTGTAGCGCCGGGAAACCGCCTGCAGAGAGTTATTCCCAATTTGTCATTGTTCCGATTTGTCATCAACAATTTTCTCCATACATCAATTCCCGATTGGTCATAAGAGCAAAATAAATAATTTAATTTTGAGTTCCGATTCGTCACCGGCATAAAAAATCACGTTGCAGGGTACCGTCAGAAACAAAAGTATCTATTAGAAGAAATTTTAAATTAAAGAATTTGATGTAGGTAAAGGTTTTAATCATTCTCATATAAATATAATAAAATTCACATTAATAATCACCCCTGAAGATAACATGGGCATAGTTGCTACAATATTTGGCTTTTAGACTAAGCAGTTAGTAACCAAATAGTGAAAAATGTTTCGCACAAATTTAATTCACCCGAAAGTGTGATTAGATACTTTTTGTATAGATAACAGAAGTAGGTGTCAGGAGTTCATAACTAGTAAAGAGATTATAAAATAGGAAAAGCGCTGATTTGGTGAGCTTTGTGAGATATGGACTCAGAAAATTAACAGCTTCCGTTATACGTGATCGATATATTTTTCTTATCGTTATTACAATCGTTTCAATAGCCTCCATAACTCCCACTTTCGAGCAAGTTATTTTTGTGCTTATCATCCCATAGTGATCAATTCAGACAAATTTAGATCTCAAATGCGAAAGTATTAAAATATAACAAACAAGAAAATAAAAATAAAACATAATCAACAAATCAACAAAATCTAGTCGTGTATTAGGTACTGTCTGTACTTTTTTTACTATAAAAAATGCAAATTAGTAAATTTGCACTATACAAAATAATACAAAAAATACAATACAATCAAATAAGTCTGTTTGACTAAGGTGCTTAATTTGGGTAGAAATTATCAGAAAATCTTGATAATTTAATCGTAAATCGTTCTGTATGAACGAAATAAAACATGAGCGGAAATAAAAAGAACAACATTATTATACCTAAAAAAGTCGGTTAAAAATCAACAACATTCTTAAACATAAATTGAAATAACTTAAATGATATAAATCAGTCTTTCTAAAAATGTTTACAAAAAAGAATTGGGAACATTATTAAATAAAAATCTTCAAAAAAAATAATAATTAAAAATTCAACGACCTTACTTAATTTACATTTCTCGGAAGCAAGTGCATGCAGATAATTTATAAATGCTTTCTAAGATACTTGATTTTTTATTTTCAAAATCATCAACTATGCTAGATATCTCTTTATCAGTTTTCATTATGCGTCGTTTTCTATTATTTATATATATCCCTATTTCGGACTGTTGAATCTGATAATCAAAATACTGTCCTTCTCGTTATAAAACATCAAGGAACTGAAGTAGGCTCGGCTTCCTGGTTGACGTATTATTATTAAGTCTTTTATGCCAAGATTCAGCACTATTAATTGTTCTATGGCGAGTTCGGTGACAGCTCCAAATTCCTTTAAAATTTTTGTTGTCCAACCACGTAGATACAAAGTAATCATTAAATTTCGTGGTTTGTTGGTTTGAAGACGCCGTTTCCATGATGACTAGCCAACCATCCTCTGCATCTTCTTTGAGATAGGCTAGCGCCGCGCACATAGAGTAGTATAGTCTTTTGTCAAACCAATATCTACAGCTTTCTTATACAGGGCCTGTTTAAAATGGAAATTGCACCCCTGGATCATGATATTTGGGAAGATATTGCTCAAGGCATTTATAGTAGCCATTTCAAAGTCCACTATAAATCGGCTTGGGGCCCAGCCTGGAATATTTTGTCTCAATAACAAAAACATCCGTTCATATGTAACTTATTATTTATTAATTTAATAAGTACGTAAATCAACGGTACTATATTTGTGAATGTTTCACTGCGGCCTATGTCTCCGTGAATGGAATATAATTGATAAAATAATCGATAGCAGCTTCGAAAAGTACCGTCGCATATGAAAACATTCAGTTTTGGAATAAGCTGTCTAGCTTTCATTGTGGTAAATGCTATCATGCGGTCGTTTGCACATATCCCAATATCAAATAATACAAAATCTTTGGAATAAACTTCGGGTATCACGACATGCCCTCAAGTTCTGAATTGTGTTTTTGATATCTGCAAGCATTTATTCCTTTCACGATACATAATCGTTTTAACAGATTTTAAATTGGGAACTGCACCAATCAAATTAAAGCCGGCATCCATTTTGTCCTTTATAATGTTTTCATATAATCTTGGCACGGGCGTTATATTCAAACTTGCTTCATGCTTACAATTATTTTTCAAAGCAATTAACTCTACAGCCATTGTATTTGGGTTGCATTTATGACTTGCTTCCTTCAAAATCTTTATTTCGTTACTAATCTGGTGTGTTGTTAATGTAGCAGAACAAATGCTGCGATTCTTGCATCGCCATACTTCTCCAATCTTAGCTTTTTTATGGAAGGTATATAAATGCCCTTGCCTAGTTAAAAGTTGTCGACCTTTTTTCGTCTTGAACAGCTTTACCTGTAGTAAAAACACTCTGTTTAGCTACTCGGCGTAACAATATTTTGGCATGATGCAAACTTTAACATGTCTGTACAAAATGGTCGCAAGCTAGGCGGCCACTTTGAAAAAAGTTATTAAGCTAGTTAATTAGCGATGGAACAAAAAACTATGATCACGGTCATTAATGATACATTCTAAGATATTCAAGCAGTTCAAGAGATCAAGCAGTATTAAAATTATTACCGTTTAAAATTTTATTTATATAAAAATTTGGCCCTTGCTCGTATAAAAATATTGTTTTAGTTCAATTTTTCTTCAATTTCTTGTTCTTACTACTTATACACAATTAAAAAATATATATGCTTACGTTTTGGTCACAGTTTACTCCATTTATTGCTTCTTCGGTATTCATTTTTACTAACTCACTTTCACTTCAAGGACACTTAACAACCAACTAACGCATTTGCACATCATGGACTGATGCAAATGCTGATAAAAATAAATAGCTACTTGCACAAAACAATAGAAACTAGACCATTAGTTACTCGTTCTTCTATATTTTGTCTCTTACTAGAAAACAAAAAGCTTAAGATTCTGTTTTATGACCGTGGGACCGGCGTGATTCACTTCACGCCGCGTGAATATTTTGAATGTTCACATTTCTTACTTTTATGTAAGAAGTACGTTATAAGGGGATTTGCAAAAGATTAGTTAATATCATACAATTCATCGATATGGCGTAAATTGGTATACGTGAATATTTACCTATAAATAAATTTGTAACTAAATAATTCGTAAAATCATGACACCCCGACAGCGCATTGCTATACTCCTGTAAGTTATGCGGTCCTAGTACATGGTGAGCAGTTGCGTCACATGAGTAAATATTCATGTGGTTGCGTGGACACTCGTTGATTGGTATACTCTTGTGATTTATGCTATCCTGGTATTTTGGTTTTGGTCGTGCGCTGTTTGTTACTAATCGCGATTTAACCCCCGTCTTGCAGTATTCGGATAAAATATAACCAACATTAAATCAATATAAATTATAAAAAAAATATATTACAATATGGTAAAGCTTTTCTTGTTGACAGTACTTTTACCAAAATAAAATACTGATGACGAATCGGAACAAGGTAAAATAAAATATTTTGTGTGATGGCAAATTGGAACACGTTTTTTATAGATGACGAATCGGAACAATGACAAATTGGGAATAACTCCCTGCAGATATGAAGTTATTAGCAAGTCGGGCTCCCCGCGATGCGAGGCATTCGCGAGGTATTCGCGTCAACTTGTTTTACAATGTTTAACTTGTACGGCCTCCCATCTTAAGCATGCTGCCCACGGTGCGTGAAGCGGGACGAGCTCGGGCGGCACCTTTAAAGTCATCTGACTCGTGATGTAACTTAAAACGCAAAACCACGCACCGTGAGAAAACGGCTGTAAACATGTGAATGATTTCTTCGCTTAGTACTACTATCCTTTATGCTAATGTTTGTGTGCTTAGAAACAAGTATTATACACAGTTTAGGGTTTATCGTCGATCTGAGTTCGAGAACGGGCTGTGTAATTGCGGATTTTAATACAAATGGGACGTAAACGATGTAATAGATAGACCCGGTTGATGGTATTGCTGGACAACAGTACCTTTATTCTATAAACTATATGAGCCTGCGATTATACCCGCATTATTTAAGGCTTCAGCTCCACTCTTGTGGCTCACAGCGTAATGTTATATGGCTTATAGCCTTCCTCGATAAATGGGCTATCTAGTATCACTGAAATAATTTTTCAAATCGGACCAGTAGTTCCTGACATTAACGCGTTAGAACAAACTCTTCAGCTTTATATATTAGTATTAGTTTGTATTAAGTTTTCCTTCTCTTACAGTGCTGTTCTCTGCATAATATGCTCCCTCTGTCGGCTCTTACGACACTCATGGGATGATATGGGGTGGTGACATTTCGTATTCTTAATCCGTCACCACACGGACAAAGACAGCCTTAAGTGACAGAAAATATCCTCTTTTTATAAGCGGCCAGTCTGCGTCCTTGAGATCGATATAAAAAAGCTACTTGAATATAGATTCACCTATAGTGGTATTGATTTAACACCCGAGTTCAAGGAATTGCCCCCTTAGCCAAATGGCATTTGATTAACGATATCGCTAATCGTTAAGTGCAAAAATGTATGAAACTGACATAGGCTTGCGAGATGTCACGTGGTCAACGAACAAGAAATTCCTTATGTTGCCATGGCAACCAAACGTTAGCGAAAGTAGAAAACTAAGCGAATGCCATTTGGCTAGGCCCTCTGTTTGGAATGTATTTCGGACAAACTGAGCAAACAAACAAAGTTGTATTATCTTGTCTCAAGGATCCTATTATGAGTTATCTATAGATAGAAAATAACAAGGTTAATCTTCGTAAATATTGATCAACTTAATGTTTTTGATGCTGGAAATAACACTTCGAAGAATCATAAAAGTCTTCCTGTTTACGGAGAATTGTCACTTAATCTATCTCTAGGATATAAAAGGAGCTTTTAAATTATAAGATAAGTGTCGAAGTGCTGGGAGTGTTGATTGCTGAATTGATAGCGCACTCAATATTATAGGCGAAAAGTGGAACATATGTAGTGGTGATTAGCCGGTACATCTCCGTGATGAGATCCTAGACGTCCATGGCAGATACCTATCCAATTAGAAAGAAAAATATCAGTCTACTAAAGCACGCCCGCGGTATAAGTTTTAAACAAAATTAAATAGAACAGTCCGTTCAGTACCAGGTATACACAGCTTGCTATCGTGAGACAGCAGGTACTAATCATCATTTGATCATCAATCACCTTTGATAATCTGAGAATAGTTTAACCCTTTTTAAGGCATAGGGGATATTTTTCCCACCATGATTTTAATTTTTTTTAGTAACAAAACCTCATCCTTGCGGTACTTATTTTTACTTTAGCTATTTTTTTATTAATCTGTCATTATTTTGACGTAAAGAAATTGTAAACTATCAAGTATATTTTTCTTCGGTGGTTTGTTGAAGTTTGAAAAGTAGCAATTTTACGTATTCAATTTTCTAGTTAGGGCTATCTCTTGAATCTTTTTATTTCTGAGGCAAGTTTTATTTTTAGCATGTGTTATTATATTTAATCTGAAGGATTTTACGCAAATCTTTTTGCCTGGGTGTCTTGATATTTTATAATATTCGTTTGTTATGGTGGGAAACATATTCCCTATGCCTGTGGGTGGCTGTGGCTGTGTGCTGTGCCACTATGAATATTGCCATTTTTCACGGCTTTTCACATACAGTAGTCATTGTTCCTATGAATAAAAGTTATTTTCTAATTATATTTGTTGTTTACGTAGACCACAGACTAACCTATTGTACATTAGACTAATTCAAGATCACCTTTTCCATACTCGTAATGTTCTATACTGTCCTCCTACACAGGCAAAGGGGATATATTTACCACCATAGAAAAATTATAAAAAAATTAAAAATACATATTTATCATTTTCTACCCCCATATTATACCTAAATCCGTCAACAGTGAAGTTTTTCCACCACAGGGTCACTATGCCCTATAAAGGGTTAAGCGAAAATTGCTTGTAAAACTCTTTTATTATGCAGAAAAGTTGTTATTTAGACAACTTTTACAGAATATGTTTTATAAAACACTTTGACTTTGTACAAGGGTTTTAAATTTACTGTGTTGTACATTTTGCCTTCGCGATAAAATGTCCGGTCATAAGTATAGCTGGGAGCTGATGGATTTAATGAGCGTGTTTCTACAGCTTACTGACTCATTATCTAAGACAAAGTATACCCTACAGTAAATGATTACTTTTGCTATTTTTATTAGGTCATTAAATCATTTGCTGAACGATTTGCTTTAAATAAGTTTTTTGTTCCAGTGCTGCTTGTTCACTGCTTTTTATGAGTGAAGCTAAGTGATTTGCGTAATAATACACAGTTCAATATTCGCTAAAGGTTGATGAAAGTCGAGATGTACCGACGGGTTTAGTATACCCGTATCTAACTATCTATTACCTATATATCGGGCTTCCAACCTGAGTCTAATATCAAAGCAAGCAAAAACAGGATTTGTATTTCAAAATTACTCGATGATTACTTTGTCTTATATATATTTTATATGCTTAGGCATATTGAAGCTTTTTAATACATATTTAAAAATCCTGAATATGGCATTATATTCATTTTCCTATCGTTATCCCAGTTACAGCCACGGGTTCACTTACTAGTCAAACCAGATTTGACTGAATATTCGCTTTTCCACATAGCAACTGTCTGTCTGCCGTCCACAACCAAAAGGGATAGGAATATTCCTTGGTTTTGAACAGCGTCAGTTCATCGGAGGTATTGACTCCTCATGACGACTACTCATGCTGACATGTAGATCTTTAACGACTGTAAGAGATCTTCATGACAGCCGGGACCGACGCCTTAACGTGCTCTCCGTAACCTTGCCCCATGGCAAGCGATAATTAACAATTTAATACTTAACTTTGAAAAGTCAGTAGTGCCCGCCATGTATTCGAACCCGATACCCTTTGCATAGTAGTATGTTGGTAGTCCGTTCCAAAAAGCTCTTGTCTTTTCAAATGTTGTTCTGAAGTAAAACCTTTTCTAACCTCAATCTTATGTTCCAGGTGTGCGTATGTTGGACGGTGACGTCACAGACGCGGTTGAGGCTCGTTCTCTGAGCCTCAATCCGCAGCACGTAGACATCTACAGTGCGTCTTGGGGACCAGACGATGACGGGAAGACTGTTGACGGACCTGGAGAACTAGCAACTAGAGCTTTTATTGAAGGTGTTACTAAGGTATTTATCTTTGTTTGAGTAACGTGAATGGGCAAAATGGTACCCGGCTCCAATAGATATGATTGTAATGTCGTTTTAAAGGTCTTACCAAGAGGAACAATATTTACTAAAGCCGCCAGGCCAGTCTCAAATCTGATTGCGTTTGGAGATAAACGACAGTCTTAATAACTAATAAAAATCCTGTCCTTCAGTTTCCCTTTGCGTTTCAGGGCCACAGTAACCTGTTTAGACAGTCCCGTGGACCCGGCGATAAACATACATATACCAGTATATTAGGTACCACTTATCTATGTAAGAAAATGAGTAGGTAGGTACCAAGGTAATATTTTATGCATTTCCGTTCATGTTTTCTATTAGTAACGCTTTTACGTAGGACTTGTGATATATATACGTGGATAGCGAAAACGCAGACGAATTCGTCAATATCATAAGGCAGAAAAAAGATACCCTGAATCTTCTGCATATGTATGTAGCGAGAAAACGGCTTAATCACAGAAGAGTAAATTTTCAAAAGATGAAAGCGAGCCAGTTAGAAAACTTCCCTTCAATGACGAAGGAGGATACCTATACATAATTCTACCAGCGCTAGGTACATACCACCTCAAGCTGGCAAGATCTTACTGTGCCGAGCATTTATCAAATGGTCTGTATAAGTATAATTGAAACGTACAGAGAGGGAGCACTTGAAGATCTGCCAGACTATGGCATACACGAAGATGCCTGGCTTTTGCGTGGACGAATCCAGTTGCGACATATCCGTATAAAAACATGTTTATGTTTTATATTGATCAACAGTGCAAATAATATTGTCCAACAGTTTTGCACATGTTTAACCGGGCGACGCACGGTGGGCAACTTGTGCACATACCTATAGTGTCCATCGTATGGTAACTAGGCTATGCGACGCATACGGGAATTACTGCTCTATCCTCAATGCCGTCATAGTTGATACCGATATGTAAAGTTTTAAATCTACTTACTTATTGCTAAAATATATGATTTTTATTTGAAGAACGCTTGTTTTCTAACTTCTTTTAATAATAGAATCCTAAGTGTGTTTTATCATTGTCTAATTCTATCTTACTCCAGCTTTATTTTACTAATATAAGTAGTTTGTAGTAAATTCTCATTTATAAAACTTAGTGACATTACTGTTTCCCAAACGTGAATCAGGACAGGCGCCATGGTAGACGTTTTTCTGCATCAAAATGTATTTTCAATGATATATTAATGATGACTATTGAAGCGGGTATCACGTTCCATACATTTTTGCCCATTCTCTTTTGCTTATTAATTTTATAAAATAGAAATACAGTACTATATCACACATACAATAATACAACAGTCCTTATAGGTACTTAAATAACTAATAAATAAATGCAAAACATAAAAAAGGAAGTAAATAGAATAGAATAGAATAGAATGAATTTATTTGCACCAACACAATATTATGACAATAATTACAGTAATAAATATAAATAAGAGCTAAAGATAGACAAAACAAAGAAGTAAGACGCGCAAATTTCTCGCTGGCTGGCGCCACCGCAGACACGGCTATCTATATCTAGGTAAGCATGTACAACGTGAGCTTCGGCAATCGGCCTGTGACTTGTGATTCGTGTCCGAAAAACCGCTCTCAACGCGAACACGCGAATCACGAGGCGAATAGCGAATGCAGTGTTTACACATGCGTGTTCGTTATTCGCCTCGTCATTCGCCTCGTTATTCGCACGCATGTGTAAATGCGGCATAAGTGTGACACGACGCGCGGGCCAGCCAGTGAGCCAGTGACGCTCACGCACAGCGGCAACACGCACGCGCGCATGCTGCGCTTGGTCGCCCGCGCTATCGATAACAATATAACATTATGAACGGCGACAGTTGTGTACATCAGGACTACGATTCAATCTAAAAATAAAAAGTGAAAATATATATGTACGGTGGGTTTAGGCGTCGTAGAATGCATCCGCGTCGATATCATCGGGTAACGTGCCCAGAAGGCTGGCAGCATTGCCACGTTGGATGGCAATGCTGATTCTTTGAGCAAAAATAAACCAGCCTTTTGGGCACGTGAGACGTCGATTTTTTTGTTCAATATTTATTTGCTCAAAACCCGGTTAAAGTTTTACAGGATGGTATGATGTTAATAATAGGTACAGCATTTGATTAACCGTTTAGATAGTTCTCGGTATAAAGAACGAGCGCTCGGACCCCATACGACCCACCCCCAATACGTAATTAGCTACTAGATTACTGCATTTGCGCCGTTTGAGGGTTTCCGCAGATGCAGCAGCAGCGCCAGCATGACCTCCCGAGCTTGGAACATGGGATAAATAGAAATTATGATTATTTAAGATGAAGAATGTATGTAGTTATAATTAATCATCAGTAATGGTATTATGAAAAATACACGATTCAAAAAAAAGGAAGAGGAAAATTTAAAAGTCATCTTTGCTTAAGTTACCTTCCTTATCAATATATTGAACGGTACGATCGACTGTCCCGAGTTACTTTAGCAAATAGGCTTAGTTGCCCCCGCGGTGACGCTTCGTAAGCGCGATCTTTTACTTTTACACATACCACGCGCAAATAGTAGGTACAGGCAGAATAATTATTTAATACGTGCATGCAGATATTATAACTCCATCGCCGATGATGTTGATATATTTAACACTTCGGCTTCTTAAACTAAACGGTTGCTTAGTAACCGTTTCTTTGAGAGTTAAATATGTAAAATCTTAAAATCTCAAATGTATACGTATAATCATATGGATAGTTGGTATAGATAGGTAGTTTTTGTTTTGTTTTTCGTGTGAGTGTGTGGCCAACTCTAGTGTCGGAGTTTTTCAGACCGCCCGAAGGCCTCCGACGTGGCCTAACGACTCTTATCCTAAGACAAGAACCGGGACCGACAGCTTTACGTGCCCTCCGAAGCACGGTAGCGCTCAGATGTGAATGCCACACTTGGTCACCCATCCAAGTGGCAACCTGTGCAAGCATTGCTTAACTTTGCCGATCTGTTATGAACGACAAGCTAAGTCTCGCTATGAGCGCTACTACGGTAGTAATGTATAAACAATGAGTTATCTATGTATAATTGTATGGTTTAAACAATGCACAAATTGCTGTTCGTTCCTGTGCACGTTCGTATCCTTAACTTTTATTTTATAGCTAGGAACCATCTGTGAAAACTTTTAATTAGCCTTGTCGCACGAGTGATTGATTTCCACGTGGTAGCCGGGATCGATCACTCGCCGAGCAATTAAAGAGAGATAATTAGGTTGACTTACGGGAAATAAATAAAAAAATATCACCAGGAAACTTTAAACTCGCGTTATAATTCTAGTTATTCGATTCGATACAAAAAGAGCTGACACTTAAAATTAGCGGATGAGACAATTATCCAGGGCGTGGACGTTGGCACTTCACAGGTCTTCGGAAGATGTACTCAGCTTGGTGGTGTTGGCCGGAGCAAAAGGGCGAAGCCTCGTGTGTCCCCGGTATTTATAAGGCCGGCGAGGAGGAGGAGGCGAGGGAGCGGCCCACTGCTGTGCGTCACTCGTAGCGAGGCGACGTCACACACCCCCCCCGTTAGGCTGGGATTTTCCCTAAGGAAAATTCCCTAGCCCAACGGGTGTAGCAGCCCTGAAGATACTCCCTGAAATTAGAGAAAACAAGGGCCTGAGTACCTTGAACAAGTGACAACCCTATACGCTAGTTAGGATACCTAAATAATAATGACCCACGCTTGCATTCTTCACGCGTACAACGGCAGTCTGAATTCGAACATAAACATTTATCATTCATAATTCATCACACATACCTACATTTAAATGCCGAGGCCAGTGTAATAGCCTAATATTAAAGATAACAATCTATGGAGAAGCGCTTAGGGTAATTATTAGGTAATAATGATTTGTAGATATAAGAAACTTGATCTAGCCCTACGACTTATAAATCTTGGGTTCGGCCTTTGCCACTAGATAAGTAAACTTTTTGAATATAGTTAGGTATAACAACAGATTTTTCGTAAAGATAAACAAAAATAATATAAGCCGCAGACACGACCGGAGCGCTCAATGTCAAAGGAAAGAAATTAATAAATATTTTGCTCTAATTAATAACTACAACACGACCAGTAAAATACGAAGTTGACAGCCGGAGGACTTAAAAAAAACCGAATTAATTTCAATAAAGATTTATTTTACTGAATTATTACAATATAACTTATTATTTAAATTAAGACTAAGTTCGACCGATGCTAGAATCGAAGTGAAATACAATTTAGTTTTAATTATTAATTACACCACTGTCCAAATCATCACTTTTGGTAACTCGCGACACGAGGAGCGATCTCAGCGAAATTAGGATTTCACAATCGATGGCAATTGGTATCGGCGCACTAAGTATCGACACGAGGCGTGGACTCAGCGAATGCGGCGTTGCGACATCTCCGTAGTTATAGTTTACTTATAAAATATATCATCTCGCTATTCAGCGGAATTGGTGTAGGCAGGGCACATAACACCTCCCCCCTTAGAACAGCAACTATTTGAGTACGTTGAGCGAAAATGTTGCTGGCAGGTGATTCTGTGTCTTGGGTGATTCTACGTCTTCGGATTGATGCTCTACGGGATTTTCTTCTCGGGGCTTTCTATACTTAGCGCATACATTATACCGCCGTATAACGAAGATAACGATCAGTGCAGTTGCACCGAATAGTACGACGTACAATGGTATAGTTGTATGATATATCGAACTGTCTATACTGGTGTGGTCGATTTGTACGGTTTTCTGTGTAAGGATTTTGTCTTCAATTTCCTGTAGGTTTTTCAGATGTAGTGGGTTCAGTTTCAGGTGTGCAATTGTAGTTTCGTTGAGGTCCAGATTCATGGGTATTTCCATAATCTTCAAGGGCTGTCCTTTTATACGATCATTGGCGTTGGTAATCGTATATTCTTCAGTTTGTAAAATGCAGTTATGGGGAATAGTGGCGAGATAGCATCCATGAAGAGTGATGAATTCCTGGCGTTCGCATTGCAGTTTCGTTCTTGTAGGCTGGGGGAACATAAGGATGTATCGTCTGTCGTCTAGTTGTTCCATTGCTGCTTTGGTTAATGTAATCTTAGTCAGCCGGCATGATTTGTCAAGGTATTGGTGGTGAATGAGGTTTTGTATGCAATCGGGATGTCCTCTTGGTTGGTGATTGAATTCAGTTTGACAGAGATGATACCGGTTAAACTTCGGGCATTCAGCCTCCATGTACTTGAAAGTTTTCTCATTGGTTGCTATGAAAGGGTGTGGGGGAATAAGGATATGTCCTACCTTATCTGGTACTATAACTAATCTATATAGTTCAAAGTCATTAGGAGAAACTATTGGAACCTTAAATATGATAGTAATTCTTTTATCTGAATAATAATAGCCTGGTTTAATTATTGAATAGTATTCTCTTAGATCGGCATCTAGTATTTGCTCAGAACTATATATTGATTTCAATTTTTTGATCATATTACTTGGTGAATCTACATCTAACTAACTATGATGTGTGCTGGATGCACGTATAAAGGCTATAGTGTCTTCTATCCTAGTTATTTCTAGAAATAAGTCATCTATATTTTCACTGATTATAGTTATAAGTTGGGCAAACTTGGCATACCTAATAATATCATTTTTCGAGGTAATATCCTCGTCTATGAGTTGTACTAAAGTGGAATTAATTTTTTCTTGGTTCGTAACGATTTGTGTCAGTATATTACTATACTTAGACATCCAGTTTTTATTAAGGCTTATATGTTCATTTAACTCCGATACTATTTTATCATTATTATTTTCTAAGAGTTTAATTGCATGATTATATTGCTCAGCATCCGTATGGTCTAAGTTACCGGTTATGCTTTTTATGATTGATCCTAGGCCGTCTACGAGTCCTCTTTTACTACGACCGGGTTCTAGAGTTTTTAGTTGTGAACGAATTTTATCTAATTTACTTGATAAGTGCATAATTTGAAGTTTCATAAATGACAAATGTGTGATTATCTAATTTAGTTTCGAAGTAAGTGAGTTGATTCTTTACAGAGTTAAGTCGATTGTCAATATTAGTCAAGTCAATGTATTGTAAAAAGGAGTGGTAGTGAGTAATGAGTCTCGCTTGTCCAAGTTTGAAGGGTAGAAGTCCAGGTCCATCGCCCAGGCTCTCAAGTGTTATCTCTTTCATCAGTATTGGACTAGTATTGTTAGTAGTATCCTGCAACAAATTCGAACTCTTAGGTAAACGTTTCAGTCGGGACTTTGCTATGGGACCTTTCTTTTTGGATGTATATATATGGATTGGAAGGTCGGCTAAGACGGTGTCTTGCGTATAACGAGGCGCTAACTTCTGTCCGTCGGCTACTGGGTTTTTAATAAAAACTTGCTGCTCCGGGTGGTACTCTACTTCCGGTTCCCTATTTTTATTCCTATTTTCTATTATATTTGTGCGGTCTGCCAAAGTAAAATTATTTATAAGCTCATAAACGGTTTTCATCTGATCTCGGTGTGTTAAGATGTATTGTTGCATAAGGTGTTCGGAGATATTAACGTCGAGGGGATCTCTTGGGTCTAAGTGTCCACGTATTAGATCATGTGGTCTGCACTTTGTAAAGCTGTGAACTGAGCTGTTATAAGCTAATAGCGCATATGGCATAAGGTTAACAATAGGTTCATTTCTTTGACGTAGCTTTAAAATACGCAAATGTTCTAAGAGTGTGGAGTGGAATCGTTCCACTATTCCATTTGCATTAGGGGAGTGAGCTAAGGTTTTATGGTGATTAATCTTATGTAGTCTGGTAAATTCTGAGAATAGTTGGTTGGTGAATTCTGTACCGTTGTCTGTTATTATAGTCAACGGGAGGCCGTGATGGGTACAGTAATTTAGAATAGCCTGTAGAATGCTTACAGCAGTTCCATCCCTTATATAGTAAGCTTGACTGTACTTAGAGAAGACGTCTACTACTGTTAGATATTTCTCGTTTTGGGCCGTGAAGAGGTCCATATGTATTATTTCAAAAGGTTTCGTAGCAGGGGGAACTATATTAAATTGTGGTCTAATTGGCTTTCTATCGTACTTAGTTTGTCCGCAGATGGTACATTCATTGATATATTTTGATATGTCGTCCTTCATTTTAGGCCAATAGTATTTTTTCGAAAGAGCAAGATAACACTCGGTTATACCTCTATGGTTAGTCTTGCCCTCATGGTAATGTTTAATTATTTCTTGTTGCCGTAAATATTCTTTAACGTCTTCTAATTCGGATTTGACTAACACTAAGTTCATGGCTGAATTCTTAAAGTTATTTTGTATAATGGGTATAATCGAATACATTCCTAAAGGAGGCGTAATTTTGATAGCGGTTTTTACCTTCGGATTGACATATTCTTTCACGGCATTAACTACGTCTTGTTCTAGGTTCGATTCCGACACTTGAATAAATGTTCTCGTGTGTGTGTCAAACGGTTTAGTGGCTGTCGTTCTGCGTTTAATGTCACCTACTATAGCTATACATAATTGTCGGTGAAATTTGTTCAGGGGTACGTCAGTGATAGGCACTTCTAGGATAGGGTTTTCAGCATTTGTATGCACGGTGGCTGTAGTGGAACCTGTAGGAGAGGGTGGTCTTTCTGAAGGGTTAACTATCATGGATTCTAATTCCTCGTTATTAATTTCGACTCGGGATAAAGCGTCTGCATTGGTGTTATATTTCCCTTTCTTGTAAACGATTGTATAGTCGTATTCACTAAGTTTAAGTCGCCATCTAGTCAGTCGGGAATTAGCGTCTTTTAGGTTCATTATCCATTGTAAAGGCTTATGGTCGGTGAGTATTTTGAATTTACGACCGAACAAATAAGGTCTAAAATATTTAGTTGCCCATACAACGGCTAAAAGTTCTTTTTCGATGGTACTATAGTTAGTTTCACTGTCGTTTAAGGTCCTGGATGCGTAACAAATGGGTTTGTCTGAACCGATAGTGCCTTGTGACAATACGGCGCCTATAGCTACGTTTGATGCGTCCGTCGTTAAGATGAATTCTTTGTTAAAGTCAGGGTATTGTAAGATCGGGTCATTCGTCAGTAAGGTTTTACATTTGTTAAAACATTCAATATAGTCAGGGTCAAATGTGATTTTGTTCGTTTTCTTTAGGCATTTAGTCATGGGCTTAGTAATGCGAGCGAAATTTGGGATAAACTTCCTATAGTAACCTAATAATCCAAGAAACTGTTTTATTTCTTTTGGGGTTTTTGGCAATGGGTATTTCTCTATGGCAGCTATTTTATCAGGGTTAGGCTTGACGCCTTCAGCACTAATAACGTGTCCTAAAAAGGCAGTTTCCATCTTAAGAAATTCAGACTTATCCATTTGAATTTTAAAGTTGGATTCTTGCAATCTTTTAAAAACCTTTTCTAAATTGATCATGTGTTCCTGTAATGACGTACTAAATATGATGACGTCATCCAAGTACACGAGGCAGATGTCATTCTGTAAGCCTCTAAGCACATTATCTATTACACGTTGAAATGTAGATGGAGAATTTTTTAATCCCATGGGCATGCGCAAGAATTCAAAGTGCCCGTGTTCAACGTTAAAAGCGATCTTAGGAATATCGTCTGGATGCATCTCGCATTGATAAAATCCTGATGCAAGGTCAAGAGTACTAAAGTATTGGCATTTACCAAGCTTGTCCAGTATGTCATTTATGTTGGGGATCGGATATTTGTCGTCTATAGTCTTGTCGTTCAGTTTACGAAAGTCTACAACTATTCGCCATTTTTGTTTGCCAGAAGCGTCTGCTTTCTTGGGCACTACCCAAATGGGTGAACTCCAAGCTGATTCAGAAGGTCTGATAATACCCTGGTCTAACATTTTGGTAATTTGGTCTCTTACTTCCTGCCTGTGAATAAAGGGGTAGCGATAGCTTTTGGTGTACACGGGGAGTTCGTCGGTTGTCCTAATACGGTGCTTGACTCTATTAGTAAAAGTTAAGGGCTCTCCCTCAACGTACCGTCGTACGTATTCTAACGTCGGCGTAGCGAGCACATAATGTTTCCAAATTAACTTTTTCCTCAGCGTTTAAGTGATCGGTACGTAACCGTGATATTACATTTCTTACGCGCTCGGGGTCTTGTTTAGTACTCATGCACTCGGTATTAAATAACTCGGCTTGCAAAGGACGTTCAAACGTAATGGAAATATCGCGATCGGTTGGGTTTTCAATTTCTACAATTCCGGTACGGTCGGTAACGCGAGTAATGCATTCATGAGTCACGCAATTACAATATATCTGTTGCACTATTGAAACGTCACCGTCTGGGTGATAAATAGGGACGTTAACTAATCTAGATGAGTTGGCTGGAATAGTTTCTTTGTCACTAGGTCTTTTACAATGGTAAAAACGAATGGGTATGGTAGTATAATCTGTAATTAAAAAGTTATTTTTAAGATCTATTTGTGCTTCGTCGAGCAAGTCTAAACCTAGCAATCCATCAAAGTGATTATGGAATTTATATTTCAAAGCAGCGTGATCAGTGTAAACAATAAACTTTTTACCATTTTCAACATAACAATGCCAGTGTTCTATAGCAGATAGAACAGCCAGGGCCTCGCGCTCTGTGGCACTGTAATTTTTTTCTTGCTTAGTGAGTGATTTGCTATAGTACGCTATGACTCTTTCCTCACCATTTAACCTTTGACAGAGGATCGCGCCAAGTCCAAAATCGCTAACATCTGAGTGTATTTCAAACGGTTGCGAGTAGTCAGGACAAGCCAACACCGAGGAGGAAATCAAACAATTCTTTAGGTTATTAAACGCCTCATTAGCCTCTGTCGTCCAACAGAATGGAGGTGCGTTTTTACTTTGAGATGTTAACTTATTTAAGGGTGCAGCAATAGAGCTAAAATTCGGTATAAAACGCCTGTACCACGAGGCTGCGCCTAAAAAACGACGTACTTCTTTTCTATTAGAAGGAGTGGGATAATTTTTCACTGAATTTACTTTATCCGGATCGGGATGCAATCCACTAGAGTCGACAACATAGCCTAAATATTTTAGTTTATCTCTAAAAAATTGACATTTTTCGAGATTAATTGTTAAATTAGCGCTTTTTAGTTTATCAAGAATGCGTAATAAAAGAGTAATATGCTCGTTGAAGCTGGACGTGATACAGATTATGTCATCGATAAAACAGAAAACCTTATTTTCAAATTCTGGACTATAAAATAAAATATCAACTAATCGTTGTTGAGTAGCTGGCGCATTCGTAAGACCGAAGGGCATTCTTTTGAATTGAAATGTGCCACGCGTAGGAATATAAAAGGCTGTTTTGCAACGGTCCTCTTCTTTAATTAATGTTTGCCAAAAAGATTTAGACAAATCTAAGCTAGACAAGTATTTAGCATCTCTCAGATTATCTAAAATTTCCGAAATATAAGGCAAGCTATAAGCATCTTTTTTTGTAACGGAATTTAATTTACGACTGTCCAAACAGAAACGCATTTCACCATTCTTCTTTGGGGTCAAAATGACCGGGTTTGTCCACGGGCTTTCGGATCGTTCAACAACATCCTCTGAGAGCATGTCGTCAAGATGCTTTATTAAAATTCTTTGTTTATCGGGAGACATGCGATAAAATCTTTGCCGAATAGGGGGACAATCACCTGTATCAATTGAATGAGAAATAATATTTGTGCAACCGAGACCCCGCTTCTCGTATGAAATATCGGTAAATTTAGAAATAATGTTGTCAGCGGTAGCTCTCTGGTCGACTGTAAGATGACCATAAGAAACAAGATGTGTAGGGGGAACTGCCTGCAACTCCATTACTTGAGCGTCAGACTTGTTCACAATCAAAACAGACTCTAATTTGTTAGGAAATAGGCCAAAGCTTCGCCAAAAATCCATGCCAAGGATAAGGGAATTTTGAATCCCAGGTACAACATGAACTTCTAAGTTAATCAATTTATCCTGAAACTCAAAGGGTAGAAACACCTATCCTAAAGACTCAAATCGTTCGCCGCCAGCTGTTATTAACCTTAAAGGTTTCGATTTATCCAAAACATTGTCTTTCAAAAATAAGTTATGCAAATTATTACCTAAAATTGTAACGCAAGATCCAGAATCTAAAAGACCAGTGGTAGGTATTCCGTTTAATTTTAGAGTAACGTAAGGTAAATATTCTACTTTAGAATTACGGATTGAGGAAATATGATAGCTACTAAAGAATTTTTTTAAAAAGTCCAACCAATTATTCCACTCTGTTTTATTACAATTAGTTGTATAATTTGATTTTCCACAATCCTTGTTAACTAGTTTTTTGAAACTGTAGGGGTCGACTTAGATTTACAATTGGGGCAGTCTGACACCTTGAAACCCTTTGTACCGCACTTAAAACAGATTAGGTAGTGTGGCTGACGGCAATTACGTAATGAGTGCGAATTGCATCTACAACGCACGCAAATTTTTTTTTTTTATTAGAAGTACTCGATACGGCGTTAACTTGTGGTACAGACTTGTATCTCGATGTATCAGCGACAGAGTTATATTTATTGAAGTGGTTATGATTGTAAACATTTTTGTTTGAAGAAAAATTATAAAACGGATAATTATACGCTAGATCGGGTGCTACAGTATTCTTTGAAACTTTAGGGGGTTCAGAAAATTGCTTACTGCGACTATGGTAATTTTCGAAAAGACGACAAACTTCGACCAGACTATCAACATCAACAACCTTTGCGGTGAGCAGACAATTAGTGTAACAAGGTCTAATATTGTTTAGTAAAATTTCTAGCTTCTCCGAATCAGATATAGGAGAACTAAGTCGCGAAAACAGACCGTGCATTTTTGCCACGTAAATAGTTATTGATTCGTTTTCGCCCTGTGAGCGCTGACGAATCTCCGTCATAAGCCGATAATCGTAGTTATGCGGACTAAAATCTCGTTTCAAAAGTTCGCAAAGTTCTACCCAAGTCTTTACATTATTTTTAACAGAACGATACCAAACTAATGCGTCACCCGAAAATATTTCAAAAGCGAAAGACAACATCTTGTCGTGTGGAATAGATCTACAGGACATAAATTCATAAATTTTTTCAATAAAGGATCTTACACATGATTTACCGTTAAATTTGAATTTACCTAATTCCGAAAAAAGCTTACGGTCGTAATTATAGGAAGTGTTTCCCTCTGCCACTGAGCAATCCAACCGCGAACTACGTCTCGTGATTAATTGTAATTTCGCATATAAGTCATTAAATTTATTCCACACAGACTCAATTTTCTTAATATCAAGACTGCCGGTATCCACCCTATTCAGTCGATGAAAGCAATGGTGTAGCACGGTTTCGACCTTCTGTTGAAGCTCGGAAGTATAGTTTGCTTCCAACATAGATAAGTGTTTATTTGATCTTAATAACGACTTTTCCACTTCAGCCACATCCTCCTCTGGTGGGAAGGGTGAAGATAATATATCCTCTGAGGGAGTTTTAACTGAAAGTTTAGCGATTTGTTTGCGGGGATCGTCAGGCTTTGAAACGCCGCGTATTGTGGTCTCATATTCTAATTCCGCTTTAGTTAATAATGAGAAATTTATAATGTAAGCCATTATTACAAAACAATAATAGAAAATCTAAGTATTTACGTCGGCACTAGAAAAAAAATTAAATATCGCCAGAAAATCGAATACCGTGCAAAAAAAAGCTGAAGTACACTAAATTATACAATGGTGTGATGATTGGTAAAGGATTAAAAAATTTCTTAAAGGTCACTCAAAGGTTGAATCACAATATTTTTTTGCGAACACGAGGCTCGTTAGTTCAACGGCTAAGCAGTTAGAACCGGTTGGCGGCTCGACACGCTGCCCGCGGTGGAACGTGATTTTAGACCGACGTTAATTAAATCACCGTTATGTTATTTACACAGTTAAATTGCTTATGGCCAACCAAAATAGATAGAAACTGTACCTGTACGCAATTCACCACACCAGAATATATGCACACACAGGAGAAAAATATACAAGAGAAAAAGAAATTATTTCACTCACCTGTAAAGTGCCAACTTTCGTTTTAAAAATATAATTAATAATTCTATTGGGCGCCAATGTCGCACGAGTGATTGATTTCCACGTGGTAGCCGGGATCGATCACTCGCCGAGCAATTAAAGAGAGATAATTAGGTTGACTTACGGGAAATAAATAAAAAAATATCACCAGGAAACTTTAAACTCGCGTTATAATTCTAGTTATTCGATTCGATACAAAAAGAGCTGACACTTAAAATTAGCGGATGAGACAATTATCCAGGGCGTGAACGTTGGCACTTCACAGGTCTTCGGAAGATGTACTCAGCTTGGTGGTGTTGGCCGGAGCAAAAGGGCGAAGCCATCATCATTGTCTTCTTCTCACCACCCCCTTCGGGGTAGTGGGGTTCCTTTGGGAGGATAGCTCCTTAAGGAGGTTGTCTTCGCGGCCCAATACTATGGGCCGGTCACTGGGTGGATCGCCCTCGAGGCTGACCAACCGGGTGAGTCTCCGTTGGGAGAGGCCCAGTTAGTCGCCTGCGAGAGGGCGGCGGTTGGTCATCTGACTGGCGTGGTGATAGTGGTGGTGGTGAAGAAGCCCCGCTCGAGGGAACTGGTATTAGTTCCCGAGCGGGGCGCTTCAGTCTCCTCCTGATGAGGTTGGTCGATTCTGGATGGGGGAGGGGAGCGATGTTGACGAGGTGGGGGTGTTCTGAGCGATCTGCTCGCTCGAACATACCCCGGGCCAACCCGCTCACAAATCCCTCGATCGGCTCCCACTTGAGGTCCCGATATATGGTCGCGTTCCTGAGGTACCTGGGCGCGTCCACCGCCAGACGAAGACATTTGTTCTCCACCCGCTGCAGTCGCTGCCGCGTGGTTTCGGCAGTCAGGTTGTACCAGGCCGGCCCCGCGTATGTGAGGCGCGACCTGATGTACGTTTTGTAGAGAGCCAGTTTGGCTCTCAGCGGCAGTCTGGAGGACAGCAGCGGGCGAAGTTTCGCCCTCGCAGCCTGGGCCTTCGCGGTGGTCGTCTGGACGTGGTGAGCCATCGTCAGATTTCTGTCGATGGTGACGCCCAGGTACTTGACCGTCGGCGACCAAGGGATTTCCTCACCCATCAGCTTCAGGCACGGCGGGTACTGTACCCGTCCAGTCACCAAAGCCTGGGTCTTGGACACGTTGCACTTGAGCCTCCACTTCTTCAGCCAGCCCGGGAGCGCTTCCAGTGTCGGGCTCAGCTTCCGTGCAGCGTGTCTGGCATTCCGTGAGCTGGACAGGTACGCGGCGTCGTCCGCGAACAGCGCCAGCTTCACGTCGCCCACCACAGGAATGTCGTCCGTGTAGTGGGCGTACAAAGCAGGGGAAAGGCAACTCCCCTGTGGGACTCCGGCCTTGATGGTCCTCTCCTCTGACGAGGCGTCCTCGACGGCCACGTGGAAGGTTCTCCCTCGGAGAAATGATGCGATGACCGTGATGAGTTGTCGTGGGATAGTGGACGTCGACAGTTAATAGATGAGGCCGTCATGCCACTCTCTGTCAAACGCCTTCTCCATATCGAGCATCACGGTCACCGTGTGGCCTCGCTTGTTCATCCACGTGGCCATCTCGCCCAGTACGCGAGTCAGCTGCAGCGTGGTGGAATGCGCTTGGCGAAACCCGAATTGCTCTGGTCTCGGTGTAAGATGCGGGGTGATCTTCGCCAGCAGCAGCCGCTCGAACACCTTGGACGTCGTCGAGAGGAGAGTGATGGGCCTGTAGTTCACCGGCTTCCTGGGGTCCTTGCCGGGTTTGGGGAGTACAATTACCCGGCCTCGTTTCCAGATGGTAGGGAAGTGGCCGGTCCTCAGGATGCCGTTGAACAGTTGGGTCGCTGCGATAAGCGATCTGCGAGGAAGTCGCTGCAGTGCGGCGTTTGGTATGCCGTCCTCACCAGGCGCCTTCTTAGGGTTGGTCCTGCGGATCACCGCTGCAACCTCTTGCGGGGTCACCAGCAGTTTGTCCCCCGATGGGACGAGGGGCGTCGAGAGGTAGGTTGTGACTAGCTCCTCTACCTCTCGTGTGTGGGCTTCGTCCTGGACCTCGTGTGGGGTGAACTGCTCTTCGAGGCTGCTCGCGATGATTTCCGCTCGGTCCTCGGCCTTGTAACGCAGAAGGCCGTCTCGTCCGAGTAGGGGGCGCGTCGGGTTTGGGTCCGCCGACAACTGTCTGCAGAGGCGCGATAGCGAGGCCGGTGGTCGCCGTGGTGGTAGTGGCGACAGTGTCCGGTCCGGTCAATATGTCCGGGAACACGGCCTGGACCACCTGTAGGGTCTTGAAATCGGTGGGGGTGAGATCCTCCTTCCTCATCTCCCCCATCATGACGTCCATCGCCCGGAAGTAGGCCTCGACCCAGCGCTGCAGGCCCCGCGTGATGCCACCCTTCGCACGAAGGGCGTCGAAAGCACGTAGGTCGCCCTCGTGTTCCGCACGCCTGGTCTGCAGCTCCGGGGTGGTGTTAGCCCCCTTTCCGGACGATGCCTGGTGCTGTTCCGCCATCTCGGGATAGTGCCGTCACGCGGCGTCTAAGCGTGGTGGCTGGATGCCAGTCACCGCGCGGTCGGTAGTCGGGGCTTGGCGCTGGTGCCAGACCGACCCTCCCACACGGCGAGGGCACCACCACGCCGGCAATCAAGTTGATGGCACTCCCCGCACGATCCTGTAGCGACAGAACCGGGCGCAAACAGTTATAATTTTATAACCAAATTATTATGTTTTGCGATGTAAACAAAGGCGCCCGAGCGTTGGCGAGCGAGCGAGCCGTGACGAGTGGCACGTGCGATCGCCGTGACGTCCGCGGCGGTCTCCCGGGCGAAGCCTCGTGTGTCCCCGGTATTTATAAGGCCGGCGAGGAGGAGGGGGCGAGGGAGCGGCCCACTGCTGTGCGTCACTCGTAGCGAGGCGACGTCACAGCCTTTAGATATTCCATAAGCAAATTGTTATTTTTTAAGACAGCTGTTAGTTTTCCGAAAAAACTTAAATAAAATAAGTTGGACTGATTTTTTTAATGGCGGAACGCTATGAAATACACGACTTTTATGTGAATTTCAGACCCTAGGGGTAAATTCTGAGTTGGACTTTACAATAATTCAAAGAATGGACACTAAGGACATTCACACTCGAAAAAATATATTCTGGATATCACAAAGTCTTATCTCGGGTAGATGTGGAGACCGGACCCACGACACATCTAACTCCTCGGTTTGACAATTGGACTATGTTTCCAGTTATCTAAGAACTACAATAATGTACGAAGAAAATAGTATCAATTCAACAATTTCACCATAAAGTTACAAAACTTAATAACCATGTCGATTATCCTAATAACATCATACAATATTAGTTAGCGGGTCTTAGTCGCGATGATTTACTTATTTGAAGGCATAAATACCTCTGTTATTCTCCTACGTTTCTACCGGCTTGCAACGGTTGTGGTCGCGGAGGGACTGATGTCAGCTCAGCGCCGTCCTTGTGAAGCGCGGGTTTCGGCAGCTACCCTCACTTGTTTTATAGTTTTGATTTTATCCGCACTGTCGGTACTTCGACAAACTACACTTATGACGTCTAAACACTGATGATTTGTGTTACTGTGGCGTTGTTTGCATTTGTTAATGACTGGGTTCCAAGTGGTCAATAGTCTGTATCCGTCCTCCCGGTTGAAATTTCTATGTTTTTTTATTTCAACCGCTTCACGTACTATCCTGGAGTAATAGTGACGATCGGTGGATAAGACTTGTGGTTGATGTAATTCTATCCAGTAGTTTGGTCCAGATTCTAGCAAATGCTCAGCTATGGCAGATTTATTCATTTGTAAATTTTTCACAGCTGCGATATGTTCCTTGACCCTCTCAGCGATTGTTCGTTTGGTCTGTCCGATATAGGAACGACTTTGTAGACGCCTGGTGTTTGTAGAGGAATAACGTCCTTCGGGGTACGCAGGTTCTGTGCTACCTTGGAGAGCGGACTATATACAGTCTTGATGGAGTATTTCTGTAGTACTGTTCCAACTTTGTCCGTCACTCCCCTGATATAAGGCATGTAAGCCGGTACTCTGCTTACTTCAGGTTTGCGGTCTTTCCCCTTCCGACGGGGTATCTCCTTTTTGTATCCATTGCGCCTTAGTACCTCCTGAACATGTGAAAATTCACTGTTTAAGTGTTCAGGGTCACAGAGGTTATGACCTCTGTTCACTAATGAGGTCACTACGGATTCCAAATGTCGCGGGTGGTGATGCGAGCATGCGTTTAGATACCTGTCAGTGTATGTCGGTTTTCTGTATACAGTATGTCCAAGTGTACCATTAGCTCTCACCGTCACTTTGACGTCGAGAAAGGGTAACAATCCGTCTACCTCCATTTCAAATGTGAACCGGATGTTCGGTTCGGATGTATGGAGTTCAATTTGTCTGCGAATTGTTCTATGTCTTGCTTGTTGCCCTTCATGATGCAAAATACATCGTCGACATACCTCTTACATAGCTTTACATTTGAAGCCTGCATGTCTATGGATTCTTCAAAGTGTTCCATCGAGATATTGGCCATCACCGGTGCTACTGGGTTACCCATTGCCACTCCGTCGATCTGGAGGTAATGTTGTCCACGATAATTATATGAAGTAGTTACCCTCCAAGCAATTCTTCAATAGAACGGCGTATTCGTTAGACAGACCGCTATCCCTTAATTTTCTCTCAACGACCTCAAGGCAATCCTGAACTGGAACATTGGTGAATAGTGATTACACGTCAAAACTTACCATCACTTCGTCTGGTTCCTTTGTCACGCTCTTGATGATGTCGATAAAATGGCGAGAGTTCTTCACGAAAGAAGTGTGTCGAAGTACCGACAGTGCGGATAAAATCAAAAATATAAAACAAGTGAGGGTAGCTGCCGAAACCCGCGCTTCACAAGGACGGCGCTGAGCTGACATCAGTCTCTCCGCGACCACAACCGTTGCAAGCCGGTAGAAACGTAGGAGAATAACAGAGGTATTTATGCCTTCAAATAAGTGAATCATCGCGACTAAGATCCGCTAAATAATATTGTATGATGTATACAAATCGCGAAATTTTTAAATCGATTATCCTAATAACGTTGTAAAATTGAACTTATTGTATTTTCTAAACAAGACCATTTGTTATACCTGCGGTAAATTTTATGTCAAGTTACCACACGATTGTAGAGCGCTCGGAATTATCAAAGTCACACCTATAGGTACTCGTATAAAATACTCATCAACCGCCCAAACGATTTATCACAGGCATCTTTGTTTTATTTTCCCGCGACAATTTTTTTTTTATTTCTATTAATGACTTTGATGTTAAAAGATAATGCCTGTTGTTAGACATCTGTGTAAAATAAAACAGATTGGTAAATAAATATTACAGCTCTAAAAGTGTGAAGTAATTTATAATAACTCCGTTTCGGAAATTGCTTTCGGTTGACAATTGAATTTTAATTTCACTCATCACCTAGTTCCCGACGTCAAAAGTACTGAAATAACTTTATCACTTTAAATGGCATTTGTAGCTGTGCGAAGTAAAATATATTAATATAGCAATGAGGCGCTTAATAGGTAAGAAGTCGCCGGCTAGGACAAGAAAAGTAAATTATTGCGCTTTGATTCCCATATGCAAGTTGATCACCTATGACTACGTGTCGAAGTTCAACCTACAACGTTCGTCGAATATTACGTGTATGTCCAATATATTATTACCAACGATGTGATAGCTAGTTCTCAGCCAAAAACTCATGGCAAGTTGTACCGTATATGTTATTTATTACTCACATACCCACCATCTCCTTTCAGCTTACGCTCTTATTCACGTTTTACTGCACCCTTGGGATGCCAGGAAAAAGGATCGGAGGTCTTTCCACAAATCGTAATGCTTTAAAAAAAAACAAAGCTGTGAAACTAACTTACGTAGGTATATAAAATGAAGATAAATGTTGCTTTTTAACAGCAATACTACTACACAGTACACTATTTACTTTATTTTCTGCACTGCTGTAAAAGCGAGTTCCGTTATAGTATAAGACAATATTGTTTCTTAAGAAAATCTATTTCCATACATTTCATGCGGGCTTAATTTATAAAAAGACGTCCTGATTGACGTCATCGCAGAGCCTAAACTACGAAGCTCGAAATGTGAGACAAAGGGTTCCCTTTACGACGTAGACACCCGCTCAGGAAGGAATGTCTACCCCTCCCCCTATTAAAAGGGGGTAAAATAGAGGTTGAAAGAAAGAAGAAAAATTTGCTGACTTTGAAGCTAGCACAATGAAATGGCAAAATACTTTAGCAATTGATGAATAAAAATTCGCCCCTGCCTTATGCTGTTATAAACTGAAATCAAATCGTTAAAATATTATAATGCGTGGTGTCAGCGTACTCTCCTTTATCACAAGAAAGCTCACGTAAATATTTTACGACAGAAAATGTTGTTTTATCTTCTTTTAAGTCATTACGACTGGACAAAATTAATAAAACATGAAACCAAGTGACAGCAGCTGCTTCTGTTTTCAATTAAACTTACTGCTAATATCAAAATCGCTTTGCAATTATATTTCCTTAATGATATTGTGAGTCCGTAGCGTTCACTTTGGACCAGCGAGTAGTTCAATTTATTATTAGACGGCGTCTCTGTTTTATTAATTAAAGCAATCTATTTTTGAATATCCAGAAATAATGTCGCTAATGTCGATGCTGGTTGGTTTTACGGCCATCCGCTTTTAAAAGAAAAATGCCCTCTTTTATTCAAATACTACACTGAGAAATAGGATTTATATTAATATATCTATGTAATGTCAGTAGTAGTAGTGTCATAAACATGGCTGTGGTGCTATTTTTTCAGAAGAAGAAAGAGGGCATTTCAATCGGCTTCTCATCTAAGCAAAGACTGCCTAGTTCAATGCAAATCTGATTTCAGCTGAAAACTCGCTTACTACTATCAACGAACTGAAATAAAATGAATCCCAAATTACTAAAAAATAACTTAAGTAATAGTTCTCACCAAAAAAGATAGGTAGATAGATAACATGTTTATTGCGCAAATACAATTGTTACAAATTATTTATAGATATCTTAAATTTACAAAAACTTGTAAATGCACAAGGGCGACCTTATCGCAAAATGCTATTTCTTACAGGCAACCTTAAAAATAATAAAACAGCAACATATATACCTACTCATATGTAGTGTCATTTTCTGCGGAAGTACATGATTTGACATTCCAGTTAGCCTATTGGACGTGAGTTTCGTATTAATATCATTAACTATTCACTGACAAAATACCATGTGTACCGCTTACACATGGTATTTTGTCAGTCAATTCCCTGGATAAATGCTTTGAATTTGGATTCGCATTCAACGGGTTTTGCATGGAATTTTGACCTGCACGTCGATTCTGTAAAATTCAAACAACAACTCGCATGTCACGTCGCTATTCGCTCTCACTTCGCTTATGGTTCAAATTGACCTTGATTTTGAGTGCGAAGTGAGCGTCGAACTGACGGGGGAGTTACCTTATAGAATGCCAATTTTTTTACGTCATCTCATACTTTATCTGTCAAAATCTCGAGGTCAATTTAGTTCAACTAGCAAACACGCTCGCAAGGGTAGCGCTAGTGTAGATTCGAATTATCAACCAAGTTTTAGAATGCAAATACAAGAAACTCGCAGCGGATTCAGATTCGAAGAAATGAATTTAAAATGAAATCACAGAATCATTCTGCTGGAAATCAAATGCGATTGTTTCATGTGTAAACTACTTGTTATTTTTCGATTTGACGCCGATTTGTTTTCTGTAAGTAAAACAAATGTTATAGCCAAATTGCTTTATTTATTAGTGACTTTTTAGGACTAAAAACACTAGTAGAAACCTGTAATGAATGCGACCTTTCTACGAAGAAAATATGCAAACATTACTATCTAGGTAAAAAGCTTTCGTTATCACACGCTAAATAAAGAACAGCCAGGCTTTCACACTGGAAACTTAACTACGCTTGCTATCAGTCGAATCGTTTGACGCAAGTGAAACGCAGTGCATTAGCGAAACAACCAACCTATGCACATTAATTGATACGGTAGAATGCCAAGTGATATGCATTCGCGCCAAATCGCCACGATTTGGCCGCTCAAGCGCCTCATAGCAGTACCGGCTAAAGCAATTTTCTATACAAATAGGCATTATAGCCCGCTCATATCGTGCTTTTAAATTAACCTTATGTAGTCTACGTATTGTCCATTTTGTATTAAATGTCTAAAATATATTGTTTGTATTTTACATTTTGTTTGGCATGTAGTTGAATGCCTAGTATCTTTAGCTTGTGGTGGTCAGACGGCTAGTTGTTCCATGGAAAAAAGGATGATATACTATATCCAAGCTGGTTAAACGATCATGCTGGTCAAGCGGACGTCGTGCTGCAGTAACAAAATCTTGCAAAGGGGATGAGGACGACGAGGATCTAGTGGAATAAGTGATTGATTATTTTAGTGAAATAAGTACTATTAAACTCAAAAATGTTTACAAAATCAGGGTTATCACGCTAATATTCTATTCTTGCAAAAAATGGACATGGTGGGTCGCAGTGCGACACTTAAGATTACCCATACCTCGTATATCATACGAAGTTAATAATGATGTGACTGCAATGGCATTTGGCAGTGCGCCAAATTGTATGTGTTTAATCCTCACAACTTTGTAATTTTTTAAAGATTTGTGCTGAGTCGTTGTATCTGGTGCTCGAATGTTATTCCATCGCAACACAGGATTAATTCTTAGACTGACATTTGACTTAATTAATATAAGGCATGAAAAGGTAAAAGCGTTGATAATTACTTACCTACTGTATTAAATGTAAGAGAACTACACAGTAAATTACCAACAACTAACTCTTCTACAAAACAAATGCTTCAACTTCAAACTAAACTAACACAAATTAATTATTCTACAAAACAAGTTGGGCACAACAGTCATGTTCATTTACATCGGCCATATTTGTCGCCCGCAAAAGACCTACACTTCAAGATTTCAGCTAACGAACCGCCAGCCCATGTTAATCAAATAAAATGATCTCTCTGTTCACACAACGTTAGTTTAGGCCCAGGTAGACGATCGACAGTTGTAATAAATTCTAGCATGGAATCTAATCGTTGTTGAGAGTTTGTTTCTTGAATAATCTCAGGAACTACTGGTCCGATTCGAAAAATTCTTTCAGTGTCAGTAGTATAGTCCATTTATCGAGGAAGGCTATAAAATATCACGCTATGAGCCACAGGAGCGAAGCAGTAGCCGTAACGTAAAAGACTTCTATTTTTTTCATGTGTTAACTGATATCTGTAAATTGTGGTATCCGCAAATAGCATCTTTGTTCTTTGACTATTGCTTCAATATCTGTTAGGGTGGGTACTCACTTATGAATAAAACTCCAGCTATACATTATTAAAAACCAAATTTTGTGAGCGCAAGTCACGAGAACATGCTACGAACTGAAATTCAGATACCGGTTCGTCGCGTAACCAAATTTGCGCATGGTTAATGGATTACACCGGTTTTTTTGTAATCTGGCATATAATAGTCGGTATGTAAACACTATGATAGAATATACTAGGTAACTTTACATTCACAATATGAACATTTTGTGCTTACTAGATCCTCATTATTATATATGTCGCGTCGTGGGTGGCCGAGTTGCGAAGCATCGGGTCTTCTTCACGATCCGACATAGTTTCCAGATAATGCGGGCACTGTTGTGGGTACTCGAGCAAAAGATAATTTAGCTTCAATCAAAATAGCTTTATTATAATTTTACTTAACAACTTGAAACTAGAAACAAACACGTGCGTTGGTACTGAGCGTTCGCCAAGACTGTCCGAACTAGAGTGTGCGCACTCGGTCGTCCCGCCACCAGTCTTCCCGGCATCCCCTCTACCGACGATCGTGTCCAAGCGGTAGTGCGCGCTTGCGTTTCCGTTTACGATGTTGATGGTTTACGAAGCTTGTTACTAGATGGCGCTGACTGTTGCATCAAAGCGCCATCAATCCACGACACGGCCATCACTGACTAGCACCCGTCCTCGGGTGTAATTCCTGTGGACAAAATATACTCTGAGAGTAGTCAAGCTCGGCTATCCTGCCAATAAAACAAAGGAATCTGATTCTCATTGGTACTTTATTTCATTTTAATCTAAGTACACTAATCAACTCCTATGATTTACAATTCCTCGTCATTGAGGATACATACACACTGCTTCCTGCAACATATCATTCTTTGGAAAAGATCCGATCAACAAGTTAAACTACTAAAGAACGTTATTCCAACAGTTCTATTACTCTTTACGATAACTGTTAAGCAATGCATACTCAACTCTTTTTGTGATCTGTGCACAAACACAAATCAGAATCGCACCAACGATTCTTAACAATCTGCCACCACATATGCTACAACACATGAGGGGCTCTGTGCTCCAACACAGACAAGAATCGCACCAACGATTCTCAAAAAAAACTCTTAAGCAATATGTGCGCACCGACGATTCCTTACAGACCCATCGCCACATGTTACCCATGAGGTGCGGTCCAGACCCATCGCCACATGTCACTCATGAGGTGCGGTCCAGACCCAACGCCACATGTCAGTAATGAGGTGCGGTCTACAATTCTGAGCATGAGTATACAAGCTATTCTTGATCAGATTTGGTTTTACTACCACTGTCATCAACTATGACATCTAATTCTCTAGGAACTTGGTGATCGGGGATCTTTGTCACGCGATCATGGGGGTATTTGTATGTTCGCTTAGAGTTAAGCGCCTTGAGTAGGTATCTATCTCCATCTAACACCTCAATTATCTTAAAAGGACCTTTAAATTTAGGATCTTATTTTGTTTGATTCCTTTCTTCATTTTCTATTAGAACATAATCATTAACAGCTAACTTAGAAACCTGAGCCTTACTTTGGTCAAATCGATTTTTGTCGTAATTAGCATTTTTCGTAATATTCTGCGTCGCGTGCTCTCTAATCTCATCTAGATTAATGTCAGTCACATTCTCATCAGCGGTCACTAAACCAAGTGTTCGTGCTACTTTTCCAATCATCAACTCGAGAGGGCTAGATTTAGTTACCCTATTAATAGTAGAGTTTATGGCCAATTGAACCTCTCCTAACGCATCCTGCCAAGAGCGATCACGACTAGTCTCTACAGCTGTCAACATATTCTTGAGGGTACTCATTACCCTTTCTACCTGACCGTTAGCGCGGCTGCCTCCAGTAGCAATCAAGTGCAACTCTATGTTGTTAGAAGAACAGAAACTAGAAAATTCTTTACTACGAGGGTCAAACTGAAAGTTCTTAGAACTGGCCACTTATAAACAATATAATAAAAAAAATATTCTAAAATTTGGAAATAGAACTCTTTGCCAATATTACTGAGTATATATTTCATTCATTTGTCATTTGTTTTACGATTTGGCGGCAAATTGAAAATTGTCTGTGTCACGTCAACATGAATTTAACACGAGAAAATTTTCGTGCAATGATTTTTTATGACTTTCGATGTCATTTAAGTCAACAAGAAAGTTATGATAGACTACGATTGGCCTTTCACGATGAAGCCCCATCTCGTGCGACTGTTTACAACTGGTTTAATGAGTTTAAACGTGGTCGCATTAGTCTCACTGATGATGTACGTGAGGGACGGCCTTCTACGGCGACGACTGAAAATAACATCTGTGTTGTGCGGCGTATGATAGAGACTGACAAAAGAGTGACATATCAGCAGATTCGGACAAGCTTAGGCATCGGTATGAGTCAAGTGCACAAAATCCTCCACGAACATTTAGCGGTCAGGAAGCTTTGCGCCCGGTGGATACCTCATAATTTGACTAAGGCTCAAAAACTCCATCGTGTGGATTGGTGCCGTAAAATGATTGAAAGATTTAACGGAGGTGACTCAAATGCTGTGTTCGACATACTAACAGGTGACGAAAGCTGGATTTACTGTTATGATCCTGAAACCAAAAGACAATCTGCTCAGTGCGTGTTTCCTTTCGAGGAGTTGCCAACTAAAGTGAAGAGAGATCGAAGTGCGGGAAAAAAAATGGTGGCCTCGTTCTTTGGAAGGATTGGTCATTTCGCAACAATTGTGTTAGAGGATCAAAAAACAGTTTCTGCAGAATGGTACACTACCAATTGTTTGCCACTTGTCTTGGAAAAAGTTCGAGAGAAACGACCTCGCAGTAGGATCCTCCTTCACCACGACAACGCCTCGTCGCACACCGCCAAGCGAACGATCGACTATTTGGCGACATCAAACGTTGAATTACTGGGTCACCCGCCGTATAGCCCCGACCTCGCGCCTTGTGATTTTTATTTATTTCCAAAAATTAAAGAAAAACTTAAAGGAAAGCGGTTTATGAATGCTGAAGAAGCGGTGGCTGCGTATCGCGATGCCATTGAAGAGACCCCTAAGGACGAGTGGGCAAAGTGCTTTTCCCAGTGGTTCCATCGCATGCAGCGGTGTATTGACGTCAATGGACAATATTTTGAAAATATATAATAAAACTAATAACTGGCTAATGTAATCAGTTTTTGATTTTCTAAGAACTTTCAGTTTGACCCTCGTAGCGAAACAACGACCTTGATCAGCTACTATGCGTTTCGGTGCGCCAAACAATGCAATACAGAACTTAATAGCACAAATACTACTATTAGTGTCGATGTTAAGCGAATGACGGAGTAGAACAAATTTGGTGAAAGCATCTATTATGGCAAACACGTACTCTTTGATGTCGTTTTTCCCAGACAGTTTGCCAGAGGCGTCAATATGAATTGTGTGCCATGGAATATTGAACTTGGGAATTGGGTGAAGTTCGGCTTGAACTTTACCAGTGTGGGGTTTTGATACTTTACAAGTGATACAGTTGTCAACGAATTTCCTCACATATTTCGACATTCCTTCAAACCAATAGTACTCGTAAATCTTTTCAAGGGTTTTCTCCCATCCTAAATGCATGACGGACTCGTGGACATTATTAATCACTGACCACCTAAGTGATCTTGGAACAATGGGAAGACATCGAGTGCGACCATTGCGTTGAATCTTACGGTACAAAATATGCTTACGAATTTCGTAAGTTTTGCGAGTTTCCTCAGGAAAAACTTCATTACGAAGATCAGATACAATCTTGCTAATCTCTTCGTCCTTTTCCTGCTCGGCTTGCAACCAGTTACTAGAAAGCTCAGCTAAATCGACCCGCTTTTGTTCTACACGTGTGAAGGCTCCTTTAGAGGCAGGCAGAGGATTTCTAGAAAGGAAGTCTACATGGGTCATCCTACTGCCTTCACGGTGAACAATCTCAAACTCAAACGACTGCATGTAGGCCCACCAACGATGAACTCGTGGAGACAAGTCAGTTTTATTTTTAGATGCTTTAACAGAACTGCAATCTGTCAGATCGGTAAACTTGCGCCCTAGCAAATAATGTCGAAAATATTTTATGGCATTAAAGACTGCTAACGTTTCTAATTCAAATGAATGAAACTTTGACTCTGTTGGGGACGTGCGACGACTATAGTAAGCAACTACATGTTGTTTGCCATTAATCTTTTGAATAAAAATGGCACCATATCCTTCAGCACTAGCATCGGTATGTAACTCGATTGGATGAGCAGGGTTAAAAATTGTTAGAACTGGCTCACTGGTTAAGTAGGATATTATTTTCTGACGAATGGCCTCATGACTCGGTTCCCAACAAATGGACTTATTCTTGCCACTTGTTAAGCGAAATAGAGGAGCCATCGTTTTTGAGAACTGTGGCACAAATTGTCTAAAATAAGTGGCCAGTCCTATGAACTGTCTCAGTTGAGTGACGGTTGCAGGTGGGGGAAGTCTCGATAAAGCAACAATTTTATTAGGGTTGGGTCTGATCTGGCCTTCCTCAACAACAAAGCCTAAATATTCAACCCGTCGCTTAAGAAACAAACACTTACTAAAATTCAGGGGAAAACCGGCTTTTGCCAATTTATCGAGCACAGTACGAAGACGAACTAAACTCTCCTGAACTCATGATCCTATCACTAAAATATCGTCGACGTATGTAACAGCATAGCTATGAGCCAGATCACCTAGTGCTTTCATCACTGCACGCTGATAAACTGAGCTAGCATTTTTCATACCAAACGGCATAGTCAAATATTCCCACTGACCGTCTGGCGTGACGAACGCAGTGCGCTCTATTGATACAGGGTGCACTGGAATTTGATGATACCCTGATAACATATCGACACACGTGAACCATATAGCACCACCTAGCCTAGATACAAGATCCTCTATCAATGGCAGTGGAAACCTATCCGATACAGTATTGTCGTTCAGTTCTCTGTAGTCGACACACATGCGATCTGAACCATCTTTCTTCTTGACAAGCAACACTGGGCTAGAAAAAGGTGAACAACTTGGCCTAATAATTTATTTATTTTTATTTTAAAACTTTATGCACATAATAGTACAAAGGCGGACTTAATGCCGAAGGCATTTTCTACCAGTCAACCTTTGGGTGATGCAGAGAAATATGTAATAGGTGCAGTTTTTAAATTAAAATGAAAAACAAAAGACAAACCTACTCATTAATATAAAATATAAAATTATATACATAGAACTAATATACGTACTTACATACATACCATAACTATATATATATATATATATATATATATATATATATATATATATATATATATATATATATATAAATATATATATAAATAAACGCATAAATATATATTCTATAATTCTAATAAATATATACATAAGTATATAAAATAATTAAACGATAAATAACTTATGACGATTCAGTTAATGCATTTAGATAATTCTGCCGAACTCTACTTTTAAACGTAAAACGGTTAGTGGACATCCTGATATCAAGAGGGAGAGCATTCCACAGAAGGATAGATTGTATGATAAAGGATGAATGTACTAGGGTGGAATTGTGAGAAGGACAAAGAAGCAGAAGATTATTGGAGGAACGAAGATTTTTCTTATGTGTATTACACAGAAATTGAAGATGGGAAGTTAAATAGATGGGTGCACAAGGAGAGTGCAGTAAAGAATGAAGAGTACACAAAGTACGCAGGCTACGCCGTTGACGAATAGGTAACCATCGTAACTTTGATCGGTACTCAGAAATGTGGTCAAATTTGCGGAGATTAAAAACGAATCTAATGCAATTATTGAGAAGGCGATCGAGCTTATTGAGGAGATCTGCATTAAGGTCGAGATAGCACACGTCACCATAGTCGATGATGGGAAATATTAAAGTCTGTACTAGCATTGTCTTAGTCCTGAATGGCAGAAAGTTCTTCAGTCGGTAAAGCGACCGCAAGGCACCAGTGACTTTACGACTCACATTCGCTACCTGAGTCCGCCAGTTAAGGTTGGCATCAATATGTAAGCCAAGATCCTTGACGCTTGAACTAAACGGGATTATAGATCCATCAAAAATGACAGCAGGTAGTGATTGCAAGTCAACCTTGCTTAAAATACGGGAACTACCAAGGAGAATAGCCTGACATTTAGCAGGGTTCACTGCCAGGCCAAACCGTTCCGACCAGACCTTTATAGCATTCAAATCTTGGTTTATAGCTGCTATGACTGAATCTAAATTTTCTGAAGAGGACTGTGTATAAAGTTGTAGGTCATCAGCATACAGATGATACGCACAATGAAGTTCATGAGTAAGAAGATTAATAAATAATGCAAATAGAAGAGGAGAAAGTATTCCGCCTTGAGGAACACCAGAGTCCAAAGTACGCCATGTTGATGAAGTTTCATCGACGCGTACCGACTGCTGGCGTCCTCGAAGATAACAGGAGAACCATTCCAGTGCCATAGGTGAGATCATTAGATAGGATAGGACTGGAAGGAGAAGGTCGTGACTGACGTTGTTAAAGGCATTTGAGAAGTCCACCAAGATCAAAAGAGTAAGCCTGGTGTCCTCCACCCCCGCCCTCACATCGCCAGTCACCTTGAGCAATGCGGTGACAGTACTATGTCCAGGTCTGAATCCAGATTGAAAGGGTGACAGGATGTTGTTTTCGTAAACAAACCCAGACAACTGTCTCTGAACGCATGACTCAAGTACCTTGGATAGAAAGGGAAGAATGGATATGGGACGGTAATGTGTCAGGAGAGTGGGATTCGACATTTTGGGCAAAGGACGCACATAATAATACCAGCTTCCTCTAATTCACGAACTTTAGCCGTAACAACTTCGCGTTCACTCGCACTAAGCCTATATGGACGACGATTTACCGTACGACTAGGATCTATGAGCCTAATTTGCAACTGTCCTGTTGTTACCCTGGATCTAGAAACACAAGTAGAAAACGATGATGAATATTCTGACAAAAGGTTAATTAATTGAGCACGATATTCTGGCGGAATGTCGGTATCACTTCGTAGCAAAATGTCCGGCGTTGCCGCACCGGAAACAGATGATGTCCGAACGCGGCTTTTGTCCTGCAGAACTTGATGACGAAGTGGAGGCATTGGATGCCTTGCCTTTCGCCTCACTTCTTGATCGACAGTCTGCCGCTCGGTGACCTACTTTGCCGCAGTTGTGACATTTCAGCGATGTTGATTGGAACTTCGATCGCTTGAACTCGGGACCAGTGTCGGTTGAGTTACTCATCGAAGCTTTCCTCTTCAAAAATGAGAACGCTTGAAGTTCACACTGCAACTTGTTTCTGTTGTTTACGTCGGTAGTAAATGCCAACCTCTGTATGCACCCATCAAATTGCGCCATATGAGGAAGCACAGTAGATATGGCTATCTGCTCGACGCTCAAGTTTTGCCAGCGTGATGTGAGGGTGGACAACAATCGGGCGGCATACGCAGCATAACATTCATCTTCTTTTGGCTTGCTACTTGTCATTTTGACAAGAGTTGCAGCTGGTGTGTCCACGCAATCGTAACGGGATAAAAACAGGCTTTTGAAGTCACACCATGTCATACCCGCGAACGATACTTGCGCTAGCCAACGTGATGCACTGCCTTTCATAGCCTTGCTTAAGGTGATGATTAGAGCACTGCCAATAAGCGGTACTTCCGATAAGCACAGGTCCGCTGTTGTACACCAAGCACGTGCGTCCACGTCCGGCTTATCCGGGTCAAATTCAGGCAAAGAAATATGCTTGGTACCTGTCGGCCCCTTGATGGCTTCTATCAAGGACATCATATTCTGATTTTGAGCAGCCAGCAGCGTACGAAGTAGATTCTCATCGCATCGTGACGTCATAGCTTGATTATGCGATATTTCTTCGGGTTCTTCAGCTCGAGTGCATCCCAGTTCTGATGTCGCGTCGTGGGTGGCCGAGTTGCGAAGCATCGGGTCTTCTTCACGATCCGACATAGTTTCCAGATAATGCGGGCACTGTTGTGGGTACTCGAGCAAAAGATAATTTAGCTTCAATCAAAATAGCTTTATTATAATTTTACTTAACAACTTGAAACTAGAAACAAACACGTGCGTTGGTACTGAGAGTTCGCCAAGACTGTCCGAACTAGAGTGTGCGCACTCGGTCGCCCCGCCACCAGTCTTCCCGGCATCCCCTCTACCGACGATCGTGTCCAAGCGGTAGTGCGCGCTTGCGTTTCCCTTTACGATGTTGATGGTTTACGAAGCTTGTTACTAGATGGCGCTGACTGTTGCATCAAAGCGCCATCAATCCACGACATATAGTTACGAGTACAGCTCGCTAGTGTGTTCCCACCATTTTTAAACAGTGCAAGCTTTGTTTGCTGCTGGGCAAAACTTACCCATTACCTAAAGCATAATATTGTCCTGAGCATCTTAAATTTGTCTAACCTACTATGCAAATGTAATATTCCTTAAGTGCAACCCGTAATATTAGATTTTTATACAATATAGTTATATGCATCGCACTTTTACGCGTTTATTTATCATACAATCCGTACTAACCTATTGTGAAATCATATTTACATACGCGTTTAGCATATAGAGCAATGCACATTTGTGCCACTGTTTTATGGATAAGAATAATTTTTACTACTAGGTCCGTTCGTCTACTCTCTTAAACGTGTTACAGTCAATCTGGAATCCTTGGAATTGTTTCTGCAAGTATTTCCTTAGCATAATGAAAATTGTGCTCAAAACATTTCAAGTCAAAACGATTATTTTGTAATAGCAATCTTTGAATATATATCTCTGCGCAAAATGTATAGTTTGCCAGTTTGTCTGCACAGCACACAAAAGAAATGAAACAATATTTCACGTGAAAAATCCTTTTTCGCTCCACGTGTCATGTATCCGTGCCTTTAATGAAAACTCAACAACAGCAGTGTAGAATTCACAAGTTTAATTTGTCACCGACGTCTGCCGAATAACATTTACATTTATTCAGTCAGATGTAAGGTTTATTTTTAATTTATTTTTCATTTGACGTCGATTTTGTAACTGAGTTAGTGAACGGTACGCGACCAGCCAAGCGACACTTTGCTAAAGCAATTTATGTATCTTATATTTCTATATTTGCTAAAGTAATTTATCTCTCTATTTCCCACACTATATGGTCAAGTGTTCGCGAAGCATAAAATTTACATAATGTTGTTTTCCTTTTTTATCTAAACACCATTTCAAGTCTCGTTTGTACTAAACTTGGCATGCATTTAAAAAAGTCGTTACTTATGTTTTTTCGTGTCTGCAGTTTTTATTGCAAACTTTAATATATTAAGTAGTTGGTGTTAAAAGTTAAGCTTCTCTGAAAATAAATATACTTAATTGAAAGTAAATACCATAGAAAAATAAATAAGAGTAGAAGTGCCAAGGGGGCGTGTCGGTGTCCGCGCGAAATGCACCGAGAGTGCATATCGCAAACAAATGGCCGTTGCCGCGAATTAGTACACTTTCGACCGTGATCGCGACAATTACAAGAATGCCGTCTTGTTCAGTGGTTTTCTGTAAAAACTGAAGCTCAAACCAAAATTTATGCAGAATGGAATCACTTACCATATGAAACTACAAGTATTTTAATATATTTGACTTTAAAAACATGAAATACAACAAATCGTAAAATATTCTTTGCTGTTATTATGTTATTATTTTCTTGAGTTTACGCGACTGTTACACATTGAAATTAAACTACAGTTTACGGATTTTATCGCGTTATATTGGTTTCACTTGTTATTACATTTAAACCGAATGATCTAGAAACTACATTTTTATTACTAGCCGACGTTTCGAATTCTTTACAGGATTCATGTTCACGGCAGACTGAGGTGGTATTTGTCTTTGTCTTGAATTTAAAAGTTATCTCAAAGTACCCGAACATTTTTCAACTATTGGTGTTACTATCTACGCAGAATGTGCTCACTGTGTCTTGATGTCTTCTGGTGACTTTGTCCTTCTTGGGTTTCATTAGCCTGATAACAGGGTCCCAAGCTGGAGGAACATTCCAACCATCTTCCCTATTGAAATTAGGATGTTTTTAAATTTCAATAGCTTCTCGTATCATTCTTGGAATAAAGCGGTGTTCTTTTGCGAGTATCTGTGGTTTATCAAATCGCAGGTAATGGTTGGTTCCTTGTTCTACATGTTCACACACAGCAGACTTCGTCGAGCGTTTGTGTTTAATGTCAGCTATATGTTCCTTTAGTCGAATGCCTATGCTTCTCTTGGTTAGTCCTATGTATGAGAGCCCACACTCACAGTCTATCTTGTAAACCCCGGCCTCTTGTAAGGGTAACTGACTCTTGACAGATGGTAATAATTGGCTTATCTTCGTTGGCGGCTTGTAGAAAGTTTTGATTGAAGCTCGCTTCAAGATGTAGCCATTCTTGTCGGTCACGCCCTTGATGTATGGGAGGACAGCAGGTTGTCTCTCTACTGTGGCTGGCTTGTTCTTCGAATTCGAAACGTCGGCTAGTAATAAAAATGTAGTTTCTAGATCATTCGGTTTAAATGTAATAACAAGTGAAACCAATATAACGCGATAAAATCCGTAAACTGTAGTTTAATTTCAATGTTATTATTGTTTGCAAATCTCACAACGACTATATTATTTTTCAATAAATGCTCTTTAACTACTACCTAAATTTGTCGCGAAGTAACTAGACAAGCAATGTGATCATGACCGTACGATACTTTATTAAGGGGAATGCATCGCGTAATACGGCCGCTGCATCTAGCAACGAATTAGTGTACAGTTCTTTTGCATAGCGCAACGATAGTGGCCGATGTTTTTGTGTGAGTAAGTTGAACGTTGCTTGGTAAATACACGCTATGTTCGATACGATAAGGTTAATAATTGATTTTTTGTAAGTTTTGATTTAAAAATGCGAGTGTGAGCGCGAAAGCGTTTTCATATTGCTTTTACTGATTTGCATGTGTAGTAGTAGCCGCGTGGTAGGGGCAAACTGGCGACACAGATTTCCGATACATTTTCGTCTACAGGGCATATCTCCTATTAATTACTATATCTATGGTAAATACATATTTTGCGGTAATTGAATTTCTCCCAAATATTACTTTAACCCCGAGGATAATTATCAAAGGGCGTTGCTTTATGCTAGGGTTTGTCTGTCTATTCCAACAAACATAATATATGACTTCTCTTAAAGTAAATATTAGTTTGTTTGTTGACTTGAGTTCTTATCGTATTAATTTTTTTATAACAATTTCGCACAGCAACGTTAATAAAATCCAGGAACTCTTTTATCCAGAAACACTTTTTGTTTTTCAGTACAGGACACAATAGATATGGGAAAGGTTTCAATATTAATATCACAACGGGTACATACGCAAGATAAATCCTTCTAACAACAGATCAAGACGTATTGACCGTGTAATTAGGTCCGATTGTATCGCCCCGAACGACGCTCGGCAGCAATGAGAGATTAGCTGACAATCACGAGATTACTAATTAGGGTGCGTCTGCATATGGCGAATATATGTCCAATACACTTTAAACGGTACACGCGTGGTATACGCTTGCTGCACGCCTGCGGCGCGCGTGCTGTCATTGTTGCGTAAACGTGGTGCCCACCACGTTTGCATTTTGTCATAATTATGCAAACGTGGTGGGCACTACGTTTGTAATGACAGCACGTAGCTAGTCTAGCGCGCGTAAGCTGATTGAATTACATAATGCATGCGTACAGCTTGCGATCCTTTTGTAAATATCAGCATTTTTGGTGCAGACACAGGAATGCAGGCAAACACGTAGGCTTTTATAACCAAGAAAAATTTTTTATATTGGTTACTAGTTGTTATCAGCTGTTCATACGCATTAATTAAAAATGTACCAATATCGATTTGATTTGGGACAATTTCATACATTTACACGATATGGTTCGTAACTGAAATGGTCATTGGCTCTAATTTTATCAATGAACATGCAGTTCCAGCACTCGGTACAATGATAAGCGGCGTGAGGTTCGCTGAAACCACTACGCCAACGGCGCCATCAATCAAAGCTTATATAATCCCATTACTGAATATTACACCGCTCCCAACATACCATATAAAAATAAAATGTAAAGGAGCTTCCAGTGATAAAACTAGGATAGTGAGTCATGACGTTTGCGGAGTGGCAAATGACACGAAATATGAATATGTGAAGCGAAGGCGTCGTCGCATAATATGCTTTCGTATATCATCGCCACGCCTCGCCATTGCTGGTTTATGGCCTTTTAAAATAATATACTTCGTTTCTGTTGTGAGCTACTACGGCACTCTTTTATGCATTTTTGAGTAATACGCCGGATTTTAAAAGATGAACAGGTGATCAAAGTGTTTGAACATGAAATGATGAGTAATGCTGAACTTTTGTAATACTTTTCCCAATAATATCAATAATTTCTCTTTTACAGAGTTTTATTACATACTAAAATAGTCATTTCTTATAGCGCAGAAAATAAATATCAGACACGTACATTTTTGGCCTTCCGACAAACTGATATGTTAGTGTGAATAGCCATCAAGCCACTATGGCCTATCCTATACAACACTCTAATCACTGACGCTTATGTCACGCCGACCTCAAAAATTATAGCGACAATTATTTAAGTTGATAGCTAAATATATACACCTACACGCAAATTGTTAGCAAAATGTATGATAACAGCCATTCCAAATAACAATTAAAACAACATTATTCACTAGCAAATCCAACTGTGATACTGGCACAAATCCCGGTTCTTTTTTTATCTATACAAACCTTATTTGAAATATATTAATGGAATTTATCTGCAACGTATAACACGAAGGTAATGAATAAAATATTCTGCGAAAATTAAATCAGAACGAATAAGTGGTTTTTCATATCGTTTATTGATTTCAGTATTTCACACATCGCTTCAGAAAAACAAATAAGAAATTATAAGTAGGTTTCTATGATTTTTAGTTGTGGCCTGATATTAGAATTATTGTAATAAAGAATATGTTGGTTCGAACGCAGAACATTTTTGATATAAAATGTTATTTATTTATGCTTGACCGAATTGATTATATATTTCAGATATGATTTTGGTTTTTATCGCATGCCACATAGAATAGCAGCCCTAATGAGTTATACTATCGCTGTGGTTTAGAAACCACAGCGATAGTATAACTAGAACATTTTCAAGTCTGTCGAATCTCAGTAGATTGATTTTTTCATATTTGTGAAGTTTCTTTCTACCAGTATTTATCGAGAGGTGTTACATTGAATATCTCTACATTTATTTAGTTAACATTTTACCTGTTTTTTTTTCGAAAACCGTTACTCGTTTTTCAATCAGTCACCATCCAACTTAGATTTGAATTTCATTTTAATGTAACCTACTCCTGTGGCATTTTAAACGCTTCCAGTTTCTGGCCACCTAATAAATTGGAAACGTGTAGCCAAACCATGTGACGCTCGAATACCGATCGGGATTGTGGCTTGACCTAATACGACTCATTACTAGAAGGTACTTACAGTTGAGTGACCTCAGCAATCAAATTTAGATCAGGGCTTCTCAAACTTATGAAACCCGTTTAAATTTATCAAACAATTACGAACCCCTTACTCAAATATAAACCTCCCCTTCCCGCCTAACTTATTTACAACCCAAACATTTCTCTATTTTAGAACCTACTTACACCATATTCAGCAAAATTGTGCTTTTATGACAAAGATTGATTACTATTGATCGGAAAATATGTCGCAGATTTTTTTCGGAGGCCTCTATGGCGAATTCTTGCACCTCTACGGACTTGTACATCCAAGTTTGAGTACCCCTGTCTTAGGCATAGCTTAGACCAGTTAGGGCACAAGTTTGATGGTCGTTACAGCCTGTCCGACTGGCCATAATTACTTAATTTAGTCCTCTGCAATTCATGACGTCGGTATTATACGAACAATGAACACCACTTTCATAGTTCCGGCAGCGATTAAACGTTTTTAAGTAGTGCCTACTCGAATACCGCATACAATGTACTTTAACAACGTCATTACGTTAATTTGCAATATCCATAGCTTGGAAATTATGCTAAAGAGAAAAGTGTGACTATTGTTAAACAATAACAAAAGGGGGTAGTGTAATACGTTATTTTACAATACGCCTGTCAATTTAAGAAGTTTTCAGATAAGCGTATTTTACCTACGGTCGTTTCAGCATACGCGCTTATTTATTTATTTATCTATTTATCGGGCTCGGGTAAACGGGCAAAAGGTACTCTGTGTAAACGGGTTTATTTCGGCGTGTTCGCTCGAAACGGTAGTGACATCTTGTCAGTGTCAACATGGATTCTGACTGCTGTGCTTATACGAGCTTAGAAGCACGTCAACGCTCGTACGAGTTGCGTGTGTGCCAAAAGGCGCGCCTATACGCGCCTACATGTGCTTCCAAAAACGAGCTTATACGCGCGTAAAAAACTCTAATCTGAAACCGCTCTTAGATTCTAGTGACCAGCTATATTACTTTGGTAGAACTTTGTGTCCGTTGGTTGTAAGTTTGTAAAGGCCAATAGCAGCTCACCCACACACCATACATCAAAATGACTGAAATTAAATTGAAGCGTACAGCAATAAAAAATATATCAAAAAAATCGGCGAAGGTAACAGAGTCTATAAATTATTCTCTCTTCTGATATTTTCACTTGGGTAAGCTGGAAAAAGAAGATATCGGTGGTTTAATTTTAAGTTCAGAATGAACAATGTAGGTACGTTTGAATTATCAAATGACATAATTATGTCAGATTGACATCAAAACGCAGAATTATTCTGTAGCATCTAACTGTCACAGCCAAAGACAAAGGCAGAGCTGCACATTTTATATCGATTTTATGTGAAATCGATATAACATTAAAACGATGCTGTGACGTTTAAATTTGATTTAAAAGTTGTTTTCCTTAAAAATATTGATATAATGTTGATTAAAGATTAAATAACTGCATTTTAATAATTATATTTTAAACCAAGCCAACCCTTTAAAGGTCGATCATATCGATTTCTTATTAAAATAATCGATATGGATCAATAGCACTCACGTCTATTCCTGTCACACCATTGTCTATGGCAACAATCAAATATTACCTCAATGGTAGGTACCTAGTTCGTAATCAATTGGAATGCTTTTTATCATCATACAATACTCCGGCTTTAACGAGACAAGGTGAAATATTAAAAATCGTAGAATAAAAATCAATTTGTTTTGTTCATATGAAGTTTAAGATCGCCACAACAAACCCAGACCAAATTCTGCCATTGTTCTTTCTCGCAACACAGAATTTATTCCTAGAGCGGAAGTTGTATTTACAACCTTATATAAGCTTGTTTTTCGTATGTAGCGGTTTTAAAGGCTTAATACAATTTTAAACTAATACTATAAAAAAACATTATGTCAAACAATTTATACTTTAACCTAAATGTAAGCATACAATTGCAACACACAACTATACCAAAACTAAAATGTCACAATTCTCCACACCTACACTACCCTACACTAACAGAAAGAAATACAAATGCAACCTCCTTTTTTCAGCACAAATAGGCCCGCGTACTTGACAGTAATTTATGTGTTCATTTCCACAGGGTCGCAACGGCAAAGGATCTATATTCGTATGGGCCTCGGGTAATGGCGGCAGAGAGCATGATAACTGTAACTGTGATGGTTATACGAACTCCATTTGGACGTTATCGATATCTTCGGCCACGGAGCGCGGTGAAGTGCCGTGGTATTCAGAAATGTGCAGTTCGACGCTTGCTGCTACTTACAGCAGTGGAGCTATTAATGAGAAACAGGTAAGCGTCATTCATTTTTACCTATTTGAAATCTGCCTTAATATAGTCATTGAAAACGTTGAAAGGAAAATCTGAAGATAGTGCAAGATTCTTTTAAGTAATTATTGTGGTTACTATATTTGTAAGTACTTATTCTTATACCCCTGTCAAATTATTATTTGTGTTCCAATACTTGTTTAATATATTATTATATTCGTAATTTAAATCATAAATTAAATTCGTAAATTTAATTATAAATCATATTTCGTTTTATTGAGTTGATAGCCAATTAAGTATTACTAAAAGCGAAGTATTTATTCACTTCAATATCTTCAGGTCTCTTTTTATATTTCATTATTTATTAGGTACTTATAAAACATAGCTTATTTAAGTTTAATTTACCTGAAGCAAAGTCATTGGGACTATTATTGACTTTTGAAATGCAATATAAAAAGTAATACTATTTTTGAGATCCAAGAACTCCAACTTTAAAACGCCTTCGGCGTCAAAGATATTACGCGCCGAAATGAATATTGTTTAACATCAAGTTTTTTATCTCATTTCAAATGTATAAACTTTATTGGAATGTAAATATATGTATATTTTTCAAACGTCTCACTATTCACCTTTGTTACGAAGTGTATTATACGGATACCGTATTTATGAATTTAGGTTCCTTAGATACATAAAGAACAAAAATAAATTTTATTTTTATAGTCGCACCTGCTTGCGATTGCAAAGAAGATAAAAATATATTTAATAAGATGAGGTCATGAAATATATTAATTTGCTCATAACATAGAATCTGAAAAGAAGCTCGCTATTATTATCCTCTTTACAGAGTTTTACCTTTTTACGTACTTTGGTTTGTCCTCGATCCTACTCTGCCAAAAGTAGTTACCTGAGTCCCTACACGGCTTTGCAGATGTTGTCCATATCAGTCCTTTGCCCTATTCTCGTCGGATGTGGGGTAAATAAAATTATATCATTTGAATATTCAAATTATTAGGTTTGTGTCGTTGATGACATGTGTAGTTAATGCTTTAACTTTTACAGTACAAAGGATCCACTCAATCAAAGTTGTATAAACTTTTGGGTCAAACAAAATTGCTCCGGATAGATTGGTAGATAAACTATTGGGTGAAAGTAACGATTAGAAGTCTATTCAACCGAGAATCTACGCGTATATCTATCGAGATAGTCGTATCAATTGATTAGCCGAAAACTTAGCTTTATTGCATTGTAGAATCTGAAACTTTACAATTGATTGTGAGTGCTAAAAGCGAATTGTATTTATCTAAATACTAAATACAATTTATATATATATATTAAATATATATTTTCCTTTCACCCATTTGCCTCTTTCTTTCCGGGAAATTCCTTTATGGAAAATTCTTATCTAAATCCAAATCAAACGTTCCGAAGAATTTTTCTTTCGGTATTCACCATTTTTCACTGAATATTTCCTATTGGCCGGCTGTGGGACGCGTTGAACATGCCGGTGTCATCCGAACGCATCTCTCAAAATTTGGCACCGAGGCGCGGTTTGAAATACGTCGTTGCATAATATACATACAAAAAAAAAATATGTGCATGTTTTTACACGTACGTGATTGGGAATATATGGATATCTTTGTTATGCTTGTATGGGTCGTTCGATTATGCTAGGTTTCAATTTGCAAGTCACTATCAGCACATTTGAATCCAAATATCTACTTGATGATAAATGCAAATCGTGAAAATCACGTTGATTACGTAGACGATCTGGCAATTCCAGCACATGTATATTTTTATACGATTTATCCGTAGAATACATTCTCATCCTGTACAATACGGTGACAAGCGAGATCCTCGAATATTATTGGAAAGTTGGTTGCCAGACTTGACAGACTGCTGTTTATTAATAAATCACTGTCAGTACGAGTGGACACCAACTAGCAGGAAAATGCAGAAGGTGTAAAAGCCTACATGATTATTGAGTAATTGTTATCTGAGCGATGTTTTTCATCATGATCTTCTATGTCTAGGTGGTGACCACAGACTTGCATCACTCGTGCACAGCGGGTCATACAGGCACCTCTGCGTCGGCACCGTTAGCAGCTGGGATCTGTGCACTCGCGCTGCAAGCGAATAGGGATCTCACTTGGAGAGATATGCAGCATATAGGTAAGTATTGTATTATTTTTGTCATCAATTATCACCAGCCCCGTGTATAAACTGCCCCACTTTTAGACACGATCCACTTCTCACTACGAGAACGGAAAAGCCATAGTTCACCACGCTGTTCAAGTGTAGGTTGGTAGACTTTACATATTATGTATCTTTGGAGAACATTATGGAGGACTCTTAGACACGCAGGTTGCCTCACGATTTTTTCTTAAACGTTTAGTCAGCAACATTTTCCAGCAATTTTTTTTTCTGCCGAACAAATTGACTCCATGCTGCCCGATGTTAAGCAGTCAATGAAGTCCCATAGTGATGGCCATCATCCCAGCAGCCAGCATGGCATTATGGCATGATGGCCCTCACCTTGACGGCCTTGAGTAAAGCTTTTTCACGCCCCGCTTAAAGGACCCGGAATCATAAGTGGAGGGAAACACGTGGACTGGTAAAGAGTTCCACATCTTAATGGTACGGCAGAGATAATAGGCGCCGAAGCTTTTGGTGCGTGACGGTATCAGTTCTACCGTGTAAGAGTGGCACCTCAGCCCAGCACGTGTCGTTCGGGATAGGAAAGGAGAGGGTGGGATTAATTGAAAGAGCTCTTCGGAGCACTCACCGTGATAGATACGGTAGAAGACAGCCATTGAGGCCATGTCTCTGCGTAACTGCAGTGACTCAAGAGTCTTAGTGGCCTCTGGATCCCCGATGATACGGACAGCACGCCGCTGCAACCTATCGAGGGCGTCCAATAAGTACTGAGTGGAGCCATTCCAAAGGTGAGAGCAGTATTCCACGCAGGAGCGAACCTGGGTCTTGTTTAACAGACACAACTGCTCCGGCGTGAAAAACCTCCTCACCTTGTTCAGGACTCCGAGTTTCCGAGATGCGGATTATTGGATGATTTCGGATGACACCCTCGATGTAGTTCTTCTGGTTAAGATTTCTGCGTATGTCCATACCTAGGATATTGAGGCTGTCTTGAATCGGTAGTGGAGTGTCCAGAAGAGAGGGATGGGGAAGGAATGGAGATACCTTGGCTGAGAATGCGCACACCTGTGTTTTCTTGGCGTTGAACTCGACCAGGTTCTCATCACCCCAATGCGAGATGCAATTCAGAACCCGGTCAAGCTCAGCAACAAGTGTTCGCCTATACTCCTCAGTATCGGCTTGCTTAGCCGCAGGGTGTCCGAGATATCGCCCATGTACAGTACTGTCATCTGCATAGCAATGTATGCCCCCAAAAGTGAGCATATCATTGATATGCAGAAGAAAAAGCGTGGGCGATAACAAGGACCTCTGAGGCACACCAGCATTCACCTGGAGAAACTTCGATGACTCACCGTCACAAAGGACGCTCATGCAGGAAGCTGGCAACCCAATTGCACAATCGAGGCGGCAAGCCGTAGGCTGCAAGCTTGGAAAGAAGCGCACGATGCCAGACTCTATCGAAGTCTTAAGAGATGTCAAGACTAATAGCCAACGACTCCCCATGCCTGTCCATCGCCTCACCCTAAAGGTGAGTGACATACGCTAGAAGATCACCCGTTGATCGTTTCGGTCTGAAGCCATACTGACGATCACTGATGAGAGAGTGATCTTCTAGGTAGCGAACGAGTTGGTTGTTGATTAGTCGTTCAAACACCTTGCAGAGGATAGGGGTGATAGCAATGGGTCGATAGTTGCCCGGATCAGAACGATCCCCTTTCTTGGGAATCGGTTGTACGTTCGCCTCTTTCCAAGCCTGCGGCACTACGCCAGAGGCGTAATGATAGGCGATATAGGCGTGTAAGCATTGGAGACAACTCGGCTGCGCATTTCCTAAGCACAACCGCTGGAATTCCGTCAGGTCCACTGGCTTTCCGGACATCGAGAGATCGCAGTGTCGCGCGAACATCGCATTGCTTGATTTTAATATCAGGCATGGAGTGGCCGCAGTAGGGAATCGAAGGCGGCTGCGCACTACGATCATCGATTCAGGAGTTGGCCGCACAGAGATTGACAAGCAAGTCAGCTTTCTCTTGCAGCCCATGGGCCAGTGATCCATCAGGGCATCGCAACGGCGGCAGTGAAGGCTGGCAGAAATTAGATTGCACGGCTTTGGCCAATCGCCAGTATCCCCGGCTGCCCGTGGGGTGCGACAAGAGTTCTTGACCAAACCGTGCAATGCGCTGTGCATCCGCTCTTATGTATGCCCTCTTGCAGACCTTGGTGGCTCTATTATAGGCTGCCTTGCTGAGATGGACATTCGGATCGCGACGAGACCGAGCCCTGATCCAAGCGCGGTAAGCCGACTGTTTTTGTTTAACAGCATCGGCGCACTCGCGATCGAACCAGGGCCGTACTCTGCTGCTGCTGGAGACGTCAGTGGATGGAATGTAATATTCCATACCCAGCATGATTTCCCCAGCAACAGCAGACGCACTCTCCGACAGATCCCTCCCACCAAAGCAGCGTTGAGACCACGGGATGGACGCATAATAGTCTCGCAGGCCATCCCAATCCGCTGACGAGTAGTGCCACAAGCGTCGCTTTGCCTGCACTGGTTGTGGAGGTGAAGTGAATGGCACTGTAGTGCGAACCAGACAGTGGTCGGATTAGCTATTTATTACGCTCTTAATTTCGAAAGGTCAGCGGCGCGCGCGAGCCGTGTATTGGTATGTACATAGATACTTTTTGAGTGACTTTGCTGGTAGGTACTGAAGCTCTTGTTCTCAATTAATTTGTGATCTACCTTACTTTTGTATAGAATATGCTGTGGCACAAATGTTAAAAATTTAAATATCAGAGTGACAGTCTATTAACTGAGCAGATACTGGCATATTATTATAACATAATACAAGAGGAGTTCAATGTATTCTCGGTATCGAGGTGATATACTAATAATAAGGGTAATTTAATTATCTCATTAGTTAATGACACTCTTTGAGGGTATAAATACAAAATTTCATTTAATTGCCACCAATAGTATTCAAGATATCGTTGCGAAAAGACAACTATGATGACTGATTCGACAATGATGAAAAAAATCTAGCATCGTGCAGTGATAAAATTCCTCACAAAACAAGGAGAAACTCAAAAAATTATCCATGAAGAAATGGTGGCTATTTACCAAGATTCTGCGACTTCATTATCTATAATTCAGAAGTGGTCAAGTGAATTCAAACGGGGTAGAGAGAGCATTGAAGACGACCCCCGCGCTGGTGGGCCGATTTGTGCCGCTACTGAAGAAAACGTCAAATTAGTCGAAAAACTTGTACTTGAAGATGCCCGTGTAAGAGTGAAAACATTAGCAGAAATGACTAAGCTATCCGTGGGTACCATTAACACAATCCTTCATGAGCGCCTGAATTTGTCAAAGGTCAGTGCAAGATGGGTGCCGCGAATGCTCACCGCGCTACAGAAACAAGTGCGAGTTGACTGTTGTAAGGAGTATTTGGACCTCTGTGGTGAAAATCCGCAAAGTATTTTCGATCGGATTGTTACTGGTGATAAAAAGTGGGTTCATCACTATGACCCTGAGAGCAAGCAAGAGTCTATGCAGTGGCACAAAAAAGGATCGGACCCGCCGAAGAAGTTCAAAGTCACTCCGTCCGCAGGAAAGCTCATGGCCACGGTGTTTTAGGATTCTAAGGGAATCTTGCTAATCGAGTACACAAAAAAGTTCAAAGTATTACTGCTGCATCATACGCAACCACCCTGCGTAATTTAAAGGAGGCAATTAAAGAAAAAAGACGTGGAAAATTAACCGCAGGTGTGTTGCTGCTTCACGACAACGCGCCGGTTCACAAGGCGCGCCTTGCCCAGGCTGCTGTGCGGGAGTACGGATTTGAAGAAATCAATCATCCACCCTACAGTCCGGACCTGGCCCCTAATGATTATTATCTATTCCCTAATCTTAAAAAAGACCTTCGTGGAAAGCATTTTTCGGACGACGAAGAGTTGAAGGGAGCAATAAACGAACATTTTTCGGGCCATGAAGAAAAATATTTCTCAGAGGGAATTGAAAAGTTACTTTCACGAACAAATAAATGTATTGAGATGTTAGGGGAGTATATTGAAAAATAAAATTTATTCAGAATTTTCCGCCTTTTCCTTCATACCTATACCGAGAATACATTGAACTCCCCTCGTATGTAGGTGTTGCCGCTTTAGCAATTCGATTTATTTGGAACAAGAGGTTTAATTGTTATTGCTGTTATTTATTTAAGATGATTATGTATATTAATTTTGTTTCATGAAGTAGACAAAAAAACTTAAAACATGAATAAATTTGTGCGAAAATTAACTAACCTAAATCGTTTAGCAAAGTTTTGGCACTACCCAATTTCTATTCTAAAAATCCTAATTAATTTTTTGTAGTCAATTAGCGACTTGTTTTTGCATTAGCGCTTTTCGGATTTTAGATTTGATACGATATGCGAAACAAAGTTCGCGTACCCATACTTACATATAGCCTGTGTCCTCTAAGGGGTAGGCAGAGGTGTAATTTTATACGCAAATTTCGCCATGCTATGAACTAATGGGGAAAATTAAATAGAATACGGGAAAACTCAGTAACACTATATCCAATAAAGATTTACCTATAAAAAATGAGTTATATCTAAAAGTGGCATAATGAATATATAAAATTTCATACACAAATAAACTCCATACATACATACATAACGTCACGCCTTTTATCCCCGAAGGGGTAGGCAGAGGTGTATTTCTATACCCACTTTTCACCAGACCGGGCACATTTCCAGACTCCGTGCTGCTACTGAGAATTTCGTGACAGAAAATCCCAATAACACTGCCCGACCCAGGAATCGAACCCGAGACCTCCCGATCCCACGCGCACATTTATGCCGCGAGACCAACGAGGCAGTCGTCTAGGGTTTGATGTCGAGTTTTCCGTCTCTACACAAAGATGGTATTTGCATCGTGTTATCCCTTAGTCGCCTCTTACGACACCCACAGGAAGATAGGGGGTGGTGACACTTGTATTCTATGCCGTCAACCACACGGCAAAATAAACTCATTAACGAACAATCTATTCGCGAACAATCTATACGCGAAAATAATGTGTTATAGTAGGTACAAATAATAAAATTGAAAGTATGACGGTGTAAAACCAATGATCTGTGTGTACTCCAGTCCCGCCCAGTCAATAATTCGTTCGATCCTTTAGTTGGCAATTGTCTTTACGGCTTGCCGATATATTTTTGTCGACCCTTCACGATTCGGTTTTAAGTGAAGCATGTTGAATAGCCGATCTGTGCTGTTATTCGTTATATTAGTTTAATTTTAAGCCAGAAACTAGGGGATGAAGTGTCGTGTCACTTTACACATAGCATATTTGCACAGTTTCGCCACTAAGTTAAAGTGCTCTGTGCTCTTGAAAGTACTTGAAACACCCAAAACACAACTTGAAACTTGGACCAGTTGATTTTTTATTTTTTATTTATAGACTCACGCCTGTATCCTCGAAGGGGTAGGAGGTGTAATATTACACCCACATTTTGCCATGAATTTATAGGTCCCATGTAATAGGGGGCGAGCCTATTGCCGTACCAGGCACATTACCAGACTCCATGAATGCCCGGGAATCGAACCCGAGACCTGGGAGGTCTCGGGTTCGAGTCCCACGCGCACATTTATGCCGCGAGACCAACGAGGCAGTCTCTCTCGAGGCAGTCAGACCAGTTGATACTTTGTTATATCCTGCTTCTAAATAGGTTAATCCTTTATCATGTGCTAGTTGGTAGGATGTTACCTCAAAACGTCAAATTGCAATATCCTAAAGAATTTTTGTTATGAAATTCCATCTCTATGTAGGTATATGATTAATATGAATACCTATATTGTTATATATTGACGCAATAAAATTTAAAAAAGAAAATTGGAAGTTCGCTATTGTTCTTAAATTTCTACTTTTCATTATTAGGTATATGTGTATTATATTTTGTTTTAAAGGTAGCGTTAGAAATAAATCTTGTGTCGCAGGGGTCTTTACAAACTTGTCACCAACGGACACAATTTTACTCCATGTGTAAATTATAGTTATAAACGTGGGGACCTATGTACCTATGTGGTAAAGAATACTTAAAACTGTTCTTGTGAACCGTGCTGTAATATAATGTACCTATGGCCAAGTCAACTAGGATAAAGTTGATAATATGAGTTCTCCTAAAATCCGTCCCGAGAGTATAATCGCGATTGCTGTCCTTTTTTACCGAATTCAAAAGAAGTAGGAAGCTATCGAACCGATATTTCTTTACTCAGAATACCGGTATTTATTCATTCATTTTGAATATTTTAAGGATATATATTTTCCATTTGGTCTCATTTAGAGGAATAAGAAATTGTTTATTTTTCTAATAAAATATTTTGCTAAGTCGAAAGCTGCTATCAATATGCGATAGTAAGAGATTTAATTATAAACTCTAAATTACGTTTGAACTTTATTGATTCGAATTTACTCTGCGGACACTGAATAAATAATACATAGAGAACACCCAATTTCATTTTGATTACACGTTGATTTGAACGAAATTATAATAACATAGTGGCATTTATTTAAGGCATTGTAACAATACGTTCACGAGTATGAAAATAGACGCATATATATTTATATATCTATCTAACTATACATATTATAAAACGAATCGTCGATATGACCGCGAGAAACTCATAAAGGAACAGTTTGAGTTTCTCGCGTTCATATCAAGGATACATACAAGCCCTAACAGCATCCTAATAAATATTACTGGTAAACCGGACTATCCATTCCTTATGCACTGGTCCCGTAGACATTGCTGCGGTCCCGTTGCAGAGGAAAAGTACTTGAATTAGGCAGAAGTCCAATTCTCGTACTTTATTTTCATGACATTTAAACTGTATTTTGAACGAAATGAGATTAAAATTTTGCGTTATACTAATTTAATATCATTATCGTCTAATTTAACTTATATAGTTCAACGATGTTAGGTTTATTGGGAAAATAAAGGATATATTATTAATATTATAAACTACCATACGGCTTTTTGTACTATTTTCGGCAACTGATAGTGTGATTTCTGATAAGGGTTTAGGTGTTTATTCACGACCGAGACTTAACTTTATTAAAAGCGTCCCAGTCATTTAGAAGAAATTCATTTCCATACACATATGTTCATAAATTTGATTCGTAGGCAGGCCATCGAACTATTTAGAACATTTTTGGCATTGCTAAGGTTATTATTATACCAAATTTAAAGACGAACTTTGTCTAAGAACCTTCTAACTATATTTTGTCTCAGAAGGCATACGGGAGGCTGAAAGTTTGTGAAATGGCGAGTGTCCAGACAACTTAAACAAGTAAAACTGCTTTACATAACTAAGTTGGACTACTTTCGTGTTTTATTTTGTCACATTCGCCTAAGTGGACATGTCTTGCATGTCAAAAAGATTTGTGAGTTTTATCCCTCTTTTGCGTTTATCATCATAGTGCATTTATTAGGATGAATGAGCAGGAATTGTGGACAATATTCTACCATAAGATTATTTCAAATTTTGCTACTGATTATTTTTATTATTTTGATCGATTACGAAATCTGCAATTTCGCATAACTGTTGATCCATTTTGCATTTTGTATTTTGACATTTCCAAAGTAGGCTTGGAATTATACAAAGCACTTAAATATTCGTATTCCAAGTGTTACACTATTATATTAGTTCATCCTCATAACATAAATAATTTTATTCCTTGGTTTTACCACTGCATCATCATCATCCGAGCGTTGTCCCGGTTGAGATCCAAAACCTACGCCTTGGAGCCCGGAGTCCGCTTTCCGGCTGAATCTCCTCCACTTCGTACGATCTTCAACATAACATTGGTTTTACCACTGTATTTGAGTACAAACGTAAAATGAAAATAAAAAGACTGATGTCGCAAATAAGCTAATAAATAATATTAATTATAGAACATTTACCTACTTCACAGCATAATGCAAAATTCATCTTATTGACGACTAATTTCACAAACTCACACTACTCACTCACAAAATATTAGCAATCACAGTAATATACTGAATTATGCCAAACAGCGACAATATAAACGACGTTCTCGGTTTTGGGCAATTAGCTTTATATCATTGATGTTTAATTGAGAATGTTTCATGAAGCGCAATAAAGGAATATTGCTTCAATATTACGAACCAGATTATTATGTAGGACTGAATTACAAACTCAAGTAAAAATACCGAGATCCAGAACAAAAGTCAACGGTCATAGTTGCCCATGTTAATAATAGAAAATTGATTCTCTTTTTTTGTTAGCCTGCTTTGATGACAACAATTTTATACAACACCTCAATAGGTTGATAGGTTCGCGAGTCGCGCTATAGTTTGGTTGCCGGCGCCAGAAAATAAACTCGTTTTTGTCGTGATTTTTGTACCCTTTAGCTTAGTTTGAAATCTGTAGACTACAGTTAACTTATTGATTCATTAAGGGTACTTTTACTGATTTATTCATGTGCTATAAAGTAGAGATATACCTGTAAGGATTCTAATAAGCATAAACAATAAGAATCCATCCATTTAATACCAAAACTATAGTATCACAATCATCATTTAATCCCCCCAGTAGACATGGCGTATTCCCCCTCTCGATAGTATGTACACTCCTTGATAACTTTATCATCACGCATTGAGTATTGTTTAACTTATCCTATTACGATATCGGCTAAAGCTACTTATTTGCGCGGAATCTCGAACTTGTAGCGACATAATCTTATTGCTCAACTGTAAACATTAACCATTCTGATAAAGCGTGAGTTAAGAGATCGTTTTGGAACACATTATTGTGCATAGTATACAACTTTTATTAGAAAAACGCGCAGTGATGCTATTCTGGTCTAATATTAGCATCCATTGTAATATTTGAAAAAATAGTATAATTTTCAAGTTATATTAGTATGTAAAAAATATAAAAGAGACGTAAGACTTCTACGTATGCTCTTTCTTTAGCCGACAATTCAGCTAAGTTACAAAATCCAAGGTCTAAGTGTAACCCAAGTCTATAATTACAAAAGGTTATCAGGATTAGAAAGCTATTAATTTCAGAAATTATTCAATTGAATTACTATTTGTAGTACAGATAAGCACTTTAAGCGCTCTGATTGCATGTGAGCACTCAAGTTATTTCAATGGGAGAGATTGCTTGGTCCGAACGTTAATTGCAACGGTTTTTGCGCGAAATTCAGTTTTTCAACAGGCAATTACAAACTGTTTTAATTGATTGATTGGCAAGGAAATCTATAAATGAAAAAGCCAACCAAAACTTTGAATGAAAAAGCGTAAAGGGCTGCAAATTGGAAATTCGGTGTGTATGCTTCAGATGTTTTGTGTTGAACGGTCCTTGATGTAAATGGACGGACTGAGTTAGTCCAAAGGAATAGTGCTCATGTCAATATTTTTGCGGTCATCGTCATGAATATACGGGTCATTTGCAATAACTGGCTGTGGTTCAGGAATGCCGATCAATTTGAATATAATACAACATGGTTACACATCGGAATTCTATTAAAAACCTTTCTTGTCGATGGGCATGTATCTGGGTTATATTAGGTTCACTATCACTTAGACCTAGAATAACTATTTGTAAAAAAATTCATAAAATTGCTAACAGGGCATATGTTTATAGATATTACTCCACCATAATATACCTAGTATGTTAAACGAAATCTTTGTGTACGTTTCTTTGCTCTTAGTTTTGCGCACACAAAGGCTTATCATATTTGGGATTGCTAAAATATGTATCAGTGGAAGTGATCGCAACCACAAAATAAACCGAATTTAAATCACTACGGGACTACCAGTATGAATAAAGAAACAATATTTTTTTCCATAGTTGTCCGCACCGCAAGACCGGAACGTCTAAGCATCGGCGGCGAATGGAGAGTGAACGGTGTGGGACGTAACGTGTCTCATTCATTCGGCTATGGGCTTCTGGACGCGGCTGGAATGGTGCGTCTTGCCAAGACGTGGCGGACCGTTCCGGCGCAGAGAAGATGCGAGCTAGCAGCTCCGAGACCTCAAAGAGCTGTGCCACCAAGGTCTTCGGTTACTTTACAGGTTGGTGTCAATGTTTGGTTTCTTCATCTTGTCATGTTTTCTTTCTTCGTTTTAATTTGTCTTGTGGGATATATACATGTACCTACTAACGCCATGTTCGCTTCAGGGTAGGCAGAGGCAATAAATTGCCACTTGGTTCTATGGGATATACGTATACCACGTACCTTTGTTCAGAGTATTCGATATTTTGGCACTGTTGCAAGCGCTATCAGTTCATCCATGAACATGGCGCTTGCAACAGTACCCTTATTCGCTTGCGAAATGTACCTACTTGCTAATTATCTCGAAAGACAATTAATAACTAACTAGCTTTTGCCTGCTGCTTCGCACGCGTCAAACTCGTTAAGATAAAATGTTTTGTTAAAACTCTTGTAAACTCCTCAAGGAACATTCATGCCAAATTTCACCTACTTGCACCCAGTAGTTTTGGCTGTAGCGTGTCTGTCAGTCATTAGGTAAGGGAAGGATTTTATATACAGAGATGAAAGCAAATCGATTGAAAAATAAATGGTTCTACACAAACTCGTACTCTCTTTTCTAGAGGGGAAGAATTTTCAATATAAATGTCTGTGTGTTCGCTAACGTCATTTACGGAACCAATAAACAAAGTATAAACGTAATCCCTTGAAGTATGAAGTGGGTTTCATATAAATGCCTATACCCCTTTTTATCCACTTAAGGCGAGAATTTCCAAAAGACTTTCTTAGTGTTCACTAACTTTATTTGAGAAACCGAAATACAAAGCTTGAAGTTAATCCATTGCAGGCATCATCATCCCCTTAGGGGAGAACTTGCCAAAAATAAATATTTTTGTATTTACTTATGTCATTTGTAGATCAAATAAACTAAATATGAACTTAATCCCTTGAAGTATTAAAAGGGGACTAGCTTTTGCCCGCCGCTTCGCGCGCGTTAAATTCGGGGTAACACAAATCTACTTTCAGTCTCAAGTTGTGTGAAGGCACTCCTGATTATTGTAAAGCTTTCAGAAACTACAACTAAGTAACTCGGTTAGTATCCATGACATTATCTACCGAAAGCTACATAATAACATCACCTTGCATACAATCAAATGTCAAAGCCACGTTCTAATACCTATCTAATCTAATGTATATCTATAAACATTTTCGCATTTATAACATTAGTAGGAAAAATGGTTTAAGCCGTTTAAGCGTAGTATATAATTTATTAGTTTATATATGCGAACAATTTAATCACTTTGCACAATATGACATTATGCATGATGTGACAGTACTGACAGATATGCGATAGCACATGCGCAGCACTCAATTATAAGCGCATGCGTTCTTACTTCCAAGAGGTAAATTTTTGCCTTACAAATTTCTACCCTCCCTACAATTACTCCCAGTTTAATTTTTGCTATGGTAGCCTATGTCCGTGTCCATGGTCCAATAATTATATCTCTATGTTAAATTTCAACAAAATCGGTTCAGCCGTTTTAGCGTGAAAACGGAACATACGTACATACACACTTTCAAATATATAATATTAACTACTTAGCTTTTGCCCACCGCTTCGCGCGCGTTATATTCGGGGTAATACAAATCTACTTTCAGTCCCAAATTGTATGAAGACACTCCTGACTATTCTAAGAAGACTCCAGAAACTCAAATACACAAAAAGACAAAGTAACTGGGTCAGTATCTATGACATTATCTACCGTTATCTACCTACCGAAAGGCACATAATAACATCACATACAGTCAAATGTCAAAGCCATGTTTTATACATGTTCAATATATCTCTATAAACATTTTCGCATTTTTTAATATTAGTAGGGAAAATCGTTTCAACCGTTTAAGCTTATTATATAATTATTAGTTTATATGTGCGAAAAATTTAAATCAACGTGCACAATATGACATTATGTATGACGTGACAGTACTGACAGATATGCGAACGCACATGCGCAGCAATCAATCAAGGTAGGGACAAACTGAGCCCACGTACGCAATATGACATCTAGACCACGAAAATTCTATGAAAATATATGACTTGGAAACACACTTGTCATACGCAATGCTGTCACACGCGTCCCATGCAACGTTCAACTTGTCGCGCCAGATCGGCGTGGGAACGTGGAGGGGATAATCATACGCTATTCCACGCGTACGACTAGTGTGTTTCTAGATCTTTCGTTGATAGCGCGTAAGACACGGATTAGACATTGCGGTAAATACCTTCGTTAAAATGGGAGACGAACAGCTCATTGATTTGGTTAGGCGATATGAAGCCAATTATAATAATAAATGTATTGAATATCGCGATTCTAATTTACGCAATGCAGCATGGGAAGAAATAGCAAAACTGCATGGCATGTCTAGTAGGTACCTACCTACTTATTACTGTAGTTTAGTTATAAGTACTATTTTAGGATTTAATGGCCGATAAATTAAACACAAATTCCATTTATTAAACGGTATTTAATATTTTCAAATAGGTAAATAGCATCTTTTCTTAACTCCTTTTGTTTTTTTTAGCGCGGATATATACATTTAAAAATAACAAACGTAATAAATCTTCTTCAAATTCACTGTCAGACTCAGAAAACATGACTGTCAGAGGCATTAGTCCATTTTCTATGGAAGAACAACAGCGTCTGACGCCAAATTTGCGTTGCGTACGTGGGATAAGTGTGCACGTTTGCTCTCCCACGTCGCACTGCATACGTTGCGTACGTGGGCTCAGTTTGTCCCTACCTTTATTAGCGCATGCGTTCTTACTTCCAAGAGGTAAATTTGTGCCGTACAAACTTTTACCCTGCCTAAAATCCCTCCTAGTTTAATTTTTGCAACTTATGGTAGCCTATGTCCGTCTCCAGGGTTTAATATATCTCTATATTAAATTGCAACAAAATCGGTTCAGCCGTTTTAGCGTGAAAACGGAACATACATACATACATACACACTTTCGAATTTATAATATTAGTAGGGATAGTGGGGATGATATGGACCACAAAGGGTAAATTCATGAAACATAATCATCTCTTGTTATTGCTACGGAGTGATAATAAAAATTAAGTTATTTTCGTCTTCATTGACTTGATATCGATTTAAAAAAATCATCGTCAGCTATGCATAATATACTGCAATAAAACACAATTTTTATTTAAACAACTGCACATAAAACAAGATAAAACATACAGTAACTATTTTTTGTCCATAAATGAACAAAATTGTTATGAATTTCGGTGTAATTCCAAGTAAAATAAATAATTCTGAAAACAAATCATTGATCGGCATTTTACCGAAATATACACCTGGTTTTGTAAATAAACTGTTATTTATCTGTTCTTCGATGTATAACGCATAGTTGGTATAACGGGCGGTTGATTTAAAAGCAATTTGTTATAGGTACATTTGTATGCATATTCACGTGGATTATATTTCCAATAAAATATTTTAGAAGGTCGTATCATGGTTTCAGTTTGGTATTAACCTTGCGGTGGCGATTGGCACATTTTCCAATGCCGAACTGGGTTAGTATTAGTCGCTTATCTGAGTGCAAGATGAGGATTATTATCAATTCTCTCTCAGAGTATAGATTATATAGCAAAGAAATTAGCTTAAACAAATATTGGATTGTTTAGGCTATTGTGAACATTCTCTAGCCGAATTTCAGGTCAGAGATTGTATTATTTGTTTCTGTAGAATTGTTTAGTAGCAGTATTGTGTCGTGGTAGTCAATTAGTATACATAATATATGATAAATGGCAATAGGCTGCTATGTCACTTTAAATTATTTTCAAACAACTTCTTTGTTTACGAATAACAGTAGGTATCCCATCTGTATAAATGGAAGCTTGAAAATTTTCAGCATTTTAAATGCTCTTAATAAGGCGAGTAGGTAACAATTTTTTTATGACGAAAATTATACCTGTTTGAAGTAAAACACTACCAGAAAGCTTACAAACTATGAGATCATCAGAGTCAATAGAAATGGCTACTTAAATTTTGCTTCCTCAACTGATATTTCAAGAAAAATTATTTCAATAAAAATCAATCCGTGTATCAAAACTTAAATGCGAAGCTACATATTATGTAGCGTGATGTTTACAAACCGTCAAATTTGATTCCATACGAATGCCATACAAGAACTTTTGTAATCATGGAGGTAGTTGTTGTGTTCAGCGCATTTGAACATATTCCTACAAGCCCTTCATCTTTGTCATATAAGTATAGACTAATGCACTTATTGTGCATAAAATTCACATCCATTGCCGTCTATTTCGCAACTATTTAGTTTCCCTGTCGAGTCGTATAGATTATGCTAATTGATAAAAGCCCGCACACATTCCTACTCTAAGTATGACCACTATAGTAAGAGATAGCTAGCATGCATTGTGTCTCGGTCCATTACAGACTTTGTCGGATTACTACAGAGCTGCTGGATGAATGTCAATTCATGTGACCGTTCAACTCTTAGACTATATATAGTATGTTAATAGACGAAGGAATCGCATCACTCAAAGGTCTGACAAAGGTCACCGCGTTGGGCCCAATTACCCGTCAAAATTTAATAGAACTTCATTTGAAACTTTGATACTTCGTTCATAGACATTTTGATTTATTCGTATAAAGATTGTGACGTATAAACATAGTGACGTTATAACTTTATCGATACTTTTATTTTACAGACTAGCTTCGGCCCACGTATTCGCCGATGTGGGTGACAATTATTGCAAAAAAAAGGAAGCCTTTGCACTATTGTGATGTAGAAGCGATACTGCAATATTTCTTTGAAAAATAAGTATACTTGATTACAACTCTATATCTCAAGAAAATTGTTTTCATCGATCATCACAAACTTTCAGCTATCGCACACAGGCTATCGCTGCTTTCACGGACAACCTTTACTGTAACTTTAAAAATATGTAATACATATTTTGATGGTGAGACTAGTCCTCCTCTGTCTTTTACTTTTATAAAAATAATGACATAAACCTGCAGTACTGCAGGTTTGTGTAATAATTTTTATTAATATTCTATTCTCTTATTTCTATTATTCTCTTTGGTGAAACCAAAGGTTTTGTCTTCATAATTATGGACGAAGTTGTCATGACAAACAACTACCGATAGTATATACTGAGGGACGGTGCGATTGACATATGGCGGGCATGTCACCAGCCCGGGGAATCTCTCAGACACATAGTATCCGGTTGTTCTAGTTTTGCCAATGGCCAGTATTTGCACAGACACAATCAAGTGGCCAAGATAATCCATAAGCAACTAGCCCTTAAATATAATCTCATTGGTTCACCGTACTACAGATACAGATATGTGCCCGACCCAGTTCTAGAAAAAATGACCGTACGTTGTTGTCCTGGTATAGGTCTATCATTACAGACAGGTTTATTGTAGCCAATAAGCGTGATATTGTAGTGATCGACCGAGCAGAGCGACTCGCATTGATAGACGTTATTACCATATCGCATGACAGCAATCCCGTAAAAGCAGAAAAAGAGAAGGAGTTCAAATATTTGGGCCCAGCTCATGAGATTGTCGATATGTGGGATGTGAACTCGGCGATCATTGTGCCGATAGTTGTGTCAGTAAATGGACGAATCGCCAAGAGCCTTTCCCAACATCTAAAGATGCTTGCACTGGGCAGCAGAAAAACTAATATTTTTAACAACAACACTTTTTGAGTTTGGTGTTAGTTAGAAGTACGCACACAATTGTATTTTCTTTCTTACTCACCATGCAGGCTCCTGGTTAAATTCTTTTAAATTATTTTATTTCTCACTTATTTTAGACCTAGGCGTATTTATAAGGGCGTAATTAATTTAACCTGTATATATAATATGATTTTGTAAAGATTTGAGTTTTTTTCTAACTAAGCCAATCACTGACAGTGACTTTTTCTATTTTACACTTAATAAATGTGATTCATTATGTGTGAAATATTTTATTTAAAATTGACCCTGAAGTTAAATTTTATTTCTAGTTAACTAGTTAACTCACTTATTACTGCAGCCTGCTCATTTAATATAATTATGTAACTGAGCATACTGGGCTCGTGTTTGGAAGATTTTAGGCCAACACTTGACGATCGTGATAATTTTCTAAATAATAAGCATATAACTTCCAAAAGTCTGAAATAAGTAACGTGGTTTTGTATTCGAAAACCATTACGTGGTAATGATCTCGTCATTGATCCTATCATTGCATATAGGTAGTGATTATTAGTGATATTATGAATATCAAATGCTTTATTCACCTTAAAAAGGTAATTTAATAATATTTTTTTATCGTAACTTATTTACTGGTGTTTAAGTATAAGCTGGATTTATTCACATATTTTACTTTATCTGAGGATTTATCAACATTCAATTGATATTCATTCTGAGTTAACCAAATCTAAGGATTTATTGCAAACATTATCGATATTTTATCGAAATTAATTTTGAGTAAGCACATCACTAGTCTAGTTAAAATTTACGACAATTTCGAAGATTCGAAATGACATTTGTATATTTATCTTTCTCTTACATGAGAAAAAAATCATAAGTCAGAGTGAAGTAAATATATCGGGTAAAGTTGCTATTTTAATGCGGTCTCTATTACTTCCTTACTTTATGGTTTAACTACTGGGATTCGTTTAGTGTCAATGTCAAATCGCCTGAGCCAAAATTGGGTCGTGTATTTTCTATTGTGAGACAGTCATGTTAAAGCGCTTTTGGGCAATGATATTATGAGTTTAGTCTGCTGGACTAGTTTAGTTTAGTCTTATTTAATATGCGAATGCTGTCCGAAGCTATACCAATGTATCTATAATTAAATAATCTTATTGGAGTTAAGAATCTAACAAGCGCTTATGGTAACACTTGAAATATTATAATTCTTTTTATAGACTCACGCCTGCAGGTATTCCCGAAGAGGTAGGCAGAGGTGTAATATTACACCCACATTTCGCGTAATAGGGGCGAGCCTATTGCTGGGCACATGACCAGACTCCGTGTTGCTACTGAGAATTCGGAAAACTCAGTAACACTTTTGCCCGACTCGGGAATCGAACCCGGGACCTCCGATCAGCAGTCGCATACGCTATCCACTGGACCACGGAGGCAGAATTATTATATGGTGATTCGTAACACATATTCGACAAAGTTAAGCAACGTTAACCGAGGTCACTAATTAGATGGGACGCTGCTTCTGCAGTAACTACAATAAAGCGCTACCGGTGGGCACGGGCAGTTGTCGGAACTAATGTTAGTCTCTGTGCAAAAATCATTAGGCTAAACTGTGATCGTCTTAGGACACTAGCGTTAACTAAGAAGTAACACGAAAGAGAAAAATACCTATCTGAAAAATTAAGCTGTAGTCATTTTAGCCTAAAAAAAAACTATGAATGTAGCTTTAAATTAATTTTAATATAAGTCCATACTTTACTTTAGAAAGTATTCTGAATATTGTACAAAACACGCAAGCCTTGAAAAGCTTAATTATTTCAATATACATCGTATTTAAATAATAGATACTATAAATAATTATTCTGAGGTCGAAATTAATACATATTGCGGTCACATAATATTCCCGTATTCTATTATCCATAGTATGATATTAATTATTATTGAAATAATCCAAAATGTATAAATTGTACTTCTGGGAAATCATTAAGCTTTACAGTACATATTTGATTTTAATAATGTGGTATGGAGATTTTAATTTAAGCTAACTAGCTTCCAAATTATTGGCCTTTCATACAATCATTCGACTTCTATTTTTCCCTGTAAAGGGTGAAATTTTAAGGCTTTATTATAAAAATTAAATTGCCTTACTTAGTGGGGGCCTACGTGCCTTGATTATAAAACGAGCGCCAATCAAACTATTTGTTGTTCCAGTTGGACGTAGTAGCTTGTCCTGGTGTAAACTATCTGGAGCATGTCCAAGCAAGAGTATCACTATCTGCCGCCCGAAGAGGAGATCTACGCATCGCGCTCACCTCGCCCGCTGGAACCAAAGTGACACTTTTAGCACCCAGGTATGTGACTGGAAGTTCGAATACCGTATTAGTTCAAGGAAAACGTATTTGAAATGATTCTGATTACCTGTAAGCAATAACTTTATTCTCACAAAGTACTCATTATTTTTTAGACAAGTTGGCATAAATTTATGTACAAAAATTGTTGCTTATTTAGAGCTAGAGTTCTAAATAAGCAACAATTATTGTACATAAATTAATGCCAACTTGTCTTTAAGGCTAGACGTAGCATCTTTCATAAAATAGGGTTATGCTACTCTGTCATTACATTGTTCGTCTGCAGACTATAAAAGAAAAGTATTAACATTGTGGTATGGTATGCTAATATTCGTTTTCCCGTCAATTATTCCCTGTCACACATCGATAAAAATAATACTCAATATTCCATTGTGACTGATTAAATTAATGATCCGACCAACCAGACCGCGGACAGAAAAGCTCAGTGAAATTCAATTAAATTTTACTAATGCAACTGTACAGTCCGCTGTTAACATAATTATGAATAAAATCACATATTCAAAAATCTTTTGCTTACCCAACATGTTTCGACACAGAAGGAGTGCACACTGTCACCGACATTATCTTCTCTATCGCTGCTATATCTATACACAGTGTATTTAGTGTGTACGCTTAGTTGGAAAGTTTATTAAGCGAGACCCAAGACGCTAAGCCTCTCTGGAGTACACTGGAGTGTTAATTAGACAGTTAATTTCCCGGCAGGCCGCACGATTCATCGCGCGCCGGTTTCAACTCGTGGCCTTTCATGTCCGTGCACATGTGGGGTGAATCGCCTCTAGGCATGTGGCAGTTAGAAGTCACCAACGAAGGACGATATATGGGTAAACAACTTAACGTAATGAATCAAGAATAAACTGCGACCTTATCCCCAAACTTTGCGACGTTTTTACGACCCCATTCTAAGAGAAATATCTTGTCACAAAACCCGACTTAACAAAAATTTTTAAAGGCCTAACCGGGCTTAAGACGGCCATTCAGAAAACTGTTTATTTGAGTAATTCTGCTTAATTAGTTTCTCGCAGATTGAAAATGGTTTTTATGTTCAGTTTCTGGAGCAAATATAAATGAAAATTGTGTATTCATTTCTACATCTTAGGCCGAGCGACGTTACAAGACTGGTCTTTAACATTGTACGGAACTAGCGCGCCTGCGGCTAAAAACGATCCGATTCCGCTCCGGAATCCGATTATACGGAAAAATGGAAACGCGACTCAACCTGTGGTAGTGCAGGCAGGGCGTAAAAATAATAGAGGGAAACCGATGCCCATCGTGCCAACGTACACGGTCGGTCTGGTGAAACGGAAAAAGAATAAGAATTCTAAGAATCCAAATAAGAACTCGCAGAAGTCTAAGCAAAGCAGGCCGGCGACGCGTTCGCCGATCGAGAGCACGACGGCACGAGTGACGACGTCGACAGCCGCCGACCTCAGCCTGAACCTGCGAGGGGATCTGGCTGACCCGCTGGCAGCCGCGGACGTTCGAGGGCGGAAGATGTCCAGCCTCTTCGAGCAGTACCCCAAAATCCAGCGCATATACCCTGCGCCGCTACAAGCCCGCGGTACCCTTCAGCTCCCATCACTGCATGTGTCGTGTCTGCTGATTCGTTTTGCCGCGTCGTTTCATTTGACAGCCGCCTAGTTAAACCTGCACGTCAATTACCTTTGTTTCAGATCCGCCGCTCTTTGCATGTCGAGTGTTGGCATTGTATACAATTTATTTTGTAGCGAAACTTATTTAACGCAAGAGCATCAGTTTGAATCGAATTTTATTTTCAATTTGAGTAATTATCAGTGCCCGTAGTAGCACGTGGCAGTTAATCTATTTTGTGTGAATTTTAAGTTTTGCTGTTGTGTTTATTTTAGTAGTTAATGCTATAAGTTAATTTAATATTAAGTTTTTTTCTGACAGAGTTATTTACAATCGATGTTCACGCTTTTTATTTTTCTTTTTGTATTATCTAGTGTCTAGCTTTGAAATACTTTCTTCTTTTCATGCTTTTTCTTATTTCTAATTATCTTATTATTGTTAAGAGCCGTTAGAAACGTTTGTGTCAATAATACGATCTTACCTACACTCCCTTTATTTAAATTAATCGTTATCTGCTATAATCAAATAAATGTGCCTATCAAAATTATCTTTTACAATTGTCGACTTTTCTTAAAACACACTTTAGATTTATCTTCGACCATTTTCATAACGACCGTCTGACTCAAACAATGCCGTGAAAACACCGACTTATTACATATGTTCCAATTTGCCGAAAAACTTAGACTTTTATCATATTTTTGTTAGTAATATTAAACAACCATTTTTCTCGCAGCGGGACCCCTTACGCAGTGGGAGCTTATATTTTACGGTACTGAAACTCCGCCTCAAGAATATGACGCATCGCCCGAGACGAAGACCAATTCGCTGGGTACGGGGGCGATTCTTGCTAACGACGGGGTTGGAGCGGACGCGGATACGAGCGCGGGAGCGGGTCCGGGCGCAGGCGCGAGAGCGGGAGCGGGCAGGCCCGGCGCACCGTGGAGCGGTGCCAACGAGCCTGATTCTGCTGAAGAAGGACGCCCCAATGCGCTGAATGACGACCTCACACCAGTTTGGCACTTGCATACGGTATGTTGTTTATTTTTTACAAATAAATTTGTGTGAATGATGGTTAATTATGTAAATGAGGATTAGGCTATTTATATAAAGCGCTTTCGTTGTAGTTTGATTATCACAAAGTATTCCAATTATTTTTTTATTACCTATTATAATCACAAGTCATAATTTATGAAAAAATAAAATAAATATTTCCTGCCAAACGAAACTGACGATGATCTGGAAACATTTAATTAGCCAAAAGACAAAAGGAATTCAATTTTAACGATACTTGATAATTTCTGTTTAGCTTCTGAAAGCTGATAAAGGTTTTACTAAAGCCTACTATTGCTTAGCTATAAACATAACAAAATCTGATTTCAAGTAGCGTAGTTTAAATAAATGAATACAAATTATCACCATAGTCACATAATAATATACAATTATATTTCACCGTTGCAACCGTCCCACGAACATGACTGTCATTCAATAACCATTAGCCATTGTACCTATCAGTCTTTTGTTATTATAATATTTAACGTAAGCATTCGGATGATTCAAATCCTGATAAGTATGTCAATAACTAGGCACAATGTTTTGGCAGCAGGCCTTTATTTTAAACACCTGTGTACCAATTGAAACAATGAACACCGAGGTACATGTCTATTGTTGATTGATTATATATGTATTTCTTTGTCTGTAAAGATGGAAGAGGCAGGAATATTGAAGGATACTATATACGTACTTACTCCGATCAACTTCGATGGAACCCAAAATGTGTTTTGGTCTCCGATGCGAGAGAACGTCACTTTGCCCGATCTTTGGAAACTACTCGCCAATCACCAGCTTGAAGCTCCCTGAAATGTAATAATATTTCTTGGTTTAAGCTTTATGTCATATACAGTCACAAGATCCATCACCAAGCCGAAGTGTGCCCGTTTTGGACATCATGCCGAGTCATACGAAGCAAAAATTATACCGGGAAAACGATTTTTTTTACTGGACATATTTTTTAAACTGAAACTAAAAATGCGCGCGTGCGATTCCCGATATCCACGGGTGCATAGGACATCTATATAACAAATCGGCGGTGTAATTGCATCGATTTTGTAACTTTTTTTTTGGTGTTGGGTTGGAAAAACCTCATGGAGTCCCTCCGCCCTGGGGAAAGGGTGAAGGGGACTGTCAGACTCTTACTGACTAAAAACCAACCCGTGTTTCTCATGTACCCGTGTGTCGGAGGATCGGGTATCACCGAAGCATTCCTCGCTACCCCCCGCCGGGTATTGGCCAGCCAGATGGTCAGGCGGGCCCCGAACAACACCCCCTTGGCGGCGGATGAAGGTTTTGGGCGCCGCCGCGACGGCAACGCAACACCGCATCTCCTCTTCGGCCCTACCGCGACGCAACAATGGTGCGCCCCCATTTGGTCGCGGGAGATGGGCGCGCGGCAACGCAACACCGACACGCCTCTCCTCCCGCGACCGCGCCCGACTGCGAGGGTCAGACGGAACTGTCCCCAGGGTCTTTTTACATCGTGTATAATAAGACGCGCAGAGCTTGTACCAAGTAAAACTTGCAACTCAAGTAAATGAAGTTCCCAGGATCGTACATAAATAATGTATGAATAAGTAGTTTGCATAATCGAAACTGTTGAGAAGTTTGTTCCGATCTGATAATCCATCAACAATTTCCCTTTTCGATATGATAACGAAATTAATATCATCAATATTTACGTGATAGATGTTTCAGAAATAAAGGCGCATTTAACCTAAATAATATATACCTACTAGTTTAAAGTTTTGAACCAACGACAACACAGCCTACTAGACACCTAATGTTTTCATTTCTACAAACATAAAATTCTGTCAAAGCGGTGAGGTATGCGGGGCAAGGGGGGGCTACAAAAATGCATTCTAATTGGCCGGTTCAAATTTGCGGAACGTCATAATTCATATCTAGTGTTGGGATTGGTCTTATATAAGACGTATAAGTCTAATGTGTTGTTTGAAAGTGTTCGCCTTACGTGTGCCGTCTAGTAGGTTGGGTTGTCGTTGTTTTGAACAAGTCATTATTTCATTGTATGTGCACATTGTAGTTGACGTACAATATTTGGGCTAACACACTGACAGGTGTTTCAGTGTGTTAGCCCAAATATTGTACGTTTAATCGTGTCATTGATATGTCGCGAATTGGTGACAAAGCGTTGAATAAAATTATATGACCCAAATGTACCACTTGCTTTTAGAAATAAAAATACATTGCACCACGTACAAAAGTTTATCACACATAATATTTCCGTTATGGAAGCAGCGGCAAAGGCAAATATGCCCAAAATGTATGTAGGAAATGTTGATCATAATCTATGGTTTATAAACAGTACTATAGGTACTTAAGTAAAATCCTGTCTTATAATATCTTTATACGAATGGGTACATTAGGTTGAACACTCACGGGAGCACAGTCGTATAATGCGGTGAGCTAGACTGTGACACACAAATAATACATGTAACGCTTTAAGTGATACACGTCACAACCAAGAACAGACGCTAAGGTGCCCAACAGTTCGCGTGCTTTGAGATATTTATCCCTTGACATTTATATATGCTTCTTAAAGATATTTCTTTAGATTTTTTAATGAAAGAGACGTGGTGGTTGTCTAACGTAGCAAGCATGTAGTATTATTTATACTAATTGTTTCACGGCATTTCCAAAACTGGATTACAATCAAAATTAAGTGAAATCGATGTATGTAGCTCCGTGAAAAAGATACATCGACGGAAACCATGGGGGTTAGTGGCTAGTCTCGACGTATGAGATCTCCGAGTGGTCATCACTATACGCGATTTTGACACATGAGATCACGATTACTTTAGCAGAGGAGTTTCTTTTTCATGATCTGGTGTAATGCTATATCAGTCAGTACCATATTATAGTAGTAAAATCCCATCAATACCCCAAAATGAGACTCATACAATACATACACACGTACATAGATACTACACTCTCTTACCTTAATGAAGTTAATCATCACATCTACCTGATGCGGCCCATTCACACAACTACGCGTCCTGAAATACGCTAAACTAAATTTGGTGACAGTAGTAGGGACCCTCGTGATGAAATCAGCGCTTTGAGATAAAAACCCGTTATATATTTAATGAATAATGAACATTGATTCCCTTACTAGTTTTATATATACAATGTCTTTGAAAAGTTTATCATTTGAGGAGGTAAATACATCAGTAGTAAGATCACGACGAATAAGGCGAATACAGCATATTAATACATATCTCGAGGTACTTTACAAGCATTACCACAATGGCGATAAATAAAACCTTTGGACAACATTTCATGTATTTTTAACCCATTGGAAACAATGTTACAAATATTATAAATCTCCGCATCACAAGAGTGTAATCACCGCCACATGAGTTAGCAGACATATATCACGAAACTATTTTCGTAATAAATACTTCTTAAAAGTGCAACCCAGCCACTATCTAGATATACTAGATAGAGGCTAGAGCAGTAATCTTCAGTGATTGACAATAGCATATACCTATGGTTTACACTAGCGCCACAAGTTATTTTGTTATTTTGTTAAAATTGGTTCAATATACATATCCACAAAAGATCCACAAATAAAATAATAAAAACCCATAACCAGCAATTCAAGAACAGATTAATGTAATTTCTTTTGAATATAGATGTTGGATTTCTCCGAGATCGAGAGAAGAACCGAATACAAAGGTCGATACGAATATTCAAAATGTTAAGTAAAATTCATTTGTAGTCGTTACATACGTGTTATAATACATTGTGCTGAAATCGTAGCTACAAGTATTTTGGAACTAATATACCTATGAATAAAAAAGTAATTACGAAGGATGTAAGGAATGTTACCTATTGAAATTAAAGTACATTTACGGATTATACAAAAAAAAACTAAATGTAAATAATTTAATTAAATCCGTAAAAGTATATTAATTTCAATATATTTTCCTTGTTATTATAAATATCGTATGTACATAGTAATGTAGAAAACACTATTTTGAGTTTAATCAATTCCTTTTTTTGTGGACAATGTGCTCATATTTCGATAACCTATTGGGAGATCGGCCTATACTACCGGTAACCCATTGGGCTATTCGCTCTTGCCATCTGCAACTCATTGGGCAATTGGCTCATGTCGTTGAAAACCCGGTCGGCAATTAACGTTTGCCACCTGTAACCAATTGATTAATTAGCTATTGCCATCTGTAACCAATAAGGCAATATGCTCAAACCACAGGTTACTTAGTGGACAATAAATTGGCTGGTAACTCCGCAAATATGACGTCGGCAGAACCGCCCCGGCTATGTCAGTGTTGGTTTGTAGGAACCGTTTAATATTGTTGGAACGCCGTAGAATCGAATGAACTAACTTACATTGTCAAATGTACATAGTTGTTGATAAAAAGCGAATACAAACTGTTGCCTTGTATTATTATTTTGAGCACAAACTTTTAGAAGGTACTTCAGTGTTTCCAATAAGTAATACCAAGGACGAAGAAATTGTGACCTTATTTGCTATCCATGTTTTGATAGACTCGTATTTTGATTACTTTTATGCAATAATCGTTATTACCTTCTAAAAGTTTGAGCATAGTATTATGTTATACGTTTCACTAAACCTAATATTAATCTAACTACGTAGTTATTGTATATACCAGCTACCTATAAAATGAACCATATTATTTCAAAACGATATATTCTTATAATTTAAAGAACTTTTTCAATTGACATAAAACGCAAAAAATACGTGCAAAATCTTCTTATAAACACAAGGTTTATGAGACATTTTATTTTCTCCAAATTTGTAAAGTCCTGTTTTCTTTTTTTACGTGTAAATAAGCGAAGACAGTCCTCCTGAAGCGGGTGACACAGGCAGCGCGGGTCTCTACACAGGCAACGCTGCAGGTTGCGCCACACACGCGCCGGTGTCGCCTCACGCGTGCCTAGGTTTGTGCCTGTTACTTCTCCTGTTCATGTACGAGGCCGAAGCGTTGCGGCTATACATACCTAGTAGTACTACTGCTATACATACTAGCCAACGCAGACAGCCCCATAGACTAAGTACTAAGAACGACTGTGCACTAACCCCTAGCGTAAGGTTAGCATTAAAAAGCGCGGAGCCGCGGCCGCCGCGAGCGCCTTGCTTGCGTCACCTAACACCGACCTCCATTACGCCGCTGAGACCCTAGTACTCGCCACGGCATTGTGATTTTAGTTAAATTTACCGGGTTTATATTATATAAGTACAAGCTGTTATTATTTATATATTTTAAGTTAGTTATGCTGTCCAATCACAATAGTAGTCTTGTCGTGTGAGTGCTGTAGTAAATTGGTTTCAGTCACCATTTTTTGACACATTTCGTATGGTTTTCGATAGCAAGTGCCATTTAGTATCAAACTGCAGTACATAGGAACATAGTACACACTTCAGAGAATGCCAGAAATGTGGCTGCTTTACAATGATGTGAAATTAGTATTTTTTAAATATATTTACAGTATAATTTACCACTTTTCACAAACACTATATTTCCAGAGAGATTCGCAGAATTATGTAAGATGTGCGTGGAACGACGTGTGGCAAATGTGGTTTGCCAATTTCTAATATCTAGAGAACTAATCTCATCTAGAGAAAGTTTGTATGTTACTATTTTCCTCGATTTGATTGATGACTTGATTTATGTGAAAGGAGAATGACCAAATTTGTATGGAAGATGGGCTAAGTTTGCTTCTCGATGATTTGACCAGTAAAATATAGTAAATATACTCCTAATTCAATTAAGAAAAAATTAATACGATATTCGGCGGCAGTTCTTAGCTATCGGACATTAAAGATTTCAAATATTTTGAGGTTAAGTATTGTGATAGTTACATGATTTAATCATATAAATAGTAGTAAATTAGTTCATTATCGCCCGTGCTTCGAAGAGTACTTACGTCAAGCCGTCGGTCCCAGTTGTCATGAAGATCTTTCACCATCGCACGTCGTTACGGGGAGTCAGTACCCTCCAATAAACCGATACTTACTGGTCTAAATCATACAATATCGCATTCCCTTTGGGTTATGGCGATCAGACTATGGAAAAGCTGTCATATCTGTCATATTTGCTGTCATATCTGGTTAGACTAGTAAGTGGACCCAGGGTTCCTAGGCGTTGAAGTCTTGGATGCAACCGACATAACTCTAGGACGGTGATGATATGATTTAATCATATTACCGGAATTTATTAGAAGCTCTATGTATATTATACAATATAGAAAATAGTTGGAAAAAGAAGTGGAGCTACGAAACAAACGCTTGTACATTATATTAGTTTGCGGTTTTTTCAGTCTGATAAATATTTCTTACTGAGAATTCTCAATACCATGTGGTACAATTAATGAGAATTTCAGTGAGGCTAGTTTGCAAAAGATAAGCTCATTCCATTGGACCTTATTTCAAAGTTGGCATTAAAACAACACTGTTTTATGCTTAATAGAAAAACGAAACTCAGTTTTTATGTTATTCTTTATTTTATTTGTTATTATACCTAAATCTTCTTCAAATAAATCACCTCAAAATGAAGCAGGAGCTTGTACCTATATCGTATACCATAATGTGGTGCAGGTATGGCCTCAGAAGTTACAACAGCTTCAATTAATGTAGCACTCAATGTAGCATTCTAAACATAAGACTCCGTTCAATTCCTGAAACAAACAATTAAAGTAGTTTGAATATTCGGTGAGGAGAGCACGAGAGAATTGCAGGAATGGAGAAGAGAGGTAAACAATACTTACACAGACTGGCGCTATCCATGATGTCAAAATATTGAGCTCCTAATCAGATAGCTTGTCCAAAGAACGGACGTGTTGCTGCCGAGGTACCGCAAAGGAAGAGTTAACATAACTGCAATCCTCACCACGGCTAGTTGTTCTAAGTCCAGATGACGTACTTATGTTACCAATAAAAACTGTCTCATACTTTAGTCAACCCACGAGTCTTGATAACACAAAATAAACTTGTTTGGTCCACAAAGGATTGTTCAAGTCAATATAAACGACAGTAAATTACTTATTTTCCAATAAAGAGATATGAGCATAGGTGAAAAAGCAATTTGACTGTTTTCATGTCAAAATAACTGACGTAAGACCAGAGAGGTTGGACTAGTAATAAGGTTATATTTCTTGGCGTAAGACATTACAGATGCCAGTATAATAAAAATATGTTCCCATATTTTCGATAAGTACAAAACATTATTTCGTGGGTAATAATTATGTTGCAAAAAGGATAAACATATTATTTAAAGAAAATATTTCACCACAATACATTTTTCAAAATATCATAAGATTTTGGTGTTATTTTACTTATTAGAACTTTTGTTATGTCACCCTGTTTTCACTATGAATGTAATTTTTCCCTATTAAAATGGGTTTGTAAGAAACTGTAAACATTTGCCTAAATATGCTAAATGAGTTTTGAATATGAAATGGCGATGTCACGACCGGAACAACGCAGATACTTTTAATTTTGAACTAAAAATCCCCATTTCGCTTTAAATTAAAATTAATATAAATAAAATTATAAAATAAAAGAAGATTTTCTAGATATGAATGGTTTAGAAGCAAACGTGCCACAAAATAGCCCAGTTTTGGTCATTCTCCTTTCGCTGAGAAAGTACTATTGTCAGTATAATAAAGCATAATATACTTATAGCTCTATAACACGAAGACAAAAACTAATACTTTATTCGAAAAGTAATAAAACAAAATAACTTCATAATCTGCAAAATCTAACAGTGTATTCTACAGATAACACTGTTTATATTAGCATTCTAACCTGAGCTTTTAACGACCATGATCCTTTAATTTATCATAGGACGATAAAATGATAATGGTTTACAAATTCCCATAATGGAATCGTTTGAAATTGACGCAGCTATTTATAGTTTCTAAACATAGCTAAAAATACTCAGCATACACACGCCAAGACTCACATTATTATATTTACTAACAGATAGAGAATACCGATGTCACGCGTACATACGTAGCCCCGTACTTAAACGTACGTAAACTGAGAACATGTACCGTATTAAAGTTAAGTTTAATAAAATACATTACTTGTTAATGAGATAATAATTTGATATATTACTCCTGTCTTGTTTATTATACCGTTTTAGCTTTACAGTTTATTATATTATACTTGCTTAGTTTCTCTTTACAATCTTTATAAGTTGAAAAACCACATTACTTCGTAAATAACCGAATGAAATTACATATTTCGAGAGGAGTTTAGGTATGATGATCATTTGTAAAAATCATCAGTTTATTGGCAAAATTATATGAAGAGCTAGTGAACAAGTGCAATTACGTATAATATATGTATATTTACGATATCAAATCGACGACGTCCATTTTTCACGAGTAATTGCAAAGTGTAAGAGACGAGAATGTGTGTGAAAAAATATTTAGTGTTTCCTTACAAACAATAGATTTTATTATCGTTGAGGTATAACTTAAGCACGTAAGTACTTAAGATGGGTCTGGATATTATTTTCTCTGATCCAAATGAGTACTAGTTTCATACTTTTTTCCCGTTTCGAACAATCGAGATATTATCGTTATGATCATTTCATAATAATATGTTGTGTGGCTTGTTTTAAATCAAAGACGTGATGCATCGTGCAGTAATGTATACAAGAGACGTATTACTAGTACGATACGTATTGCGTCCAACTACGATACCAAATAAAAGCGCATTTACTGTAAACCCTTCTTGTTTTGTAAGGTAAATAATTTGTTAAAAAACGTTATATAAATAAGAAATAGAATAAATTTATTTTAGGCAGAATTATTCTGGTTTGTGTACGGCATCGTGCTATCAATTATTTAATCGATCAAAGCTTGTCGATACCAGTTTTCGTGTAGCTATTTCTATATATTTGTATAAAGTAATCGCCTTTACGTACCTTTGAACATATCTGTTACAATAAGTTTCACGGTTAAACTGTCTTTATTCTGTGATGAGTTTATCGTAGCATAATTGAGTGCCTGTCATACTCGTACATTTGACAGCTTTAGACACGAATTTGAGCTTAAATTTTTCAAGTTTGAAATTAATTACAGACAAAACGCTATCTGAGTATCAGGTTTCACTTCACGAGTGATTGATCAAAGCCGATCGCTTTGACACCCCTACGAGCGTCTGCGTTGTTTAAAACTATTAAGGGCTCGAAAGTCTGATATTATATTTTGCCTAATTTTACGGCTCGTACAGCTTAATATAATTTGACGAAGGTGGACGTATAGACCAATCGATTGACTGATGTGGAGGGTAGCTAATCTTTTACGCCTTGGTGATATTTTTATATGATGCAGCTATTTGGGCAGTTCACGATTTTTGACGATATGTTGAGATCAGTAAATCGATGAAATTCTATTATATTGCCATCATGTTTTCCTATTCTATTTCGTGGAAGCATGATTTGTCTATAGCAATATTCTTTATTAATATAGTTGGTATAAAACGTTCTTTTGATGCGTTTGCTTTTGAGATATTTGAAATAATTTCAGAAAACAGTAAATACACAATTCTGAAGTTTTATTTACTTTATTGTAACTACTAAGTATGACAACTTCGATTTAGTTCCAATCAGTGGCAGCATAGACAAATAATTATGTGACAGAAATTATGCTAAGATAAACGACACAAACAAATTTAATGTAGTTTTCATGTACTTGGATTTAACTGATAGGTTAACTGCATATTGTGGTTGTGATCATAGCAAAGATTGCCAATCCATACAACATAGGTTAATGTAATCATAATTGTAAATAATAAATAGGTACGTATTGATATTAATAAATTTGGAGACTTGTACAAATTTGCTCACAAACCTGTAAATTGAAAACGACTGAACATTCATGATTTCTCATCGACTAGCGACTGGTAGTTAAATCTTAATTAATTGTAAATTAAATGTAAAAGTAATTTCAGTGAATCTTGTTCAGTGATATTCGATTACTTGACAGATGTTGTTTGCTGTCCGTCGTTCATTTCCGATTGATGTTAGTTTGTACTATCTGTTAACTATCGCTCGATGTGTTAGAAATCGCAACGCTCATTTTTGTAATAGTTTTCTTGTGTAAAATTGTTCACCAATCTCAATGATAAGTAGCAATCCAATGAACTGTATCTATTGATGTAAATGTTGAAGCATAATTTGTATATATTGAATCTAATGTGAATGGGAATAAAAACAATCTTTTATTACAAAATTCATACAGGTTTTTATTTAGACGACAAATGTAAGCGAGTCTTGTCTCTGATTAGTTTAGTTTAGCTTTAGTTACCAATTGTCCGTGTTGTTACGAGTATAAGAAAACAAACTGTGTTTCGTTAGATTTATTTTATAATATTTTTGTTGTTACAATTAATTTGCACGTACCGCTTCGCTTAGTACAAGCTTGCACACTTTTTTACCACCGCTTCCACGCTTACACAATTAATGTTAAAAGTCGAATCATTTCACTAGCACTCTGTCTCATTCGTGTTCCTTCTCTCATCTTTCATAATGTCACTTTCAATTTATTTTCTGTTTCTATCTGGTTTCATTTAATTTTGTGCACGTCTTATTTTTGCATGTGTAGCCGTAACATCTGTTTGTTTTCGTATCGTGTGTTTAATTAGATGAACTGTCAAAGCAAAATTATTTGAGATCAGTGACAAGATTCTATGTGACCTATCATAAATTTTCCAAAACTTGCTTTCCTATATCTGTGAACTGACATCGGCTCGCTCGGACGCGCATCGCATCATTACGCCAGAGGCCGAAGGCTGCATGGACGCTGGACAAAGGTGCTGGGTGGTGGAGGACTATCCCTCTATTGTTTCATGTAATTAAAAATCTTTGTTCTCTTTCTTTCACTAGAATGCGCGAAGGGCTTACATTTGTACTCCGGTCGGTGCTACGAGCGTTGTCCGGACGGTACGTACGCCAGTGAGATCGTTATGGAAAGGAGCTCAAGAAGACGTAATTTAACGTATTTTACCGAGGCCGTTGTCAAAAAAAGGCATGACGGTGGTGAGTCTAAACGGACTACGTTGGAAGCGTTAGACATGGAACCTTCGGCTAATGAGACTAAAACGCCCCTGACGTGCCTCCCGTGTCACTACACATGCGCCACGTGTGTAGGCCCCCACAACAATCAATGTCTGTCGTGTTTAGACGACGCGCGACTCTTCAACGAAACTGACACCGAACCAAAATTCTACTGCTACCCGAACACGGTTGTTTCACAGATAAAGTCCGCTAATTGGCATTATAAGCTCAACATCGCTCTCTCTGCTGTGTTGTTGTTTGTCACTTGTGTCACGTTGTATCTCGTTACGTCCTGTCTTATTAAGAAATGGTGCTATAATGGCGGACATTATAATTCGAACGTGGCTTATAATAAATTAGCGGTAGATGAGAAACAGCAGAGTGCGTTGGAGATTGAAGAGGAAATACATCAAGCTATAAAATATCATAGCGAAACTGAATCCGATGATGATTTGAATTTATAGCAATTGTTAGCATTCCAACCTAAGTATTACGAACTGATCGATCAAGTGAATGGTAGTGATTAGGAAATATTAAATTAATGCAGGGCTCTTGTGATATTACAGACTCGTTTGTGTCACAATATTTTTTATAAAGAATTTTCTATGTTATAAGTATATGTTAGGTATTAATAGTCGAGATTTTGAAACATTGGTACAAACAATTAATTTGAACACAACGATCCAAAGTTCTAAAAAATACTTTTAACTTTATGTCGTTTCTTTAATCTACTTCAGTTCTTCTTTAATAGATTGATTATAATTTAGCTTTCTTTCTAATGAATCTTAATTTAAGCTTATGCTTTTTCTACTCTAGTTTTTAAAGAATCTTATGAATTTATTTTCTATGATAGGTAAATTTAGTATTTTTATACATTCCATTTGAGAATAAACTGCTCTATTTTCCCATTTCTTCCAAAACGGCCCCTACGAGTGATTACAGGGTTTAAGATCCTAAAATTATTCCTGACCCCTCAGCACTTGGTTAGTAAGGGTGCAGTTTTAGAGGGTTTGCAATTTTTACCCCGCCAAGATGGCGTAATATTGCAAATTGAAGTAATTCAATCGGCTCAAAACCTTACTCGTTTCTTAATATTTCTTATTTTCATTAAACAAAATAATTCTCATTAATACTCGAGACTCACAAAGAGATTTTAATTAATTAATATCGATACTAAGTTTTAATTTACCGTGTAAGTCGTCGTCATAATAACCGCATAATATTTACTTAGGTGTATTTGCTCAAGATGCCATTTCTATTTGTTTTTGTGTCAGTACTGAGACGGTTTCGGTACGATGTAAATATTTTGTATGTAAATAAATGAGTTCCTATTGCCAACTGCTGTTTTATTGCATTCTCTGCGTTTGTATTTTACTTGCTGCATGGGGTTTGGATGTATAAAGTAAGTAGTTAACATTTTCTGTAGCTTTTGAGTCAAAACCCAATTTTTTTTAGGTTAGACGACTGCCTGTTGAATTGAATTTTACCACCAGAAAAGTGCAATTTTACCATTTTTGTTTGTTTCGTGTGAGTGTTTGGCTAACTCTGCTGTCGGAGTTTTCAGACCCTCCAAAGGCCTCTAACATGGTCTAGCGATTTTTGTACTGAGATGAGAACCGGGACCGACAGGTTTACCTGCCCTCCAAAGCACAGTAGCGTATCAAAATACCACATGTGGTTACGCATCCAAGTGGTGACCTGAGCAAGCTTTGCTTAACTTTGCTGACATATTACGAACGGCATACCAAGTCGCGGTATGAGTACGGCTATAGTAAAAAAAGACATGCATTTGCTCGACTCTGCAGCCGAGTAAGATAAACGGCTAGCTTATTATTGCACGATCATGTCCTTATATTTTCTTGGCTTAGGTTAGATAGATAGATAGATAAAACACTTTATTGTACACCAGTAGGTAAATAGACAAAATTACAATAAATTACATTGAAAACTTAACACTAGTGGTACAAGGGCGGTCTTATCGCACATTGCGATTTCTTCCAGACAACCTAGTTCGGAATAAATTATTAGAATATAAAGTAAAATAGTGGGTAATGGTGTACCTTGTGAAAAAGAGATAGAAAATAAAGTTATGTGAAAACTTAACTTATAAATACATACATAAATAAAAATCATACAAAAATTAAATAAATAATAATAAAATAAATAGGTTACTCACTTTGTTAAATGTATTTGTATTATTTTTGTATTTTTAACGACCACTCACGCACTAGAACTAAATCCTGTGTTGCGGGGGACTATACAAACATACAACTAACGGACACAATGAACACCCAGACTCGAGACAACAATTTATGAATCGCACAAAGTTTTGCCTCGTGTGGGAATCAAACCCACATTACTCAGCGCAGTGTCAAGTGGCGAGGCGGCCGCTTAAACCACTACGCAAACCGTGCAGTCAATGATATCAAGACATTGTCCAAAGTATAATGATTTTTTGAAAACCTGCGAACTTTATAGGTAGAGGTGCCTAACTGGTATGCCTATTATACATTTTACACATTATACTTCTTTTTTTTATAGTACCTAAAGGAAGACAAACGAACAAGCGGGTCACCTGATGGTAAGTAATCACCGCCGCCCATAGACACCTGTAATGGCCGAAGGATCACAAGTGCATTACCAACCTTTTAAAAAGGAATATGCTCGCTACTTTAAGATTCCAATGACAAACTGTTTTGGAAATACCGTTTCAGGTAGCTGGCTCCACAGTTTGGTCGTACGAGGCAGGAAATGGCGTGTAAATCGTACGGTAGAAGAACGCAACTCATTAAGGTGGTGAGGGTGAAATTTTAGTTTGTGGCGAGTTGTACGGTGCTGGACTGCGACATCGATGACTCGAGCCGCTCGACGTTGGACGCGGTCAAATGAAAGCAGTTGGTATTGTGGTGCCCCGGCCCAAAGAAGGCAGCAGTACTCCATGTGGGGCCCCACTTGAGCTTTGTAAAGCAAGAGGCGCTGCACCGATGTGAAGCATCTTCTTGCTTTATTGAGGATACCCAGTTTTTTGGAGGCTAGTTTAGCCTTATCTTCCAGATGACCGCGAAATTGGACGTCTCGCGCTATCTCGACTCCGAGAATCCCTATGACCGGCTTAATATCAAGGGAAGTGCTCTGAAATATTGAAGAATCGACAAAGGGGGTCTTTTTGCGCTAAACGCGCAAACCTGTGTCTTTTTGGTGTTAAAAGTGACCAGATTACGATGACCCCAATCAGAAACCGGTCGAGTGTGGTTTCCGTTAAAGACACAAGTTTGTTCCGACACTCAATGACTTGTGCCTGAGAGTTTTTAGCACTACCGGGGTACAGAGCGTCTACAGTTCTGTCATCTGCATAGCTTGTATCAACCAGAATAACGTATGAATTACAACGAAGTGTTATACACCTAAATCAATCGAGTAGTTTAAAAGATATAGTGAAATAAAGAAGCATAAAAAGTTTTTTAAATTGCATGTTTTCGTGGCGTCGTAACTTTTTACTCAGTAAATATTTTTGGTTGCAGTCTTCTTATAATGATTCAGTAGTTCAGTACGCAGTGTTCCATCATATGCCATAGCATATGATGGAACACTGCGTACTAGAACTATGGTTCTTATTGGTGGTAGAAATTTGGACCAAGCTCCATATATTTTTGCCCATTCTCCTTTATGTGGATTTTTCATACGCTAAGTAACGAATAAAACCAAAAAAGGGTTAATTTATTGCAGGAAACATGCCAAAACGTAAGTATCTATCGTAGGTTTATTGTTTGTAGTAATAGGTAGGTACATGTACTAAATAGTTCTGAGCTTAATGTAACAGTTATACCGATTGAACTTATTATCTCTACAATCTGTGTAGTCTTGGTTGACGTAAAATTTATAAATGAGCCATTCACCTTTACGAGAATATAATATCTAATCCATAAAATAATTGAGGTTGCTAACGCGCGAAATTGTATTTCAATTTGTAAATTTCGCACCCACAAGTACAAGTAATTGCAAGCAAAGCGTTTGCCACTCGAACCATACTTAACAAACAAAAAAACAAATTTTCGATCAGCAGAACCAATATGGGTTGCAAACAAAGTAAACAAGCACCCGATGATGTATTCTCAACATCAGCTGCTATTGTCGAGGAGGTCCCTCGAAATAAATACTTGGCAGCGATCAATAAAGCTAATGTATTGGGTAATATAAGCCCCACGCGGTGAGGTGTGAGCAAAGCACCCTACGACACACAATTGCCGAGGTTTGGGGTCGAAACTCGAATATTAGAAAAAATTGGGCAAGTGCGAGTTCTTAACAGCTAGGAGGAGAATGACGATTACGTTTTTCGTAATAAATGGTACAAATTGTTGCCTAAAATACATTAAAAATACATACCTACGTATAGATTTATATACAAGTCGTCGCTGTAGCCAACTCTGCGAGTACTCTGCTCTGTGATTTCATGAATTTCATGCTTAATTTAGCAGCTACTAAAAGTAGTGGGTACCTTCTTATTGATACATGTTTAATCAATCAAACAATCAAGCCAGAAGATGCAAGGTAAGTTATGTCAAAGTTCTGACTAAGGAATGCAAATAAATAAAGATACTAATACCTACTGCTGTTAACGTGTGCAGCTTATTGAAATAAATTGTCACAATTTGTGGACACACTAATTATCTACATACTTGTAGCTTGAATGTTCCTCGTAATTTGTGTAATAACCAGACGAAACAAAACATTGCTATATATTGCATACTTCTAAGTTACCAAAGTAATAAAGATACGTATGTCAGTAACATAAACATGTTCTCGTAGAAATGTATTCAGATTTGTTGTGGATTCTGCTGTCGCTATATTTTGTTTTAGTACGAAAGATTTATGACGTCTAGCCAATACAATAACTATAACTCGACGTAGTCAGTAGTTTCTTACCGTCTCTTTATTTTATCACAAAACTAAAGCCCTTCTAGCAAATAAATATATGTATCCCATAAAAAACAATACTTGTCAAAAAACCAAGTCTCGCTACCGAAAAAAGTTGTGAGATCCATGTAATACCAAGTCGGTTCATTAAAAATCTTTAATGTTTTAAATAAATAGGTAGATTGACTCGGCCATCGCATGAAAACATAATATATCTCATAAGTAATACCAAAAAAATGTCCGTGTGGTGACGGATTAAGAATACGGAATGTCACCACCCCATATCATCCCATGGGTGTCGTAAGAGCCGACAGAGGGAGCATATTATGCAGAGAACAGCACTGTAAGAGAAGGAAAACTTGACACAAACCCTATACCAACCCGTCTGGCCAGCGTGGTATAGTAGGCCAATTCCTCCTTTAAAAGGAGAGGCCTAGTCCAGCAGTGGACTGTTAAAGGCTGATGATGATGATGATGAAGTAATACATAGGTACATATATAAATTAATTTGTTTAGTGCGATTGCCAAGTCAATCTATTTATTTAAAACATTAAAGATTTTTAATGAACCGACTTGGTATTACATGGATCTCACAACATTTTACGGTGGCGAGACTTGGTTTTTTGACAAGTATTGTTTTTTATGGGATCTCATTCCTTTTTGTAGATAGTCCTACTTTTTCCCTTTCCGGTACCTTCTACTTCTTGTACACCAACAACGAATTTTCTTAATTAAAGCCCTAACTGCAAACGTAATTTTGTAATCTTATATGTTAATATGGGATTACAAAGTTATTTATGCAGTTGATGTATGTCGAAAACTGGACTGAAATTGAAAATTGTTTTAGTTTTTCCTAGATTCATACACTTAACACTAATTGTATCCTAAATTTGAAGCTTCTATGTCTGCTAGAAGTGCCTTAGACTTTTGATGATCGGTCAGTGAGTGACAAAATCACTAAAATTGACTCGTTATAATTCTTAAAGTACCAGTTCAAATGAAATGAAATTTGAAATATACCATATTTATACAATGCCTGCTTAGGTATTAAAAAAACAGCCTTCTAGTTTTAGCCACACCGAAGTTATAGGGTGTCGAAAATGGCCTGAATTGCTTCGAGAAAAGGATGGTACGCCCGTGCCGATTTTTTGCTCGACTTGGCGGGGGCACTCCCGTGCCCCCAGATCTTTGTTGTAGCCCTTCGTCGATTTCAAGGTGCCTCAAGATTCATCTCAAAATACTAATAATTACATAGAGGGGACAAAATAATATTCTTTTCCCCCAACACAACCCGTAAATGGTCGTTATATATCGGACCCCTTACTTTTATCTTCGATATTGAGTCCATTATAAGCCTCTTACAATATTCGACTAAAACGACTTATTAGTTAAAATAAGTAATATTGCCGTTTCTTTTTCAAATTCTTTTGTTGTTGAAGTTTCAACAGCTTTGGTTTCTGCCAGCGTCGAACCTAATTTTGATTTAATGAGTCTTAATTTTTCTTGAAGAACTTTTCAACTTATTTTTGTTTAAAAAAGTACGCTAATTGGACGATCGTCTTAGAGTTACTGCAGGAGCACATTTTTAAACAGAAGATGTTTGAAAATTCCTCGAACATAGAAAAGTAATAAAGGAGCATCTATAATGGATTGGTGGCATTCTTTTACATCTTACGTGTTATTTAGTGACGTCAATAATCGAATGAGGATTGGTTTCAAAGGCTGTTTGTTATATGATCTGCGACCGCGTGACCTATTTCTTTTTTTTCCTTGTATTCAAGTAGGTACCTCAGTTGGCGTGTTTCTTGTGGCACTACGGGAGCTCTCGTTTTACTCGATGATAACGTTAACAGATCGTAAACGGCATTTTTCCACTACGTCAGGCTGAGGTTGAGATATAAAACAAACCATGTGAGCCTATTTTAAAGGCTTTTTATAAAGACGGAAGCTTTTATATCATTTATATACTATTGACTGGCTTACTGAGAAAATAAGTGGACGATCCAATCTTTTTCTATCGAGATCTTTGTACATCCGACTAAAATTTGAAAATTGCGTGGGTTGAATGGGTACGTACATAGACGTACATTTGAAATGGCTAAATTGCTTCTGCCATGCCTATTCGTCACGGTAAAATTAATACTTAGTTTGACTAACCTCCTTGTATTAAAGCGAGTGCTTTGTACCTTACCCAAGTACAGTGACTGTATGAATAGCATAGTGGCCTTAGCGGTCGCGTCGCCGCGCGCCGTTTAGCACCACTGTGAAGTTTCGTGGATTCGATCTTCACAGAAAACTACACTTTGTGTGATAAAGTTCTAAGAGTAAAGGGTTTCAGCATAATTATGTATGATTATTGTTTATCTAAATGAGATTCTGGCGGGCAAAGAAGCGAGCAGAAGTTAGTATACTACATAGCATTGTCATCTATTTTTTAAACCCTGAGTTATGCCGTGTATAATAATCTCAATGAATTAATAGATATATTATGTAGTTCCATATTTAACTATTCAAATGTTTACAACAGACGTAATTATATAGGTAAGCTAACAATGGACACCACACAATGATCGTAAAACCTTTCTGATAAATGAATGAACGAAACAAAAGTATTGTTACTATCACATTGATCGGTAATGCAGTCTGTTAATAAACGAGATATTTTATGCAAATGTAACCAAGGCTGATTAAAAATGTAATACTCTATCCACTAGGCTATTTCATATATTACTGTCATGTTCCTCTGCCTTTTCAAACTATAGCATTGAAGGTGGAAACATAGTGCAGTCCCATTATTCCATAGGCCAGGTCCCTTTTAAAAGGTATGGAAGGAATACATATAAATGAAAAATAGTAATAATTATCGTAGGCTTTATTGCGTTCACATTATTTTCGAAAAAGGAAAACTGAAGTTTTATTAAATACTTACGCTTCTGCGCCACTCCCGTGGTCCATAGCGTGATGCTACATATATAGCCTATATAGCCCAGGGTAGGCGAACCTTTATGCATTAACGTGCCATTTTTTCTAAAAAAAAATGTATGGGTTCATTGACCTGCCATCAAATAATTTGACTTTCTGAATATTTGGAAAATAATAAAAATAAATACTATCAAAACTCTATGAAATAAAGTAAACAAAAGAGGTACATTTTGGAATGTTTTTAAATATAAAATATAAAAAATAAATTAAATTACTGTAAAATTAGTGTCACTTCTGTTGCTGCAGGTTAGATGACAAATAATTTATGTTAGGGTTCTAAGATGTTACTTTTAGCAAAATGCATGCTGAACTGGGTTCATCTGTCAAACGGTTTCTAACCGTGTTTTTAATGTTATTCATCTCTGAAAATAAAGACTCGCAGGCATAGGTAGATGAAAACATTGTTAAAATAGCAGGAGCTAGCTTCTTCAAACACTTAAATGTGTCTGGTAACGCATTCCATGTTTCCAGAATTTTGTTATTAGCATTATTACTTAAATTACTAGTCAATCTTTCAGTTTCATTAATTCCAACTCTTTTCTTTTTCTGTTTTATGATCGGCGACGTGCCCAAAATATTGTGTCTTGTGCCATCAATGGCACGCGTGCCATTGGTTCGCCTACCCTGCTATAGCCTATCTCAATAAATGGGATATCTAAAACTGTTTTTTTTTTTTATTGGATCAGTAGATCCTGAGATTAACGCGTTCAACCAAAAAAACAAACAAACAAACTCAGCAGCTTTATATATTAGTATTAGATTCACCTTTATGAGTCAGGTTAGATTTTTTGAGATTCTGAAGACTGAAGAACGCGTCCTCACGGCCTCCGTCGGCAAAATACGTATAATATTCCATTTGACAACAAGAAGTTAATAAATCTTACGCCATTTTGTTTCACCTGTCATGACACGGTCTATGGGCAGTTTATTTACTCATGTGCTATGGGGATAACGGCAATGCATTGAAAGTAATATTTAAATGTTGCTGCAGAGTGCGGTCTTCCTAACCTCGGAACTAGTATGCAATATACCTACTAGGTCGGCGTTGTTCTGCAGGGTAGGTGCTTATAGACCCAGGGTCCCCGGCCTTTTAGATTTTGGATTTTCTGGTCTAAAAAGTCGCACTGTGCCCTCTGGTGCATAGGGTGCATAGGGTATTCCCACCAAGAACTTAGGGTCCCAAGCCAACCTCACCTGCAAGTGGTGCACCTGCCGATCAACGGACGAGGCTCTGGCAAACAAAATGTCCCAATAAGCGGCAATAGGCTCGCCTCCTATTACGTGGGATCAAAACACTGGCGAAAAGTGGGCGTTTAATATGCCTCTGCCTACCCCTTCGGGGAAACAGGCGTGAGTCTATGTATGTATGTATGTATGTATGTGTACTGTGCCCTCTGTTACATTCTGGATACAGCCTTTCTCAGTCCAAGCTTAGTCTTGTTGGCCAGATGTGTTGGTATAGGGTTCGACGGCCAGTTTCCCGTTTCTTTTACAAATATTTTTTTGGTTCGTGGATTTTTCCAAGTTACCTCTTACGACACCCATGTCCCATGATATGAAATGATATGGTGACATTTTATATTCTTAATCCGTCATCACACGGACCCTGTAACAGTGTAAATATCTATGCTCTATGACATTAGTGTTATATAAAAAGTAAATAAACACGTCATACATAAAAGTGCCGTTTCTACAAAAGACATTTGAAAAAAGACCGTGGAGATACTTAAATAAAGGTTTAGTATTTCGCTACAAAATCGTAGAACAAATTACCCATCTCGGGTTTGAGTATTTTGTGATTGACCTATTAAATTTTAAATAGCTTAGGTATCTCTTTTAAATAACAAAGTTACTATTTTCACTTTTATCCGAGCCTCGGTAATCATGAATCCACAGTAGGATCAAGTTTAGATCAGATTCGAATAACACTATTTTCGTATTAAAATCGTAGGGATTACTTTAAATAGGATTACAAAAAAACGCGTTGCTATAACACGGAATGGGGTCTCTATTTTTGAGTACCTACATACTTAAACAAAGTTTGCGAAGTTAAACCCAACAGATTGCGTAATGTTTTCGTACTTTGGAAATGTTCTGATCGTGATTTTCTTTTTATTTGAAATCAGCGAGAAATATTTAAGATATATTTATCTAGCGTCTGCCCGCGGCTTCGCCCACGTAGGGGTTGGTTATTGGGACAAATGCAGCCCATGTGTTTGTGCTATGATGAATAGTTTAATTAATGAAGGTTGCATCAAAATCCTTACTTAAAAGAGTAACAGACATCTTCTCAAGCTTTCCCGTTTTTAAAAGTCGTAAGATTTAATTCAGAACTTTGCATCTAGGAGGTGCCAATTTCAGTATAACGAAACATATTTAGCGAATGATTGAAACTTAATTTGTGAAATCGGAATGGTAGATAGTTCAGAAGATGTCATCATTCTCTTAGCGTTATCCTAGTTTCAATCTGGGGTCCGCTTACTAGCCTAACCGGCTTTGGCTGAATTTTAACTTTTCCACAGAGTGACTGCCTGTCTGACCTCCGCAACCCGAAGGGACAGCGATATTCCATGGTTTAGACTTGGGTCAGTTTATTTAGAAGGTACTGACGCCCTGTAACGACCCTGTAAGCCGTCGGTCCCGGTTGTCATGAAGCAAAGATCTTCATGACAACCGGGACCGACGGCTTAACGTGGTTTCCGAGGCACGGGACAAGCCATAATTAATAATTCAATACGCACATAACCCCGAAAATTCATTGATGCGCGCCGTGGATTCGAACCCGATACCCTCTGCATAGCAGTCTGTTGGTATCTCCACTCGGCTATCGCTGCCTGTAGATAGTTCAGAAGACGTGTAGGGACAAAATGACTCTCGACTGTTGTGCGTTCCAATCCCACACGAGACAACACTTTGTGTGATCGATAAATTATTATATGTAGTCTGGGTGTTCATTGTGTCCGTTGATTGTATGTTTGTAAAGTCCCCCGAGACACAGGCTTTTATATTGACACAGGACACTTCTCGAAATTGTAATTATAATATTTCGTAGTCACTTAGCAATTCCTTACAGCGGATATGTTGCCAATAATTTGATAATGTCTGTCAGCGGAACAATGTTCAATGTGAAATATTCTTCGAACAAAATAGTTTCACATTGCAAGTGGCACTACTCAATGAGATGGCAGTGAATAGCCAGCAAAAATAAGGAAAACATTCACTTAGTCTCGATTTACTTGCACCTCTACAACGTTGTCCTTACGGTAAAACGTCTTGCAGCATGTACCTTATTATATAGAATAGGTACGTTGAATACTTTTATTGTACCTACAGCAAGAATAGTATTTGCTTCATTCGTAAATTGCCAAGAGGTATCAGTCATGTGATCGAGTGGTGATTATAAGTTGTTTGATGCCTGGGTCGACTTTGAAAAAGATGTCTCCAAAGAAGTGTTTATTTTAATAAATACTAACCGTACCCCACCGTTTCACCCGTATTATTGTGAAAAAACAATAACAAAAACCTTGTTTATGTTTTGTTATCGTGTATCTATGTGCACTTAACAACATAGTTATTTTGAAATCACACACAGATAATTCAATGTTATTTATATGTATGAACAGAGCAGGTATACCTACATTGAATTATAGATAAAAAGAACAACTAAGGATTTGTTCCTGATAAACCAAAAGTCAGGAAATTGATAAGCCAAAACTAGAAAGATGACCTAGTACCTACTTTAATTCTCCCTACGTCTAAAAGCACAACCAAGCCGTGGCGCTTGAATTTTCTTGACAGTCATTATTGAGAAATTAGTGTCCCAAAGATGCTGACTGAGATAACCTCCGATTTATGTAAATCACTCTGATTTGTAAAAAAATAGGTGGAAATCGCATCTCAGTAAAATGTTTAAATTCATATATTAGAAAGCTAAAATCCAGCCAATAGCAGACATACGAGATAATTGCGGGACAAGCTGACCTAATGATGAATTCAGATTAAACTGAAACCCGAACGTAATCTGTATTACGTAACATAGTTAATAGAAATAATTAGGCTGAAATATCACATAACAAATACAAAACAAGGCATAACTGCTAATAAACGGACACGTGTATAATTGGGTATTTTTCCAGGCAGGTTGGTCGTTTGTTATGAGTTGAACGTAACTGTAATTAGTCCTACACACGGGTATGATAGGTAATCCTAGACATATTATACTGATAAAACACGTGCAGTGTTGGCACATCTACTCATATATCTACTAATAAAATTATATGGAAACAGTGTTCATAGGTCATGTACCATCACGCTACGTCTATTGGCAGCTGAACAAATAAAAATGACTCGAGATGGATGTAGAGCACGGGCAGACCGATATTATGGCTTATTTCCATTTTTTGCTGGTTCAAAGGGAGTGTGTGGCAGACCGCCCAAAGGCCTCCGACACGGCCCAAGAGTTTTACGTGGCCTCCGAAGCACGCTAGCACTCTGATGTTAATGCCACATACGGTCCCCCATCCAAGTTGCGTCCTGTGCAAGGGTTTCTTAAAATTTCCGACCTATCACGAATGGCAAGCCAATTCACGCAATGATCGCTACGTAGCAAAACCAACCAAAATTTTATATTTATTTGAATACTAATTTAGATATTACTATCAATTTAAAAACAATATACTATACATAGCCTTTACTGATTTTAACGAGGTTTAATTATTAAATTAGCTAAACTTAAACTTAACTGTTCATTTGACTTTCTCTCTGTTGTTAGAACCATCACCCACGCAACGAATGGAATGTGTTTTACTTATTACTAAATGTTTAAGTAATACTGTCGACAGGGTCAACTTTAAATAATTTATTTGAAACTTTCGTGAATTAAAATTTCTCTATTATATATTCGAATCAATTAACTATTGAGATCCTACGACTTTGATGTTTGAAGAAAAAACGATTCATACAGTTTTGAACGATTCAAATTTGTTTTAAAATCTTTATAATTACCTAGATAAATCCTTGCGTTACTGACTGACTACAGATACGCTACAGTCAGAAACTACTGAGCGCAAGTAGGTGAAATTTGGCATGTATGTTCCTTGAGGTGTGTAGGGGATACTAAGAGAGGATTTTTGGAATTTCCGCCCTTAAGGGCGTTAAAAAAGAAGTTGTCAAAATTTGTATGAAACTTTTTATTCCGTCAATGGATTAACTTCAAACTTTGTATATTGGTTCCTCAAATGAAGTTTGTGAATACTAAGAAAGTCTTTTAGGATTTTTTTATCTTAAGTGGATAAAGAGGGGAGTCAGATTTTGTATGAAACCTTATTTTTACTTCAAGGAATTACCTTCAAACTTTGTTTATTTGGATCCGCAAATGACGTAAGTGAACACAAAAACATTTATTATGGAAATTCTTCTCCTAAGAGGGTAGAAACGGTAGTCAGAGTTTGTGTAAAACCTTTTATTTTTTAATGAAATCACTATCATTTTTATATTTAAAATCCTTGCATTACTGACTGACTAACATAGGTACAAGTTACAACTAAAACTACTGAGCGCAAGTAGGTAAAATTTGGCATGTACATTTATGTTCCTTGAGGAGTGTACGGGAGTTTTTACAAATCATTTTATTTAAGCGAAATTTACGCGTGCGAAGCAGCGGGCAAAAGCTAGTAATAAAAAATAAAATAAACGGTAAATTATACTGGTCGGTTATTAATAGGAATGAACATACGATAGGTTTTATCTTTACTTACTATTTTTGGTCTCATTTTTTATTTCTCCTCTTGTTGTTACAAACTCTTTTGTTATCATAAAGCAGCTGTAGGTAAGCTATCCTATTACTAATTGCTGCTCTTCTCAAATTTTACATTTGACTTATAACGAATACCATAGATGCAGCGATAGCCTAGTGGAGATACCTACCAACAGACTGCCATGCATCTTAGGCGCGCACCACTGACGTTTCGGAGTTATGTGCGTATTGAATTATTAATTATTGCTTGCCCCGTGCCTCGGAGAGCACGTTAAGCCGTCGGTCCCGGTTGTCATGAAGATTTTTGACAGTCGTTATATGGAGTCAGTACCTATCTCTAAATAAACTGACACTAGTCTTAACCATGGAATATCGCTATCCCTTTGGGTTGCGGAGGTCAGACAGGCAGTCGCTCCGTGGAAAAGCTAATATTCAGTCAAATCCGGTTAGACTAGTACGCGGACCCCGGGTTGAAACTGGGATAACGCTAGGAGAAAGAAGACTTATAACCAATACCAATAAGTAGTTATTTATCTGTCTACGTGCGTCCGTAATGCGATTCCACCTTCTTTCCGTAAAAATGAGATATAATAATTATAGATGTCTATGTAGGTATTTAATAGCCCTGCAACAATCTCCACACCAAGAATCGAAAATCACTTCGACCCGTGGCTCCACATTCACATTTAACATACACATACATAGACTCACGCCTGTCTCCCCGAAGGGGTAGGCAGAGGCATATTAAACGCCCACTTTTCGCCAGTGTTTTGATCCCACGTTTAAAATATCAGTATTGACTTTTCACAGAATGTATATAAACGAAAAGCTTTAAAAATACCGTGTTTCACAACTTCTGATAAGTTTCACGTCACTATTAAGTAAAGTTTAATAGATTTCAGTTTAATAGCCGAGTGGAAACCACGTAGGAATCACAGTAACATCTCTCGATGTGAAACACACAGCGTACATTATCCTGTGTCACCACAGTACGGCGTATAAACGTCCTAAAGGGATTTGAGAGCTCCCCTCAGACTTGCAACGATTCCCGTGCGGTGGAACAGTGGGATCTTTGAACTAGATCTTGCTTTTAATATTAGTGTATCAATACGAACACTGCGATCGCCGTGAATCCTCTTATGAGATTACCGAAGGGCAGAACAGGTATAAAGCTAAAATGTGTTTGTGCCGCATTGAAATATGAAGAAACACAGAGAAATAAACATAATAATATTATACTTAAGTATTTGCCAAAAAGCTACAAGCACAGAGTACTAGATAAAACAAACAGTCCTTGTAGTTTGATAGCATGTGAAATTGGTTTTCATTAACCCTTGTCGCCTAAATTACGTAATTACTTGCATTTTAGAAGTCAGTAGCTTACCCACTAAAAACATTTTCATGTAAAATGTTGCCAAGCCAGGTCATCCCTGACCACTGTCAAAATAATATTAGATCTTACTAAGTTACTGTATTTGCGCCGTTTGAGGGTTTCCGCAGTTGCAGCAGCAGCGCCAGCATGGCCTCCCGTGCTTGGAACATGTGATGGCGCGAGGGTGTTTACGCAGGTTGCGTCCCACACCAAAGGCCCATTTTCCAAGGCAACAATGACATACCATCAGGTCTCTTACCGTCGTCGCGTACCAAACCATTTGGTTCAAGTACAGCTGGTACGCCAGACGCGACAAGAGCACGACGGATTATGTCATTTAGATGGGCATGACGAGGAATTCTACCAGCGCTTCTGCTGCAAGATATCCCATGGTGTCCGAGGCTATCGACGTCTTCTCCACAATGACATCGATGCGGAGAAACACACGAAGCACGCATACAAGTGGCAATACGGAACGTCTCATCGTCCAACATGGTTCCAGTGTTAGACGATGGTAGTGCCTAAATCTTGTAAATATTTTCACTTTTTAGATTTAATTTATGTTTTTTGTATTAGATTAGGTTAGATAAGATTAAGCTTCTGTTACAAAATTATGTTTCGTTAATGTTCCAAATTAAATTAAATTATATCAATCATAAGAAAAAATATAGGTATATTAGATCTAACGAAGAACCAAGTTCCTAACTTTCCGCGCCCTAACTAAGGCGTAACTTCACAAACGCTGCACTTTAGACCTCACCTATTTAGCGTAACCGTCAATCCATTTTAGAAGATAGTGTGCTATTTAAAAGCGGATGATGGTGATAAATTTAAAGGATAAAAATATAACAATTCTATGTTATTCTTCTATACAGACTATTGCATGTTACCAATTAAATTCGCTGTTGCAAACAATTTTACTGAATGCCACAAACTTATACTACGGTCAACGACGTAGTTTAAACCAACTTTACTTGGTAACTGCATCTGATGTTGAGCTGTGCACCGATAATACTGACGCTACTTTTCTTGTTTTGTATAGTTTTGTGTATGATAGCGTGTTTTCACGTTCGCTTCAGTTTATTCCACGTTAGCCGTGTGTAATGTTGCATCCATCCATGATTGATTGATTGATTGATTTATTAGTTCAGTTTTAGGTAGCCATGGTCTAGTCGAGGTATGTACCAACAAACTGCCTTGCAGAGGGTATCGGTAGGTATCGCACCACTGACATTTCGGCATTGTGTGTGTATTAAATGGTTCATTATGACTCAGAAAGCACGTTAAGCTGTCGGTCAGCCCCGCCTGTCATTACACGAAATAAAGAACTTATTTCATTTTATTTCAGTAGCTTAGATTGCCTGTCCTGATCAGGACATATTTTCATGAAATGTTCCAATGGAGGAACAGATTTGTACAAGCTCTTAAAAGCTCTTACTCACATTACTGCATATTACTCTCTATGTTGAAGTATCGTAATTCTAGCTTTGACGGCAGCAGTCGAATCGTCAACAAATGCTTCAAAAATTGATTTTATTGCTAGGTTTCAATCACAAAATTAATTTGAGATATTCGTTACTTCAATGAGGAATCTGTAAGATCTCACATTTCAATCTTATTTGTGGTTTCATGACTGCAACGTAAATAAATTATGTAATTTCAAACTTTACACTTTTGCTCTTTATTGAACACTGAAAGTTTTCAAAGGAGTTCTTCATCAAAAATGACTTTGAATTTTATGTAGCGCCACAGAACTTAATATAAAGAGTATAAGAACCAATAGCTTTCACCTTAAATTGCTTGTCAGTAACAGCGTTTAAATAGCCAAGATCAAGAACCATATACAATTTTGAACAAAAGTATAGGTGCAGTTCTACATGCAGTTCTACTACCAAGTATTTTCACAACTCGAGAACTCAAATTTTTGTCAATGATTGGATTACGTTACTATTAACCTTTGTCTGCACATTAGAGAATACTTCATTTTATCAAACGATCATTGTATTAAAAAGTATCTAAACTGAAATTCTTCTAATCTTCGAAAGAAGTTGTTAGAAGTTTTGTTTGATATCAAACGTTACAGACCCCCTGTGAGGCTGTTGAATCTTAACAATATCACTGAGTTTTAATCCAACATTATAATATTTCAATAACAGCTCAATAACTTTTATTTATCGAAGTGTAAAAATATTACTCAATCATTAAGAAATTTTATAATGAGTGACGCAAAATTATCGCTCGATTTGAATTAAATTAAACAACAGTTTTTAGTTTTCCGATTGGTATTTCTTTACTTGTATAATCATAGAGGAGCCCGCGGTTACACTCGCGTTATTTAAGGCTAATGCTCCGCTCCCGTGGCCTTCCTCGATAAATGGGCTATATAACACTGAAATATTTTTTCAAATCGGACCAGTATTTCCTGAGATTAGCGCGTTCAAGCAAACAAACAAACTCTTTAGGTTTATATTAGACTAGAGGACGCCAGCAGCTACGCCTGCATTTTTTTTAATTTACCCGTTTTGGCCGGTCCCGTGGGAATTTCGGGAAATCCCTTCTTAGTGCACCCCTACGGTCCCCAAGAAACATACATGTCAAATTTCAGCTTCCTGCGCCCAATAGTTTCGGCTGTAGCGTGTCTGTCAGTCAGTCAGTAACGCAAGGATTTTATATATTAAGATTAGATTAGACAAGTAATATAGTTTAGTCTGTTATGTTATATTTGGAATAACATAACAGATAAAAGACCTACCTGCAGCGCTTTGCACAAAAAGCTGTAAAATTGTGATGATTTCGTTTGAAAATCAATTACTTTTTTAATAGTCCAAACTGTTAAAAGTTTTTGTTTAATAACGAGTTACTTCTGGGCACTATTATTTATTGAGAGAAAAAAACAATATATAGAGGAACAGTGCACTGGAGATTATTGTACAGAGTGGGTCTTGTTTAGGCGTTGCCGCCATACATATTACTGGAAACAGGTATACTTTACTATTTATGCCCTCTTAACGTCCATGTTCGAAGCGTTTAACTCTTTTTAAGATTACCTATTTCTCTTCGTTGTTTGCCTCCTGTTTTGTTAAGGAGGATTATTTATTTTCCAACTCCTCCGATATACTTCTGATTAAGTTCTTTGCGTATATGACAGTTCATGCGGGACTTCACGAGTGACAATAATCATCACCATCATCATCATAATTAGCCCTATAAATATTTCGACCGGGCACTCTTCTTACTATGAGAAGAGTAAAACCATGGTCTACCACGCCTGTCAAGTATGAGTTGGCGGACTTCACGTGTTTTTCGACAATATTTTGTATTCTCACGATATTTTCTTTTCCGTAAAGCAATCAATAATCTTAATATATAAAATCCTTGCGTTACTGACTGACTGACAGACACGCTACAGCCGAAACTATTGGGCGCAGGAAGCTGAAATTTGACATGTACGTTCCTTGGGGACCGTAGGGGTGCACTAAGAAGGAATTTCCCGAAATTCCCACGGGATCGACCAAAACGGGTAAATTAAAAAAAAATGCAGGCGTAGCTGCTGGCGACCTCTAGTTGAATATAATTTTTCCCCCTGTGGATTAGAACCTGAGACACTCTGCGGCTAGTCAGTCAGTCTGACTTAACTAGGCTATCGATGTGTCAAAAATAGTTGTCTACAATACTACTTGTCACAGGTAGATATACTTGTCGACAACTTCGAACGTAGAGTTCCCAACCTGAATAGGAGCAGGTACAACATGGACGGTCGACATGGTTTTCGTCGTGCCCGCGTTCATCTTAAGACCTTCTTGTTGGGAGACTCTACAGAGGCCATCGAGCATTATGCCTAGGTCTTCCATGGTCTCAGCCGTGACTGCGATATCGTCTGCGAATCGAAGGTAAGTGATGTACTCGCCGTTGATGTTGATACCGAGTCCATTCCAGTCCAAAAGCTTGAAAACATCCTCCAGTGCAGTGGTAAACAGTTTCGGGGATATGACATCCCCCTGTCTCAGCCCTCGCTGGAGTTGAATAGGTTTCGAACTCTGGTCCTGGAGGCGGAGTGTCATAGTGGAGTTTCATACAAATACTTCAGCACTTCGATATATCGGTAGTCAATCCGGCACCGTTGGGGAGACTGTAGCACCGCCAAGGTTTCGATCGAATCGAAGGCTTTCTCATAGTTCACAAACGCCAAGCACAGAGGCTGGTTATACTCTTCAGACTTCTGTATAACCTGCCGCAGCGTATGTATGTGGTCTATGGTACTATAGTCTTTACGGAAACCGGCTTGTTCGGGAGGCCGGAAGTCGTTAACTTGCTCTTTAAACGATTCGTGATGAGCCTCGAAAACAGCTTGTAGACGTGGCTCAGAAGTGAGATGTGTCTGTAGTTCTTTAAGAGGGTTTTATCCCCTTTCTTAAAGAAAACCTCCACCACCTCTTTGCCACGCCTGTGGCGTTTTACACTCGAGAATGACGGAATTAAATAGCTTCCGAAGGGCTTCTACAGCGGGTGTACCGCCGGCCTTCAGAAGCTCGCTCGTAATTCCGTCATCACCCGGCGCCTTGTTGTTTTTGAGCTGTTTGAGAGCCACACTAATCTCGTGCACGGTGACGTCTGGGATATCTTCGGTATAGTGTCGGTTCAATCTAGCTCTAGGGTCTGACGCTGGAGTACTTACGGGTTGTCCCGTAGTCGTGTATCCACAGAACCTTGCTATCTCCTCCAAGAGCACAGGCTTGGACGATACGATTCTGCCATCCCCCGTCTCCAGCTTTGTCAGCTGACTCTGCCCAACAGACAGATCTCTCTGGAACACTTTGGATCCCTTATTCTGTTCGATCGCCCCACGAACACATTTTGTGTTGTAATGGTGGAGATCGCGAGTCAGAGACTGAGAGATCTGTCTGTTGAGGTGCCGATATTTCGGCATGTCGTCGGAGGATAGCAGAACCATCTTGCACCTTTCCTCTAACAGCTTGAGGGTCGGACTCGAGATCTTGCTGGTTCTCGTGCTCTTCTGGGGCTTAAACAATTTAGCCCCTGTTGTATGGACAGCATCCACGAAACCGTTACTGTACTCGTCCACATCTACGCATTTGCCCAGGCATTCAAAACGGTTCTAGAGTTTGAGCTGTAAGCTCTCGGGGTTTTGGATATTAACCGGTGGCAGGTGGAGCGTGGACTTTATCAACCTCGACCGTTCGAGGCTTGTACAGATATTCAATGTGCCTCTTACAATTCGGTGATCGCTCCCCGCTTTAAGCGAATTGATCACGGAGACATCATTAAATATCTGCCTCTTCGTCGACATGATAAAGTGAATCTCATTTTTGGTAGCACCGTCTGGACTTACCCAGGTCCACTTGTGGCATTCTCGCTTTTTGAAGAAGGAATTCATCATCTAGAGTCCTTCCTTCTCCATAAAGCAAGCCAGCAAGATACCCCGGGAATTCCGATGCCCATATCCAAATTGCCCCACTCTCAGCTCATCACCGTCTCGCTTGCTCAGTTTCGCGTTAATATCTCCCATGACCACCGTGTAATGTCCGAGATATGTCCTCGTACATGGCTTCCACCTCCTCATCGGGGTGCGTCGAGGTCGGAGCGTATACCTGTATGACCTTCAGCGAATACCGCTTAGATATTCTGAGTATAAGGTACGCCACCCTGCTCGACACACTCCCGATATTTACCACGTTGGTCACGAGAGATTTGTGGACGATGAACCCGACACTACCTTGGGACTGTTGGTCACCCTCCCGGTAGAAGAGCAAGTTACCGCAATTGAGAAGTATCGAGTCTTCCCCCTGTCTTTGGACTTCAGATAGGCCTATGATATCCCATCGCTACTTGCTCAATTCTTCTTCCAGCTCGACAATCTTCTCCTCATTCCGCAGTGTACGCGTGTTCAGTGTTGCCAGGGCCAATTGTCGTTGGTGGTGGTAGCCCTATCTCTTCCGGAGATTCTTTGTACCCCTTGCCCCACCGTTACTGTGGCGGCTACTATAACCAGAGTTCGGGGGCCGCTGGGGACTAGGGGCCGGTTTTGATTAAAGTGGTTCATGATTGGGGGGATTTGCTGAAATCGTCAAGCTTGGCAGGCGTATTGGCGATCGTAGAGGCAGAAGTCTTTGGTGCTGGACGCTGCTGCCCATCTAGCATCTTGGGATTTAGTTTCGCCAGGTTCGGATGGTTTGATCTCCATCTTTCAGTTGACTGCTTGCGCTGGGGGAGATACTATGGCGAGTATCTCTCGTCAGAGTAACTCCTCCAGACCAGGTCTATACTGGTTAAAATTGTGATTAATGGCTCCACCATCTAAATGGAACCATTGGTATTTGTAAATCCTAAAGGACCTATCAATGGAGACATATGAACTTGAGAATCCTATTGGACCCATTAATGGAACTATTTAATGGAACCAACAGTTCTTAACCTAGAATTCACCTGCTTTAAATGTTTTTATAATTTTTTTTGTTATTATTATTAGTTTTCATTATTAGTTTTCTAAATGGTATTTTTGGTCGTATTAATTAATATAATTATTAGATACCTCATTCTCACTCAGACGTTGATCTCTACATCCAAATGGGGAACTGCAAATAATTATCTCGTTCGCTTGTTCTTCATCATTGAGGATATAATAGTTCTTAGATCCATGCTCATGTTCTGTCACAGAAATTATTTAGCTACGAATAGCTATTGAATGTACATCACTGACCTAGAGGTGACCTGAGAAGGATATACATGGTGATTGATTTAGGAGCCCGTGCTTCGGAGCAGATCAATTATTGTGATACATTTTTTACTTCGGCTCTACCTGTAATCAATGCTGCTCGACCTCAAATTCGACTCTAGCTCTAGCCCTGGTTCACGACAAAGCTAGGATGTGGCGGCGGTTTAAAATCAATCCATATGAAGCCTTGGAGAAGACAATCAGCAATGGACGTATTTATTTGTGATGGCAATTATGACACATAGGTAATAAAAATCTTAGTAGAAACAAGTTCTACACTACACGATTTACGTATTCGTAAGCGTGTCATTCATAGCACGGTGGCGGTGTATGGTGTCACGTCGTCTCGCCGCCGTCCAACCCTGCTCGCTCTCTAACAGAAGCTAGCGTTTGATCAAATGGACACGTAGGTTGCACAGTCACGAAGTGGCATGTAAAATCAAAATCAATGTCAAAGTCAGAACATTGATATTCCAAAGCCGTAATAGTTACCGTAGGTCGTTTATACAAGGCACGTCAGAATATCCCGTCGTGAGTCACATAGTGTTTCGTGCTGTGTTTTATGTCGTGCACTAAATCCAAACGCATGGACTTACAGCTAAGCCGCGGTTTTACTCGCGTCGAATACAGAATAGGGGTTTAATTTATAATAAATATTACTATATCTGCAAAATCTGTATCCTTTGGCTGCGAAAATGTAAGAGACCGACAAAATATATTTCTTATTTAAGTGGCCAGCTAAGTCAGCTTTACATTGTCAGTCAGTGTGCAGGAAAATAAACTGATAAGACTTGGTGAAATGTAGCCAAATCTTATTACACCGATTTTTTGGTGTAGCCATGAAGGTGTAACAGACAAACAAAGCATTTATGGCATTAGCACGTAAGGGTGGCCGACAAATATTATTACACATTGAATTAATCATACAGCATGAATGTAGCAGAGTTTGTGAGTACATGTCATCAATGTAGCATCGTGCATCATGCATTGCAGCAAGGCATGCGTCACTGACTATGGTACCTGAATTTGACTATTAGCTGTTAGTAGTATGGACACCAACGCTAAGTTAAAGATGTGTCCGATATGTCTGTGATCTACCATCTGTGATCGCTCTCTTGGTTGTAAAGTAGTGCACTGTCATTTCTCGTTGTATGATTATTATTATTAAATTAAAAAGTCAATATTATTTCATCAATTCAACATGGAAACTTGCGTAACATGTTAAATATTTTAACATCACTTTAGTGCATTAAAAATGTGACAAATTGGATGCCACTATCGTCATGCTATATTTCAAGGAAAATTTTATTGTTTACCCATAATTAGGAATAGTTCTATATTGTGTATAATTATCTAATATTAGTTTGAACCTGAAAAAAGTACTTGGAGGAGCCAAACTAATGGGAGAATACCTCATACGGCTAAGAGCCGTATGAGGTATTCTCCCATTAGTTTGGCTTGATGACATAGAAATACTGCTAGAAAAGAGCACGGTATTAGAACCACGAATCTCACCCCACAACGACATTGATAATAGTTAAGCTATCGTATTTTTATGTTTAAGAAGCTTTTTACTTGACCTCGTCTATTTTGTTCTTGGTTCAGTGCTAATTCAGATTGCTAGATTTAAACTTGGAATGATATGCATGTGGATTCAGATCCAGTGGCAATTTAATAATAATCTGATTTTGGCTTTACAGCGTGAAACTTAACGACGATAACAGAATAGATATTAAAAACTAGTTGGAGAAACACCTCTTACCCTCTTTCCTTTGAACCTTTAATACAATTCTTAAATATAAATTATATTTTCTAAATTTATACCTATCATAGTAAAGATGTCCAGCATTATTCTTCTCACCACTGCAGCACTGCTGAGCTCTCGCGCTGGCAGAGTGCTATCGGTCCTTTTTCGTTTTCACTTCGTTTAGCAAAATTGCGGAAAATGGAGCGTGGTGTGGATACTGACGACTAATTCACTACGACAGGAATATGTACGAGTTATGTGAAACTGAAGTGAAATGAAATATATAATGATTTGAAATTGTTTCCCTTTCGGAACCACGTAACTTTGTTTCGAGTAACCGATATTTCCGATAAAGCACCATGTTCAGGAATGTTCATTTGTGAACATATGGTGGTCGTTAACGCGGCCGCCTTGCCGCTTGACACTGCGCCGTCATGGGTTCGATCCCCAAACGATACAACACTTTGTGTGATCAACAGATTGTCGTTTCCAGTACTGAGTGTATTTTGTTTCTCGTGATTGTTTGTTTGTAAAGGATATATTCATAGCGTGATGTAATCTAAAAAAACAACGTACTCGTGCTTCAATTATTTCTATTAAAGCTAAATCTGTATTTAGGTTAAAGGTATAAGGATCATAAAGCTAATTGATCGAAACTGTATTAAACCGGAACAACCTCTTAAACTACAGTTTATGAATCTGAAGAAAAAGTAGTGAATCTCAATTATTATCTTTAGTTACGTATTTCTAATTTGTTAAGTATTCAACAAATTAAAAATATGAGCCCGAAATTGACAACCTAATAATAACATGTATATTAAAATGTAAAATAATTTGTTTACCAGAAGCAACAAATTAATATTTTTTGCTATTGAAACTGTACCAATGATGTTGCGAATAGAAACCTTCTTGAAAACAGTAACGAATGTCATTTTGTACCGATAAATTAAAACAGTCAGTTGCAAAGTTATCTTACTTGCAGGTGAAGTATAGTAATTTGATTGTAACCAGTATTCACAGTTGAGCATCATCGTATATTTGAATACAAAGTTCGTAAATTCTGAGATTTTCATCTCGGTAATTTTCGCCAAGTTAGTGGTGCTGCAATATTACGGGTACAATTGCAACTTTGACAAAGTAAGCAACTAAATGTTATTTATGTTGCTCATAACGTCGTAGTCGTAATGTTTTTGTAGCTGCTTATATTAGTGCTGACGATCTTTTAGGGTTCCGTACTTAGTTTAATAACAGCAATCCAAACGTGCACTGTGAATCTCGCCAACTTCAGATATGGTTTTGGTTAATTATCACTTGTTAATAGGTGAAGCAAAACATCGTGGCAAATATTGCGTATCTGACAGTTTTTTATGTTCTCCAAAAACCTGTGAAGTCTGCCAACCCATATCTGCCCAGCGTGGTGGACTAAAGCCTTCTCAAAGTGAGAAGAGGCTTGTGCCCATCGATTTGACAGTTTATATATTAGACTGATATTATTATTACCTACTATAGAGACTATTAATAATTACTTACTCAAGTTCTCAAGTTTAGCATTGTTATACATTTCGAACAGGCCTTCTCACCTGTGAAATAAAATCAATGAATGCAACTAGCCAACAAACAGCCTTGTACATGCGAAAGTATTTCAAATGGTGTTTTCTATTGTGTAAAAAACGGGATCCTGCCGTTTTGCCGAAAAGATTTTGCCAAAAATTTACTACCCAAACAAATTTTAGCAACCTTTTTTATACCATTGCAACATTTCAAATGATTTTAGTACGCATATTTTTATTTGGTCAAATTTTTACTTGGCAAAATATCACCAAATATAATGTCATTATAGCATTTGGTCTTTAATCAAATGATTTATTACAGCAAACAATTTTCAGACAATAAAGGTTTGGTGATATTGGTTTATTTATGGAAGTAGTTAGAGTAGGTTAATTATTTAAAAAAATGGTTAAGTTATGTTAGGTTAGAACTGTGACCTCCTACGCACGAGCCGAGCGACCGAAGCGAGCGGTGCCGCGGTAGCGGCCGGCGAGTGCCAGAAACGACTTGCATTAATAGAAAAAAGAGATTGTTTTTAGTAGGTTACTCGGAACTGAACTATTTAGATTAGGATAATTATTGATTTTGCGTAAAGACTGTTGTTCCAACTGAAATATTTGACTAAATAAAAAATGTTAAAAGTACTAGTTGGTAAACAAGTTATAGTTTAAACGTTCATTTCCCAAACATTAGGTATGCGTTACAATTTTTTGTGGATAGATTTTTTGCTAAGTAACAATTTGGCAACTGAAATTATGCGAAAATTTTTTTGGGTAAAACATACATACATACATACATAACGTCACGCCTTTTATCCCCGAAGAGGTAGGCAGAGGTGTATTTCTACACCCACTTTTCGCCAGATATACTTTAGTCCCACGTAATAAGGGGCGAGCCTATTGCCGTACCGGGCACATTTCCAGACTCCGTGCTGCTACTGAGAATTTCGTGACAGAAAAACCCAATAACACCGCCCGACCCAGGAATCGAACCCGGGACCTCCCGATCCCACGCGCACATTTATGCCGCGAGACCAACGAGGCAGTCGTATAGGGTTTGATGTCGAGTTTTCCGTCTCCACGCAAAGATGGTATTAGCATTGTGTTATCCCTTAGTCGCCTACTACAACACCCACGGGAAGATAGGGGGTGGTGACACTTTTATTCTATGCCGTCAACCAAATTCCTTGTCAAATTCCTTTCGGTCAAACAAGGGAAACCCGTTAAAAACGTTAGTAAGGTCTTTCACAAATATGATATTTGCCTTGGCATTTTTTTCTTAAGGGATAAATTTTCAAAAATTTTGCATCAATCGTAACGCGTTTTCCACCCTGTGTAAAAGGTGTCATGTGGCCTGTCAGGCATTACTGGTATCTATGGGATTTAGGTAGCAGCTCACATTCAGGTCGGCTGTAGCTCGTCTACCGTCCCTGTGGTGTAAAATGTATTAAGTTATAATTCAAATTATTTAATATTTGGTAGTAAGACCATGGCGATGTCTTGCGGAAAATAGCGAATACCGTTAAAACCACAAGCTAGCTTTAAATTTATTGAAATACATAACTTCCATACCATATCGAAACCTCACAATCATATTTAAATTATATAGTTCCTAGTTCTGGTCAGAGAGCTTGGATATCCCTTATAATATAGAGAATATCACTTGACCACGCTTATCACTGACTTCCTGTATATTTATTAATCTGGCCGCAACCACCGTACGAGAAAAGCGTCTTTATTGATATCAGCCTTTAGATATAAAATTACTTAACCTATATCTAAACCAGGTTTCGGATTCCGAATGTTATTCTAACTCCTTTAGTGATTGTTCGACACCATTTAAGGCTCAGATTAAACTTAATGCGAGTAATTTTCCAGTGAGTTAGTTCACTAGCAACTATTGGAGTCTAGTGGAACTCCGACTGAATTGATTCCGAACTCATAAGGAACAGGTTTAATTGATGTTAACCTCGATATAGCTATTAACTATGTGATTGTAATTTATACGAGTTCTCTGTATCTTGGTTGTTGTTTAAGTGCCTATTACGAGGCTAAACTTTGGCAGCGTTTACACTTATCTATAGGTGCGTACGAATACTTTTATACGCATCATCATTAACATTCCACTGCTGGACTAGGCCTCTCCTTTGAAAGGAGGAATTGGCCTACTATACCACGCTGGCCAAACGGGTTGGTATAGGGTTTGTATCAAGTTTTCCTTCGCTTTCAGTGTTATTCTCTGCATAATATGCTCCCTCTATCGGCTCTTACGACACTCATGGGATGATATGGGGTGGTGACATTCCGTATTCTTATTCATCATACAGCCTTTGTATAATCCACTGCTGCACAGAGGTTGTTGTCCTATTTGCGTCACAAAAGCAATGTGTGGCAATGGCAAGGCTGTCTGCGGTCTGGTTCGAAATCATGACTACAGCGACACCTCGTGACAACGTGCCGACGCCTCATGTCGCTGTGTCTGGATCTTCCATCGGCTACGAACTCGTATTTTGAGTCAACTTTATCAAGAAAAGCACAATTTATAAGTAAACGTTTAAAAAGATTTTTGCACTTCAGAGTCCAAAATATTTGTATGAAAATAGTCAGTTTACAAGTGTTTTCCGAATGGCAAAATTTACTTCAGGGACGTGACCGAATCAAACTCGTTTGTGTCACAACATGTCCATTTATAAAATGTACACGGCTAGAAATCTACAAGCATAAACAACAAAGGTTTAGAAGCAAGTTTTCTAGATCGAGGACCTAGTTTTGGTCAGCAACTTGACCTAGAATATAAAATTGCATAGGTAACTCTTGAATAAATGATTTACTTTCTATCTTTCAGCTATTTTTATTCATACACTCGTTGTATAAAGTAGAAAAGTGAATGTTGCAAGAAAACAAAACATTAGGATAATATTGTTATGAATGAATTATGATGAATGTTATTTGTTTTATAATCTTGTCTTAACCAATTTCAGCGCAAAAAATTAAGGTCAGTAATAAACAAATATAATATATGTAACGTTAAAAACAGAACGTTGGGAAAATTAATACTAAACAACGGGAACGCTTTTTATTTAGCCTAAGATAATAAACACGATCGTAAACATTTAATAATCTTGAGAGAAATTGGGGAGCCGCAGATAAAAATATATTTATGTATATTTAGTAAGAACGGAGAATAAAATTCTAGATTGAGATCAGTCTGAATAGAAATTAGCGACATCGTAAAATCTTACTGACTTTGTTTCCTAGAGTCCATACTACCAAATAGGTACAGACAGCTACATAACTCCACATACATTTATGTGATTTTGAATGGTTTTATCGTCCTCTGTAATTATTATTTTCAGTTTGTCCTTGGATTTCAAGATAAGGAATAATTACCTTAATCATAATTTACTTATAATAATAATCGGCTATATTATTCACAACCTTTAACATAAAAGTGACAGAACAACAGTTTTAATTACACAAAATAAGTACATACATACATACATATACTCACGCCTTTTTCCCGTCGGGGTAGGCAGAGACAACATAAGTGATAAAACTATATTAAACGAAATCGAAACTTTAGTTCAAAAGTGCAAATCATCTCAACGATCAATAGTAATAACAGCGACATCTATAACAAATGGACAAAACTAGCTCCGTGATCAGTTATCTTATCATCAACACAGTTATTAATACGACACCTATTCAACACAAGTTAAAACAATTTAATAACTAACATGACAAACTTCTCCTACAAGACACCAATTTGAGGTACATACGGAACAGCTATCGTGGCGTAACTAGATTAAAGCCCAGGGTGCAGATATTTTTTTGTGATATTTACGAATCATACTTGTGAATTATAATAAACATCAAATATTTTAAGTAAATAATTAAGACAAAACAACACAAAAATATAAAATTAGAAATTCTGTACTTTGAATATGGAGTCACAGAACACTCACTTCACTGTACGACGCCGTCGTAAGTCCTCATGTTTTACTGACTTAGTGTACGGAACAGCTATCGTGGCGTAACTAGATTAAAGCCCAGGGTGCAGATATTTTTTTGTGATATTTACGAATCATACTTGTGAATTATAATAAACATCAAATATTTTAAGTAAATAATTAAGACAAAACAACACAAAAATATAAAATTAGAAATTCTGTACTTTGAATATGGAGTCACAGAACACTCACTTCACTGTACGACGCCGTCGTAAGTCCTCATGTTTTACTGACTTAGTACAACATAAAATGCTCGATTCGACTATGAGAAGCCTACAAGACGTTACATTCGACGACACAAATTCTTACGAGGACTTATGGGGACAAATATTACAATTAAAAGCAGAACTACAATCAGCACACAATGAAATTGATAGCTTAAGCACAGAAACGACTAACCTACAAAATGAGTTAGACAAATATAAAAGGCTGACCGAGACTCACAAAAATCTCAGCATTTTGAACTATAACTCAACACCTGTATCTAGCAAAACTAAAAGCAAAACGCGTTGTAAGGAAATAACCAAGTATGACGAAAGGCGTATCAGTTTTTCACAACTACTACTAACCGAAGACAAATCACCAGTACATACAAAGGAGCCAATACAAATAGTAGAAAAAACGGATATCGAAACGAATGACATAATGTCGAATAGTACTGAAATAACTGATGAAGGAATCGTCAATTTGGAGCAAAATCCGCCGGTAATAAAAGACAGCCTTAATAATATAAACAAACAAACAAATGAACACCTGTCTACGTCTAATAAAAAAATGCACGCTACCAAAAGAAGAGTTGCTATATTATGCGATGAACAGGGCCGTGGACTACGGAAAATGTTACAAAATCTTCTGGGAGATGAATATTCAGTGTGAAGCCAGGTAGCGATTACAAAAATATACTAACAGCCTTAAACACATATACTTCGACAATGAGTAAACATGACTATATAATTGTAATAGGTGGTTGTCATGAAACAAATCCCTACAATTTACAACAAACATTACTAACACGGTTGACAACAGTAAAAAATACAAACATTATTCTAACAGAGGTGCCAATCAATAGACATTTAAGAGAACAAAAAATTAATTACCTTTTACGTTTTATTTGTCATTATTACAAACACGCAACGTTTATTGATGTGAATTACGCTAACTTTTTACCGACTAAGTCAAATTATGCAAAAAATGTCGCTGGGTGTTAATTAAAAGTAATATTACGTTTGTATTACTTTGGGCAGCGATAGCCGAGTGGATAAACCAACAGACTGCCATGCAGAGGGTATCGGGTTCGAATCCACGGCGCGCACCAATGACTTTTCGGAGTTATGTTCGTATTGAATTGGTAATTATCGCTTGTCCCGTGCCTCGGAGAGCACGTTAAGCCGTCGGTCCCGGTTGTCATGAAGATCTTTGACAGTCGTTACTGGGCGTCAGTACCTTCTAAATAAACTGACACTAGTCTAGACCATGGAATATCGCTATCCGTTTGGGCTGCGGAGGTCAGACAGGCAGTCGCTCTGTGGAAAAGCTAATATTCAGCCAAATCCGGTTAGACTAGTAAGCGGACCCCAGATTGAAACTGGTATAACGCTAAGATAAAGAAGAAGACGTGTGAATTATTTTGAAAAGAAACAACAGCATCAAAATACATTAAGAATGGCAACAACCACGGTAAAAAAATACACAGACAAATATATTCAGACTGACGATAATTTAGTAACTCAAACTGATATAATTATTAGCAACTTAGATAGCTCTGATAACGCTTAGGAGCGTTTATTTCGTGAATAATAATATATCTATCATATTAATGGTCTATTGAATAAGGTGGATATGTTGTTTATATCACTAAATGAATTGACTCAAAAAGGTATTATAGCTGATATTATTTACATTACGGAGCACAACGTGACCCATGGTGATGAATCTCACTTAATTATCCCAGGCTATAGGCTCGGAGCTTATTACATGAGAACCAATAGACGTGGAGGTTTCTGTATTTTAATAAAAAGCCATTATACATTTTAAACTTTAAATAAAATAAATGAAATGTCTATAACTAATATATTTGAATGTTCCGGTATTGAGTTAATAGATTACAAATTTTACATATTGTGCATATATAGAACACCGAATAGGGGTGCTAGTACAACAAACGCTTTTCTTTCAATTTTAAATAAAATACTGACAAAGCTTTGTATGAATGACAAGAAAATAATTATATGTGGTGACTTTAACATCAACTTATTAGACCAATCAAAAGTTTCGAAGGATTTGACAGAATTACTTTTAAGCTTTAACTTGACCATACGTAGCCAGAGTTGCATTGACAATGAAATACATAACATCAAAGGATGTAAGGGCAAAATGAAAGACTTTGCCTTATCAGATCACTCGGCACAAATTTTAACTATACCATTGAAAACGAGATGCCTGTTCAAATATTGGTATACAACTAAACGTTGTTACACCAATACAAATAGAGCGATATTTATAAAATACTTGCAACAAATGTCTTTTTACAACGTATAAACATCTGAGGAACCGAATGATGCTTACAATGTTTTCCTAGATGTGTTTAGTTTTATTTACAATTTAGCATTTCCTTTGAAAAAAAATCGTGTAAGCACTGAATCAAAGCCTAAATGGTTAACAAAGGCAATTAAGTTATGCTGCAAACGTAAGCGTGATCTTTTATGGATATATAGAAAGCATCCCACTAAAGAACATCGAAAGAAATTTCAAGAATATGCAAAGTGCTTTAAGAAAATCATAACTCTCACAAAAAAAGCTCAGACAAATCATTACATCAATACTGCCTCAAATAAATGTAAAGCTGTTTGGCAAGCAATTAATACTACAAGCAACAAGTTCCCAAACGATATACTAGACAAGCTGGTCGTTAATAATGAAACAATTACCGATAATACATGTATTGCAAACGCTTTTAATGATTATTTTATTGACATGGCAAAATATAGTGTAGATCAACCTGGACATAAACAATTATCAAACAATTATTTCACTTCCAAATTGACATTTAATTGCAATTCAATCTATATGCATCCAACAATTCCATTTGACATTTATAAAATCATAAACTCACCTAAGAGGACTAACAGTAAAGGCTATGACGATATCACTACCCAAGTAGTAAAATATGTAGGCAATCTTATTGCATCTTTTTTATGCCGTATTATGTATAGAGCACGGTATTTATCCTGATAAATTGAAAGTCTCAATAATAAAACCTCTTTAAATGGAAATCATTCACAAATTACTAAGTACAGGCCGAATGGCCTTTTATACCAATCTTCTCAAAATTTTTTTAAAAGGTAATCTATTCATGTGTTAATATGTTTTTTGAAGAAATGAACTTATTCACACCATGTCAATATGGGTTCAGAAAAAATAAGTCTGTAAATATTGCTATATATAATTTCTTACAAGAGGTAATAACAAATATGGATAAGCGGTCACCAGCAGTAGTGCTATATATGGATATGATGAAAGCGTTCAACCATGTAAATCACGAAATTATTTTAAATAAAATGCATAGGTATGGAATCAGTGGTAACGTACATAAACTAATAAAATCATACCTCAACAATAGGAGACAGGTCACGGTTGTTAAAAAAGTATCTATAAATACTAAAATGGAAGAAATCTATAGTTCTAAAATAAGAGATGTAAACACTGGGATACCGCAAGGTAGAATCCTTGGGCCCCTATTGTTTCTTATTTATATTAATGGCATGCGAAAAACAATTAATTAATATAATATGACCCTATTTGCTGACGACAGTACTGTACTATTCACAGGAAAAAACTTTACTACTATAGACTATGACATGAATACATCTTTGACATCAATTATTAAATGGTAAAACGAAAATGACTTAAAAATAACTTAAATAAAACTAAAATAATGAATTTTAAGCCACAAATCAAATCAGAGAATAAGCTGAACATTTACCAAGCGGATATAAAGCTTCAAGAGATAGATGACACAAAATTCATAGGAGTCTACATAGACAATAAATTGAATTGGTAAGCACAGGTCATTCATGTATGTAATAAGCTCAGTCAGTTTTCATACGCATTATATAGGTTAAGCAAACTAGTAAATAAAACAGCTCTGACGACAGCCTACCTTGGGTATGTTGCCTCTAAAATCCGGTCTGGCATAATTTTTGGGGCAACTCACCTGATTACGACCGTGCATTCCGTGCTCAAAAGCGTTGTATAAGGAGTATGTGCAATTTACAACAAACAGATTCCTGCAAACCACACCTGGTAAAATTAAATGTAATGTCACTGCCATCTCTGTATTTTTAAAACTGCACTTTTTGTGAAAGTAAATCTTGATTTATTTGAATTCCGCACCAGAGCATGTACTAATGACAAACTATGTATGGTAGCTAGTAAAACTCATTTGTTACATGAAAGTATTTTCTGCACTGCTCCACGAATATTTAATGTAAAATACTGCCAGAAATTAGAAACATAACTGATAACAATTCCTTTAAAATTAAATTGTCAAAACTGCTAATTTGCAAATGCTACTATTCTGTTAAAGAATTTATAGATGATAAGACATTGTAATAAGGCAAATGTATTTATATGAATTAGATTAGAATTGTAATTGTTATAATAATTATTATCGTAATTGGTTTTATTATACTGACATTATTTGACATTGACTATATACTTATAAAGCATGACATTATTAATTTTATTTATAAATGGAATATTTTATCATCATTTAATTGTATTACATTATTTTGTGGCCATAATATTGTATGCCTTGCAGGTGGAACATTGCTGAACACAAACATTTTTTGTCAAACATCCTCTAGACCACACAATAAAATTATTATTATTATTATACTTGTAGACTTAATTCAACAAAACTTAGAAATATTTTGAGGTGTGTCGGTCATCTTTTGTAGTCGGCATGTTCATATATTTTATTTATATTTATTACCTACTTAAAAAGTTGTCTGCATGCATTGAGTATTGCTTGAACTTCCGCCTCGCGGTTAACACTACGTGGAGTTTTGTGAGTTCAATACGCTTTCAGAAATACCATGCTTAAGCTCAAGTATCTGGTATTCTAGTTCCAAGTAAAAGTGCTTATACATTTTCTAGAAAGATGTTTATTTTCCGTAGTAGTAAAATATGTGTTTTTCTTTTTTTATAGCTTCACGTCTATATCTCCGAAGGAGTAGGCAGAGGTGTAATACTACATCCACATTTCACCTTTTTAATTTCAGGTCCCAGGTAATAGGGGGCGAGCTCGTTGCCGTTAACACTTTGCCAGCCTCCGTACTGCTACTGACAATGAGGAAAATCTCAGTAACACTTTTGCCCGACCCGGGAATCGAACCCGTCTCTAAAAGATGGACAAAGTAATAATGGTTTTATTTAGCTGGTCCGGCTTCAAATCTGAATATCACTTTAATCCGAGTGAAATCGATCGTTAATGCCATTATTACGTTACATAATTCCGACTAGTGATTACCTCTCACAAACCGCACTCTTATTAACTCAGTAGCAATCGCATTATTATTATAAACAATAATAGGTATTATGAGATGACAGTAATTGGTTCATGCGTTTAAGTTGTTTGAGGATGCATATCGGGATTCTTGTTTAGTTAATAAGGTGTTTGTACTGTATTGTGCTGAAGGATTTTGCTTGTTTTAAAAGATATCTCATCGTGACGTAGGTGCTAAATACTAAATTTATCAGTTGTCACTCAGAGGGCGATGGAGAGAGCTATGCTCCATGCAGAAGAACCGGTGGCCGTTGGAGCAGAAAGGTTCTGGAGTGGCGGCCTCGCACAGAACGTCGAAGCAGGTGTAGGCCTCCCGCAAGGTGGACTGACGATCTTGCTGGGATCGCGGCAGCGGATGGATCCGGGTGCCTCAGGATCGGTCTATGTGGAGAGCCTTGGGGGAGACCAATGTCCAACAGAGAACGTCTTTCGGCTAATATAATGACCAATCGAATACTACGACAGATAGTTCAGTAGCTGAACGTTCGGCGCGGAACTTTCAGCAGGTGTGCTGCTATGCGTATTAAACACATACATTTTTAACTACCTACCCGCTTGTACCAGTACACAACTACAACGACCAGTGGATGTTCTTCAGAGATAAAAGAAGGTAAGATTTTATTTCAAGTTATTAAAATTTTGTATGTTGTCAGTTGATTTGTGACAGCTTTTGTATATTGATTGACTAAACACAAAAATTAAACTTTTCAGACGAAAAGTTTAATTTTTGTGTTTAGGTTTAGTTTAGTTTAGGTCAAATTAATCTCCTAAGAAATGAAACAAGGTTGCCTAATAAGGGATATTATGGTTCTGAATAGGCCCTTAAGTCGGAATTAATGGTATAAGCATTCATTTTTATGTCCATCCTATTTGAGAGAGGTATTCCCTTGTAATAAATGATGCGAGTTTTGGGTCCGGCTCTATTAGCATCATAACAAGCGACTTGTTTAGGGGCAGAACCTGCTTTAAAAAAAAATAGGTGCTTCGTAATTGCTGACAACTTTTGCCGGATAGGAGAAACGAAATTAGTTTTGCGTACGCATAAAACCTTCGCTCCGCGTCTATATTTATTTAATTTTGCTTTTTTTAATTTCCGAGCGTTTTATGTGGCACGTCGTTTTTAATGTACTTAGACGTGTACTTACTCACTCAATCATAACTTTCTGTTACACATTTAATGATATTCCGTGTACTACGTTAAAATGTTTTCGAGACGTTCATCAAGAAACTTGGTGATAACGTAAATTTTACTCATAATTTTATCATCAACAACTCGTCACGCTTCGCGTAGGGACTTATGTTCTATATCTTTTACAAATGGCATCGAATTTATCGAAATACCTACCCTGCTTGACTTTATTTTCGCTCACAAAGTGGATAATTTTAAACTCAAACTTTAAAGGTTAAGAAGATTATTTAAGATAGTAATGAAATAATAAATAAATATAATTATATATAAAAAATGTAACAAGTTTAATGCACATCCTGAAAGTACTTTGCTCAGAATCGGCTACTGAATCCATTTCTGACATTTTTAATATAATTTTTTTTTAATCCTAAAATAATTAAAATTACGTAAATTATAGTTACTCATTGCTTTCAAAACTCGAAATATACGAAAATAAACCTTAAGTCAACGTAGAACGGCTTCTTTTTAAATGCATTTGTGTAATGGTTCCACGTACAGGAACGCACACATTAATACAACATAACAGTCGGTACAAGACAATAACACACAATTGACCACCAAAATATCTATCATCTTTCTTTCGCTTACGTATTAACAGCGGGAAAGAGCGAGACGTAATGTATCTCACGTCGGTCGCCCGCGCTGGTAGGTACAGTACAGCGCCGGCCGGGCGGCCATTGTTGCGCTTAGATAAATAAAATTAGTCATCTACCTGGATTCTCTGTGAGTGTAGTGAAAAAATATTTTAACAAGTTTACTTGTTTATTTACAAAATGTGTATCATCAACATGATAGTGCCCCCGCGCGTAAAATGCGCGTAGAACGTTCGAGATCATCGTGATGTCGAATACCTACAAGGCGCGCTGGATCGATCGCGGCGGTCCTGTCCAGTAGCCTCCTAGGTCGCCTGACTTGACGCCCCTGGACTTTTGCTTTATGGGGACATACCTGCCTATGAAACCACTAGTTGATTGTGACGAGACAACAAGTGCCGGGGAGTTAAAATAAGATATATCAGCTGCTTTTGAAACAGTGAAAAGAAACACTGAAGTGTTAAGTGAACTAAAGGAATATTTAAGCCAGGTGGTGGACATCTGGTGTCAGCATTTTAAAAAGATGACGCCGAACAAGTGACAATAAGCCTGTGAGTGGTTATTCGATTATTGTAAAAAAATATGATTCACAACTTTAAACACGCCTTTCTTCTTTAATTCTCTAATTATTGATACTCTTTTACTTTAATTTCCAATGTAGGTATCAATAATGCTAACTAGGTATGATTAAATTAAGATAGTCACAATAGCCACTAACCATGTTAAAAAATAATAGACCGTACTAGTCGACCAAGCCAACTAGACGAATGTCAACGTGACAAAATTCAACATAATTCACTAATTATAATCTAGAAATTCCTAGTACCGATTGCAGGCGCATTGTACGTTCACACGCCGCGTTCGCACGTTACGATAAATAATTTCTGGATTATAATTGATGAATTATGTTGAATTTTGTCACGTTGACATTCGTCTAGTTGGCTTGGTCGACTAGAATCGTATTTCGCTGTCGTTTGTTTACCACAGCAAACGTTTTGTGTGATTGTGTGCGTGCGCAGGTTTGTAGTGACCACGCATTTCAATTATAATCAAGTTTATACTTTTGATAAAAAACAATGTTTAGGCTAATAAAAAAAATATTTCAATGCATGTACTATGATTATAACAAGGTTTTCTAATTGGGGTGTCTGAGGATGTGCGTTATTTCCGTTACACGTTGTATGTATATATATATATATATATATATATATATATATATATATATATATATATATTATGCATATGGGTGCATAGGGTTCTCACCAAGAACTTAGGGTCCCAAGCCAACCTCACCTACAAATGGTGCACCTGCCGATCAACGGACGAGGCTCTGGCAAACAAAATATCCCGATAAGCGGCAATAGGCTCGCCACCTATTACGTGGGATCAAAACACTGGCGAAAAGTGGGCGTTTAAAATGCCTCTGCCTACCATTTCGGGGAAACAGGCGTGAGTCTATGTATATATGTATGTAATAATAATAATATTCTACCACATGCACACATTGTCATCTAGACCCAAACTAAGCAGAGCTTGTATTATGGGTACTAGATAATGGATAAACATACATATATACTTCTTTTTTTGGAAATACATACATATTATACATCTAAAAATCAAAAATAATTTACATCTAAATATATATAAAACTCAAAGGTGACTGACTGACTGACATAGTGATCTATCAACGCACAGCACTAACCACTGAAGGGATCGGGCTGAAATTTGGCATGCAGGGTGATGTTATGACTTAGGCATCCGCTAAGAAAGGATTTTGATAAATTCTACCCCCAAGGGGATAAAATAGGGGATGAAAGATTGTATGAAATTTTGTCAATTTTAAACCGATCGGGCTGAGACTTTGCATGCATATAGCTACTATGACGTATGCATTCCTTAAGAAAGGATTTTGATAAATTATTACTAAGGGGACAAAATAGGGGATGAAAATTTGTATAAATCTTCTTAGATTTTCGACTGATTGAACTGAAATTAAAGAGTGGAGCTACTACGACGAAGACGTGCGCTTAAATAGGATTTTGATAATTTTAACCCCCATGGGGATAAAATAAGGGATGATGGAAGATGTAAATGTATTAGTTTGAACACTTTGAACTATCAGTACCTAATGGAAGGAATAAATTAAGACAAACAAAATAATTTTAGTTCTAAATGTTGACAATAGATGGCGTTGTGAATTACGTCATTTTTCTGAATCGCGGAGTTAAGATTTTCCGTGGATTAATGACCAGTTATTATTTAACTTTCTTCGTCAGTTAGGTTAGTTGTAAGCAGTTGGTTGGATGTTGTTGGTCGTTAAATTGTTTTGATTGCTGTATAGTACATACTATAGCCACAGTCAAATGTCTTTATACTGTGCTATAGCTAAATATTTCTAGCGGATTATATTTGACAATTTCGGCTGTTCTTTTCTTGGCATTGCATTTGCTTTGTTTCGGTTTAGTAGTTTTGATTATAGACTCGGCTTTGTATTTGGCATTTATTTTGTTTTCGTTTGGTTTAAGCATAGGTTTTGTCGGTTCGACTTTTTTAAAATGGCTAAAGTAAATCTGAACGTTAATGAAGAAGTTGAAGTTGAAGAAGAATGTACTGTCGTCCCTATTGTTGGTGACGGTGCATGTTTGTTTCGTGCTCTCTCTCTTATTCAATGTATGGAACACAAGATAGAGCGATGGAGGTGCGTTCAGACATTGTCAGATATGTGGTTAATGACTGGAGCAAGTTTTCAATTATGACCCACGATAGGAAAGGTAATAACTACTTAACACCTGACGAATATTTTGCTGATATGATGAAAAACGCTACTTATAGCGGACTTTGTGAGTTAATAGCAGCAGGATTAATATTCCCATTTAAGTTTGAAGTTTATAGAAACGTTCTCATATATACGGAATCTGGATCTAACGACTATTCACCTAATAGTTTGATAGTTTTAGCGCCTTATGACAGATTAGTTAAGAATATTGTGTACAAAGAAGTTTTTAGGCCCTAATTTTTACACACCCAAAAAAAGCAAAGCCGCAAAAAATATCATCATCATCAGCCTTTAACAGTCCACTGCTGGACTAGGCCTCTCCTTTGAAAGGAGGAATTGGCCTACTATACCACGCTGGCCCAACGGGTTGGTATAGGATTTGTATCAAGTTTTCCTTCTCTTACAGTGGTGTTCTCTGCACAATATGCTCCCTCTGTCGGCTCTTACGACACCCATGGCATGATATGGGGTGGTGACATTCCGTATTTTTAATCCGTCACCACACGGACGTAAAAATATACTTAATTAATAATAATACTTCTTAACGCGAGCGAAACCGCGGGCAAAAGCTAGTTAATATATTTAATAACTTTAAATAAAATCTTACCTTCTTTCATCTCTGAAAAACATCCACTGATCGTTGTAGTTGTGTACTGGTACAAGCGGGTAGGTAGTTAAAAATGTATGTGTTTAATACGCGTAGCAGCACACCTGCTGAAAGTTCCGCGCCGAACGTTCAGCGACTGAACTATCAGTCGTAGTATTCGATTGGTCATTATAACAGCCGAAAGACGTCCACTGTTGGACATTAGTCTCCCCCAAGGCTCTCCACATAGATCGATCCTGAGCCACCCGCATCCATCCGCTGCCCGCGTTCCCAGCAAGATCGTCAGTCCACCTTGCGGGAGGCCTACACCTGCTACGACGTCCTGTGCGTGGCCGCCAGTCCAGAACCTTTCTGCTCCAATGGCCACCGGTTCTTCTGCATGGAACATAGCTCTCTCCATCGCCCTCTGAGCGACCCTGAGCTTCCGGATAAGGCTCATAGTTAGCGACCACGTCTCGGCTCCGTAGATCATCACTGGCAACACACACTGGTGGAAGACTTTCGTCTTGAGACACTGCGGGATATCGGACGTGAAGGTATGCCGTAACTTCCCGAACTCGATTGGTATGATATACAAAACGCCCAGAACAGTTAGCATAATCTGACGGCGGTGGCTAATATTCGGTCGCGTAACGTTCCGCCCGATGTAACTCTTGACAGAAGGTGCCGCCGCGCTGAACACGACGTAATTACTCTTTATTCGAAAGAAACATTTGTGGATCGCACAAAGTGTCGTCTCGTGGGCAAATCGAATCCACGACACTCGGCGCAGTGCTAAACGGTGATGCGTTAAATCACTACAAGTAACATTATGTCACTTAAAATTATAGCTTCAATTCAAACAAATATTTACCTTTATTTTCACTTGACCGAGTTATTCATAGAGTATAGGGAGAGATAAAAGGGGTGGTGCTGCCATCAATGACATCACCTCCTCGATGTTTACGTATTACGGAGCTGCTTTGATCTACGCTGCGCCAGCTAAAGGTCGATTTACTCGATAGTAATAGACTATTGTTGACTGGACTGCTGTATATAACATGTTATACTGATGTACAATGTGGTGAAGCTTTCAATCGAGTTTGTTGAACTGTCGATGATCGCAGCAGTATTAGGATATGAATTGTCATATCCTCGAAAATGCGTTTCATCGATTAACTTATCAATTAGCTTTTCTATATGAGAATCAGTACTGAAGCCGGCTTTCCATTTGGGCAATAATATCTGTAATTCTGTTTTTTGTTTATTGACTCAGTTTGAAATCTCTACCATGCAATTACTTACTTAAATATTTATTGTTCTTGTTAAATCGGAAATTATGATTAAACGTTTCTAGGTTAATAAAATCTTTGATCTTTATACTAGGTCGCCATCGAGGGCACCTTAACAGAAAATAGATAAGCTTTTTCTTAGAAACGACGATTCATTCCAAACAACATCGAAGATCTCTAGGCAAGAGTTGGAACAAACTAACATGAACTAATGAATAGTAAATTGGTATAGCCTGACGCTGATACTTTTCTTTACAGCCTTTTGCTACCCTAAGCCACTCCTAGTTTGCGTCACAGTAGTGCTGTCGGTCGATAGGAGGATTTGGCCCACTATACCCCGCTGGCTAGACGGGTGCTACGGAGTTGGATGGTGAGTTTTGCGTATCTTCGCAAAGATCCTATTTGCTTCGCCTTCGCCATTATCCTTAGATGACGCCGAGACACACATATGATTTGGGGTGATGACATTTTGTATTCTTAATCCGTCACCACCTATGTGGTATAGACCGTATAGTCCATTACTTGCATGCCTATTATCTCACGAGTCGAATGCTTGAGTAAATAATAATTATTACTATTCGAATTTTAAAAGATAAATACCGACGTCTTACACATAACTTATGAGTAAGTACTAGGCGCAATATTATATTACATTCCTCAATCTTTGCACGTTTATATTTAAAACGTTGAAAGCAAATGCTAAGTCGAGTATAACGAACTATATTAAAAGCCGTCTTGCTACCTACATGGCGTTAACCGGGTAATTGGCTTCGATTCATTGACTCTCAATTATTTAATAGCTACTCCACTTGTGAGCTTATGAGGGTACACATTTCGGTATTACGTGCACAATAATCTATTTGTTACACTGTATTTAGACTTAGGGAGACGTTTCTGTTTGTGTCTTTATACAAAGACAGTAAAATGACGTGGTGAAATGTAGTGAAATAAACATATTTCACTGGATTTAAAGTGTACACCATAGGATGAACACTTTCATCACTAGTTTTTTTACTAATCTGTCATATAGATGTTTGACAGTCGTTCCAGAGAGTCAGTACATACCTTTGAATAGACAGACTCCAGTCTAAACCATGGAATATTGCTATCCCTTTGAGTGCTTGGCCATAGTAGCGCGGGCAGCCCGCGCGCGGGCCGCACGCGGCGCCGCGCGCGTCTTCATGTGTCCGCAGTGGCGCGTTCGCGGGTGCGGTGTACAGTGCAAAGAGTATACAAATACTACGTAAGAGTACAGTGTTTGTCAAATTTAGGATCGCGGCTTGATTATTATGAGTTTTCAGTTAGATGACGTTAACACCATAGTAACACTATGTCAATTTTTCACCAAATTCGCAACTATCTTATAACAAGGCTGTCGCCGTGCGGATAAAACAACCGCCTCACGGTCTGAGGGCGCGGGTTCAAATCACATTTATAACTGTTATAATAATTTTGGTTTTTATGATATTTGGAAAATGTTTATAAATATTTGGCAGATATTTAAAATAAAAATAATATTTTGAATAAAAATTGGCAAATTCTATTAACTTCAGGAACGACTGTAAGGGTTAAAAAGAGATATGTGGTAATGTAAATCTTTCTTTGAGCGTTATCCCAGTTTCAATCTGGGGTCTGCTTACTAGTCTAACCGGATTTGGCTGAATATAAGCTTTTCCACATAGCGACTGCCTGTCTGGCGTCCGCAACCCGAAGGGATAGCGATATTCGGTTGGTTTAGACTAGTGTCAGTTTATTTTAGAACTGACGCTCTGTAACGATTGTCAAAGATCTTTATGACAACCGGGACCGACGGCTTAACGTGCTCTCCGAGGCACGGGACAAGCGATAATTAACTAATATGTGGTAATGTAATTACATAAAACAAATTAGAATTTATATAGATACTTTGCATTTTTAAGTTCATCATTATATAATACTAGCTTTTGCCCGCGGCTTCGCGCGCGTTGAAGTCGGGCTAACATTAATTTACTTTCAGTCTCAAGTTGGGTGAGACTCTTGATTAGTCTTAAGAGTTCAGAAACTCAATAGAGTACAAAGTAATCCGGTCAGTATCCATGAGATTATCTATCATTATATATACCGAATATGTATCTATAAACACTTTCCCATTCATAATATTAGTAGAGTATTTCTGAAGATTGACTGATATGTAAGTAAAATATCTTTAGGGTTTCCTAGCCAAAGGCTAGGAGGCTTAAAACTGAACCCCTGATAGATTCGCCATGTCTGTCTATGTATCCGTTTCTATGTCACAGCCACTTTATGCCGAAACTATTCAGACAAAAAATTTCAAAATTGGTAAGTAGATGAATTGTGAACCGCTTTATTATTTATATACAAAAAAAAAATATCTGTCCTATACCAGTGGGATGCCTATGGAGATTTTTAAATTTAAATTTTTCTTTCCAAAACCCTTGGTGCTCAATATCAATAAACAATATCGATAAACAAACACTACAGAAACCAAAGTTATTTTTGCTGGCGAAAAATTGATACCTAGTGATATTTGGCTAGGGGGTTGACTTATGATAGGCTAGGGGGTGATGCTTATATTCAGTGAATCCCTCTCCTACGTTAACCTTGATGAGCGAGTTTGACTCGCACTTGATTTCATAATTACTCGTAATATCATTGCTCATAAAAGTTTGAGATCTGCACGCTCCGCATTATTTCCCGCTTGCCGCCCGCGCATTCACTACGGACACTTGTATGAAAGTCTTATGGTTTGAGTTTACCGCGTCACGCCCGCACCCGCGCCCGCCTTTCACTGTGGCCGAGCACTTGACAGGCAGTCGTTCCGTGGAAAAGCTTATATTCATATTCAGTGAATGCCGGGTAGATTAGTAAGAGAATCCCGGGTTGCAACTGGGATAACGCTAGAAAGTTGATGACAAAAGCATAGCCTGCATGTATATATAGAAATAAGTCCACTGTCACACCATAGATTATAAGTCTGACTGTCTCCGTGGTCCTGTGGATAGCGTACGCGACTGCTGATCGGGGGTCCCGGGTTCGATTCCCGGGTCGGGCAAAAGTGTTACCGGGTTTTTCCGAATTCTCGGTAGCAACACGGAGTCTGGTGATGTGCCCGGTAACGGCAATAGGCTCGCCCCCTATTATGTTTTTTTTGACAAATTATGGAAACCAAACTATTTACGGGCTAACCCCCCCAGGCTGGGCCCCTAAAGGAGCTCAGGCTAGGGAGAGTGTGGGACTCCCCGACGAGAAGCGCCGGGACTCACTAAAACTACCATAGTGTTCCTCTATCCGATTCCATTGAATGGCGGGGTCACGGGAACTACATTAGCATTACTGCCGCGACCCCGCCTGAGCTGACCCGACGAGGCGGGCCCCACCCTCACATGCTTCCATCTGCATCCATCATATTTGCCCTCATACATCCTCTCTTTCATACTACGAGCGAAAAAGAACGACGTAGTCTACTAATGCTACGAGAGGCGCACGCGGAACACGTGCGCCGCCTCGGACAGGTCGCGTGGGTTCCCTATCCCGCCCCGCCGCCTCCTTGATCGACATCCCAACACATCTCGCTCCGAACTATGGAACGAATCAAGGTCCGATGCGAGAGGTCGACCACTCCTATCGCCGCGACTAGGTCACGGCGCTGCGATGCCCAAGCAGAGCATTCCGCCAAGGTGTACAGCGCCGAGTCCTCTATTGGGTCACGGCGATCTCCGCAGTGGTGACATCCGGGCGTCTCCTTCCGGCCAATGCGGTGCAGGAACCGGTCGAAACAACCATGGCCGGTTATCACCTGTGTCAACCGGAAGGTGAGAGCGCCGTGTCGTCTCTCCAGCCACTCGTCGAGTACGGGCCTTACTGCCTCGACGCAGCGAAGCCCCACGCTGGGGTGCGTGAGTCGCTGACGCCATTCCACCAATAGGACCTGTCGGAGTTCCGACTTCCGCGCCTCAATCTCGTGAGGCTCGGGTTCTCCGCCTATTGACCGGACCTCACGGCGCCACTTATAAAGTGACGCCAGCAGCCCTGCCTGCAGGTCCCAGGGCGAACATCTGGCAAGGAGGGTCGTGGCTTCGAAGGACACCGTGCTGTAGCCAAAAACTATCATGACAGCCATGGCGCGCTGTGGTGCGCGAAGTTGCGGGTCGTCAGGTTCTCGTCCCAGATGGGACACCCGTATAAGGCCATCGACCGCACGACTCCCTCATAGAGCCTCCGGCATGAGGCGTTCGGCCCTCCTACCTTTGGCAGCAGCCTCGACAAAGCGGCCGCCGCCCCCAGGAGTCTAGGTGCCAAACGCTCAAAAAAGTCCACTGCTACCTGCGTAGGGATTAAGTCCATTAAGCTTTCCAAATCAAATCGTCTTTCCATATTTACAGCTCAATAAATACCTCAGCTTATTGCACTTCTCCTATGAAGCTTTAGTGAAAAACATAATAAAGACTGCTTTGTTTGTTCGGTCTACAGCTAGATTCAAACGCGTAGTGATTTACTGTGTAATTATCAAGTGGCCTCCTAAAACCAACTAACTATTGTATACAAGTCAGTGCCAGCATACGGCAATTACAGAAACCAGTGATTAATACTAATCCTAATGGTTATTGCCATTCTATAGAAGCACAAGGCGAAGTTTGGCCAATATTTGTAGAAACTCTATGCTAAACCTAAACGGAATCATATAATGAATAAGTCTTGATCGCCTTTAAATTCAATCGGGAACTGCTTGTATTATTTAAAAGTTTGTTTAATGCTGGACTTGAGTTGATATAATTATTATCTTACCATTGCAAAGCTTAGCTAGATTTTGCTACTAACATTTATGAAATTTGTCTCACTTGCATTATTTTTAGACGAAAAAGGTAAACTACGAGTACATACATAGTGTTTCAACAAAAGAATATTGTACAAATCGCTGATTTGAAAGTATTTCAGATCGTATTATTTCTAAGTACGAAATGAAATATGAATTGAGTATCCCTAAAATATGTGCGTGTGGTGTCACTTATCCATTTCAATCCGTCAGTGTCGTGAGAAGCGACTATTGAAAATACCCGAAGCTAATAGTATCAAGCCAGCGTGGTATAGTCCGCCAAATCTATTGCCACTTAAGCCATTGTGTCACAAATGAGTAAAGTCAAATATTCGACAAGTGTACAATGATAATATCTAGTAAAGTTTTATATTATCCGTGATCGTATCTATCATAATATATTGGACATACAAAATATCATCACGTGACAGTATAGAACCGATACTAAGGTTTCAAGCACTACAAATGCTTGACCCTTTTCGTCCATTCGTGTAACATTATCTATAGTATTAACTTTGATATTAGGGATCGTGTATTTTATTTTATTGTTGGCGGTTATCTCAAGACAAAAAGTTATTAAATATTTATTTATTACTCATAGAAATATGTGTTTAAGTAATTTATTACATTTAGAAAGAAAACCTATTAAATATTAGCACAATTTCTACGTTCCTTAATTTCTTGGAAATAAATATCCGTTTACACTAACTCGGTAAAGAGATTTTAACAAAAAATTGTTAAAGCTTTTCTTTGGATGCTTATTTTCTTCCTATTTCCTTGTTAAATTCTTTTTCTATTTCTTATTTGAGTCAATTGTGTAACTTAAACATAGTTCACTAAACTGTTTTACAATATACATTTAGTTTGACATTGGTTTTGTTAGAAATATCCAGTAACTTTAATAGGCATGAGATTAATTTATTTCGTTTAAACATCATTTGAATTTTGATTGAACGAAAGTAGCTTGATTAACCGAGCTTATAATTAACTAAAATCTATTACTCACAGAATTAACTGGCTTCTAATGTTAAAAAAAACAGTCATTTATTGAAGGGGCATATTACTTGGATGTGTATTGGTATTCAAAGAGGATGAATGGAGTAATAACTACTTCATCATGTTTGATATTAACATAACATACTCTTTTTATAAGCTAAATTGACGAAGTCCTCCTTTGCAGTGCTCCTATTTTTGGCTGCAAGGTCATGAAAAATCTTAGCCTAACCTAATGTCGATCTTAACTTAGAGACTTAACTATGTGGGTTACTATTTTATTGCTTTTCATTTCTTATTTTTAACCTACTTCAAAAAAAGGAGGAGGTTCTCAATTCGGCTGTATATTTTTTTGTATGTATGTACACCGATCTCGCCGAGGCTTCTGAACCGATTTACGTGATTCTTTTTTTGTTTGATGCGGAAAACATTTCGTATTGGAAACATAAAAATTTGATTCAGGTAGACCTAGTAGCTTTTATTTTATAAGCATTTTTTTATTTACTTTTACCTATTCCGATGTCTGAAATCAAATCTCGCAAGTAAAATTGATCAACTTCTCGGTTACCGATTGAGCTGAAATTTTGTATACTTATGTAAATTGGATGACAATGAAAAATTATTATGACAAAGAGCTGATCTGAATCAAATCAAATAAAATTATTTTTTTGTTATCACAGGTACAGATACATTTGTTATAAATACAAGCAGCGAGATCTTAAAATGATTGTGACAGTTCTCTGTGATATACCGTACTTAACGGTGTACAAATGTGAAATACAATATATATAAAGGTAATGAAAATGTGATAAGAATGTCAAGATACAATAATAATACTTCAAAAGGTAGTTATGATAATGTCAAAATACTAGAACATTAATTTTACAGGTATGTCAATAAAAATGTTTAATATATTGATTGTAGGTAATTAATGATATTAAACAACAATTGGAAATTAGTAAGCTACAATTTGTCTACAAGATAGTCCGTGACACTATAGTACGCCTTCGACACCAACTGGCTGCGTAGCTTACTTTTAAATATGTTAACGTTGTTTTCCTGACGCAAGCTTAATGGCAATTTATTGTACAATTTTGGCCCCATAAAAAATACACTTTTATTGAACATCGTTGTTTTGCAAGGTACCAAACATAACATGTCTTGGCTACGCAATCTATTTCTGTATTGAAATAAGTGCAAGTTTGTTTTTACGAATACCACAACCTCAAATATATATAGTGATGGATAGGTTAATACTTTTAACGATTTAAAATATGGTTCAAAACTATCAGTGGAATGTATATGACACATTGCTCTAATGCACTTTTTTTGAGCTCTGAATACTGAATCTTTATGTGTTGAATTGCCCCAAAAGATTATGCCATACCGCAAAATAGATGACACATAGCCGTGGTTGGCAGTAAGCACAGTGTCACGGCTGAATATTTGGCTTAGTTTGCACAGCGCATAGCACGTTTGACTTAATTTGTTGCACACTAGTTCTACATGAGATTGCCATGTCATTTTACTATCAACTTGTAAACCTAAAAACTTTGTCACATCAGTATATTGACTGTCCGCTATGGTTAATATTAAGTTGATGCAATATATACGGATTTCTCAAAGGCGTTTGACAAAGTTTACCATGATATACAATTGCTGAAACTTCAATCCTTGGGCATCACTACTGTATTCACGTTAAAATGGTGTAAGTCCTATCTCACCAAAAGACCTTCTACTGTCGTAGTAGACGGCGACAAATCTGAGCCGTATATTGCGACCTCAGGAATACCTCAAGGATCCAACTGGGGACCATTATTCTTCAATATATTTATCAACGACATATCAAATATTTTTAATTACTCTACACCATATCTTTACGCAGACGATCTCAAATTGATGCGCGTTATTTCTAATTGTAAAGATGTCAGGCTACTGCAATGCGACATTGACAACTTGAACCAATGGTGTATGCGCAATAAAATGTACCTTAACCAAAATAAGTGCTACCACATAAAATTTACCAAGAAGATCAGACCGACCCAATCCAATTACAGTATTCAGGGAAACATAATTAAAGAGGTATCGGTTATCAGAGACCTGGGCATTTATATTGACAGTCAACTAACTTTTGTAGACCACATCGACACAATGCTAAATGCCGCTAATCGTGCATAAGGATTCGTAATAAGATCCTCGAAGGAATTTAGAAACTCTTCAACCTGCTTACCTCTATATAACAGCTATGTGCGTAGCCACCTAGAGTACTGCAGCGTAGCATGGAGTCCATCATATGAAGTTCACGTTAACCGGATTGAAAAAGTTCAAAAGAAACTTGCTCAGCATCTCGCTTTTAGATTCCGCGCAAGAAATTCGAGATCTTATATAAGTAGACAGAATCATTTTAATCTCTCATCCCTAGAATCACGCCGCACCATCGCTGAATTGTCTTTCTTATATAAGCTGCTAAACGGTGGTATCGACTATTCAAAGCTTCAAGAAAAAATAGCTTTCAATATCCCGTCTAGAACCCCACGATATCCACGTTAGTTACTGGTTTTCTATTATCCATACCACTCAATACCTTGCTTAGAAAACCGTATACTGCCATATTTATTGTTTTACCTTTTCTAAAGCCCATTTGTGAAGATGGAATCGAAAGGTAGCCATAGGAACTCGGTAATTAAATGACAAAACTGTATCGAGTTTGAGCTCGTTTGATTCCTCTTGACGAGCACCGTGGTGCGAGTAGTAACTAGGATCCTCTAGGGTCCGATGAAGGAGCCAGAAGGTGGCCATACAAACTTAGTATTTACAAAAATCTATTTGACTTGCACAATGATGACAATGGTGCCTTCAAGGACGTAATTTTAATTCAAGTTATGTGTAACAACGGCAGGTGCCCAGCAGTGGGACAGTCTATATGCAGGGCCGACTAGGCTAAACTAAGCCTAGATGTCTGTTCGTTGTACGATACGTAATTCATTATAAATGTCAGATAATACCTTGAAACTACGCTCAATATTCAAGTAGCAACTAGCATTAATATTGATACCGAAGTTCGCCTTATTTGGCAAGACTTCATTAAGTTGAGCGTACATATTTCACTCAAAGTAATAAAATCTAAGTTGGTGACATTAACTGGTAAACATGATAATCACTTAATCTTGACACACAATGAAAATTATGTCACAACTGCGCGCTGGCAACTCATTGATCGGACTCATTTCTGCAAGAGTATCATAAATTCTTGTGGCGATAGACGCGAAATCTGATTGGACACTTTGCGCGCGTAGTTATATGTGAAGGCAAATGTGGATGAATTTCAGTTAGCTAGAATTAATTGGGTTATAAAAAATCTTTGAAAAAATACTTGTTTATTTTTTGTGCTTATTTTTGCTTAGCCACAGTCAAGAAACTAAGTAGTATATCTAGTAATACATAGTTTAAAAAAGCTTAAATGGCGTTTAACTTAATGTTTGGATTTTTTATAATTTAAAAGTGAAAGAAATAACTACTGATTTAATATTTATATACCCGATCAGAGAATATTTTATTCAGTAAACTATGATATTTACATATCGTAGCTTAAAGAATAAATACGACTTGATGATATTTGTTAAGCCATGCTACTTACCTATCGTCCTTAATCGAAGTATCTTTAATATCAAAAGCCAAAATATTATTAATAGTTACTGATATCTTTCTGAACAGTAAAAAAAAATACTTTTAAACTAGTTTTTCTAAAAAGTCACCTCTTTCGAAAAACTACTGCAAAAACATCTCGTGAAATGTTAAATAAATTATATTTCTACTAGGTTAATATGCACATTCCTTATAATTATAGTAAAAGCTTTGTCTATTTATCCAACAAAGCCCAACGTAAATAAAATGGAAGGTTAATAATAGTCTTTTGTTAAATGCCAACCGTATTCAGTTCAAAGACTTTATCATGGAGCTACCTGCTTACGTAGAAGTCAAAATTAATATATTCGGTTAGACGGTTCATTTGGAGTTTATTTTTATCAAATGTAGTAAGAGAAGGCAACTATATTACAGTGTTTTTGTGAGTAATGCCATAGACCATTATATCTCACCTCTTCCGCCTGCATTATTAAGTGAAAGCTATAACCGGCGACGAGCTTTCACTGCAAGAAAAAATGCTAACAGTAAACGTATGTTCTTAATAAACAAAAAACATCCATTTTATTTTCGATACACAGTGCGACACAGGGGCTATCGTAATGGTATAAATCTTTAGCATTTTGACGAGCAGTCTGCTAGAACCTCATATTGATATCGTATAAGCAGGTTGCGGTGTATTGTACGCCAGGCGCTTTGACTTGCAGACCAGAATTACGTGAGTCATGATGCCAACCCCTTTTGACAATTGAGTTCGTACCGCCGGCCTGCCGCTGGCTTATAATTATGTAAGACGGAAACGTGAACGGTAGGCGAGCCTTATGAAACTGCGGTTACTATAACGTACCAGATGTCAAACTTGTATCCAATTGAGTTGTCAGTCTATCTTTATCAAAATTAGTGAATATTGGTGTTGCATGTCTTTGTGATGTCTCCCCTTTTCAAGTATTAAATTTATAGATGTGGTTTGTTTAATAAGCCTCACTTGTATTCTTAAATAGTCGCCAGGTATTATTGATTTCTTATTTACAACCTATTCGAGAGACTCGTCAGTGGTCATCTCTACTACACCGACGTAGATAGGTACTACCCGCTCAATTTTTAGAAGTTACTATTTCGGGTCCTTGTAAGTATTAAGCACATTAAGTTGGGTATTTTTAACCGTACATTATAAGGTTATCCTTATCTGACAAAAAAGTTAAGAAAATTGGCCTCAAGAATCTAGTCAATCTGCTTTATACTTCATCATCATCCTATCAGCCGAAAGACGTCCACTGCTGGACATAGACCTGCCTAAGGCTCTTCACACAGACCGATCCTGAGCCACCCGCATCCATCCGCAGCCCGCGACCCCAACAACATCGTCCGTCCACCTTGCGGGTGGCTTACCTCTGCTACGACGTCCTGTGCATGGCCGCCACTCCAGAACCTTTCTGCTCCAACGGCAATAAGTTCTTATGGCTATGTATCAGGCTTTATACTTATTTACATTAATAATTAATTTTACGCTTTTAAAATACGGCAAATAACACACTGCTCTCTGAATCGTCTGCTCTCTATTCGTCGGTCGGTGATAATAGAGGTCGGCATCAGTTCAACTTAATAGGTTATTTTAGGTTTTCTTGTGAACCGGAACACAAAAATAGGAGCCCTGCGAAGCAATAGCGAATCGCTAAAGTTCCGGTTTATTCGTTAATGTAGCGAACAATGGCAGAAATAGAACACGTGACTAATTCAGCCAATCAAAGCGCACATGGCGTTTGGTTATTGCTTACTTATTATTTTACGCGTGGATTCGGTAAGTTTATCAATTTCCAAAAATCAGGGCATAAAATAATACAATTTACCTCTCGTTTAGAATCCTACGAAAGTTTATAAATTTCCTAAGAAATGTATAAATTTTCGGGTCTTGTTATTTTCCGGTGACACACACACACACACACACACACACATATATATATATATATATATATATATATATATATATATATATATATATATATATATATATATATACGGGGTGTCACAAGACCCATCACCAAGCCGAAGTCTACTCGTTATGGATATTATGCCAAGTCATACTAATCAAAAATAACTGGGAAACAATATTTTTTTAAGCTTAAAAAATAGGCACATTTTATAAGCAGCAATGTATAGCGCGCGAAATGCATCGTGCCTACAACGACCCTATCTACCTACAGCGAGAACGTTGGCTGGTACCTAAGGTCGGTTTCAGATTAGCGTATTTTTCTGCGTGTATACGGTCGTTTCAGCATACGCGCTTACATGCGCGCTTCAAAAAACCGAACTCACGTAAACAGGCATATTTCGGAATGTGCGCTCGAAATGGTAGTGACATCGTGTCAGTGTCAACATGGACTCTGACGGCTCAAGCTTATACGAGCTTAGAAGCGCATCAACGCTCGTACGACTTGCACGTGTGCCAAAAAGGCGCGCCTATACACGCCTACATGCGCTTCCAAACAAACAACGAGCTTATACGCGCGTATTAAATTCTAATCTGAAACCAAAACGGCGGCAGTTTATGATAACGTGGTCACGCGGCCGAGGGTAACGCCCAGTAGCTGATTGATAGTAGCGCATACACTGCGTTGAGGGAAATTTAAAGCCGTTTATTTTAGGGACATATTGAAAATTTTGTTTATATTCATTTAGAAGAAACTTTACATTTATCATTCAAAACACGATTTTGGAATAATTAGAAAAAAATAATTCGTCACTTTGAGCCTCAGTATCTCCTGAACTAGGCATTTCCCAGGTATGGTGCAGAAGTAAAAAATGTTCATAATGATTGGTACAATATAGTGTTTCAGATTCCGTTAAGGGTCTTTTTGCATCCTGTATAAGTATATTGAAAATGTTTGCCTCGTTAGTCTCGCGGGACTGCCTCGTTATTCTCGCGGCATAAATGTGCGCGTGGGATTGGCAGGTCTCGAGTTCGATTCCCGGATCGGGCAAAGTGTTACTGGGTTTTTCCGAATTCTCAGTAGCAGCACGGAGTCTGGTAAAGTGCCCGGTACGGCAATAGGCTCGCCCCCTATTACGTGGGACCTAAGAATTTATGGCGAAATGTGGGTGTAATATTACACATCTGCCTACCCCTTCGGGGATACAGGCGTGAGTTTATAGATATTGAAAACGTGCTTCATACTCATGTGTAATTGTTGATTTTTGAATAATATGTGTTTTCCAAACAGATCTTGCAAAAAACATGGAATTTTAAGCTCGAAGTCTGGATGCGCATCTCAAATAAAACTAGGATAATTAAGACTTGTTTTTTTTAACCCTAGAATACTAATCATCGCTTGAGAGGCCGCGTTCGGTTGATTTTTAAGATTAATTTTAAATTACGTCCATGTATCGCGGGATGCGTTCACGCCAACACAGTGCACCCTGAGACGCAGTAGAGAGTGACCTTGCGTTCAACGGGCAATACTCAGGTATCGAGTTATTGACCTCACGTTTGCCTGGGAGTCGATCATTAGTATTAAAGGTAAGTTTTTTACAAATGCCGTTTTTAGTTTTTTGCAATTATCTCTTTATATATTTGTAACAATAAGTTTGATTTAACGGAGAATTGATCATTTTGTTTCATAGATAAATCTCGACGAGAACCAGATAACAAACTATTTGGAAAACGAAGATTCGGACAGTGAAACTCAAGATTACGATTCAGACGACAGTGTGGCTCATCCTACTTTTTTACCCTCGAGCTTGATGATGATCTCCAAAATATTGCTCCAATCAATCTTAATATACCTACCGGACATGTCAAATACAAACAAGCACAAGCACCGATTTAGTAGCCGCTCTACAAATCCAATCTCGATCTCTAAACTGCTGTAATTTTGATAGAAAAGTATTGTCTGATTTTAATTTACTCTCAAGCTAAATATCTTATAATTAGAATGGTATTTTTACCCGACTACGGCGAAGCCAAAAGGAAGGGATATGTTATTGGCAGTCTATGTATATATGTTTGTATGTTCCACCGTGGCGCCTAAATTACTGAACCGATTTTTATAAATGGGGTGTCAATAGATTCATAATAATGGCGCGGGTGACATGGGCTATATAAATTTTATCCAAATTTTCTATTACGGAATTAATAGCTCAAATTCCAACCTCAAAAAAAATTAAACTGCGATAATCATTACGCATTTGGTATCAAAAGAAAGGTATTGGTGAGCACATTACGAATGTGTTATATTAAACTGTTTCAGTCAAAATATAGCTTTAAATCGCGGTTGTTTTTACAATTCACGCGGTTCAGACGTTTTGCGTTACCTATTTTTCTGTCTTTCTTCCTTTAAATATGTCAATCTTAATATTGCACGGTGAGTTTACATGGGGATACGGCAAAGGATAAAATAAAATAAAAAAGTTTAAAAACTATAACCCGACTACGTCAAAAAAGGGTCTTAAAATAATGAAACAAGAAAATAGCTCATACAGATATAAATCCAGAAAAGTATAAGTACAGGAATGTTCAAGCTAGAGCCGTGGTCGCACCAGTTGTATACCCATTGTGGGTGCCAGGAACACTCACCTGCCTTAAACAAACATGGCAGGTAACTTCATGTACACTAGTATACAATAGGTGCGACCACGGCTCTAGCTTGAATATTCCTGTACTTATACTTTTCTGGATTTCGAGTTTCGAAAATTTGCGGCAATTTGCAGCATAAACAGCTGTATCTTTTGATTGCGATGGCTTAGAAGTTTGATTTTTTCACAGCTTTAAGGGACAGTAGACTTGCCTGTTTGATATAAATTTCAGTTTGATACGTTTACGCGTTTCTGAGAAAAAGGGTCTTGACAGACGGACGGACAACAAAGTGATCCTATAAGGGTTCCTCTATTTAATTTCGAGGTACGGAAAACTAAAAATAAAAAAAATTACCCTTGCAGATAGGTTATACTTAGCAAAGCCTGAGTAGCGATAGTTCAGTAGGAAGATCAATAGACTAGCATTCAGAGGGACTTGGGCGCGCATCAACATCGTACGTCTTGCACTACTAAGTTATATGTACCTACTGGAAAACAAGAACTAGGCTTCCAAGCAAAATCATTCAATCATCCATAACTATAATGTAAGGATGATTATATATATTATGAAAGTTTTAGTAGCAATTGTGAAATTTTACCAGTAATCGGCAAAAAAGTCACTCCAATTAGATACTAGTTTCAACCGGTTAAAGGCCTATGTAGAATGCTGTGAGCACTCACAACCTTAATCCTGTGTTCGTAGAAAAGATACCCACATGAATGCATTCACTATCTTGGGTCCATATTGGATCACCTAAATTCTTTACCCAAAATTGTTCTTCCTAATGGTTTGTAATCCGAATGATCACTCTTCCTAAAACTTTGCATCCTAAAGTTTTCATTAATACTATTTGTAGTACAACCGGCGATGTTCATAACACTCATGTTTCCGAAAATTGTAATTAATAATCTCATTAATGTAAATATATTTTAACTCCTACTGTTTTTTATCATAACGCTTTTATCCCTAAACATATTTACCATAATATTTTCACTCATACTCAGAAAGAAACAATTACTGTTTAGAATGATTAAAGGTTGTTTCACTGATTTTTGTTTTAAATGAATTAAATTCAGATCAGAGTGTCGTCTTGGGGGCACTATGAAAAAAATACTTAGAAAAATGTCGCGACCAATTTCGAGGTAGCGCTCGCCGACCGCTGCCACGGCACCGCTCGCTACGCTCGCTCCGCTCGCTACGCTCGCTCCGCTCGCCCGTAGTTGGTCACAGTTCTAACCTAACCTAACCTATAGATCCCTTCCACATCGTTGGCTAAATTTTTCTAAGTCCTCGCGCAGTAGCTTACCCAAGCTTACACTCCAACCGAAAATCAAAAAACACGACTCATTTACGGTTATCTTTATGGCCTGGGAGTTTATATCGTAGTTTTAACCGTACCTAAACCAATAACTATAGGACCGATTCGGTTCTGGAACTTGTATATAATACTGATTATTATGAATAAAAAGAAATCTAAACCAAAAATATATGACTTTGAATAATAGTGTAAAAGATGGTTATGTTGAGAAAATACAGGAAAACAAATAAGAGTTTAATAGGTGTTTATTGCTACAGACATTATGAAGTTGAATGCTTCGGAATTATGAAAATTAGAGACAGGGTAGTTAGGAAGTGTGATTGTTAGGATGAAAAATGTTAGGAAGAACATTTTCGTATTTCCAATTATCGGAGTTGAAAATTTAGGTGAACTTTGGCGCACCCCACTATCTTAGTACTAATCTACCGCACATCGCTAAAAGGACATCGTCGGTCTGAATCACGAACGTAACAGTTTTCGATTAATCCTCTTTTGGGCGGGAGGGAATTATGCCGAATGGTAAATGCAATCTGGTTGCATCGAACTCTCGTGTGTAGAGGGCTTACCGTAGCACATGTGTAAAGATGTCCCTTGTCTGCATGTTTGTGGATCATCTTGAATCAACATGTGCGACTATTTATCGTTGCTATTCAATTGTAGCTCGTTGTCCAAATGGGGTCTCTGGGATTGGAGTTTGGTACCCAATCAGTTCATTCTTCGCTACGGTACTGCAAAATTTCCCGTCATGCAGCGTTATTTTAAGGCAGTAACAAAAAAATACAAACAAGTTGTAAGCGCAGCTCGTTTGCATTATAAGGTAAAAACTTTGTGTGTGTGTAATATTACACCCACATTTCGCCATGAATTTTTAGGTCCCACGTAATAGGGGGCGAGCCTATTGCCGTACCGGGCACATTACCAGATTCCGTGCTGCTACTGAGAATTTCCTAACGGAAAAGTCGGAAAACCTAATAACACTTTAATGCTAATAATAGCTTGATAAATTGAAATCTAAAAATCGTTGCAAATTTACGACAACGCTGGGCGTCTGTCTTAAGAAGATTACAGAAAATAAGATAATAAAATCTTATTCTCGGAGTCACACAAATGGAATAATTTTTATTCCAATTTTAGATGTTCCCGGACTTTATAAGTGTTTAATGGCAGTTATAAATGTTAATCCGGTGTAGTTTTGGCCGATATTTTAAGCACTTGTTGTGTGCGCTGTGCACTATAATTATAAAAATGAAACGAGTAGTGTCTGTTTCCAATATGGCTGCAATAACATTGATATTTTGCATACTTTGAAACTGGGTTTCGAAAATGTCTATTGTATAAAAAAATAAGATAGTAACATTTATAAGTTTTAAAAGAGAGGTATGAGTTTTCTTCTCATACCCCTCCCTATCCCGAATCTGGATGGACAAATATTATATAAATATTTAATTGTTCTGCAACGTTCATAAATTTACCATATTTGAATTAATGAATTTGAATTTATTCAGCGAATAATATATAAAATTCTATTTATTGTTTTGATAAAGGTACTTAGAAAAATAAATGCTATATTAAGTTTGTAAGTATATCATAAGCTGGGTTCATACTTTTAATATAAAGCTCTCTCGTTAGTGCATGATGATATTAGTAAGAAATTCATTATGTAACTATTATAAATATGCCTAATATTGAGAAACAGAGCAGCTTATAATAATATATAACGTTCGTGTGGTACAGATATAAAAGGACCTAAAGTAAAGCCAGCGAAATTTTTACCATTTGCAAATCGATTTCCATTTCTATGTAGCAATGTAACTACTTTCCCATTTGGTGCGTTGAAATTCGGTGGCGGGTTAACACATGCCGCGAGGGTGAGTTAAATCTGTTAGTATCTATTACCGTTGACCAAAATCAAGAGTTTAAGCGTTAGTATTCTGTCAGCTTACTAGTAATACTGTTAAACTCACTGCAGTTTTGAATAAATTCAATCCTACCCGACATATGTATCTAATAGGCAGACTGTTTATTCCTAGCATGTAGAACTTGCTGTACTCGTGGCTTTACTCACATTGAAAATCATACATTCCATCGAAAGTTATTTTAAAGTAAAGGAATAAACAAAATCTCTTAAGGTTACAGTTCACGTTGTAGGAAAATATAAAATGCATATCTGCCTGCTAAAGTGTCAAAATTAATATTGTTTTGACCTTTGGTGTGCATACTTATTTAAAGATTTGAACTGCTTCATAAAGCAAGATTTGCAAACGATCATTAAGTCTTGGAATAGTTTCGTAGATCAGTAATTCACTCATTTGAAGACCCACCTCTCAAATTTTGCAATATTTACTTTTTTTAGGAGAACCTGCCTCAAACTTTTTATAAGGAATCAGACAGGTCCATATCAGAGTGCTTTACCCAAATGTGCATCAGAAAAAACTGTTTATTACTAAATATGGTAAACTTGGAAGTGTAGCTAAAAATGTATAGCTAACTTGGCCAAACACATTATTTTCCAATGTGTGTTTAAACACTAAACAACATTTTGATTTAATCATAATGTATGTATATCTGTTATTATCTCAGATTTGTCGACAAGCATTTGAAAATAATGGCTCAGAAACCAACTAAAGGCCTCACAAATATTTATATCATCAATTTAATTATATTTTTAATAATTAAATTATTATTAATGGCCATTGAGAAATTAAAACAAAATGTTATTGCCCCCGGAGATCCTACATAGTGGCCTACAGACTTGAATAAAGTACAGACCTGCTCGACTTCTGTTTTACAAAAGGCGTCCCGAACAATTTTGGAACAAGCAAAACGAGTACCGTTCTAGCCTCCGATCATTCCCCGGTAGAAATAGTGCTAAAAAGGATAATTAAAGTAGTACCTAAACCTTTCAAGTTACTCTCCCATAAAACTAACTGGGAGCTCTTCAGACAGCTACTGACACAGCGGTAGAACATTTCAATACCTGCCTTCAACAATTTGCCTGGTTTGCTACCCCAGTTGCCGCAGACTCGTACCATAGACATGAGTACCCAACATCTGTAAGAGATTTATTAGCTGATAATCGAAAAGCTCAGAAAATGTGTCATCAACAGGTTATCCTATTGATAAAAAACATCTAAACTATCTTCAAACAAAGAGACAATGAGAACCAGGGCATACAAACATTTCTAGAAAACCTTGATGCTACAGTAGAGACAAATTACTCTTTGTGGAAGGTCACTAAACAACTGAAACGCCCGGCAAATAATCAACCTTCCGTCCGTAAAAGTAACTTAGAATGGGCTTTTAGCGATGCGGACAGAGCTGCTTGTCTTGTACACGCACAACTCTCATCTTTTCTTTCCAAGAATGCTCTCTTGAATCCTTTCCAATCCGGTTGTCGCCCTGGACATAGTACCACCACAGCATATTACTGATGAGATAAGGCTGGGCATGGATGGTGGAAAACTCACGCTTCTGTCCTTACTTGATTTTAGTAACGCCTTTAACACTGTGGATTTCCACATCCTGCTTGCCATACTCCGCTCTATTAACATATCTCCAACGGTAATTGACTGGTTTCGTAGTTATCTGTTTGGACGCCGACAGCGTATACGCGTTGATGAGTCGTACTGCTCATGGTGTAATACATCTGTCGGTGTACCGCAGGGTGGAGTGCTATCACCATTACTTTTCGCAATTTTCATAAATTCTATCTCCAAAAACTTACTTTCGTCCTACCACCTTTATGCAGATGATTTACAGATATATTCACAGGCACCACTCAAGACGATTTCAGAGGCGTTTACTAACATAAACTTGGATCTGGCGCAAATTTGTACATGGAGCAGAAAGTATGGCCTAAAGGTGAACCCGTCAAAAACACAAGTTATTCTGATTGGCAGTTCCAGGATGATTTCCAGGGTAAACTGGCCGCAGCTGCCTCAGATTGAGTTCGACGGTCAGGTATTAAGAATCTCAGATAGTGTAAAAAACCTGGGTATTTATCTGGATAAAACTTTATCATGGGGAATTCAAATTCAGGAAACAAGTCGCAAACTGTTTGCCTAAGCAGGGTCATTGCGTAGGTTGCGGAACTTTCTTCCCACAACTACCAAGATTGCGCTTGCACAATCCTAGCTTCTCCCAATACTCGATTATGCCGATGTCAGCTATCTTGATCTTAATGAGGACCAACTTGATAAACTTGAGCGTCTCCAAAATTTCTGTATTAGATTCATTTTTGGTTTACGCAAATATCATGTTTCTGAATTTCTATCTAGGCTTAAGTGGCTCCCAATTCGTCTTCGCCGGAATACCCATATTCTTATGTTACTGTATAATGTGTTATTTAATCCAAATACGCCCACATATCTCAAATAACGTTTTAAATTCCTCCATGACACACATTCAAGGTCCCTGAGGTCGTCGGTGGATCTGAGACTGCAGATTGCCAACCCATTCCACAAACTTCTACGATAAATCCTTTGCTGTTCAAGCTGTACGTATGTGGAATGCACTTCCGGTTGAAGTTAGGCAAGCTAAATCACTCAATATATTTAAAAATGCATTAAATAAGCCCTATTTGTCATATTAATCTGTTATCTAAACTTTACCACTGCTCTCTGCAATTATATAAATATATATATAAAGTCTTTCGACTGGGGGTTAAGGGATTTCTACTGCATTCTTTCCATTTTATCCTTCTACTATCGTTTGTTTCTTCAAATTATGAGCGGGCGTAGATTTGCGGGCGAGGAGATGGTAAGTAAAACAGCATTTGTACATCACTTCAGTTATTATTCTATATTCACAGTATAATTGATTAGGTATCGCAACAATTACAATTTCTATCAAAAATTAGCGTCCACCGATCACGTGGCCACGAGCGCCTGTTCAGCTGTTTCCTCGTTGACTGCGATTCGAACAGTGATGCTCACCTCGCCAGAGCCCGGTGTTCGCTATTGGAATGTCGTTCTTCTTGGCGGCCTGTAACATTGTAGCAAACCTCATTGGTAGCCACCAACGAGGTTAGCCTATATATATATATATATATATATATATATATATATATATATATATATATATATATATATATAAGCAATCAAAAATCAGCGTATATATATATAATATTTGAAATATAATCTAAAAAATCTTGAGAAATTCATTATATAAATTCAAATTATGTTGTAAAAGCTTTTAATACTATAAATTTAAAGAAGACTGCAGACTTAAGGGGAAATTCCGTTACTATTACCAAGTCCATTATTGCTTTAGCTGCTAACAGATTAGCTTTAATATTTAATAAGTGTATTGACTGTGGTGTATTTCCTGATTTTATAAAAGATAGCAAGGTAATACCTTTGTACAAAGCAGGTAGCACATCAGACCCCACCAACTATAGGCCAATTTCTGTGCTGCCCACATTTAGCAAAATTTTCGAGAAATTGATACTAGACCAACTGCAAAGTTATTTTAATAACAACGAGCTTCTACACTCTAAACAATTTAGTTTTACAAAGAGGCGCTCCACGACCGATGCCGGTGTTGAGCTTGTAAAACATATCTTTGATGCCTGGGAGGATTCACATGATTGTGTAGAACATGATACATTGATCAGAAAATTACATCAGTATGGTTTAAGTAGTTCTGCTCTGCATCTTCTTACTTCATATTTGAATAATAGGATTCAGAGAGTTGATGTCAAAGGGACGCGTTCGCATGGGTCTGTAGTCAAAATGGCCGTCCCACAGGGTTCAATCCTTGGTCCTTTTTTATTTTTAGTTTATATTAATTACTTACCACACCTCGTTAATGACAAGCACGGGATAGAACTGTTTTCTGATGATACCTCACTTTTATTTAAATTAAAACGACAGCAAATTGATATGGACGATGCGCGATGTAAACATTGCTATGTCAAAGGTGGTTCGCTGGTTTGAGGTTAACAACCTGCTTTTAAATAGACTTAAAACTAAATGAATTCGATTTTTGATGCCTAACGTCAAACAAGTGAACACCTCAGTAAAGGTTAAGGATGATGTGTTGGATCTTATGGATAACACCAAATTTTTAGGCATTACACAAGATTCTAAGCTGCAATGGGGACCACATATTAGTAAATTGTCGAATAGACTCAGCTCTGCAGCATACGCAGTCAGGAAAATTCGCCAGTTAACTGACATTGACACCTCCAGGCTTGTATATCATAGCTATTTTCATAGTCTAATGTCATACGGTATTCTCTTGTGGGGAAATGCTGCCAACATTCAGACCATCTTTGTTCTGCAGAAAAGAGCTATTCGAGCAATTTATAATTTGGCTTATGGGGCTTCGTTAAGGAATACATTCAAGGAAATAAACATTATAACAGTTGCAAGCAAGTACATTTATTCCAACCTAATATATTTATTCCAAAACAAGGCCTCATACTCAAAGAAAAGTGATATCCACAATTTGAATACTAGAAATAAGAGTAAGCTAGTAGTGCCGGCTACCCGGCTAGAGAAAATAAAAAAATCTTTTCAAGGCCAATGTGTGCGCTTTTACAATAAAGTGCCAAGCAATATTCAAAATTTAAGTTATAATAAATACTAAAAAGATTATAAAACGTAAACTTTGTCAAAAAGGGTACTATTCAGTGCTAGATTATTTTGAAGATAAAAATGCTTGCGATTAATTTGCTTGGTCCCACAGGCTACTTATATTTGATTAGTGTTAAGTTTCATGTGAGTGTGAGTTATTGTGTCTATATTGTGTCTATAGTTAGTACTTTTATATTATTATTAAAAAAGCTTTATTAATTGACAACAACATTATATACACACCAGCTCATATACCTATGAAAAATTCAATGTAGTTACTAAGTTTTTAAATTGTATATGTAGAATCAAGACGTAGAAAAGAGTGGCCCGGAGTTTCTTTCCTGATTCTTCTCACGAGGCTCTACTTTCTGAACAGGCATTTTTTTCAATGCTCAACAATGTTAATATGCATAAGTAACTTTTTTATTTTTTTATTTGTATGTCTTTCTGACAAGTCCAAAAAATTTAAACATTTTTATGGAAATAAACATATTTGAGTTTGAGTTTGAGTTCCTGTTTGTGAAAGTTACCTGGACAGATTTGGCTTCGTTGGCCTTGATTCGCCAGGTTTGAGCCATTTGGATACTTGATCGAGACTGTTTTGAAGCTTTTGTGTTGCAATGTCTGGTGAATTGTCCATTGATAAAATTACTGTGTCATCAGCAAATGTTCCAGTAACTACTCCATCGATTGTAGGGAGATCAGCTGTAAAAAGCAGATACAACGTGGGACCCATGACGCTGCCTTGCGGAATTCCACCTTTGATAGCACACAAAGACGTTAACTCTTCTCCTTATTTTACAAAAAAAAGTATCTGTCGCTAAGGTATGACTTTATGAGGTTGTAGAAGTTAATAGGTAGGTCCTTTTTATCTTGAAAAGGAGTCCGTCATGCCACACTCGATCAAATGCCTGAGATATATCCAGGAACGCTGCGACACAGTATTGTTTTGCTTCAAGAGCTTTGTTTATATGCTCCACTATTCTGTGTACTTGTTCAAGAGTACCATGCTTTCGACGAAAACCAAACTAATGGTCAGGAAGAATTTGTTTGCGGCAATAATCGGGGATAATCTTAGTAAAATAACTATCTCCATGGCTTTTGAGGATATGGGTAACAGGCTAATAGGTCTGTATGATTGCGCCTCAACTGGTTTTTTTCCAGTCATGTCAGTTTCCATTATTATAACTTGGGCTAATTTCCATCCACCTTTCCCCTTCGTAGGATAGCATTATACAGGATTCTTAGGCTTTTTCCTGTAAAAAGGTCGTAACCAGGAGATTTGATCCAACGCCTTTATTGCTGTTTTGATTTCATTATAAGTGAGCTTATTAATAGGAGGATCGAGTTGATGGGTTTGGCCCAATAATTCTGTGACTTCTTGGATTTTAGAGGAGCCTGTATCTGGATTTGGAATATAGACCTGTTTGAGATGTTCAACAAATGTAGATAGATAGATAACAACTTAATTGCGCAAATACAATTGTTACAAATGATGTAAAGATATCTTAAATTTACAAGAAATGGTAAATGCACATGGGCGGCCTTATCGCAAAATGCGATTTCTTACAGGCAACCTTAGGATGGACAGACTGGAAAGGATAGGTTTGATGGTGTAGTGATCAAATATATGTGGAACCTTATAGTTATTTGAATACAATGTACATACATATGTAGGTATATATCGTCATCATCATCCTCTTAGCGTTATCCCAGTTTCAATCTGGGGTCCGCTTACTAGTCTAACCGAATTTGGCTGAATATTAGCTTTTCACGGAGCGACTGCCTGTCTGCCCTCCGCAACCCGAAGGGATAGCGATATTCCATGGTTTAGACTAGTGTCAGTTTATTTAGAAGGTAATGACGCCCTATAACGACTGTCAAAGATCTTCATGACAACCGGGACCGACGGCTTAACGTGCTCTCCGAGGCACGGGACAAGTGACAATTAACAATTCATTACGCACATAGCTCCAAAAAGTCATTGGTGCACGCCGTGGATTCAAACCTGATACCCTCAATTTGGTCAATGGGACAGTCGTATATCACGCTCCCGTCACTCTGTGTCCGTGTTACGTAATAAAACTACAATCGTGGATCCTTACTGATGTGTTCGCTAGTGGATTGATAGGCCGCAACCTGACCTGACTCCATAGGGTTTTATTAGTGGATCGAGGTTATAAAATTTATGTAAAAAGAAGAAACGGAGTCGCGAGAACGCGAGAAACATGCGCTGTAGGTATTCCGAGTGCGGAATGTGTAAATTGATTGTGATGCAAGCAGAAGACTGTAAAGGTTAATGATTTGATTTACTTATTGATTGTTGTGAATACCTACGCTGATAACATGTTTTAAACACGCCAGAAATAAGTAAATACCTAAATTCGGCTTTTACTAGTTATTGAAAATGATTATGTATCTACTGACTAATACGTAACTAATTTTATTTTATTTTATTTTGTTTTATTAGGAAAACTTACAGCTAACGTATACAATAAGAACAAAAATACATACAAGAAGGCCATTTAAAAGTTTCCACAGATAGAAAGCATTAAAAATATAGTTTTATAGAAAGTAACTGTCAGTAGACAGTTCAATATATACTAATAAATTACATACATAAACATGCATTAAGGCACAAAGGGTAAAAAAGGATAAACTATATTAAATTAAAATAGCACAATAGTTCTGTTATGAAAAGATAACATTATGAAAAGAAAACATTATTTAATATTTTTCTCAGCTTCGAAACACCGGTATCAAATAAGTCGACATCTATCTGCCGCGAGATCTCGTTAAAAGACCTGCAGGCACGTATAAGAAATGAATTCTGCCTGTATGTAGTCCCAGCAGAGGGAATATGCAAAAGAGTAGGCCTTCGCAATCGAGTCGAATGGGTTACCAAACCTAACTTACTCAATAGCTCGGGACAGTCGACTGCTCCCTGAGCAACTTTTGTGAGGTATGTTATGTCAGCAATGCGCCTGCGCTCTTCCAATGGTAAAATATGGAACTTTTTACACCGTGTAATATAATCGGGTAAATATGTGTTAGTTTTAAATTGTAGGAATCTCAGAAAACGTTTTTGGATCATTTCAATTCTATTTATATAAACCTTGTAACTCGGATTCCACACCTGCGAAGCATACTCTAAATGGCTGCGAACAAACGTACAATATAAAATTTTGAAAGTCTTTACATTTTTAAAATCAAATGAAAACCTTAGTATGAAACCAAGTGCCCTAGTCGCTTTAGTAACAATGTTTTCAATATGTAAATCAAAGAGCAGCTTGTGGTCAAATATGACTCCCAAGTCTTTAATTGTGCTTGTCCTATGTATCATTATATTATTCAATTTGTAATTGAAAACGATAGGATTCGGCTTTCGAGTAAAAGTACTGACAAAGCACTTGGATACATTTAAATCAAGATGATTTTTTATGCAATAATCATTAAGATTATCAAGATCTCTTTGAAGGTCATTACAGTGCTGCATATCTGAGACAGGACATAGAATTTTCATGTCGTCCGCGTATAGGATGATTTTAGATCGAGTGAAACAAGAGCCTATATCGTTGATAAAGATGGTGAACAGTAAAGGACCGAGGAGTGAACCTTGCGGAATTCCTGAAGGAATATTTACAGCTAATGAGCTATAGCCATTCAAAACAACTGTCTGGCAACGGTTCTCTATATATGAGGTAAACCATCTAAATAGATTGCCTCTGATACCCATCTGTAACAGCTTCTGCAAAAGGACGTTATGGTCTATTCTGTCGAACGCCTTGCTGTAGTCCGTGTAGACTACATCTACTTGAGATGGTTCAGACATAAAGTGTGTCAAGAAGTCAGTGCATACGAGAAGATTTGATACAGTAGATCTATTTTTTAAAAACCCATGTTGATAGTCGTTAAGTGCATGGCGGATACCGTGATAGACCTGAGAATACACAACCTTTTCTAAGACCTTGGCTAGTAGGCACAGTTTGGAGATTGGTCTATAATTTTCAACCTGGTCTTTAGGGCCCTTTTTATGTACAGGATTTAATAATAAGTTCTTCGTTCTTTCTCCAGCTACCAGTTTATTATGATTGCGTGAAACCACAGCTTATTTCTGTTGACTTACGAAGGAATAGGTACAGCTATTTAGTTACATGTGTTTATTATTTTAATCATTATTATGTGCTTAAAATTGAAGTTGTCATCGTAATTAATTTGTGTTTTGTAAGCACGTAAATTAGGTATCACTATCCATCCGTACTTCTTAGTGCTGTGCTGACTGATATGTGTTTTATGTGTAGGTAGTTGTCTTCTGTTACACGCGCTGTATAAAACAGCTGTTGACCTCGCCGCGTGAGTTCAACAGCTGTTTTAGGTACAGTGCGCCGACGCGCTCGATCGAGTCGTGTGTTACTACGTAGTTTCTAGAGTTATATATATATATATACATATACATATATATATGTATATATATATATATATATCTATATATATATATATATATATATATATATATATATATATATATATATATATAATATCTCTATATATATCACAACAATCAATAAGTAAATCAAATCATTAACCTTTACAGTCTTCTGCTTGCATCACAATCAATTTACACATTCCGCACTCGGAATACCTACAGCGCATGTTTCTCGCGTTCTCGCGACTCCGTTTCTTCTTTTTACATAAATTTTATAACCTCGATCCACTAATAAAACCCTATGGAGTCAGGTCAGGTTGCGGCCTATCAATCCACTAGCGAACACATCAGTAAGGATCCACGATTGTAGTTTTATTACGTAACACGGACACAGAGTGACGGGAGCGTGATATACGACTGTCCCATTGACCAAATTGAGGGTATCAGGTTTGAATCCACGGCGTGCACCAATGACTTTTTGGAGCTATGTGCGTAATGAATTGTTAATTGTCACTTGTCCCGTGCCTCGGAGAGCACGTTAAGCCGTCGGTCCCGGTTGTCATGAAGATCTTTGACAGTCGTTATAGGGCGTCATTACCTTCTAAATAAACTGACACTAGTCTAAACCATGGAATATCGCTATCCCTTCGGGTTGCGGAGGGCAGACAGGCAGTCGCTCCGTGAAAAGCTAATATTCAGCCAAATTCGGTTAGACTAGTAAGCGGACCCCAGATTGAAACTGGGATAACGCTAAGAGGATGATGATGACGATATATACCTACATATGTATGTACATTGTATTCAAATAACTATAAGGTTCCACATATATTTGATCACTACACCATCAAACCTATCCTTTCCAGTCTGTCCATCCTAAGGTTGCCTGTAAGAAATCGCATTTTGCGATAAGGCCGCCAATGTGCATTTACCATTTCTTGTAAATTTAAGATATCTTTACATCATTTGTAACAATTGTATTTGCGCAATTAAGTTGTTATCTATCTATCTACATTTGTTGAACATCTCAAACAGGTCTATATTCCAAATCCAGATACAGGCTCCTCTAAAATCCAAGAAGTCACAGAATTATTGGGCTAAACCCATCAACTCGATCCTCCTATTAATAAGCTCACTTACAATGAAATCAAAACAGCAATAAAAGTGTTGGATCAAATCTCCTGGTTACGACCTTTTTACAGGAAAAAGCCTAAGAATCCTGTATAATGCTATCCTACGAAGGGGAAAGGTGGATGGAAAGTAGCCCAAGTTATAATAATGGAAACTGACATGACTGGAAAAAAACCAGTTGAGGCGCAATCATACAGACCTATTAGCCTGTTACCCATATCCTCAAAAATCATGGAGATAGTTATTTTACTAAGATTATCCCCGATTATTGCCGCAAACAAATTCTTCCTGACCATTAGTTTGGTTTTCGTCGAAAGCATGGTACTCTTGAACAAGTACACAGACTAGTTGAGCATATAAACAAAGCTCTTGAAGCAAAACAATACTGTGTCACAGCGTTCCTGGATATATCTCAGGCATTTGATCGAGTGTGGCATGACGGACTCCTTTTCAAGATAAAAAAGGACCTACCTCCTAACTTCTACAACCTCATAAAGTCATACCTTAGCGGCAGATACTTTTTTTTTGTAAAATAAGGAGAAGAGTTAACGTCTTTGTATGCTATCAAAGGTGGAGTTCCGCAAGGCAGCGTCATGGGTCTCACGTTGTATCTGCTTTTTACAGCTGATCTCCCTACAACCGATGGAGTAGTTACTGGAACATTTGCTGATGACACAGTAATTTTATCAATGGACAATTCACCAGACATTGCAACACAAAAGCTTCAAAACAGTCTCGATCAAGTATCCAAATGGCTCAAACCTGGCGAATCAAGGCCAACGAAGCCAAATCTGTCCAGGTAACTTTCACAAACAGGAACTCAAACTCAAACTCAAATATGTTTATTTCCATAAAAATGTTTAAATTTTTTGGACTTGTCAGAAAGACATACAAATAAAAAAATAAAAAAGTTACTTATGCATATTAGAATTGAAAAAAATGCCTCGTGAGAAGAATCAGGAAAGAAACTCCGGGCCACTCTTTTCTACGTCTTGATTCTATACAATTTAAAAACTTAGTAACTACATTGAATTTTTCATAGGTATATGAGCTGGTGTGTCTATAATGTTGTTGTCAATTAATAAAGCTTTTTAATAATAATATAAAAGTACTAACTATAGACACAATATAGACACAATAACTCACACTCACATGAAACTTAACACTAATCAAATATATGTAGCCTGTGGGACCAAGCAAATTAATCGCAAGCATTTTTATCTTCAAAATAATCTAGCACTGAATAGTACCCTTTTTGACAAAGTTTACGTTTTATAATCTTTTTGGTTTTTATTATAACTTAAATTTTGAATATTGCTTGGCACTTTATTGTAAAAGCGCACACATTGGCCTTGAAAAGATTTTTTTATTTTCTCTAGCCGGGTAGCCGGCACTACTAGCTTACTCTTATTTCTAGTATTCAAATTGTGGATATCACTTTTCTTTGAGTATGAGGCCTTGTTTTGGAATAAATATATTAGGTTGGAATAAATGTACTTGCTTGCAACTGTTATAATGTTTATTTCCTTGAATGTATTCCTTAACGAAGCCCCATAAGCCAAATTATAAATTGCTCGAATAGCTCTTTTCTGCAGAACAAAGATGGTCTGAATGTTGGCAGCATTTCCCCACAAGAGAATACCGTATGACATTAGACTATGAAAATAGCTATGATATACAAGCCTGGCAGTGTCAATGTCAGTTAACTGGCGAATTTTCCTGACTGCGTATGCTGCAGAGCTGAGTCTATTCGACAATTTACTAATATGTGGTCCCCATTGCAGCTTAGAATCTTGTGTAATGCCTAAAAATTTGGTGTTATCCATAAGATCCAACACATCATCCTTAACCTTTACTGAGGTGTTCACTTGTTTGACGTTAGGCATCAAAAATCGAATTCATTTAGTTTTAAGTCTATTTAAAAGCAGGTTGTTAACCTCAAACCAGCGAACCACCTTTGACATAGCAATGTTTACATCGCGCATCGTCCATATCAATTTGCTGTCGTTTTAATTTAAATAAAAGTGAGGTATCATCAGAAAACAGTTCTATCCCGTGCTTGTCATTAACGAGGTGTGGTAAGTAATTAATATAAACTAAAAATAAAAAAGGACCAAGGATTGAACCCTGTGGGACGGCCATTTTGACTACAGACCCATGCGAACGCGTCCCTTTGACATCAACTCTCTGAATCCTATTACTCAAATATGAAGTAAGAAGATGCAGAGCAGAACTACTTAAACCATAGTGATGTAATTTCCTGATCAATGTATCATGTTCTACACAATCATGTGAATCCTCCCAGGCATCAAAGATATGTTTTACAAGCTCAACACCGGCATCGGTCGTGGAGCGCCTCTTTGTAAAACTAAATTGTTTAGAGTGTAGAAGCTCGTTGTTATTAAAATAATTTTGCAGTTGGTCTAGTATCAATTTCTCGAAAATTTTGCTAAATGTGGGCAGCACAGAAATTGGCCTATAGTTGGTGGGGTCTGATGTGCTACCTGCTTTGTGCAAAGGTATTACCTTGCTATCTTTTATAAAATCAGGAAATACACCACAGTCAATACACTTATTAAATATTAAAGCTAATCTGTTAGCAGCTAAAGCAATAATGGACTTGGTAATAGTAACGGAATTTCCCCTTAAGTCTGCAGTCTTCTTTAATTTTATAGTATTAAAAGCTTTTATAACATAATTTGAATTTAAATACTGAAATGAGAAATTACTATAGGTTGTACTCATGTTTTCTTTTAAAAGAGATTCTGCTGCATTGGTTGATGAGTCCAAAGATCTAGTTTTAATAACGGGGATATCAGTAAAAAAATTTCAAACGCCGATGCAACTTTTGAGTCTGATGTAATAGTGTCGTTATCAATGTTCAAACTAAATTTTGAACTTTTACTTTTAACTTCCCCAGTCTCGCTGTTTATTATATTCCATGTCATTTTCATTTTATCGTCACTACTCCTTATCCTTGAACTCAGGTAAAGAGGCTTAGCTTTCTTGCAAAGTTTCCGAAATATACTAGCATAGTTTTTAACATAATCCTGAAATTGTTCACTTAAATTAAAGCTTCTCTCGTCATATAGCTCATACAATCTCTTTCTTCTTTTGTGAAGCCCAGTTGTTGCCCATTCACAGAAGGTTGCATTACCTCCAATTGTTATCATTCTAGGTGTGAAAACCGAATTAAATTCTGTACAAAACGCTTTGAAAAAGCTATTATATAACAAATTAGGGTCACCTTCATCATCTAACAGTGACCAGCTAGTCATTAGTTTACTTTGAAACCTAGCAAAACGAGTTGCAGTTTTAGGTATTACAACTATATTTTGCCTAGAAACATTCTTACTGTTATCATTAAAGGAGATTTGCTGTCCACAATGGTCTGAGTCTAACTGTCTTATAATTTGCTTGTCTCTTACTATGATATCTGTAAATATATTATCTAGGCAAGTAGATGTAGAGGAAGTAACTCTTGTGGGCTCTAAGAATAAGTTCTTCAGATTAAATGATAGAAATAGCGCTTTCAATTTTGTACTAAGACCACCATCCTCCAATAAATTTACATTAAAGTCACCGCACACAACTACATTTTTATTTATTTTTGCAACTTTGTTTAATATCTCATCCATAATACGCTCCAAGCTATCATACAATGCTGAAGGAGGCCTGTATATACTTATTACAATAGATCTCCGCAGGCTACCTCAATAGTTCGCTCAACAGACAGACTTAAAATATCATGACGCTCCTTAACTTTAAATTTAAAGGAAAGGAAAGAAACATGTCCACCCGTCACTCTCATCGGCATAACTTTACCGCAAGAGGATCACGCCAAGTATCTTTTAATATACTTAAATAGACGCATAACCTAAAAGAAGCATATTTTCACAAAGCGATTAGCTGTGGGACAAAAGTTGCGCACTATGTTCTGGCTACTAAATAAAATGTCACGACTCTCACTTCAAAACAAACTGTTGTTTTATAAGTGCATAATAAAACCCATATGGACATATGGCCTTCAACTCTGAGGAACAGCAGCAAAATCAAACATTGAAATAATAACAAACGCACCTTGGTATGTCTCAAACATTAGACTCCATCACGACCTATGCGTTAAAAGTGTTATGGAAGAAATCTCGGAAAGGACAAAAGCGTACAAGAAGCGAATCACCAATCATCCAAATATGTTGGCAGTCAATCTAATGAACACCCAAACAGTTGCTCGTAGACTGAAAAGAAAGATTCCTCAAGACCTTCTCTGAAAGGCACAAGAATAAACGGAGCAGTCACTGGATGGCATTCGTGCAAGCCCCTTAATTAAATCTGACACATATTGCTGAATATTTTTTTTGTTTTTTTTTTTATATAGTATAGGCAGACAAACGAACAAGCGGGTCACCCGATGGTAAGTAATCACCGCCGCCCATAGACACCTGCAATGCCCGAAGGATCACAAGTGCGTTTCCTACCTTTTAAAAAGAAATATGCTCGCTTCTTGAAGATTCCAATGTCGAACTGGTTTGGAAATACCGCTGCAGGTAGCTGGTTCCACAGTTTGGTCGTACGAGGCAGGAAATGGCGTGTGAATCGTACGATAGATGAACGCCACTCATCTAGGTGGTGGGGGTGGAATTTTAATTTGTGGCGAGTTGTACGGTGGTGAAATTCTGCAGCGGGTATCAGACTAAACAACTCCTCAGAAAACTCCCCATGATACATACGATAGAAAACGCAGAGAGACGCAACGTCTCTACGCAGGTCAAGATGGTCGAGCCGGTTTGTAAGGACCGCGTCATCGATGACTCACGTTGGACACGGTCAAATGGAAGCAGTTGTATTGTGGTGCCCCGGCCCCAAGATGGCAGCAGTACTCCATGTGGGGCCTAACTTGAGCTTTGTAAAGCAAGAGACGCTGCAGTGACGTGAAGCATTTTCTTGCTCTATTGAGGACACCCAGTTTTTCGGAGGCTAGTTTAGCCCTATCTTCCAGATGACCGCGAAATTGGACGTCTCGCGTTATCTCGACTCCGAGAATCCCTATGACCGACTTAATATCAAGGGAAGTGCTCTGAAATATTGGAGAATCGACACAGGGGGTCTTTTTTGCGGTAAACGCGCAAACCTGTGTCTTTTTGGGGTTAAAAGAGACCAGATTACGATGACCCCAATCGGAGACCAGGTCGAGTGTGGTTTCCGTTAAAGACACAAGTTTTTTCGACACTCAATGACTTGTGCCTGAGAAATTTGAGCACCACCGGGGTACAGAGCGTCTACAGTGCTGTCATCTGCATAGCAATGTATGTCACTGGTTAGTATCTTACCATTGATATGCAGAAACAGTGTTGGCGATAGTACACAGCCCTGAGGGACACTAGCATTCACTGGCCTGGGGTCAGAGCATGAACCGTCAACTACGACTTTAATGCTACGCTCCGAAAGAAAGCTAGATACCCATTTGCATAAATTCTCAGGCAGCCCATATGAAGAAAGCTTCGACAAAAGCACCTTGTGCCAGATCCTGTCAAAGGCTTTCGCCATGTCCAAACTGACCGCTACGGCCTCCCCCTTGTTCTCAATTGCTTCCGCCCATCTATGTGTCAGGTACACAAAAAGATCACCAATTGACGTGCCGCGGCAGAAGCCGTACTGGCGATCGTTGATCAACTGGTGCTCCTCTAGGTATCGCAGAAGCTGGCATTCCATTATCTTGGTGAACAAGGAGGTGATAGCTATAGGCCTGTAGTTGCTTGGATCAGAGCGATCGCCCTTTTTGGGAATCGGGTGCACTGTAGCTGTCTTCTATGACAACGGGACAATGCCAGTCGAATAGGAGTGCCGAAAATGACGCGTCAAGACCGGAGTCAGCTCAGGAGCGCAAATTTTCAGCACAATGGAAGGAACACCATCTGGCCCACTCGACTTCTGAACGTCCAAGGAGAGGAGAGCTTTACGAACAGATTTAACGTAGAACCGAATGTCTGACATAGAGCCCCCAAACCGCAGTCCCCAAATCGTCTAAAGTCGAGTTAGAGGCAAAAAGACACCCTAAAAGATCGGCTTTGTCTTTTGCATCATAGGCCAATGATTTGTCTTCCCTGCGCAGAGGTGGAAGAAGTTACTTTCAGCAGCTTTGGCAAGAGACCAAAAAGCTCGTGTACCCGAGGGCATTCGCGCTAGCCTCTCGCTTTCGCTTTGGCCACAGCTCTTTTGAAGGATCTGGAGGCGTAGTTGTACTCTTTCTTGTAGAACTTCACTTTCGGGTCCTTGGCTGAAACCGCATTGGCCCAGGCTTGGTACTTTTCTTGCTTGAGGTCAGAAGCCTCCTTGCAGACGGACACAAACCAAGGCTGGGACTTACCACCTACAGGTACTACAGAATTTGGGATGAAAAGTTCCATACCCTGCAGCACCACGTCAGTAACAGAGTCAGCGATAGCGGTAGGATCCTCAAGCGCAAAGCAAACTCGCCTCCATGGATAGGAAGAAAAGAAGGTCCTCAACCCAACATAGTCTGCTGACTTAAAATGCCACACCTGGCGGAATGCCTTAGGGCGGAGGTTAGTATGCTATGTTAGGGGCACCTTGCACCGGATCAGACAATGATCCGACGAGCCCAGGGGGGCATCGACAGTTACCTGGTATCTGTCCGGATGGGAATTCAGCAGCAAGTCCAACAGTGAAGGCTTATGGTCGTCAACATCGGGAATTCGCGTTGGCGAAGGGATCACCTGTGTGAGACCATAGGTCAAAGCGAAGGCGTGCACAGCTCTACACGCGTGGTCAGTCCTTTGGGAACCAAGCCATTCGACGTGGTGAGCATTAAAATCGCCCATTACGATAATTTCAGCGGTTGGAAGCTGTTGCATAACGCGGTCTGTCGACAATTCGAGATGCTCCATGAGTCGGTCAGTTTCGGCATCACCGCTGTGAGACCTGTAAAGGCAGGCGTAAACGTGAGGGTTGTCGTCGCAATCGATGCGCAGCCAGAGAGTGGAAAGGTCTCTATCTTCAAGATTGCCGAGGCGACGGACGCAGACATCATCCCTAATCAACACGCATACACCGGCGCGTGGCACAAACTTCTGCTCAAGCTTTTAGCCAGGGTACTGCAAATACGACGTGTCCAGTGGGGACGATATCTGGGTCTCCGTCAAAAAGAGCAAAGCAGGCTTTTCGGCCTCAAGATGGTAGTGGACCGAGTTAAGGTTCGAATGTAACCCCCTCACATTACAGAAATGCATATATTTCTAACGCATGGTACAAAAGTACCAGGTGTACAGTACACATAATGGTAAAAGAGTAATGCTAGGAATAATAATTGACTTATAGTAGATAATTATGTGGTTTTCATATGTCATCAAATTTTGAATTAAAAATTTTACTACATAAATAGAAAAATATTTATACTTCTGTGTAATCACTTATAATTACATATTAATATAATTATGGAAATCAAAGTATATAGTATTCTTAGGATAGTATTTTAAGATTATTAGCTGTTAATTATTTTAAATTATATCTATTATGATAAATATATAATTATACGTTTAATAATACATATAATTTAAAATTAGATGAATATAATACAAATATCAAATTTTACGGAAGGTATATAAGCAAACAAAATTGATTGGACGTTACCATATTTTAAATAAATGAAATGAATTCTAGATGCAAATTTCAGAACAACAGGTTAAATGAAAAGAGAATTGCAGCGAAAATGTTTCTGAACTATTTTACAGGTATTATGAAATTATTTGTACATAATCAAATTTCTTTACACTCTTAAGTAAACCTACATACATTCTTTGGAAACAATTGGCACAAAAAACTATTAAGTATACCTAGTGTATTTTGTTTAGAGATTATGGCCCTGTTTCACCACTTTGGAACAAAGTTTTTATGATATTATATGTCAATTAATTTAATTGCTCCTGGCCATAAACTGACAACGCACTTGCAGTCCCAAGGTGACTTTTTAAATACTAGTTATGGCAAACCCAGTAAAGTAGTTATTATAACATATAATTACTGAAATTCTCATTAGCAGCACGGAGTCTGGTAATGTGCCCGATACGGCAATAGGCTCGCCCCCTATTACGTGGGACCTAAAATTCATGGCGAAATGTGGGTGTAATATTACACCTCTGCCTACCCCTTCGGGGATAGAGGCGTGAGTCTATAATAATATATAAATAATAATTACTGTAGACTATATTGAATTGTTTATTATATCATCGCTTGCTCCGTGCCTAGGAGAGCACGTTAAGACATCCGTCCCGGCTGTCATGAAGATATTTAACAGTCGGTATAGGGAGTCAGTACCTATGTATTTGGGTTGTGGAGGTCAGACAGGCAGTCACACTGTGAAAAAGCTATTACTCAGTCAAATACAGTAAGACTAGTATAACGCTAGGAGGAAGAATTTTAAGACCATGTAGTAATTTTATGTTTACCCGATCTAAACTTTTAAATGGATATATCCATTGAGATATTACAGTCTAAGGCTTCGATAACATTTAGGAAAGATTTTGATTTAGATATCCTATTTTTCATATTTGCTATACATCTGCGATGTGCAGAGGTATAAAACTATCCGTCATAAAACTACGACGTAAAACGTATCATTTGTTTTGTGACCAAAGTTGTATCAAAATCAATAAAATTGCAGAGAAAATTTATCACAATATTTTATGTTGAAACTTTAACTTGCAACATTTTTAATCAACCGCTCACCAAAATTTGATTATTGAGATGCATTTCAAAGATTTTTGTTATTAAATGTAAACAATTGATGTAAAACTTTCACACTCAACGATGTTGAAACTGTCTCTAAAATTCTATAATAATTTACTAGCGTTTTCAAGAAAAGGCTAGTAAAGCTAAAGGCTAGCAAGAAAAGGCTGTCCAAGGACAGGAATAAAAAGAAAATGTTAAAAAAGCAAATAAATCTACGAATGAAAAGCATATTTGCAATAAAAGTAAATTTTACGAGTAATCCAACTTCAAAATCATTTTATTTCTATTTTGAGAGGACTCTCCTTAAATCTATAACGTTGCCGTTGGCCATGACGTCGTACTTGGCTTGTGCAATCTGTCGAGTATATGCTTAGAACGATTAACTATTTAATATCAAGTCATAAAGATTTTAGGAATTCGTTGTTTGACGCCTAAAAAGCACACGCTTGATAGTTTATTCAGCGCCATATTACAATCCCGAATTACAATATCCGTCAGGTTTATTTATAGACTAGATGAGCGCGCAGTTACACCCGCGTTGTTTAAGGCTACTGCTCCGCTCCAGTGATTTATAGCGTTATGTTATATAGCCTATAGCCTTCCTCGATAAATGGGCTATAGAACACTAAAATAATTTTTGAAATCGCCCCAGTAGTTTCTGAGATTAGCGCGTTCAACCAAACTAACAAACTAACAAACTCTTCAGCTTTATTTATAAGTATAACATTAAAATCACAAACGATTAAGAATGGAATCACAATGGCACGTATTTAGCCTCAACATGTGTAGTATTGTTAAGGTTTTAGGTATTATTGCGGCTCTATCCAATTACGTCGACTAACACAAATAAATGCTCCCAATTCCTGCTCCGGCCGCACGAGGCCGCTACTGTTCAGATCCAACGCATTATCTGTCTGTCTCTTTCCAAAGTATTATTTCCTGAAATTGACACCCCTATTGGATTTAATGGAACTATTCCTCTAATATACTGTTTTGTTAGGACCTTTTTATACAAACGACCAATTGTACCTATTGCCGTTTGGAAATTGTCTTGTTAAAGTCTTCTCGACACACACCTTGGACTTCATTTTCTTATGGAAATCGAAAAAAAATATTTGGGTGCGAATTGTTTTTAGCTCGAGAAACTTTATTGATTGATTTCTTAGAATACAAGTAACATAATTTAACGTAATAGGGTCATTAGTCTGCGTTTGGGTAAAATATTTGACTAACTACTATTTGCTTAGGGAAGATTTAAATTGAAGGCGTTTTATAAAATGTTTGTGATTTATGATCATTTAAATTTTAAAACCACAAAAAGTTTTAATAAATACTGACGCAGTTACGTTCGTATTGTTTAAGTTTAACCGCTCCTGTTCTCATTCCTGCTTCCAGTTATAAATATAAGGAAGCTTTTTGGACCATTACCGATGTATCACTTATAGTCCAATAAATATATATTTTTTGACAAACCATTTATTTTACGATGACTGTAGCTTTTATTTCTGTTCTTTATATGAAACTCATTAAAACGTTAAACTTTAAGGATGTTTTATTAAACTTATAGAAATTGTCGCTTCATTTTTTTACAAAATCATAAATAAAAAAGGCTTAACAAACTTTTCTATACCTATCTAAGAAACTTTCCTCAGAGTCTAATCGTTATAATATTGAAGTAGCTGTATAGACTTCATAAAAATATGAAGTAACCAATCTTGATAAAAATTTAGAAGCTCGAGATGTTTCAGTGTCACGTTCTATACCGAAAGGTCTAGTAGGTACTATATGTGAATAAGTTGTGTTGTCATATTAGATTGAAAACGAAAATATGAAAGCGTATCTTGAAGCAATTTTGTTGTAATATTATCTGGTACCTAGTAATATATTATTATATTGTACAGCTTCGGTAATTGCGTGGTTTGAGAACGCATCGTCTACGAATATAGTTATTTATTTACAACATACTAATGGCATATTTTATTATTTGTGTTGCGTGTTTACCTGTTATTCACATAAAAATTGAGGAATTACAGAGTAATGTTTGTAAAACTAAACTAATAGCGCTATGAACTATTATTTTGACATTGCACTAATAGTTCAGATCCGCCTAGTGAGCAGCAGTCAGACGGAAACAAAAACTTTTACACATGATATAGTTTAGAAAGAAGTTGGTCGTCTTCGATGCGTATATATAAGAACCTCACAGCAAGGTATAAGTAACAATCCAATGAGATATTATTGATGACAAAGAACAGCAATAAAAATAACAACTTTCAACTTTTATTCCTTTTATTGCAAACAGTTAGCAAGCGTTGTCCCAAATCCATTATACTCATAAAGATTTTTTGGAGAAATGAGAGGTTATAAATAACCAAATTTTCATTTAAGTTCTATGTCCTCATTATAAGTTCAGAATACCTTTCAATGGCGACAAACGTTCCTTAAGGCATTTAAATTATATTTGAACTTAAAAAAGTTACAACAGGGTTATTTCAAAATGCGATACAAAGTACATATAACATAACGCGGCATCAGTTTGACCCAGAGAGAGAACACTAAGCCCGGTTTACTTGTGTCTGACGTGTTGTGTCGGGACGTATCAGATCGCTATCGGTGTCATATATTTTACATTTTTCCGATGCAGTACATAGTGACGGCTTGTGAGGGAGCACCCGCGTCTTTACAGTTCAGACTTTAATGCACATTGTCATTTTGTGACACATAAGAGATGGTCGTAAAACGGTATTGATGTCGCAACACAACACGTTGAAACACAACACATCGGATAAATGTAATACTGGCTTTAGGGTTTCTCACTGTTAAACTAGCGGTCCATCTAAAGGCGAGAAGTAACTGCCTGTTTACAAGCCTCGTGAGGCCCACAGCCAAGCGGTGTGAAAAGTTTAATTCAATCGGAATACTGCTCATCGTCTTTCTAGCGTTATCCAAGTTTTATCATTGGAGTACTGCTATCATCACAAAATATTAATAACGTAATGCCAGTACCTATCACGTTCCCGTAACGCCTGAGTCTAGAACTCTAGATCATCCACCTCCACTGTTTTAATTTAATTTGTAGTATAAATTTCCTAAACAACATTATCTTACCAAAGTATAATTAGTTATCTAGCCTTAAGTAAAATTATACAATGACTCGTAGACTATTTATAAACTTGGGGAGGCAATCTTTAGTAGGTGCCTACGTGAATAAGGAGTTCCCCTCGGCAATCATTAGAATTAGAAACATTTGGACATTCTTAATTAATTCAGTTAATTACTACCTACAGTGAAAGTAATAAACAATTTTAATAAGAAATATATCTTGGAACCAGGCTATTTCAACTTTCTACGTAAATTGATTTCTAAGAACTTCTGATGTTTATTTTTGTTCAAGTTTTATGTGATTGTTGATCGAGAAACTCGTAGCTATTGGCTACGGCGTAGCTTGTTTTATTGTAGTGTGTAGATTATTGTGTAAATTTACTAAGAAGCCGTAGTTGATGTTACAGTAGTTTTAGTAACTTCGGCAATAGAGCAAGAGCCCACGACTGCCACACCTTCGTTATTTTATAAAAGCTGAAAGTTTTCCTGTGCATGCTTCCCATAAAGGTAAGAACGACCAGTGACTATAGTGTTTGGGTTGTGGTTACTTTGACAGTTACCAGGTGGTAAAGGTGTGAAAAAGTGCCTTAAATGTGTTAAAGTATAAAGCTAATTTTTTATATTTTCTTATGGATGACTTTAGAAATCTCGTCTTCCAATGACGGACACTTATGACGGTTGCTACCCCTGCCAGACACCATTAAACTTTAAAAAATATCATTATAATTTCGTTATAGTATAAAAGCAAAATGTTATGTACATATGTTATTTGGGGACCTATAAAAAATTATACCACAAAAGCCGGACAGTTTTAATGGTTTTAACATCTTGCCAGACACATTCAAAAATCTGCTGTAGGTGCGAGCGTTACTACATGATCCATGATACATCAGATCCATAAATACGTCGAATCCAAGACTTCCCTAACCGTTGTCTAAATTTTTGGTAATCCTCTATGACATTAAGGATTACCTTGAGTGCAGGTGAGGCTTTGCTGTGTTTATGTTATTTCTAAACTTCAGCGAAAATCGAAAAGCGTTTAGCACAAAAGAGTTCGAGGAAACTGAATTTTCGTGTGCATAAAGTAATGTCTTCTCCACGATTTACTACGGTTTTTTTTAAGGCACGGCGAATTGATAGACAAAACCACGGTACTATGCGTTCATAAACCTACAAAAACACAATCTTAAACACTACAATACACTACAATGCAACACTGATGTACGTCACGGGACCAAAACGCATATGTGGTGACAGCGTTAAGTCACGGCGTCGTACCTAAACCATATTCATATAAATAACTCCTGACAACTAGCTGATATATTATTATGATTTCTACGGTGAATTCACCGTGATTTACTTAGCTGTTTAGGATCACACTTACAAAATATTATTCACGTTACATGTAGCAGTGGTTCATAACATAATAAAAATTATAGTCTTGTAGATAGATAAAATCTTTATTGTGCAAATACAGTTACTTGTACGCTTGCCAAATTGAATAGATTTTATATGAGCTATGATCAATACTTAAAGATTTCTGCGCCTGATAAACATCGCGAATAGTAGTATAATGCATAAGCCATAATGCTTGTGATACAGGTACGCAACAAAAGCGTGAGACTGCAGACAGACGGATGTGCAGCTACTTTTGGTCACTCTGCTATTACAGTTGATAGATCGCCTGAAGGCCGTGATATGATCCGATGAATGCCTCCAAAAGCAATCAGCCACCCATGTCCACCATATGTTGCTTTACTTTGCATATCTATCAGAAACAGTTAGTCCATTCACGGCACGAATGCAATTACTTTGGGTTTTACGATATAATGTATGATTCATTTGATTACAGGTTACTTCATTGGTAATTGTGCTATTATTAAGAAGCATAAACCTCGGCATAATAATATATGCGAAAGTAAATTGTTGAACTCTCCCGAACAATAGTACACTTGGTAGACTCTCAATACTTTTACCTATACCTTTATGTAAACAGCAAATGACGTTGAGGTTTTGCATGAAAGGAGCGAAAGTGTAAATTTAAGTCAGAAAATGTGACGTCAATCCTTGACGCATCACTCGGCCCGGTCGACCCCGCCGCCCGCGCCCTGCAACGGGCTATAAATATGGAAGCGCTGGCCGCGTTCGCCCCTTTTTTCATCTGGCGGCGAGACGAGTTAAGTGACCTCTCCTGGACGAACCGGCAGCAGGAATCTCAACAAAAACCCCACCCATCGCCGAATCACGCGACCCTGTGTAATATTTTATTAATTCCTAATTTTTTCGCTTGCTAAATGATGTCTAAAATTAATTGAGAATTAAATCAATTTTTATTGTAACATTTAACCACGTTTCTCATTTAAACACACCCTAGTAGGGATAACGTAACAGTGGACACCCCAAAGGTCTTTTTACGTTACAGTGGCGCCCACGGGAATATTATAGGTAGGGTTTTGTTGAGAGTCCGCTGCCGGTGAGTCTTTTTTTATTTTTTGTGTATGTGTGAAATCGTTCCAAAGCAGTGTTAGTGTTTTAGTGGTATGTGTTTTTGCTTACTACGCTTGGTAAGCATTTTTATATTATAACTATTTCTGTTACCGCGTGTGATAATTATTGTGTATCAACCGCATAAGTAACAAGTTATAATCGTTCGACTGCGGCCACGTGTCCTCTAAAGACGCGCTAAGGTCACATTCCTTGATTGCATTCTTTGTATTGCGATTTATGACCTCACGTCCACTAACGACGTGCTAAGGTCACCTTCGTTGATCGTATGCTTCGCGATTAGCTTTTTTAAATGCCACTAAGGTAATTAAGTGCTACTGGTAATTATTGCTAATAATCTGCTTTGGCTGACTTATGGAACGAATTCACACCCTTCTCTTTTTCATTTCTTTCTATTTTCTACTATAACCTTCTGCTAGTGATTTTGTACGGCGATATATTTCTATATAGTCGGTATTATTTAATACTTTTACCGCCTACTACGGCGATTATCTTTTAATATTAACTATTCTTTTCTTTCTTACTAAGAAAGTTGCATCTTTATTATACCACGTGTACCTAACATAGTTGGACTGGCTGAGAATGAACGTACCTAAGATGCTAGCGTATTATATACTAGGTATTTAGCTAGAATTCCGCGTTCATTTATTAATAAAATGTACACGTGTCACATGCAGGTTGCTCACTAACAATAATGAAAAAGTTGAATCTTTGTCTATTTGGTATAGAAATACGAATATCATCGTAGAATTATTAGTTGTTCGTTTTGTCAAATGTTTATTATGCTACAATCGATGTTTTTGGTCTTCGATTTTATCTCCTTGTTACTGCCTATCGGTATGTCATTTGCAAATGCATCTATTTATGCACTAATACATAAAATTCCTGCGTCGCAATTATTGAATTATGTTCTTTTTGTAATGTTTTGTGTCACTAGGATTGTTTCTTTCAATGTCTGGTGTCTATTGAAATATATAAAACGTATAATGATAAATAAATGGTAAAATTAAGCCGCTGACGGCCGGAAAACTACTTAATTGTCAATACGTAACTTGTTTCCTTTTTACTAAATGCTATGCATCTGGTTTTACTAGACCAGTTTAAGTAGTGGTTATATTGTGTTCTTGTGTTAACGCAAATGTTATTATATCTAACTGAATTTATCAAACTTAATTAAATTGAAACTAACTTTAACTAAAGTGGGTATTTGCACATAAATTGAATCAATAACTTCTTTTCTTGAATAAATAAGTGCCTATTTACATATGAATCAAATAAATAATATTTATACCTTATTAAATAACTAAAGTGGCTGTCTACAAACAAATTAATAAATAATTTCAATACTTAAATAACTAATGTGGGTACTTATACATAAATCAATAATTTATATACTTTTATAACTAAAGCGAATTAATTGATGTACAAGTTTAAGAATACCCTTTCGTATTTTACAATCAACTATTTTAAACCTAAAAGCTGAATAAAATAATTAAATCTTATTCTATTATAGCATAAATGTATTTATAAACGATTGGGTACAGTGTCATTAACAACAATGTGGGACGCATATGTATGCGAAGTTATAATTACCTACATAATTATTTGTTGAGGCCAACAATAGTGCTATTGTTTTCGAGTTGGAGCTCACAAGTCACAAGATAACGCATTGTTGTGTTAACGAATTATATAAACATGCTAACATAAAACATGAATAAATATGCTAACATAAAACATGAATAGTTATTGCTGTTATAAATTGTCGAAGAGGTTTTCCAAACTTAATATTTTTGCAAGAATCTGTTATTTATCTAACTAAATATCGAAGCATCAGATAACTATCTAACTATATAAATATCAGATATGTTTCGCTTGGTGATTGCCATATAAAAGATCTTAAATTTACTCACTGCAAAGTTTAAGAATGTAATGATTAATGCTCATCACTAATGAATTAAATTAATCACTAAAATAACTTAACACTTCGTTACAAATAATATAAAAACCTTTAACTCCTAATTACAGCTAAATCATGTACCCATATATCTTGTTACATATAGCTTTGGTAATGACTGATCGTAATATAATAAAAAAACATTCCCTTATGGCTCAGTGGCTGAAAGGTTGTGTCGGATCGGTCTGTGGTTCGATTCTCGATTGTGTTTTTTTTGTGTTTTTAACTATGGTAGTGTGTACTATGTCGTCGACAGTCTCCTTCGACGATGTACTATACATTACATCTTGCCGTGCATATTTTTTTTGTGTTTTTTGGCTATGGTTGTGTACACTATGTCATCGATTGTCTCCTGCGGTGATGTACTATACATTGCAACCTATTCCGAATTGTGTATTTGCCGTTGTCGATTTTGTATCATAATCTGAAACCAGTTATTTGTCCGCGAGAATGAAATGCGGCCGGCGCCAAGCGCGCAGTGATGACTCACTTGTTTACGTCAGCCGATCACTCGGCTCAAAACATTGAATTATACTTTATACTTAATTATAATGAACACTTTTTTTTATGATTTTACAATTCGCATCGAGCGCGTTAATGAGCAATTTGTTTGTGATACTGCCAACTAATCGTATGATTGTTGGTATCGTAATATAGTAAGATCGTAATATTGGTTGCGACTTATACTCCTTCAATTAATTTCACTTATCGAATATGGGTGGTCAGGTGGTGCCTACCAACATAGACTGGGTGGCTATTTGCTATAAAACTCACGTATAATACCTCTTCGCGCGTCGTGTATTATAATAAATACGACTCGCATCGTGAATGAATGTTGGCTTGTTCATGCGTATGATTGTGTGTAGGCCTTTTTGAATGTGATGAATGTCAGGTTACAGGAACGTTCAATGCTTGGTGACGTATGAATGGCCGAGGGTTATACTTGTTTTTTTTTTCCTCTTTCAGGGTTAATAGTTGCCTTGTATTTAACCTACTGACACCACTACCACTCAACTGTTTCAGGGTCCCGGAGTGCAGTTGCCGCCTACCAGCCACAGAATTTTCCCTCTGGGAAAATTCTGGCCTCATGGGGGGAGTGTGTGACGTCAATCCTTGACGCATCACTCGGCCCGGTCGACCCCGCCGCCCGCGCCCTGCAACGGGCTATGAATATGGAAGCGCTGGCCGCGTTCGCCCCTTTTTTCATCTGGCGGCGAGACGAGTTAAGTGACCTCTCCTGGACGAACCGGCAGCAGGAATCTCAACAAAAACTCTTCAGTAAAGGTTAATTGTATAATAGGTATAAGTTTCAATTATTGTAAATACAAAGACGACTCAAAGCTTTGCTTAGAAGTAATAAAATATATATCAATGGGTCATTCGATAAAGGAATCATACGGTGGGGATTAATTTAGATTCAGTAAAAAGTTTTATTTCCATTGTCATTTTATTTCCATAAACGTAAAATTTATACGAAATGACGTACCGAAATATGGATTATAATTGTTTTCTTAACTCCATATCCATCACGAAGTATTTATTGTCTTTGTAACAAAATATAATTAATTATGTATAGGTACTACATGCTATAAATCTTACACAATTTGGTTATTTATTTTCCGTACCTTTAACCTTCACTACTCAAACACTCCTTCTTTCAAAGGAGAGGCCTAGTCCAGCAGTGGACTGTTTAAGGCTGATGATGATGATGATGACTCAAAGATGTCTGACGTGAACAAAACCTAGACCAAGATTCAGTTATAAAAATAATTTTGTTAGTTATTTAGTTAGATATAGACACACTAACAAAATCCAACAGATATTTCCTGCTTCCTTTTCACCAAAGTGAAATAAAAATAAGTATTATTTCTAAGCTAACCAAAGTGAGTAACCACAACTGACATCTTGAGAAAGCTTTATTAATTCCTCTGACTGTCTAGAACGTGCGTAAATAGCATTCAAATATTGAACAAAATGTTTTCACCCAAAACACGTGTCATATGACTGTCCCAATAAATATTTTTTACGAAACGTTCAGCAGGTATTTAAGGTATTTTTTCCTGTCAAGTGGATTTAGTCGCCAACGTCATAGCGCCCTGTCTCTTCACTTTCCACAGTAGCTAACAAGCTAGATATATTGCGAAAAAATATTCGTGAATTTATCAAGGAATTGTGGCATTATTTGGCACTAAATTTGTGTTTTCTTTATAAGTACAAAAAGTAAATAAAGCAATCAGACTTTCTTAGTGACATTTTTGATGGCATAAAATAGTGTAAATTTAGAACCAAGCCATTTAAAGTAATAAGTACCATAGTGTTTTTGTTTCTACACAATAATCAATAACTACCTTTGCAAACAAAACACAGTCATCACAATGAAAAATTGCTTAATCGCAGCAAAAATTATACGAACGAAACAATAGAAGCAAATGAACAATCGAAAGGATTCATTGCATGCAAACGCTTCTGAGCAAATAGATATTAATTAATTATAACTTAATTAATGCTCGTCCGACCGTTGATGGCGCTTAGGTATTTCAATTGATCACCGTCGTTCAATGAAAAAGTGACACTGAGATGCTTCGTCATTTCTCATTGTCATGTTTATAATTCATCTTGATCCGCCAACGTTTCCTCAGTTAATTGTACTCGGCTTTTTAGGAGACGAGGAAATTCCACCGCTTATAGCCCACTTCTCAGAACAATGAGCAATTTTGTGAGAAAAATACTTACGTGAAAAAGGTCAAGGGTCTGTAAATGATATGTTTGGGCATACGCTGGAGAATGTATGAGAGACGTATAATTTCATTGGCGGAATATCACGAATATGTATTGTTCATAATCTCCTATGTTTTGTAAAAGTACTTAGTTTGAGCACTCACGATTCTTGTTTTTATCGTCTGACAGAACACTACTACATACCTAGAATGGTTAAAAAACTATTGAAATTCAAAAGTACGTCTTTAATTGCAATGGCTTCTTTGCGTTTACTTGTATATTATCTTAATATATAATTTCCTTTTCCACGGATGAAAGTTGGTTTTATTTTATTTAGTTGGTAATTTAATTATAATGATTTAATTGTTTCACGTAATTATTGTTGATTCATTAATTATACTGCACCACAGTTACGCAATTGAAAGCACAATTATTCCCAACGTGATAATTAAATGTATTGAAATAATAAGTATACGCTTATATTATATTGGGTTCGATTCCCGCTCAAGTCAAACATTTGTGTGCGTGAACATGGATGTTTTGTCTTGGTCTGGGTGTTTCTATGTAAAATATGTATGTATTTACAAAAAAAAAGTATATATGTATGTTTATCCATTATCTAGTACCCATAGTACAAGCTTTGCTTAGTGTGGGACTATAGTATTTTCGCTTTATAATGATATGCATGACAGTTCATGACTGACAATTATAGTGATGTAACCTAAGGAAATTTGAGCGATTATTTATAAATATCGAATCAATTGGTAAACGACATGCAATCGTACGTAGTTACCGATTTTACATCTTCGAAATAAATTCATATTAAAAGTGTTTTGGCAAAATTATATTCACAAATAAAACGCAGTAATTTTAAAATATTTTTTTATTATTAGTCACTGTCACTCGAAATAAAACCTAATATCTGAATCGGAATCTTCTCCGACTGAAATAATTAATTGTTGATCTCAAATTCGGTCGAGGTGGACATATTTATCCCAGTCTGTGAATATTGTCAGGTTTGGTTTCGAAACGAGTCGCCTGAATTTGAGGGTATTGGTGGTGTAGGGGGCTTAATGGAGTTAGTTTTAATCTCCTAAAAGTAATTTTGGCTGCCGGAGTTGCGTCTAAATATATTTGAACCATTTCCAAAAATTCTTCATTCAAATATGCAAAACGGAACGTAATTTTAGGTTTTATGTGAAAGTAACTAAATAGGTTGTGTGAGGTTCTCTTTTGATCCTTAACCGCAGTCAACCTCACTTTATTAAACTAGTGGAATCAATAAAAGCCATATTTAGGTTTTATGTGAAAAACGTGATACGAAACGCAACCGCCATCTTGTGTGAATGATATTGACAGCTAACTTTAAAGGACAATGGCAGATCTCCATACATCGAAATGTCTGTAATTAAATTGAAGCGCACCGTAATAAAAAATATATTAAAAAGTTCGGCGTAAGTAACAGAGTCTATAAATGATTCGATTTTCACTCGGGAAACCCGGAAAAATAAGATATCGGTGTTTTAGTTTTTAGTTAAGAATGAACAATGTAGGTACGTTTGAATTATCAAATGAAATTATGTCAGATTGACATCAAAACGCAGAAGTATTTGTAGCATCTACCTGTCACAGCCAAAGACAAAAGCAGAACTGCACATTTTAAATCGATTTTATGTGAAATCGATACAACATTAAAACGATGCTGTGACGTTTTTATTTGATTTAAAAGTTGTTTTGCTTCAAAAATTATTAGCTAATTGATATAATGTCAATTAAAGATTAAATAACTGCATTTTAATAATTATAATTTTAATAATCGATACGGATAAATAGTACTCACGTCTATTCCTGTCACACCATTGTCTATGACAACAGTCAAATAATAAAGTAGGAACCTAGTTCGTAATCAATTGGAATGCTTTTTATCAGCATACAATACTCCAGTTTTAACGAGACAAAGTGAAAATATTAAAAATCGTAGAAAATATATACAATTCGTTTTGTTCATATGAAGTTTAAGGTCGCCACAACAAACCCAGACCGAATTCTGCCAATGTCCTTTGTGCGTCATTGCCGTCATTGCTTTCGAGTACCTAGAGTTCTGTAATAAGTAACTAAATAGGTTATAGTAGGTTCTCTTTTGACCCTTAAGCCGAAAATAGGCCTGAAGCCGATAATCCATGGCTCCGTCAACCATAGTTTATTAAACTAGTTTATTAAAACATAAGTTTATTAAACTAGTGTGAAGATTGTGGAAGTTGGCAGTGCCGTACACACCGATGTTTGGAGATATTTTTTTTTCAGAGGAAACCAAGTATTTACGGCAAGTGAAAATGGTGAGGGTGGCTTCCGTGACCTACCCCCTTCCCCTCCCAATCACTCAAAACCCCGAAAAACGGCGACGTATTTCGAAACCTTTACCATATTGTCGATTGTGTTATTTCTTCGACTGATTAATTTTAGCAATGTAGGGATTTCGTTTTGCCACCACATTGGAACTATCTATGTCAGTTATTGAAGCTTTACGCTCACGTTTCTTCGGAGTGCACAGCTTCTTGTCTTCAAAACTAGTTTCTCCAAATTTTTCATTGGATATTCGAGAAACTGAAGCCTTGCCGATATCCAGAGCAGAGCTGCCGCAACTCTGTAATCAACACTGTCGATCGGTATTACCGGGTCCCCATTTGCACGATCTCGTTCAAAGAAGGTCCTCAAACGAAGCACTAACTCACGGCTTTGAGAGTTTGAAACTATCTTTTTTGTTATTTTTGGCATTGTACCTACCAAATAAAACACAACAAAAAAATAAAAATAACACGTTGAACAGGCAGAATCACAAACCGCATACAAGGCGCTCGTACTGACGTATTCGATCACAAGATGGCCGCTCCGATTCATCGATTTCATGCCGATTCAATGGTGTCAATCTCTACTGACAGAGGGTTCGTTTCATGCATCTGACATTTTGAGGATTATATTTTATTATATTTAAATAATTTATTTACAGTTAATAATAATTATAAAAATAGAGAGAGACATACTATTATCAATTAACTTTGTAATTTTTGAATAGATATTTTTTTAATAATTGTTTTTTTTGCCAATTTATTTTCATAACTTGAAAGTAGTATGCGTGATACGTAAAACGAGAACTGTCATGCCTATCATCATACAGCGAAAATACTATAGATGGTGTTGTGTGAATGTGGTAGAATATTATTATTATTGTTATTATTATATTATAATCCAATAGCATAGCGTTAATTTACTGAGGGTCTAGTTATAATATCAAGCAATTTAGTTCTTTAAAAAAAAATAAGCTCTCGATAAGCAAATGACCTTGTGATGACAGAGCTTATCTTAAAAAGTTTTCTTCCTTGCAGTTCAAGGCAGTTTTGATAGTTAGTTTTCTTTATTTTCGTAAAAGTGTATGACCACCTCTGGTGTAATAGTTGCTGGGCCTTCCGACTCCAACGCCTCAAACAAGGCTTACTGATTCTTGTATTGAGATAAGAACCGGGACCGAAAGCCTTATGTGTCCTACTGCCCTTCAAGGCACGGAAACGCAATGACTTAAATGAAATAGCATGAAATCCTCCACAAGATTTCGATATTCATGTATATTCTGTTTAAAATTTATTTTTATAGTCTGAACGTAGAAATCTTAGACTACACGACAAGTGGCCCTTATGGCGACATCACCCAACGTTGTGATAGTAACAGTTAGTAGAGCCTTGCTGATTTTAGCTTGAATGGGCCGGCTCGACGGGGGAAAAGTACTACCCTCTCACAGAAAATCAACGTAAAGTAACAGTACTTAAACTCATCCCACTCCTCATCCTATGCCTTTTCCCATCCCCAAAGGGCGGCAACGCACTTGTGCCTCCTGTGGTGTTGCTTGTGTCCATGGGCGGCGGTAATTGCTTACCATCAGGCGATCCATCAGCTCGTTTGCCGCCTATAACTATAAAAAAAGTAAGTTAAGCCTTTTACTAAAAGACTTTCACATAGAGATACGGTGTTCATTAATTATGTGTTGATGAGTGAAAATGCCAAATTTCTGCATTTCACCTTGTAAATGAACGTAGATGTAGCGCATGAATGATCATCGAATTGCATTATCCATTCATTTACGACCACTCATATCTCATTTATTTTTTATTAATCCATTCTTTTCAATTAATTTGCTGCATACATTCATCCTTTGGGATTTAAACTGAATATGTAATGTTTTGCAAATAATTGATTAGTTATTTATTTGTGATGTAATCTGTTTATATCGTTTTATTTATTGATTTAATTGTGAACACCAATAACGAAATAGATATACGAGAAACAGTTAAGCCTGTCAGATATTTTCTGACGATTGTTAATGTATTTGTTTTTTAAGAATGTAGTGTCATTCTTTTTTTTATAAAGCTCTATGCTCGGGCTATAAATACCGTAGCAATAATAATAACTAGCCGTCGGTTCCGGCTGTCATGAAAGTCTTTGACGGTCATTAAATGGACCTTTACCTTTAAATAAACTGACACTAGTCTAAATCAGGGAATATAGCTATCGCTTTGGGTTGCGGAGGTCAGACCGCAGACTCTGTGGAAAAGCTAATACTCAGTCAAATCCGGTTTGACTAGAAAGTTCTAACTGGGATAACGCTAGGAGGATGAGAATGACGAAAGAGTTATGCAGACTGAGACTCTTTATCCACACTTTAAACGTAAAATAATACCAGACAAAATGTTAATATATTCATAAACAAAATTGCTGTCCTCGTCAAGTGTCGAGTAGACTAAATTATGTATTTTAAGTACTTACCAACAATATGAATAACATACTTCGAAAAGCATTCCTCACAAAGTATTCTCACATGCATATGAAGTGTGCGTTCATTTTATTTGTCACTAGCTGTCCAAAGAGACGTCTTGTCCAAATTTTAAGTAATAAAGTACTAACTACATTCGGTTCTCAATATTTCTAGCGCTTTTTGTTTATATTATTATTTTTTATATTTAATAATTTTTTTTTTGTATTTTTCAATAATATTACGTAAAAGCCTCACTTATTCTATTTTGACTTTATTACGATAAAATTTATAAAAGCATTAGTCAAATCTTTGTTGCTATTAAAACAAATAACATTTCATCCTGCTCAATTTCAATCTGTAAAATCTTTGAAACATTACATTTCTATATAACATCTTACGTAATATTCATCTTCCCACTTATCTTTATTATAACTTCCACCATATATTCAGTGCAGCTGTAACTTCCAATGTCGTAGTGAGCGGAGTACATGTCGCTTTATGACAGTAATTGCATAGCGACGATAAAGAACGCCATCTGGTTGCAGTCCCTCCTTAGATAATTTGCTGACTTCGCTATGTGTGGTTCATACTATATTGTGTAGTAAAGGACGATAGGAACATTTACTAAGACGAAGCAATTTAGTATTTCAGTTGATTGACATACAAATTAATATTATGTGCTGTCCTGTTAGGTGTCTGTTTTACTTTATCAGTAGTTTGAAATTTACATATTTTGTTTTGTAATGAGTAACATATTTTCGAATACTGTGTTCGAAATTTGATATCCAATATAAAATCATACCTTTAACACTAGAGCAATATAAATATATTATGTACTCCTCATGGAAAAATCATGGCAATAGGCCCGATGCTATTAATTATTAATACTTTTTTATGACTGCCTAGTATTTCTGTTACATTATTTAAGAATAGGTATGTGAAATACTCGACTATTTTAATATATTGTAATAGATGAATATTGTAATTTCCTGATTTACCATATAACCATCGTCCTAGCGTTATCCCGGCTATTTAAGCCTTAGCCGTTTATTAAATCCTTTGTTGGGTATAGATTACATAACAGTGAGGGAGACTTAAACCTTAATCTGCCACGAAACAAACGTAGTATTAGTTGGCCGGACATGGTTATTGATTTCGAATACTTATATGCCTATTATGTATTCAAAATCAAACTAAAGATAATATTGAATACTGCTTATAACACAAAAATATTTGTTCTAAAAATAGATCGTCCTCTAATAAAATTGAAGATTATTTGGATAATATCCTTACTAATATTATCAAAGTCAAAAAAAAGTATTTGCTTTATTTTCGTCCAGAATGTTAAAGTTCCTAAGTATGTTACTAGATATCGAGTTTTATTAGACTTCGTGTATGTCTCCAGTTCGATTTGTGTAAGTGGATTAAACTACCTATGATCGACTAGGTACTTAAACATTTTATTTTATTATTTTTGTGTAAGATGGCCTGAAAATGAACAACAACTGCACAGCTAGTAGTGAATTACTTACAATAAAGACATAATATTTATTTCTGCATTTTGGTTGTTTACAACACTTACTTAATGGCACGGGCTGTTTTCCGCAACTCCACGCCTTGGCGTGTATTTTGCGTGTTTACAACACTTATACAAGTCAAAACCCTATTTTAGATGATGCCGGCTTTTCCTAGCTAAATGACTTCTTAAGAAGAAAGGCCGAAACAAACTCAGAATCATTGCTTTTTTGTCTTTTCATTCTATTTCATCTCTTCGTTTATATTCTTTTGAAGTCCAGATATAATAGGTTTAGATGCGAGTACAATGCAGGATATCATCTGACGCTTATAATTGACTCAGCCCGCTAATGGGCCGCATTCAACAGCCATCGTACGGCTCAACCTTGATTGAGGGAGCCAGCACGACCTGAATCGTTAGGCCTCCACCAAAAGCAGGCTAAGCCACCAGACAGGTTGCCACTAATATTAGTTGAAATTTTACTAATTCCTGCATTGTACTTGCTCCTTACATTTTATCATAAGGTTGAGTACATGTTGTAAACAATAATATTAAAATAATAAAAACTATATAATAAAATTATACAATAAATTATTATTTAAAAAAATGTCATCTAATTAAAATGTCACTAAATAAATAATAATAATGTAATGTCAATTTGAAAATGTCAAAAAAAGAAATTAATTACAAATGTAAATAAAATTATTAAATGTCACTTAAGTTATTGGAAATGTCAACACATAAATAAAATAAAATTTGTTAATAGAACTTGCTACTTCTAATAAATATGTCCATCAAATATCACTTGTGTTATTATTTATTTATTTAATTTAGGTTTACAAAACAGAACATAGTACAAGTTGGTTAAAATATAAAAGCAAGATATTATGACAAACAGAATGTTATATCTCATATTCCGTACGCGAACCTAACCTACACTCAGCAGATACCTAAATTAGCAATAACACGCCGTATGCCAAGTCAACTAATTATCCGACAAACTTAACTAAAAGTGAAAATATATATATACCCTACTAACACACTTTCATCTCGCCACGTTTAGTTGGTACATCTCTTATCAGCGCTCATATATCAATATAAGGAAGAGTGAAAGTAGTTTTTACTCTCAAACTTTTCCCCGATCCCTTATTCGTATCAGTTCTGATGTTTAAGTTTCTAGGGATTACCCGCGGACGAACTAATTAGGCTATTATTAACAAAATACTCTCCCTCCGCTAAGCCGACAGGTATCGTTGTGAGCCTCTAAGCGTGCTTAGATTAGTTCTTTTAATTGTTCTGTAGAACCCACATTTTGGGCTGACCAAAGTGGTTTGTGGGTACAGACAACAAAGTTGTTTTGTATGCGGACGTACAAGATAAATACTTTTTAATTTCTCTATTTTTATAGACGCGATACTACGCTATGTGCTGTGAATTAACTAGATGTATATTATTTTGAAATAATATATTTTTACATTAACCATATCAGATTTTGTACAATCTTTTTTTATGACATACACAAGTAAAACTGTTCATTGAATTGAATAATGCTTCAAAGGATTCATTGGTTCTATTTTGTCCATAGACAAAGGTACCTATACTGGTTTGGCAGGAGCATCATAATTTTTATTGTTATCATTGGATTTAAATTATTATTTTAAAATAAATATTTTATCTGTTTCATTGATAGGCATTCGCTGACCTATTCTAATTGTATGAACCACGCTGGCTAATTGCGGGAATTGCTAATCGTTATCAAAAGAACAATGCCCATTTTTCTTAGAGACGCCGGCCCAGATGTGGACAGTCAAAAATCGTAGTAGTTGTTATTGCATTCGATAAAAGAGTGTTAAACTAGAATTTTGTGATTGATTAGCGGTCCATCACATTCATAGATTTATTACAAGAAGTACTTTTATATGGTCACAAAACATTAGGTGTGTACCCACTTTTATTAGGATAGCTAAAGTATTTCGTAGTTTTGCGTAGAAAGGAATGAGTGAATCATTTGGTAAGGGTAGAAATCCGAAAGAAAAAGCCAGAAGTCGTTAAAGATCCAAAAACATAAAAAGCATTCACAATGTGCACGAGCAAAACAAATAGGTAACAAACAAAATAAACTGAATATGACAATAATGACATTATTGACATTTACTTAAGAGTCAAAAAAGTGTTGACATTTTACAGTTTTAAATGATATTGATTAATCGATATGGATTTCGGACATAGGTTATCTATATATTGGGTTCAAAATCGAACTTATTTGTAGTTAATCGCATATATACCTTAAAAATACACACATTTTAAATGTTTAAGGACCAAGTAGAGATTTGGTAGTAACTCAAATCATTTTGAGTAGAGAAAACGTAAAATCGATAAAGAAGAAGTGATAATCGATTTAATATTATGATTTCTTTACTGGCAATTTCTGATCTATTACGTGTTGGCTATTTAGACGTTAACACATCTTTTAAAACCTATTTATTGAATAAGTTCCTCGGCACACCTTTAGTAATGCCTATAAATTAAATTATAAATAAAAAGGATTATTCAACAACTACTTGAAACTTTATTGTGCTGTTCATGAGTTCCAAACTGGGCCAGAAATGGGCATTGTTCTTTGTGCTTTTAGTACATTATGTAGAACCTTAAAAATTTTTGGATTCCTCATGAGCTTTCAATACGCACACAACTTCGAAAAGTCAGTACTACGCACCGTGTAAGTTTGAACTTGTGACCCTCTGCGTAGCAGTTTGTTAGTCTTTTCACTAGGGTATAGCAGTATCTGTATATTTTTCACCAGGCGAAAAACGCTTCCACGATTATGGATATAAATAGCCTTGCATATTGTTTGCAGTGGTCGAACCCTGTCCATGTTCAGCCTTTATGGTAATTGAGCAAAGTTTCACACTAAGGGTCACCGTCGGTTGCTACTTGATTGTGTTTCGAGTTGTAGTAGTTAGTTAATCTTCCAAAAGTATATTCTTCCTGAACTTCTTATAAAGTACTGATAGCTCAGGGCGGAGAGAATAGACTGCCATGGTCAGGTCTCAGGTTTGAACATACATTAAAGTAACGTGATTCACAAATTATTGATTCTCGTTTCTCGATCTTCTCGGCAGCTTATGAATTGTTTCTACCCACGCGTATTTATTTTTATTTATAGGAATGTTACGTTCCGTCAACCTCAAGAAAACACATATTATGTGTTTTCTTGGGCTCCATATTGGCTCATCTAAAGTTCTTTACCCGAAATTGTTTTTCCTAAGGATTTCAGATCCGAATAGTCCTAAAATTTTTCATCCCAAAGTTTTAATTCATACTATTTGTAGTGCAACCGGCGTTGTTCATAACACTCATGTTTCCGAAAACTGTAATTAATAATATAATTAATGTAAACTTGTTGGCTGTCAACAAGGTGACCCCCTTGGACCACTAATTTTCAGTTTAGCTATTCATCCAATCATCAACCAGTTAAATTCAAAATTTAATGTCTGGTACCTGGACGATGGAACCCTCGCGGGGCGGGTTGAGACAGTTTATGAGGATCTAGCACTCCTGAAATCAAAATTCTTGTCAATCGGTTTAGAACTCAACCCAAGCAAATGCGAAATTTTTATTAACAACAGTTTAGACAAATCTGCCATACTGTCAAAATTCCAAAATCTGGCGCCGAATATTACCCACATCGAAAAAAGTTCTCTTCGCCTCCTTGGGTCCCCAATTTTAGACGAAGGTTTTGATTCATTTTTACACGAAAAAATTCAAAATTTTAGTGAAATTTCAGATAGATTACTCAAAATTAATATTCACTCGGCTTTCACTATTATTAGATATTGTCTTTTTGTGCCTAAATTTACACATGCTATTCGATCTTCACCATTTTGGAAAAACCCATCATCACTCTTTCAAATTGACAATATTATAAAAAATACCTTAAGCAAAATTCTAAATGTGGCCTTGAACGACCGAGTGTGGCTACAGGCGTCCTTACCTGTACGCCTGGGCGGCCTCGGCGTTCGCAAAATTTCCGATGTGAGCTTACCAGCATTCCTGTCCTCGGTCCACGGCACTGCAGAATTGACCAGGAAAATCTTAGCACCTACACTGGTCGATTCTGAGGTGCCGTGTGTGATCGATGCCGTGAATGCTTGGAGAATGGCTTGTCCAAACACCGAGTTACCCCGAGACTTATCCTCTCAGAGGCAGTGGGACGGGCCGCTTTGCAGCGCAGTACGAGAAAATCTCCTAAGTACATCGTCCAATGCTGCAGAGCGTGCCCGTTTGCTGGCTGTGGGAGAATGGGAATCGGGTCTCTGGCTTCAGGCACTGCCATCGTCCAACATAGGTACCATGTTGGACGATACCACTTTCCGCATCGCTGCTTGCCTCCGTTTGGGTGCGTCATGTGTTTCTCCACATCGCTGTCACTGTGGGGAGGCTGTCGACAGCCTTGGTCACCATGGCTTATCATGCAGCAGGAGCGCAGGTCGTATATCACGACACGGCAATCTAAATGACATACTTCGCCGGGCTCTTGTCACCGCTGGCGTTCCAGCCCAACTTGAACCGCAGGGGCTGGCACGTGACGATGGCAAAAGACCGGATGGTATGTCTTTACTCCCATGGAAGTTGGGTAGGCCTTTGGTGTGGGACGCAACGTGTGTCGATACCCTCGCGCCATCTCATCTTCCTGGCACAGCGGGTTGTGCGGGCGCTGCTGCTGCTACAGCGGAGACCTTCAAACGGCGCAAATACGCAAACCTAGTAGGGGATTACGTATTTGAGCCGTTTGGGGTCGAAACGTTGGGGCCATGGGGTCCAAGTGCAAGATCTCTTTTTAAAGATATCGCAAAGAGACTGGTCGACGCCTCGTGTGACCAGAAGGCTGGGTTGTACTTGGCCCAAAAATTTAGCATTGCCATTCAACGTGGCAATGCTGCCAGCGTTCTGGGCACGCTCCCGGTCGACGGCGATGTGGAGGACTTTTATGACGCCCTCTAAATTATTCTTTTTTTTTCTTTTTTCGTTTTGTTTGTTTTGTATATACATATTTCGTAGGATAGTATTTTAACATTTATGTTTAATTAAATAGGTATTTAGTGATATCTAAATAATATTATGTAAGTACATAGACAAAAAATAAATAAATATGATACGCAGTTACGTCCACCGAGCGATTAATGTAAATATATTTAAACTCCTACTGTTTTTTATCATAACGCTTTTATCCCTAAACATAATTACCATAATATTTTCACTCCTACTCAGAAAGAAACATTAACCAAGTGTAATAAAAAATATATGACACTTTTACCAAGACACTTTTAGCCTTATATTTAGGTGTTTTATTCGATCGAATCGAGAAAATAAACGATTTGAAAAAATAACACTTTTTTGGCCAAAAAATTCTAAGTCCTCGCGCCGTAGCGCCCCCAAGGCTACGCTCCAACCGAAATTCATAAAACACGACTCATTTACGTTTAGGTTTATGGCCTGTGAGTTTATACCGTACCTAAACCAATAACTAATTATAGGACCGATTCGGTTCTGGCACTTCGCCGGCCGCTGCCGCGGCACGCTCGCTTCGCTCGCTCGGCTCGTGCGTTGTGGTCACAGTTCTAACCTAACCTAAACCAATAATTAATACGACCGATTCGTTTCTGGAACTTGACCATTCTACTATTGTGTATTTTACCATGGTACTATTCTTATATGTTATACATGTTATGTGAAAATAAAGTTACGCAAAATTAATGTATATAATATCTACTGATTATTATGAATAATAAGAAATCTAAACAAAAAAGATATGACTTTGAATAATAGTGTAAAAGATGGTTATGTTGAGTAAATATAGGAAAACCTATTTCTGACATGTAGGATTTATTTTACATTTTATGTATTAAGCTTTTAATTCCCATACAAATTCGATTATCTGGCATTTGCGATCGGCGAAAAAAATGCCTGCCGGATTACCAAGCGCCCACTGTACTTACTACTTAATCACCTATCTGCCTTGGTATAGTAGAAAATTGGGAACATTTTGAATTTTAGCTCAACTGGTTGTATAATACAGCGTGTTTTTCTTTTAGGAAGTAAATTATGTCATAATTATTTTTTAGATTATGTTTTTGAACAATTAACGTAAAATACACATGTGGTTAATATGCCTAATAGTAGTACTATGTATGCGGCCAGCGGCCACTGAAGGTGTGTCCAGATATGGATCAACGGTTTAACCAGCGGATCCGTATCACCGTATCATTCATCGTATCATTTCAAGGTACGATATGATGAATGGTCAAGTTGTTTTTATTTCCCCTTTTTAATTCTGTTGATATCACATGTCTTATCAGAGCAGCAAGAAGACATCATCGAGAGCATGAAGACTGCGTACCTGATACGCATCGGCGATTCGCATACGGGAATCGCATGCTACTACTCCCAACGTACAGTCCTTTTTACCACATGCCTTTCGGCCAGGAGAGCTTTCGAAGGGGGTATGTCGGGGTCCCACCCCGTGGGCTGGGTTACCGACTAAAAACCACACGTGTTAAAATGGATTACGGATCGACTCGTGAGATACAGAAAGTTCGGCGGCTATCTGTCTTAAAGTTGAATGAGGTTTTTCAGTCATTGTTTCCTTCACTTATGCGATGTTAACTTCAGTTGCAGACTTTGATGCCTACCAGAGCGAGGCAAATCTTCCATCACCTCTCAACTGCTTTTGAACGCTTTGTACCACTCATAAGCACGAGTTTTTGATAAAATCGATTCACCGTGAGCCATCTGTAACATTTTCATTGACTCCGAACACGAAATTCCATTGGCGATGCAAAATTTAAGACAAACATTTTGTTCGATGTTTTTGTCCATTATGAAATGCTCAATACACACTGTAAAACAGCACAGTTACAAATTGATTTTCAGGCAACGCACAGTCGAAACTTACTGAGCGTAAGTATAAAAAATTTGGAATGTATGTTTCTTAGAAATTATTTTTGGAAATTCCTTCCCTAAGAAAGTAAGGAGTCTCACGCGGGTGGAGCAGCGAACGAAGTCTAGTCTACATATAAATCAATGTGTCTACGATATGATCACTCATACAATTCTTCATCCAACTTATCACTTATGTAACAAAAAAGATGAGCTAAGTTTTAGGCAAAATATAACATCAACAGTATGGAAATTAATCTGAACAGGCTGTGACAAGCACTACTTTAAAAAAATTACATAATCCATGTCAAGTCATAATGTACCTACGAAATTTTGATCTTTTTTACGTGAACGAAATTAAAAAGAACTTTGCTAATAAAATGAGATGTTTTAAAGATAAACTTAGAATAACTACTTTTAAACTACCACGATTTGCACACATACTAAAGATTATGTTACGGGTCTGAATCGTGTTAATGAACGAAAAGAAAGATGAAATACCTTTCTATTTTTCCCGACGTTTCGGCATGGGTTACACCTGCCGTGGTCACGGGATGACTGATGTTCGTCAGCGCTGCCTCCGAGAAGTGCTGGTTTTGGAAACTACCCTCACTTGGTCTTCACAATTATTGACATTTATATGTTCGGAACTGTCGGTACTTCGACACACAGCACTAATGGTATCTACACACTGGCGCGTAATGTCACCTCGTCGGTGTCTACATTTGCTGATGACAGGATTCCAAGATGTAGATAAACGGGAACCATCCTCCCAGTTGAAATTTGCGTGCTTTTTGATTTCAACCGCTTCCCGTGCTATTCTTGAAAAATAGTGACGATCTGTGGAGAGAACCTGGGGCCGATGTAGCTCAATCCAGTGATTGGATCCTGACTCCAACAAACGCTCAGCTATGGCCGACTTGGTGGTTTGTTGGTTTTCGACGGCCATGATGTGTTCCTTAACTCGTTCGGCGATGGTCCGTTTTGTTTGCCCGATGTAGGAACTACCACAGCTGCAATCCACCTTGTACACGCCTGGTGTTTGAAAAGGGATGACATCCTTTGGAGTACGCAGGTGATTTGCTATTTTAGAGTACGGACTATATACAGTCTTGATGGAGTATTTTCGTAGTACTGTTCCTACTTTATCCGTTTCTCCTTTTATGTACATAAACTTAGAATCTTTTTGTTCGGAACTGTAACTAATATTTAGTACGTTTCATACGGGCTCAAGAAGTTTTGTAAGGTTCTTGTATGAATCTAAAAGTAAAATTAACTTAATAAAATGTGCCTTAAATAAAAATTATTCCATAAGGCTGTAGGTATAAATTACAGAGCATAATCAAAACAAAATCAAATAAGCGTCCGAATGTCTTACAATTTTGGGTGAATTTATATTAATGTCAACTCTTCGTAAAATGTTACGTAAGTCTTTGTCATTTTGTTAACATACGTATGAGGAAAATGCATGAATTCTTAAATAATATAAAATATCTATAGAAAAGCTATTACAAATATTGATAATTGTACTTTGTTATGAAGTGACAATAAATTAATTACTTACTAACAAATATAAATTTCAATATTTCTTCTGTAGTCATTTGAGTTTGAAAGCCCAAAAGGTAGCAAAATAACTCAAGTCTTAAGGGTATCATGCAATAACACTAGCTAATTTTATTGCATCAAATGCATACTTCATAAGTATCAGACCACAGGCAACGGCGATGTAGACAGAATTTTGTAATCATTGTCGTTTAATGCAACGTTGCAAATTATGCGCAACGTATCTAATGTAGAATGCACCGTGAGGCAGGGAAGGAGATATGTCTATTATTGTCTATAGTTCTATACTAATGACATCAGCAGATTTGTGGCCATTTATTTTTCATTTTATCTTCATCATCTATCTATTCTTTATCATTTATCCACCATTAATATCTTCGTAGCCTAATTTTCCAGTCGTGTGAGGATAATCTTGATTGTGGTTTAGAACTATGTAAGCATATGGTAAACACGATTCGTTCATACAAACACAAAACATCTGCCGAGCTTATTGTTTATTCATTAAAAATAATGCTCTTTCTCTCGCTTTCACTTTGTCAACAAATAAAACGCACAGGCTTAGGAAAATACGTTCGAGCATATGACAATCTATAATTCGAATGTTTTCCCCACAATGTTACATTCGATATAATCCTAAAACCTATAAGACCTTTCATCGTAATGAACGAATCTTTTCTTGTGGGTTTTACTTACCTGTCGGTAACTACGAACGTAATTTTTCTTAGAGGCTTAATCCCTCATGTTTCACAGCTTCACCCTTAAGCTCTACGTGACACATGTCCCAGATTACTGTTACGATTATTAAGCTGTTGACAAATGGAACCGTATATTTTTTCTCGAGAAATGCGACTGCAGTAAAATATTCCTAATTAGTGTTTTCTTTTGCTTTTTTCGGCCAGGTTATTTTGCTTTTATGAAAACTGCGGTTCAAACCCTGAAAATGTCTTGAGGGAACGTCATGACGTAAATATTCACTTTTGAGGTGAGCACCATTTCTTTGTTTGATTAAATACGTTAAGAAAATGTTTTCCCAGGAAAATATATACAGAGAAACGTGCTTTCGTACATAAATTAGGTACGTATGTTCATCAAGATTACGTTGGCAGGAAAAATGTATAGGCGTACTTTCATGTATGTAGTCTAATTGGATCAGGGTAACATGTAACGGATTTTAAACGTGGGAGAGCCATGCTTCGGCACGAATGGGTCAGGCTCGACCGGAGTGATACCACGGCCTCACAGAATAACGGCGTGAAACAACGCTTGCGTTGTATTTCGCCGAGTGAGTGAGGATACCGGAGGCACAATCCCTCAACCCCCCCTATGATGCTGCAGTTGAAAAACATTTTGCTACCCCAGGAGGGTACCAATTGCGCTTTGGAGAATCCCTCTCTGGACGTCCGCGTTCAGGACACAACGCATCTAAGCGTGGACGCCCAGGCCGCCCCTCGTACTCTTGGGGCAAAACTGCGCTCGAAAATTCCATTAAAAGGAGCAAAAATATCCTGGCACCCCCTGCCACACTGGCCGTGGACTTCTGCAATATCAGGGGATTACACACCAAACTTAATGCTCTCCACCACCACCTCGAGACAACAAAGGCGGCCTTGCCCTTCTTGACTGAGACGCAGATATCGCCTCCAGCAGACACTTCCTATCTTACTTACCCTGGGTATGGACTTGAACACTCCTTTCTGTCCAGATCCCGTCAGTAGAGATGATCTTGCTTGGCGATTTTAACGCCCATCACGCCGACTGGCTCAGTTCCAGTAAAACTGATCATGTGGGGAGATCTGTTCACGACTTCTTATGGCCTGACACAACTGGTTACCACGTCCACGCAAATCCCAGACGTTGAAAGCCAGAATCCTTCACTGCTGGACCTTCTGCTGACTTCTCATCCGGACGGCTACAAAGTATCCGTAGGCGCCACACTTGGCTCCTCAGACCACTGCCTTGTACGGAGTGTGGTGCTTCTCACGTGCTCGCTGCGATCGCGGGCTGCACGCAGTCGCCGTGTGTGGCACTACAAGTCAGCAGATTGGGATGGGATGCGGAACTTCTTTGCATCCTATCCTTGGGGACAAGTATGCTTCTCGCCGGATGATCCCAACGCCGCTGCTGATTCTGTTGCTGATGTGGTGCTACAGGGTATGGAACTTTTCATTCCATCCTCTGTGGTCCCCATTGGTGGCAAATTTCGGCCTTGGTTTGGTTCATCTTCCAAAAAGTCTTCTCGCAGGAAGCAGGAAGCTTACCAAGCCTGGGCTGATGCGGTGGCGGCAGGGGATGAAAACACCAGCGCATTAAAAAAGGAGTATAACTTTGCCTCCAGGTCCTTCAAAAGAGACATTGCTAGTGCGAAGTCGAAGCACATCGGTAGAATTGGCGAGAGGCTTGAGCGCCTTCCTTCGGGAACTCGTGCATTCTGGTCTCTTGCCAAAGCTATCGAAGGGAACTTCTGTAAGCCATCCTTTCCACCGCTACACATGGGAAATGACTCCTTGGCCCACGACGTACAGCAGAAAGCCAATCTTCTGGGCAAACTCGTTACGTCCAACTCGACCTTGGATGACGGGGGTCAGGAACTGCCTACTATACCGCTGTTGAAGGGCTGTATGCCGGATATTCAGTTCCACCAACGCGGAGTCCGTATGGCACCTCTGTCCCTCGATATCCATAAGTCGAGTGGGCCTGATGGAATTCCCCCTATTGTGTTGAAGATCTGCGCACCAGAGTTGGCACCAATTTTGACACGCTTTTTTCGTCTCTCTTACTCTTTTGGCGTAGTCCCAACATCGTGGAAGACAGCATTGGTCCACCCGATCCCTAAAAAGGCGATCGCTCTAACCCGTCCAACTACAGACCGATAGCCATAACCTCCCTCTTCTCGAAGATAATGGAGTTCATTATTAACTGCCAGCTCCTTCGGTTTCTAGAGGATAATCAGCTGCTTAGTGACCAGCAATACGGTTTTTGTAAGGGGCGGTCGGCTGGTGATCTTCTAGTATACCTGACACATCGTTGGGCACAGGCGATCGAGACAAGGGGGGAAGCTTTGGCGGTCAGTTTGGACATAGCGAAGGCCTTCGATCGGGTCTGGCACAAAGCGCTTCTTTCAAAGCTCCCTTTCTGAGCTGCCCGATAAATTATGCGAATGAGTCACCAGCTTTCTTACAGACAGAAGCATTAAGGTCGTAGTTGACGGTGAATGCTCTGATGCCTTGTCTGTAAATGCTGGTATCCCTCAAGGCTGCGTGCTATCGCCTACTCTGTTCCTTCTGCATATCAATGATATGTATGTGTCGACATATCGAGCGAAGCCCAGTTCCGCGGTCACTTAGAGGGTAAAGCTAAGTTAGCCTCGAAGAAGCTTGGCGTGCTAAATAGATCAAGACGGTATTTCACTTCGGCCCACCGCTTGCTCCTTTATAAGGCGCAGGTCCGGCCACATATGGAATACTGTTCTCATCTTTGGGCAGGGGCACCCCAGTACCAGCTTCTCCCTCTGGACCGCATCCAACGGAGAGCCGCTCGAATTGTCGACTGCCAAGATATTTGCAATCGGTTAGACCCCTTGGCGCTGCGTAGTGATGAAGCCTCGCTATGCATCTTTTATCGCTTCTACTTATGGGGAGTGCTCCGAGGAATCGTTCAGATTAATCCCTGCCGCCTCTTTCCGCCATCGTTTTACGCGACAGCATTTCCATCCCCATCAATTAGATGGTTGGCAATCCACAACGGTGCGTTTCTCTAGGAACTTTCTGCCTCGCACCTCTAAACTGTGGAATGATCTGTCACCTGCGGTTTTTCCGAACCAATACGACCTTGAAGGTCGTATTGGTTCGTAACCGCAGGTGACACCTTCAAGAAAAGAGCGTATTCCTTTTTAAAAGGCCGGCAACGCACTTGTGACGCCTCTGGTGTTGCGGGTGTCCATGGGTGGCGGTAATCGCTTAACATCAGGCGATCCGTCTGCTCGTTTGCCCCTTATTCCATAAAAAAAAATGTAACAAGCGTCCGCTCGAAACTTCGCTCCTGAGGTCGTTGGTTCAATCTCCAGGGACACAAATTGTAATTGAAATTTTCTCTTAGAAAAATGTATTATACGCGAAGAATATATTGATAGCTAACAAAAGGCGTAAAAGTGGATTTTTTTCACTGACATAATTTGTGAGATTTATCAAAAACAATCAGTCTTTGTGCTAGGACAACACAAACTTTTATAGTATTTTCATATTCTATTTTCTATGCACATAGATTATTTCAATTAGATAATCAACTATTTGGTAAGATCGCATATAAATCTAACTTATTAAAAGCTGACCTTTGTCGATGAAAAATACGCAAATTAACTCACCAAGTACCCAATCTTAAGCATAGCACATAGCAGTTCATAAAAGTAGATTTTCGGTTATAAAAAAGCAAATAAAGTTTAAATCATAATTGTAACTGCCACGTGGCAATTAAAACGAAGCTAAATTGACTTTGAGTACGTACTCATGTCGAAACATGACTAATACTTTAAACGTTTTTTTTTTGATAAATTTCTTCAACATGACGTGTTCAGGAACGGAACAGGAAAGAGCTGCTTCAGGAAACCAGGATCGTAGATTAACAAATCTAACCTTAACGTAACATGGGATAAAATCACATTAAAGATAAAATCATATCCTCACATTTAATATAAAGTAGTCTTTGCTCGCGTAAATAACACCTTTACCTTTATCAGGAATCGCCCTTTCTATTGACGAAAACCATAAAATATAAAAAGGGTTCAGTATTTTTGAGTTTATCGCGTTCATACCGATAGACAGGCAGAAAAAGGGATTTAATTTTATAATATTTATAGATACAAGAAGGTATTATATTCTACGCCCCAATTTGTCAAACCTAGACCCTTATAGTGCGACATTGGTAGGTACTAGTGTTATCATTGTCACTATAAATCAATTTCAGAAGACGACCTTGTCAAAGTGGCGGCGATGTGAAATCTATACCGGAGATTTATGAACAGCTGTGGAGGACGTATGACTGATATATATTCAAATTGGAGGAAGGAACACCTGTGTTTAGCAATAGGTCAGACAGAGGTGATGACTCTTGTCTATGACTTTCTGTATATATAAAGTTCTTGCGTTACTGGCTGACAGACATGCTACAGCCAAAACTATGAGGCGAAAAAGGCTCAAATGTGGCATGAGTTTAAATAAATGTGCGGGCATCCTCTAATTGTTCCATAACACTTTTTAGATTCTGTCGCTATCGGGGGAACATATCAGCAGCCTACATCATCAAGTAAACGAAAACCCTGACTGATATAAGAAGCTGTTGCCTAATAAAGCAGATGGAAGCCTTATTTCTTTCCAGCATGAAAGAAATAAGGAAAATCTAGCCTGATGCTGGGTATTTTTTTTATAGTAATAGGCGGCAAAAGAGCAGACGGATCGCCTGATGGTAAGCAATTACCGCCGCCGATGGACACAAGCAACACCATAGCAGTCACAAGTGCGTTGCCCGCCCCTTGGGGATGGGAAAAGGGACAGGGTGAGGAGTGGGATGACGGATAAAGAATGAGGGATAGGGCCTCCAGCACTCTCACTCACAGAACGAAACGCAATAGTTTAAGTAGTTACTTTACGTCGATTTTCTGTGAGAGGGTAGTACTTCCCCGGTCGAGCCGGCCCATTCATGCTGAAATCAGCAAGGTTCTACTACCTGCTAAAAGAAGTGTGTGCAGAAGTCTGAGTAATTATCTGTGACTCTCAGATATAAAGAGACGCAATAGTATTTCTTCTTAGCGTGTCGATGGCAACTAAGCTACGAGCATGGCATTTTCACTAGCGTCTATAAGTTCCTGTAACGTGCAGGTCTAAGGGTACGGAAAATAAGATAGTATGTGTCCTATTGTTTGTGGAATAGCACCATACTCCAGATTAGAATTGTCTATAAATCCCTACCTAGGCAAGTTTTCTTTGTTTTGGCCAACCTACATACATATGTCTTAAGTCTATCTAAAGACTTCCAGGACAGCCAAGGCAGCCCATGCCTAGATAGAGGATTTTCAGTAAGCTGGACAAATGGACCGGGTATGAAAGCACTATCCCGCCACAGTCTATGCCTTGCCTGTGTTCGCTCTTCATTGAGGTCCGGCTTATCGCTGAAACCTGTCACCCGAAGCACGGTAACGCAATAGTACTGATATTACTACGTTCTATCCATACTCATTACGCCGGGCGCGCCGGTGGTACCACAGATAATATAATACTATACGAGTAGTATAGTACTTACTACTCGTATATATAGTTTAGAAGGGCAGCAACAGCCTAGTGGAGATACCTACAGGCTGTCATGCAGAGGATATCGGGTTCGAATCCACGGCGCGCACCACTGACTTTTCGGAGTTATGTGTGTATTGAATTGTTAACCATCGCTTGTCCCGTGCCTCGGAGGGAGAGCACGTTAAGCCGTTGATCCCGGTTGTCACTAAGATCTTTGACAGTCGTTACAGGGTGTCAGTACCTTCTAAATAAACTGACACTAGTCTAAACCATGGAGTATCGCTATCCCCTTGGGTTGCGGAGGTCAGACAGGCAGTCGCTCTGTGGAAAAGCTAATATTTAGCCAAATCCGGTTAGACTAGTAAGCGGACCCCGGATTGAAATTGGGCTAGTGCTAAGAGGATGATAAGTAGTAGTACTTATCTGATCAAACCAGAACAGACATGAAGAAACGTGAACCTACGTACTAGGCTCTGATTCTAAAGAAACGTAAGTACCTACTAAAATCTATGAAGCAAGCGCATACCAGCACATGTACATATTTTATCCTACAGTTTATGGAGGCTTATACATCTCCCAAATAAGGTGTTACTTGAATCCCTCAGAGCAAATAACAAAACCAAAAAATGTGTTTTTCTCTGACAGGTTTTAATGCCCGGTCTGCGATTGGTAAAAAAAAGACTTCTGGGTTGGGATCATATTATCTATGGTTGGGATAGGCCTTTTTCTTTCACTGCTCAAGCTCTTGTTCTTAGGAAGAACAAATGAATTTACCCATAAAATATACACTGAAGTGATTAATAATAAATTCAAATGCTTACTAAAAACATAACAAAACATAAAACATAGAATTCAGTTTGTTTTTTAACTACGCAATAATTGCAATTGAGTTTTAAGAAATCGGTAGAGGAATAGTACCAATTTTGGAATATGTTATATTTCGAAGACTAAACGCCGCGAATATTCCAAAATTTGTATAAGTAGAGTTAAGGGACAAATTATGGACTAAAACTATACATAAATTAAAATAACCGCTTTTTACTAAACGCATACCTATGGATGTATACACGGTACATATACCGAAATGTCTTTTTTTTAATTTTTGGCTGTCTGTCTGTTTGTTTTCGCTAATCTCCGGAACGCCTGGACTGATTTTGACGGGACGTTCACTGGCGGATAGCTGATGTACCAAGGAGTAACTTAGGCTATAAATTAACCGGGTACGCGAAGTAGATCCCAGGACGCGGGTGAAAACCCGAGAAACAGCTAGTCTAAATAAATTTTATGTTATCAAATTCCAACATTTTGGAATATTCTGGGCATTAAGACTTAAAAATATAATGTACCTATTCCACATGGGGGACATATTCCATAATTGGTATTTACCCCTCTAGATAGCTGTTTGATCTTTAGACTGAGAATCATTGATATTGTTTAACTTCACAATTGCTTCGATTGTATAAGAATTGTAGAAGATGATCTACAGGAATAATACCCAAGGAAACAATACAAGTAAGTTGAGAGCACTGAACTCCTCTCCGGAAAACGTGGCTGTATTCAATGAAATAAAATAATGATAACGTTCATTAGTACGAGCATCTAAAAATACCTCGCTAGGTACATGAACGGCGCCAATAAACCGTTTGCTTTGATATTTTTGAAATGAAACTGAAACCATAAACTTTTTGTTTACCGTTGAAAATACTATTAAAATTATAAATTATATAAATTTTGTTTTCAACGATTTTGATATGATATTGTCCGTGTTTTGATTATAACGATAGGCATACCACATCACATCTGTAACTATTTATTTGCTGACTAATAAACACCACTGAATATTTGTAACTTAAAGAAAAGATTACTGCACAGTCATGGCACCAAAAACACACACATTAGCAGAATACTTAGTGCAATATACATATTATATGGCGATGCATAATTATATTCTGAGTTTGAGTTTTTGACATAATCTGCGATATATTCGTCACCATGGCAGTTTATTTATTGCACTTGCAGCATACCTGCGTCAGACTTTGGCTGATGTTTCCTAGTACAGTATACTTACTTACTCATATACAGGTATACTTGTAATTACACTGCTGGCATTTTTTAGGGTTCCGTACCTCACAAGGTAAAAAAAGGAACCCTTATAAGATCACTTTCTTGTCCGTCTGTCTGTCTGTCTGTCTGTCTGTCTGTCTGTCCGTGTGTCACCACCGATTTTCTCAGGAACGGGTGGACCTAGCAAATTGAAATTTATACCAGATACTGAGGTCTGTGGTTCCTATTAGGTGTATAAAAATTAGGGTCCTGGATCAACCCGATAAAAAGATATGGTCAAAATTAGATTTTTGCGAAAACTTGTAAGTACCAAAATTAATCTTAATTTTCAACTTTTTTTAATTTTCGGAATTTTTCCTTTACTTGTGCTGTAAGACCTTGATTTTGACCAAAATTGACAATTCTAGGTCAACCGTAAGTACCCTATAGGTTTTGGGTCGAAAACCTATATGGTAGTTCCCGTTGAACTAGAATCACGAAATTTGGCCAAAAGCAGGGTCTTACAGCACAAATAAAGGAAAAATTACAAAAATTTCAAAAAGTTGAAAATTAAGGTTAATTTTTGTACTTACAAGTTTTCGCAAAAACCTAATTTTGACCATATCTCCTATGTACCTCTACAAAAAAAAGTGGAAAATTTTAGGGTGTCCCCATACATACATAGTAGACTCCATTTAAGATAGTAGGTACTCTTTGTATGGGCGCTCGTACAGAGAGAGTTAAAGCGCCCCTTATGGAGAGAAGCGATTGATAGAGACCGCTAGGGGGCGCATTTAGAAAATGTATGGAAATTGTTCCTGTCATCTAGGCTATCGTCCACCGTGACGATCGAGTGCAAACTGGTACTAGAACCTCAGATTTGGAGGACTAGCGTAATTAGCATCAACCTCAAATAAGGTAAAATTCGTACGGAACCCTCGGTGCGCGAGTCAGACTCGCACTTCCCCGAATTTTTACACTTTAAACAATTTGAACCGTTAATTATTAATTATATTAGTTTAGTTGACTAAACACTGAACCTAATTAAAGCAGTATCTTGCTCGCAGATTATATCCTAAGGAAACTTTTAATGCTGGCTTAAAATATTACGAATCAATTGATTTGTCCAGAATCAAAGGCTTCAAAGCTATAAAATGAGTACCTGTTTTTTCGCACTAATTCTTACTCGACTACGGTGAAGCCAAAAAGAAGGGTAATGTTTCGAATTACATTGTAGACAATAATCTATTTTGGCAAAAGGTTATTAAGTTAAGTATTTTGTATAGTGAAGTTAAAATTGAGTTCCCTTTCCACAAAGATTCATAACACTAAATTTAAGAAAGTTTTGCCTAATCTCGCTTGATGACATAGCGAATTATAGCGTAAAAAGTACGTACGTTTTCTAATTTGTCGTAATTAATTTAGATGTTGTGTATCTATTATGATATTAAGCTGGAAGCCAACATATTGCCCACCAATATATCTTACAGTCAACGCTCCAAAGTAAATCGAAGCTTTATCGAGTGGCCATAATTTCAATTATCCGACACATTAGCTTTATTGGACAATACGGCTCTAGTGTTTACTTTGACAGCACGGACAGAGCACATGAAGTGTATTTGATCGGGAAACGTTTTTAATATTCCCAGAAGCCATTAACTAATGAGATAAGCCATTTTGAAAATTGCGGAAACGTTTTAGTCTTTGTTAAATAACTTTTTGACCCAATACGTGCTGTTTGTTTTGTTTGCTTCTGATCTGATCTGTAGGAATATTTAATAGCATAAAGGTTAGTGGTTCGGCGTTGCACCAAAACGTATGTACTAGGCGATTTGGTGATATGGAAAAATTATTAATATAGTGGACTGTATTAAACTGGCTGGTAAATCGCCCAGTAGAGTGGGTTATAGGGAGGAATAGGAGGCGGAGGTATGGGAGCAGAGCACGCCTTACCTTGATAAAATGGCGGCTTGTCGTCGTCTTCCGAGAGTCGGGCCACAAGCTGATCACTCCACCTGGATCCAGCCCGAAGCTGCACGGATCACTTCACTACACACGCGGGTGGTTTACTTCTCGTTTATAGTATAAAATAGCGGTAAAATATTGCGGTGCTGCATGTATTCGTCGCGGCGCGGAGCTGCACCAGGACGCAGTCGGTCAGCGGGACGGTTGATTCTTGACTTGTCGCAGCGTCATTGAATTCTGCGACCAATTAGAGCGAGGCGTGCCTTTGGGAGGGAATGGGATAGAAAGAGACAAAAGATCGCTCGTTTTGGACACTGCGGTATGCAAAGGAACTTATTAGCTAGGTGTTAACATAATTAAGTAGCAATGGAAAATGTAGATGGCGCTACCATGTCCCCCCGGCCCTAAAGGGTTGCCTTTAAAAAAAAAAAAATTGAACTTAGCTATGTTGGATGTACTACCGCATAACCCATCAATAAGCTAAGACAGCGATATGATATTAAAATTAATCTAAATTAACTTCAGCGAAACAATTATAACGAAAACTACAAACTAAATACTTAAACTAAGAGGTAGATCTAACTTCAGGCTAGATCTCACTGAGTTGGAAGCAGACAGAGACGTACAACAGGGTGCACGTAGCTCCCCTTCGCGGTTTTCACGGTAACAACGCGAGTTGTACCGTCTTTGGAAGTATGCAGTTTCTCAACGATGGCTAACGGCCATGAAAGCGGCGGAGCATTATCATGTATTATGACGACCAACGTACCCTCCTGTATAGGGGATGCAGGACTATTCCATTTGGATCTAGCCTGAAGCTGGTGGAGATATTCCGCACGCCAGCGCCGCCAGTACGACTGCACGAGTTTATCCAGCAGAGTATGTCTCTGGAGCAAGCTTGAAGAGTCTGCTTCAGGAGCCGGAAATGACGATAATGGCACTGTGTTCAGAAAATGTGCAGGGCTTAACGCGGATGGTTCTGCAGGGTCACTACTCAATGCCGTGAGCGGACGCAAGTTAATCAGCGCCTCGACTTGTGCAAGGACAGTTAAAAGCTCTTCGTAAGAGAGGATCTGTTGACCTTTAACTTTAAAGAGATGCGTTTTAATTACTTTGACCATGCTTTCCCAACATCCACCGAAATGCGGTGATGCTGGCGGAATAAACTTCCAGTCAATATGATTTATGGAAAGTTCTTCCTGAAGACGAGTACGATATTCTTCCCTGAGAAACTTATAAAGGTCGCGTAAATAAGAGCTTGCGCCCACGAAACAAGTGCCGTTATCCGTGTACAAACACTGTATAGGACCGCGTCGTGAAAGAAATCGTTTAAGGTCTGCCAGGAATGACACCGTGCTTAAATCCGTCGCAACTTCAATGTGCGTAGCGCGCGTCGTTAAGCATGTAAAAATACATAGCCAAGCTTTACGGCTTTTAACACCTCGACCACGCACTGGCGTATACTGCAGTGGTCCTGCGTAATCACAACCGGTATGTGTAAACGCTTTATCAACCTGATTGACGCGCTGGCTAGGATGATCTGCCATGGGAGGGAAAATCGGACGCGGACGAAATTTGAAACAGACGTAACATTTATGTATTCTGTGACGAATTATTCATCGAGTAGCTAAAACCTAATATTTATGCCTAAGTAAGGACATAAGCAACTCTGGACCAGCATGGAGATGCTTCTTGTGATAAAAATCAACAAGAAGGTCGACAACATGATCATGACGCGGTAGAATTCAAAGATGCTTGTAGTTATAAGGTTCATCCGAATTTGACAGACAACCACCAACGCGCATGACGCCGTGCTCATCGAGAAACGGCTTGAGCCTAAGAATAGCGGGAGAACAAGGTACATTATTTTTCAAATTTTGAATGTCGTTACTAAAATGAACAGCCTGTACAGCTCGTAGTAACTTATATTCTGCAAATTCAAGGTCAGTACTTGAAACAAAAGTCCCATTAGGTAGGTGCCTAAGAAACCTACAGACATAAACGATGGCGCGCAGTAACTTAGACCACGATGATATGCGTAGTGCGAGTGCATAGATTGGAGATTCAGCAACCTCAACAATCACGGGATGAGAAACAGACTTCCGTTCGGGTACATCCTCGTCCTCTGCACTGTGGTCAAAGGGTTGCATGGGCCACTCTGACGGATCATGGGAAATCCAAGAAGGTCCACAATGCCACAATGGATGATGCAGAAGATTAAGTGGAGTAACACCACGAGACAGGCAATCAGCGGGGTGCTCAATACCCGCGACGTGATTGAAACAAGTAGCAGGGACAAGTTCAATTAATTTACTAACGCGGTTGGCGACAAAAGTCTGCCAGCGGTGAGGAGAAGAATAAATCCAAGCGAGCACTACTTTGGAGTCAGAAAACGTGTATATTTTATTGATAGGGTAGTGGGGCAAAACTGTGTCTTGAACCTTGCGGAGCAACTGAGACAGCAGAAGGGCCGCGCACAACTCCAGTTTCGCAACCGAAATGGTTTTAATAGGCGAGACCTTGGACTTGGCACAAAATAACTGCGCCAAGTAGTTAGAACCAATGCGGACTTGCAGATATACGACTCCGCCGTAAGTACGCTCGCTGGCTTCAGCGAAACCTATTAAGTTGATGGTACATCTATATACCAACCCAAGATGACGCGGAATGGTAATTTGATTGAGCGCGGTAAGCTCAATACAAAACTGGCTCCAAGCGGCGACAATATGGTCAGGGGGTGTTTCATCCCACTCACACTTTGATAACCAAAGTTCTTTGATCAAGAGCTTGGCGTACAAAATTGTGGGAGCCACAAAACCCATTATGTCCCATAGTCGAGCCACTGTGGACAGCATAGTGCGTTTGGTGCACTTATCATCTGGCGGTGAGACGTCAAACCGAAAACTATCGCAGGATTTGTCCCAGCGTAAACCGAGAACTTTATGCGGTACAAACTTCTCAAACTCAATGTCTGGAGAAGCTTTATGAGAATCTGGTATGCGTGCGAGAACCTCCTTAGAGTTGCTTGTCCATTTGACAAGATCAAACTGACCTCGCTTGAAAAGCTGAATAAGCTCTTCACAAAGCGAAATTGCTAGCGGAACGGATATGACACTACAGGCGATGTCATCCATATACAAAGCGGAAGTAGCAACAGCTGCTGCGGCGGGAAAGTGATCGCCTTCATCAGCGATCAACTGGCGAACAACTCGTAACGCGTGAAATAGGCTAGACTTCAGTCCAAAACAAACACGATTGAACTGATACACGGATAAAGGTTCCGTATTGTCAAAACGATAAAAAATCCGTTGAAATCTACGGCCAGATTCGCGAACGCCGATACTGAGAAACATTTGGCGACAATCAGCTGACAGAGCGATTTGGAAAAGACGAAACTTTATTATGATGTTAAATAAATCACCCTGAAGGGCCGATTAGGGCCGGCATGCAAAATGTCATTAATCGACTTACCCGACGTAGTCCTACAACTAGCATGTAAAACCACACGAAGTTTAGTAGAGGTCTTATCTTCGCGAACTACGCCGTGATGCGGGATATAATATGAGGGAAGAGAATTGCCATCGTTGTTTACAACAACACTCAAAAAACCTTTATTTAGGTAGTCACGAATGACGTCATTACAGGCGCCGCGTAACTTAAGTGATGCATCAAGTTTACGTTCTAAACAATGAAAACGTCTTAGCGCAGCAGCGTACGAATCGCCTAACGAATAAGGGTCACCATAGAATGGCAACGCCACTACGTACCTGCCACTGTCGTCACGAACAGTGGTAGCTCGGAAATGTTGTTCACACTCGAGATCCTTACAGCTCATCGAGGGCGGTGCGGTAATCTCTTCGAGCTCCCAAAATCGCTTGAGAAGAGAATCAATATTATTTTCTTGAAGAACAGAACAACTACAAGACGTAATATAACGAGAAGTATGTAACGTAGGTACGGTACCCATAATCACATACCCAAATACCGTCTCAATAGTGGGCGGTAAATTATATTGCTCACTACTTACTACTTTAGGTAGTAACAAGTGCGGAAATATTGAAGCTCCGATCAAAACATCAATGTCTGCCGGATTCGCAAATTCCGCGTCTGCTAGCGGCAGTGTCTCGAGATGCGTGAGTAGTGATACGTCCACATTAGCGTTCGGCAATGTGTCTGTAATACGCTCCACGATAAGCGAAGAAATGTTAAAATTAATATTCCTATCGAAACGCGAATGTATTTTAATATCTACGGAACCCTTGCAATGTTTTTCTGACCCTCCGATACCCTTGACTACTAAGTTAGTATTTCTAAAGTTATCCCACAGTCCGAGGCGTTTAAAACAATCAGAAGTAATAAAATTACTCTGTGACGCACTATCGAGTAAACAACGAACTATGTGCGGCGCGTTATTAATATCATAAACGATAACTTGCGCTGTCGCTAACAGTACCGTCTTGGACGCCGTACACTGCGGTTTAGCATCGCGCTGAGCACGACAAGCGCGCGAGGGTTGTCCGCGTGTGTGCGCTCCCCGCGCAATGGACGTCGTACACAACGATACTTCGCACTGAGACGCGGAGGGGGAAGCCACCGTGGCCTGCACCTGCGACGTAAGTTGGCTAGAAATTGGGTCAAGGTTACCGGATTGGCTCGACAACGGAAAACTTTTATCAAAATGTAATAATGAGTGATGTCGTTGATTACATGAACGACACTTTGTCTTACTAGAACAATCACTCGTTTTATGTTTTATACTTAAACAATTAACACAAGCTTTGTTTTCTTTTACACATTTGAAACAAGCAGTTGGATTTAAATTATTTAAGGCGGGGCATTTATAGAAATGGTCGTGTACTATATTACTGCACAGACACTTCTGAGAATTATTATTATTAGATTCCGAGCATGCTACGTAAGATTGCGGATTAGGGACCGAGTTATTATTGCTATTTCGCGATTTATTCGACTTTTGTTTGCTATTATTATTATTAGACGAGCTAGATGAACTAGACTGCGAATTATGAAATATTCGACACTGATCTTTGATGAAAGAAATAAAACTGTCTAGTGTAGGTATTTTATGATTTTTTTTTTTTTTTCAATCAATCAATCAATTTATTTAAATAAGTAAATACACAATACATATATTACATGCATCACCATCTAGTCCCAAACTAAGCAGAGCTTGTGCTATGGGTACTAGACAATGGTTCGACATACATATTTTTTTATTTAGATACATACCTTACATACTAACATACATACAATATACAATTTTTGTTAGTAAATAATAGAAATATACTTATATACTATTACGTTCCGTCATCTCGAAAGCACGAATTGTTTCAGTGTCAAACTTTTTTAAAGCGAGTTGAAGAAACATATAGTCGGAAAGATCTTTTAATTTTAAGTTTTTAAGGGAACTAACTGCGGTAACAAAGGTGTCTATAAACAGCTGGAAATTCGAAACAGACGCGGCACCGGACAATTTAAGATTTAAAGCTTGATCAAAGTAAGTAGACGCTAGAACACGAGTATCTTGATACCTATCAAGTAGTGACTGGAATATGACCTGATAGTTCTCAGCACTAGGTGTGACACCTGCAAATACGGACTGGGCCTTCGTTGACAGCTTACCTATTAAATAGTACAACCTGTCAGCATCTGTCAGAGAACCATTATCGTGCACTGTAGACTTAAAACTCGCATAGAATAACGGCCAATTTCGTATATCTCCATCAAATGATATAAGCTCAATTGGCGGTAATCTCGGCGCCCGAACCGCCGGCGAGGCAGAAACGGGCTGCGCGGAACACCTACCCTCCAATTGTGAGTGTATGTGCTTGATGATACAATAAGGATCTTCGAATGAGGTGTACGCCTGATAATTCGGCTGTTCATCAGGATTAATAGAAAGCAATCTTGCGTTATAATCGTCTAACAACTTATGAAAATCTGTTCGAATACTATCTACTGTCATACAATAACTAAGAAATGATTCCCTATTAATATCGGAAGTAGTGGCAGTTTTTGAGCGCTCGTAAATGTTTTGAATACGCTCAAATAAAATATTACGTTTAGCTTCCAAGAGTGTCAGCTCTTTTTCTTCCGACATGCATGGCTTCTTTTGTTGCGCCATGTTTACGTATGTATAAGCTAATGAGACCGAATCAAAATAAGAATACCTAAAGTACCTATTATTTTACCTAAGTAGGTATTTATGCGGTAGTTATTCGTAAGTAATCTCAGAGGTCGCGATCCGTGCACACGCGTACTAATCCTCGCGTTATCCTTACTCTACGCATCGATCAGTTTGTGCCATCGGTTCTAAAACTTTTGTTGGTCGTTTAAACTAAAATTACCCAAACTTAAATATGTTCAAATGTACTCGGTGTAACGTTGACTTTAGAGATGGAGCGCAGTGCACTTTGTGTCAGGGACACTTTGACTTTCCATGCGCTGGCATCTCAGAAAATAGCTACCGAAAACTAGGCGATAGGCGCAATACATGGAAATGTGCCGCCTGTAAGGCGGGTGGGTGTAGCCCATTACTTGGTATATCCAAGTCACCCGTGCCGGCGGACTTTGAGAGTGTCACAGCGGAATTGAAGCGCCTTTCCCTACAGATGGCGTCCTTACCAACGTTACTCGAAAGTATTCAGTCAATCCAAGCCGATATCAAGGATCTCAAAACCCTAAAAGCTGACATAGCAGATTTAAAATTGCTGAAACCTGACATTGCTGACGTAAAAGCCTCCATGGAGTTTGTTCAACATTCAGTAGAATCACTTGCAAGTCAGGTCACTGCAATAGATAAAGAGCTACAAGATCTCCGAAAGACAAAAAACGACGTCATTGTGTTACAGCAGCAAGTTAACGATCTGAAAAACATAATGCGGGACCAGGATCAAAGAGCCCGTATGAATAACTTGAAGATAAAAGGCGTCCCCATGTCCAAGACGGAGAATTTATTCTCTCTGGTTTCAAAGATAGGCAACCTCATTCAATGTCCTATTACTAAGGAGCAGATCAATTATGTTACTAGAGTGCCGACGCGCGGCGATAAGATGATCGAGTCAATCTTGGTCTCAGTACACAATAGATACTTAAAAGACGATTTCGTTGCGGCGGCCAGAAAACGCACAATCACTGCAGCTGGCCTAGGTCTACAAGGCGATACCAGGGTATTTGTGAATGATCATCTTACTGTTGATAACAAAATGCTGCTCAACAAGGCAAAGACCCTGGCAAAGGAGCGAAATTTTGCGTTTACTTGGGTGAAAGGGTGCAAGATCTTTATGCGGAAAAACCCAACCTCCAAGTTGCATAGGGGTATTTGTTTAATTTAACTGTTCGTGAATAACAAATTTTGCTTTAAATATTGGATATGTTGCCAGCTCATACAAATAATCTTTGTGACTATGAATGAATATTGCATCGCTTGGGTTTAGAAACATTAAATCAATGGACCTATAGTACACCACCAGGTGTATCTCATGATTGAATTATTGTACAAACAACGATGGCGAAATATGGGTGTAATATCTGGTTACCCCTTCAGGGATACAGGAATGATTCTATATATTATTATAAAAAAACATAATTCAGTTTCCAGTATTGTGTCAAAAACATTTTGTGGATCACACAAAGTATCATCTTTTGTGAGTATAGAGGGACGTGGCGACAGATTACCACTGCACACTGCATGATTCATGCAATTAAAATAGTTGAACCTACCTATGCCAGGGAACGCATCGACTTTGCACCTATTTTTTAAACAATAAAAACTACCTTACCAAATGTGTGACCTTATAAAGGTATGATATAACTACTGCTATATATTAACACTATTTTAAATATTGTAACGGTGCACATAATTATAATGGTAGTGATTTCCTTTGTAAAACTACTAACAATAGATAATGCTGCAATCGTTTGAATCGGCATGATAAGGTAACGTGTAAAAGGATTATAAATTAATGACTTCGAAAGGCAGCATGACGTAGCGTTTGGGTGTGAGAATATTATCCAGCACGTAGGGAAATTCAATATGGAACCATTTTCTAGAAAGGTTTCGTGCTGAAATAATTTAAATAATACGGCGATTTATCTAAAGCAATATATCGCAAGCACGAAGAGACTTGCATTAGAATGCTGTACTGTCCAAATATTCAATGCCATTAGTCATTATCATCTTCCGCTATCCCGGTTGCTCATAACATTCGCCTCAGAGCCCTGGAGCCGCTTTTCTAGTCTAGGCAGAATTTACAGAATATTTGCTTAGTCCAGTCCGACTAGTATTTTATCGATATATCCTGCTTTCCTACTCTTATATAAAATATGATGTACGTAAAAATAATCGTTAAATTACATTACTCTAGTATCATGTTCATAGTATGAAGATAAACTTTACTAAATTATGTTTTTATTCGTGTCTGACCGAAAGTTACCTCACAGCATCTCTACCAACATTAGTATTCGGTTAAAAACATTGAACCCTCTTGAACAACAAGTAACAAAGTCATCGTCAACTCTGACAAAAATGGTTAAGTGTCGATATCATTTTGTGAGTCACATCAATCCTTATTACTATTCTATATTTTGTAGGTACCAAATTATTAGAAAGACGTACTAGTAAGTGGATACTCCTGTTGCAGCATATTTTTTTTTTGATGCTAACTAAATGAACATAGTTTACTGCTTGAGTATGATATCAATAGTTATATAATTTTCACTAGTAGATAACTAACAATGTGAAACAGTTGCAGCTCCTTACAAAATAAAAATGTTTAACTATTATATTGGCAATCGAAAAGAGTGGCCATGAATTGTATTGCCCGTTCTTTCTCTGGGTTCTACCTATTGCATTGCGAACGTGGCAGTAAATGTAAATGTAGAATCAATCACTAAGTAATTAGCTTGATGAGTAATTAACATGACTGCATGGTTGGTATAGTGGTTTAAGCGGCCGCCACACCGCTTCACACTGCGCCGAAGGGTTGTGGGTTCGATTCCCACGCGAGACACCACTTTGTGATTCATAAATTGTTGTTTCGAGTCTGGGTGTTCATTGTGTCCGTTAGTTGTATGTTTGTAAAGTCCCCCGCGACACTGGATTTAGTACTAATGCGGGATTTGTCTTTAAAAAAAAATGTAAATGAAATGAACTTCATAAGCGTTACTTAGTGACCTAGATGAATAAATGATTTTGACTTTGACTTTCAATTAGTTTATTCTTAATTACTTTGAAAATTCGACCGCTAGGGCCCCATCAATCATGTACTGAATCATTGGTATCAGTTTTCGGTACGCCCTTCATTAGTATATAACGAAGGTAACGTAGGAGAATGTGGGCGTTTTTCGTTTCTCAGGTCTACCTCCATCGTACATTTCTGGTAAATAAGACTCGGTATACACTCAATAAGTTTTACTCAAACTAATTAGTTCACTTCACAAACTAAATATTCACACGTAGCTCGGATGAAAATGGATCCTCCATGATGGCGAGCAACTCGTTGTTGCTCGCCATCATGGATAGGCTACTCAAATAACTTTCATTTTATTTTTGATCACTAAAATTATCTACCTCTGGTTTCTGTGTCGTTTAATAAGGGCGTGTTGCGAGAATCTGAATGTACTCATGGACAGTCGATTGGTCATCTCAGAATTGTAGTCGTTTCATCTATGTAGCCAAAGGAAATCAGTTTGTTCGAAGGTAGCTTATCAGTTCTCGCCATGTTCGCATTTGGTTTTAGATTTGTCAGTGGTGAAATCCAGTTTTAACATAGCTCATTGAGAGTCTGGACGGGAGTTACGTTCTGTACAGTTGTAAAGTTGTTAATGAATTTGATGATCGCTTAAAATTTACGAAGTGCGGATGTTGAATTAGTCTGAAAGAACGGATACTCTAATCAGTGGGTATACGATAAGAGAAATCTTTGAAATGCTGTTGGTAGATTTATTTACTCTTTGGGTAATCCTGGTGGCTAGCGCAGCCTGATGGCTGGCGCCGCCTAGTGGCCGGCGCCGCCTGGAGGCCGGTGCCACCTGGTGGCAGACATGACCGGCGCGGCTTGGTGGCTGGCGCTTCTTGGTGGCCGGCGCGGCTTGGTGGCCGGCGCGGCATGGTGGCCAGCGCGGCTTGGTGGCCGGCGCGGCCTGGTAGTCGGTGCGGCTTGGTGGCCAGCGTAGCCTGTGTGGCGCGCGGCCCGTGTGTGGCGTGCGGCCCGTGTATGGTGCGCGGGCCTGTCCTGTATGTGGCTTAGAGGAGCCTGGTAACTGGTAAAGCTAAAGCCTATCTGGCCGAAACTGGCAATGGAAATGAAGGTAGTTTATTAAAGGCATTTGGTAAGATGTCGAGTCCAAAAACCATAGCTTAAATGAATGATGAATTAAATTTAGTGGTGCTTCTTTCTGATTAGTGAACAGTAGTTGGTATCATTACTTAGTTGGTAATCGGACATGTCGCTCGATTTAGGCGATGTGTTCGTTGTATTGCTCGTTGGAGGCAATAAGTAATCTAAGAGTCACTCGAGGGAGGTGGCGTGAGTTGCTATTGCTCGATTAAGGTGATAGCAACGACACTGGCAAGGTTGTCGCTCGATATAGGTGATAACGACGACAATGTGTACGTCACTCGATGGAGGTGATATGAGTTGCTACGCTCGTGTAGGTGATAGCAACGACGGTGAAGGAAAACATCGTGAGGAAACCTGCATGTCTGAGAGTTCTTCGGAGTGTGCTCGAAAGACATGTGAAGTCTGCCAACCCGCATTTGGCCAGCGTGGTGGACTATGGCCTTATTGTCACTCGATGTAGGTGGCAATGAGTCGCTATCGCTCGATTTAGGTGATAGCGACGACAATGGATACGTCACTCGATGGAGGTGATATGAGTTGCTACGCTCGTGTAGGTGATAGCAACGACGGTGAAGGAAAACATCGTGAGGAAACCTGCATGTCTGAGAGTTCTCCGGAGTGTTCTCGAAAGACACGTGAAGTCTGCCAACCCGCACTTGGCCAGCGTGGTGGACTATGGCCTTACCCTTCTTATAGTGAGAAGGGGCCCGTGAACCGTGACACTTTTTGCTGATTAACGTTTGTGATATAATTCTCTGATACTGTTCACTAATGAAAGAGTTGCTTTCATAATATTGTGATGTGATAGAATGATGCAGTTGAAGTAAACTTGATGTTAACCCTTAGTGTTGTGGTTTATAACGTAACGAGCCCTATTCTTTAACTAAACGATGATCAAGATGGGCCGAGCTAAGACCTTGAGATATTGCAGAACGTTTTCCCTTTTGCAGGAGCATCACCCAGGGCACCTACAAGATGGTCTGACACGATCAAGAAGGCGGTAGGCGGCAGCATGCAACGAACCTTATATACGGCGTACGACCGCTCCTGCTGGAGACACATGAGGTCGGGATCTTCAGCAGTGAGGGACCGAGGACGAAAAATAAGGAGCATCACACAGGGGCGTGTGACGTGTCAAGATGGCCGTGTCGGAGAATGGAGAACGGAACGTCAAATCTTAATAGATTTGGGTGTATTCGGATACGATGGTTGGCAACACTGACGTCGGCAGTTGACAGCTGTCAATGTCATTAAATGTTTTATAAGCGAACGTGGAGCTGTCAACGGTCACTTTTGGCGACAGACACAGCGGAGGAAACAAGTGTGGCCTACCTACGTCCGACTTCGCCGCGTTTCCAAAAGTAATCCATTTTCATCCGAGCTACGTGTGAATATTTAGTTTGTGAAGTGAACTAATTAGTTTGAGTAAAACTTATTGAGTGTATACCGAGTCTTATTTACCAGAAATGTACGATGGAGGTAGACCTGAGAAACGAAAAACGCCCACATTCTCCTACGTTACCTTCGTTATATACTAATGAAGGGCGTACCGAAAATTGATACCAATGATTCAGTACATGAATGATGGGGCCCTAGCGGTCGAATGTTCAAAGTAATTAAGAATAAACTAATTGAAAGTCAAAGTCAAAATCATTTATTCATCTAGGTCACTAAGTAACGCTTATGAAGTTCATTTCATTTACATTTTTTTTAAAGACAAATCCCGCATTAGTACTAAATCCAGTGTCGCGGGGGACTTTACAAACATACAACTAACGGACACAATGAACACCCAGACTCGAAACAACAATTTATGAATCACAAAGTGGTGTCTCGCGTGGTAATCGAACCCACAACCCTTCGGCGCAGTGTCAAGCGGTGTGGCGGCCGCTTAAACCACTATACCAACCATGCAGTCATGTTAATTACTCATCAAGCTAATTACTTAGTGATTGATTCTACATTTACATTTACTGCCACGTTCGCAATGCAATAGGTAGAACCCAGAGAAAGAACGGGCAATACAACTCATGGCCACTCTTTTCGATGGCCAATATAATAGTTAAACATTTTTATTTTGTAAGGAGCTGCAACTGTTTCACATTGTTAGTTATCTACTAGTGAAAATTATATAACTATTGATATCATACTCAAGCAGTAAACTATGTTCATTTAGTTAGCATCAAAAAAAAAAAAATGCTGCAACAGGAGTATCCACTTACTAGTACGTCTTTCTAATAATTTGGTACCTACAAAATATAGAATAGTAATAAGGATTGATGTGACTCACAAAATGATATCGACACTTAACCATTTTTGTCAGAGTTGACGATGACTTTGTTACTTGTTGTTCAAGAGGGTTCAATGTTTTTAACCGAATACTAATGTTGGTAGAGATGCTGTGAGGTAACTTTCGGTCAGACACGAATAAAAACATAATTTAGTAAAGTTTATCTTCATACTATGAACATGATACTAGAGTAATGTAATTTAACGATTATTTTTACGTACATCATATTTTATATAAGAGTAGGAAAGCAGGATATATCGATAAAATACTAGTAGGACTGGACTAAGCAAATATTCTGTAAATTCTGCCTAGACTAGAAAAGCGGCTCCAGGGCTCTGAGGCGAATGTTATGAGCAAACGGGATAGCGGAAGATGATAATAACTAATGGCATTGAATATTTGGACAGTACAGCATTCTAATGCAAGTCTCTTCGTGCTTGCGATATATTGCTTTAGATAAATCGCCGTATTATTTAAATTATTTCAGCACGAAACCTTTCTAGAAAATGGTTCCATATTGAATTTCCCTACGTGCTGGATAATATTCTCACACCCAAGCGCTACGTCATGCTGCCTTTCGAAGTGATTAATTTATAATCCTTTTACACGTTACCTTATCATGCCGATTCAAACGATTGCAGCATTATCTATTGTTAGTAGTTTTACAAAGGAAATCACTACCATTATAATTATGTGCACCGTTACAATATTTAAAATAGTGTTAATATATAGCAGTAGTTATATCATACCTTTATAAGGTCACACATTTGGTAAGGTAGTTTTTATTGTGGTTCGGCTTTACACCGAAACCGTAGGGTTCTAGGCGACTTGGGAAGGATTAATGGAATGGACTGTATTAGGGCGAGTTCTGGGTCGCCTAGAAAGGAATAAGGGAAGAGGAGATGGATACGGGAGGAGGTGATTGAGTGGGTATAGGATATTTCAAGGATGGAAGGCACTTACCTTATACAACCTTCTTCGTTTCTTTTCCTCCTGGTGTTTCGTGATGCAGCTGATTGTTTACACTTCAATTCACCGTCACTCCCACTTGCGAGCGGTTTATATAATCACATACAACGGTGCGGCGCGGTACGGTATCGAGACGGCGTTCTCAGCGGGAGGAATGTTCTCGACTGTCACTCGCGTTCACGATCGCGGCGACGAAATCAGGCGAAGGCAGTGCCTCTTCCAGGGAGTGGGATAGAGCGGGACGGAAATATGGTATCGTTCGCACTAGACGTGGAACGATTGATCTTGATGCGATTCGTTATAGATAGGAAGGTAGATGGCGCTCCCATATCCCCCCGGCCCTAAAGGGTTGCCTTTAAAAAAAATAGAATTGAACTTAGCTATTTTGGGTGTACTACCGCATAACCCATCAATAGGCTAAGACAGCGATATGACAATAAAATTAATCTAAATTAACTTTAGCGAAAACTACAAACGCAATAATAGCGAAAACTACTAACTAAATACTTAAACTAAGAGGTAGGTCCAACTTCAGGCTAGATCTCACTGAGTTGGAAGCGGACGCGAGTTGATCAGTGCCTCGACTTGTGCAAGGACAGTTAAAGGCTCTTCGTAAGAGAGGATCTGTTGACCTATAACTTTGAAGAGATGCGTTTTAATTACTTTGACCATGCTTGCTCAACATCCACCGAAATGTGGTGATGCTGGTGGAATAAACTTCCAGTCAATATGAACTATGGAAAGTTATTCCTAAAGACGAGTACGATAACCCGCGACGTGATTGAAACAAGTAGCGGGAACAAGTTCAATCAATTTACTAACGCGGTTGGCGACAAAAGTCTGCCAGCGGTGAGGAGAGGAATAAGTCCAAGCGAGCACTACTTTGGAGTCGTAAAATGCGTATATTTATTAATAGAGTAGTGGGGCAAAACTGTGTCTTGAACCTTGCGGAGCAACTGAGACAGCAGAAGGGCCGCGCACAACTCCAGTCTCGCAACTGAAATGGTTTAACAGGCGAGACCTTAGACTTGGCACAAACTAACTGCACCGAGTAGTTAGAACCAATGCGGACTTGCAGATATACGACTCCGCCGTAAGCACGCTCGCTGGCGTCAGCGAAACCTATTAAGTTGATGGTACATCCATCTACCAACCCAAAATGACGCGGAATAGTAATTTGATTGAGCGCGGTAAGCTCAATACAAACTGGCTCCAAGCGGCGACAATATGGTCAGGGGGTGTTTCATCCCACTCACACTTTGATAGCCAAAGCTCTTTGATCAAGAGCTTGGCGTACAAAACTGTGAGAGCCACAAAACCCATTATGTCCCATAGTCGAGCCACTGTGGACAGCATAGTGCGTTTGGTGCACTTATCATCTGGTGGTGAGAGGTCAAACCGAAAACTATCGCAGGATTTGTCCCAGCGTAAACCGAGAACCTTATGCGGAACAGACTTCTCAAACTCAATGTCTGGAGAAGCTTTATGAGAATCTGGTATGCGTGCGAGAACCTCCTAAGAGTTGCTTGTCCATTTGACAAGATCAAACTGGCCTCGCTTGAAAAGCTGAATAAGCTCTTCACAAAGCGAAATTGCTAGCGGAGCGGGTATGACATTAGGCAATGTCATCGATATACAAAGCGGATGTGTAGTATAGTATAGTGTAGCGTAGCGTAGCTTAGCATAGCATAGCGTAGCATAGCATAGCATGGCGTAGCATAGCATAGCATAGCAAAGCATAGCTAATTAGTGCTTTATCTTACACACAGTTTTAGCACCCACCTTGATCTCTTGAAGAGCAGAACAACAACAAGACGTAATACAATGAGAAGTATGTAACGTAGGTACGGTACCCATAATCACATACCCAAGTACCGTCTCAATAGCGGGCGGTAAATCATATCGCTCACTACGAACTATGTTAGTTAGTAGCAAGTGCGGAAATATTGAAGCTCCGATCAAAAGATCAATGCCTGCCGGATTCGCAAACTCCGCGTCGGCTAACGGCAATGACTCGAGATGAGTGAGTGATGCTACGTCTACATTAGGGTTCGGTAATGCGTCCGTGATACGCTCCACGATAAGCGAAGAAATGTTAAAATTAATATTCCTATCAAAACGCGAATGTATTTTAATATCTACGGAACCCTTGCAATGCTTTTCTGATCCGCCTATCCCTTTGACGGTTGAGTTAGTATTTTTAAAGTTATTCCATAATCCGAGGCGTTTGAAGCATTCCGATGTTATTAGATTGGTCTGAGATGCGCTATCTAGCAGACAACGTACCATGTGCGGCGACCCATTAACATCATATACGATAACTTGCGCTGTCGCTAACAGTACCGTCTTAGACGCCGTACTCTGCGTTTTGGCCCTGCGCGGATCATTATAGATGCGCGAGTGCCGTCCTCGCGTGCGCGTCGCCCGCGCAATGGATGTCATACACAACGATACTTCTTCGCCCTCAGACGCGGAAGGTGCAGCTACCGTGTTCTGCACTTGCGACGTACTCGTAAGTGTGTCAAGGTTAGCGGCTTGACTTGACAACCGGTTATTTTTATCATAATGTAACAGTGTATGATGTTTTTGTTTACACGAGCGACATCTCGTTCTACTGGAACAATTACTCGTTTTATGTTTTATGCTTAAGCAATTAATGCAAGCTTTGTTATCTTTTACGCTTTTAAAACGAGCAATTGGATTTAAATCATTAAAGGTGGGACACTTATAGTAATGGTCGTGCACTATATTACTGCACAGACACTTCTGTGAATTATTACTATTAGATTCCGAACATATTACGTAAGATTGTGGATTAGGGACTGAGTTATTATTACTATTTCGCGTTTTATTCAACCTTTGTTTGTTGTTGTTAGTGTTAGACGGGCCAGGTGAACCAGACTGCGTATTATGAAATATTCGACACTGATCTTTGATGAACGAAATAAAACTATCTAGTGTAGGTATTTTATTATTGCGTTCCGTGATCTCGAATGCGCGAATTGTATCAGTGTCAAACTTTTTTAAAGCGAGTTGAAGCAACATAAAGTCGGCAAGATCTTCTAATTTTAAATTCCTAAGAGAATTAACCGCGGTTACGAAGTTATCAATAAACAGCTGGAAATTCGAGACAGACGCGTTGCCGGACAGTTTGAGATTTAAAGCTTGGTCAAAGTACGTAGACGCTAGGACGCGCGTGTCTTGATATCTGTCAAGTAGTGACTGAAATATGACCTGATAATTCTCAGCACTGGGTGTGACACCTGCAAATACGGACTGGGCCTTCGGTGACAGTTTACCTATTAAATAGTACAACCTGTCAGCATCTGTCAGAGAACCATTATCGTGCACTGTAGACTTAAAACTTGCATAGAATAACGGCCAATTTCGTATATCTCCGTCAAACGACATAATCTCGATTGGCGGTAATCTCGGTTTGCGGGCAACGGGCTCTGCCGAACTTTTACCCTCCAATTGCGATTGTATACGCTTAATAATACAATAAAGATCTTCGAATGAGGTATACGCCTGATAGTTCGGTTTTTCATCAGGATTGATAGAAAGTAATCTTGCGTTATAATCGTCTAACAACTTATGAAAATCTGTTCGAATACTATCTACTGTTATACAATAACTGAGAAATGCTTCGCTATTACTGTCAGACATAGATGCGGTTTTTGATCGTTCATAGATATTTTGAATGCGCTCAAATAAAATATTGCGTTTTGCTTCTAAGATTGTCATCTCTTTGTCTTCCGACACGCGTGACTTCTTTTGTTGTGACATGCTTACGTAAGTATAAGCTAATGAGAACGAAACAAAATAAGAATATCTAATGTATCTATTATTTTACCTAAGTGGGCAACACTTTAGAGCTGAGGAAATAAAAGTTGATTGAAATATGAGATTTATAAGACAACTATAATAGTTGCAGAAATAATAATTTAATAAGTAGGTAGCTACATAAAAGTTTACCTACTAATGCGGGCGGAAATAACCATGTGACGGTTATGTGAATATATTAGGAGTATAGCTAGGTGCTATAACTGCCTAGGTATAGCGGTATAACGTATAAAACGTAAATGAATCCGACTCGTATGGATCAAAAAAATGGTTCGGCTTTACACCGAAACCGTAGGGTTCTAGGCGACTTGGGAAGGATTAATGGAATGGACTGTATTAGGGCGAGTTCTGGGTCGCCTAGAAAGGAATAAGGGAAGAGGAGATGGATACGGGAGGAGGTGATTGAGTGGGTATAGGATATTTCAAGGATGGAAGGCACTTACCTTATACAACCTTCTTCGTTTCTTTTCCTCCTGGTGTTTCGTGATGCAGCTGATTGTTTACACTTCAATTCACCGTCACTCCCACTTGCGAGCGGTTTATATAATCACATACAACGGTGCGGCGCGGTACGGTATCGAGACGGCGTTCTCAGCGGGAGGAATGTTCTCGACTGTCACTCGCGTTCACGATCGCGGCGACGAAATCAGGCGAAGGCAGTGCCTCTTCCAGGGAGTGGGATAGAGCGGGACGGAAATATGGTATCGTTCGCACTAGACGTGGAACGATTGATCTTGATGCGATTCGTTATAGATAGGAAGGTAGATGGCGCTACCATATTGTTTAAAAAATAGGTGCAACAAACTGCAAAGTCGATGCGTTCCCTGGCATAGGTAGGTTCAACTATTTTAATTGCATTAATCATGCAGTGTGCAGTGGTAATCTGTCGCCACGTCCCTCTTTACTCACAAAAGATGATACTTTGTGTGATCCACAAAATGTTTTTGACACAATACTGGAAACTGAATTATGTTTTTTTATAATAATATATAGAATCATTCCTGTATCCCTAAAGGGGTAACCAGATATTACACTCATATTTCGCCATCGTTGTTTGTACAATAATTCAATCATGAGATACACCTGGTGGTGTACTATAGGTTCATTGATTTAATCTATAATTATAAGATAATTCTAAACCCAAGCGATGCAATATTCATTCATAGTCACAAAGATTATTTGTATGAGCTGGCAACATATCCAATATTTAAAGCAAAATTTGTTATTCACGAACAGTTAAATTAAACAAATACCCCTATGCAACTGTTTACTTGATCCTGAGCTACGATATTGATGATAATGGTGTGAGTGTTCCAATAGGTGTGAAATTTCTACACGATTTCGATTTACATTTCGAAACACAGATCCGCTTATGGCCGTATTTTTGAGACAAGCCGGATGGAACGAGTATTGCGTCTAAACGTGGTTTAGTAATAATATGGATTCAAGACTCAGCTTTCGTTGGACCACCTGGTATGTTGTGCAGTGCCGTATGAAAATTGAGCTGCCCTATCGTATTTAACTAATTTAAGATATATGCATAAATATGTTATATAGAGCCTAATAATGAAGTCCCTGCTATAAACCTCAATGGCTATCAGATGTTCAATTAGAGAAGGTTGACGTGATCGTCGGTCCACCTTGCGGGGGCCTACCTCTGCTGCGTCGTCCGGTACGTGGCTGCCACTCCAGAACCTTTCTGCCCCAACAGTCATCGGTTCTTCAAGCTATGTGCCCTGCCCACTGCCACTTTAGCTTGGCTATCCGGAGAGCTATGTCGGCGACTTTGGTTCTACTGCGGATCTCTCATTTCTGATTAGATCTCGAAGGGAAACTCCAAGCATAGCTCTCTCCATCGCCCTCTGAGTGACCTTGAGCCTTCTGATAAGGCCCATAGTGAGCGACCACGTCTCTGATCCGTAAGTCATCAGTGTCATCACTGTAGTTACTATTTAGTCTTTAATTCATTAAAATTGGACGTTTGGTTTAAAAGTTATGGCGAAATCAATCTATACACATAAATGAAATTGGAGTGTCTGTTTGTAATATTAAAACAATCTTGGTACATATTACCGAAATTTCATTTTTTACAATTTTTGTGTGTCTGTCTGTCTGTCTGTTTGTTCTCGCTAATCTCTGGAATGCTTGGACTGATTCTGACGGGATACTCCCTGGCGGATAGCTGATGTACCAAGGAGTATCTTAGGCTATAAATTAACCGGGTACGCGAAGTAGTTCCATCAGGACGCGGTTGAAACCTCGGGAAACGATATATATATATATTTATGTTTAGCCACAATATCGATTTTAAGTTCCGCAATTTTTGCACTTGCTTTGAATTCCACAGAGTTGATACAAAACGGTCAATGACCCTACATTGCGCGCTGCGACTCGCTACGACGCGGGCGCCGACTCGACGCCGCGCGAGGATTCCCGCGTATCTTCGAGGACGCGCGAATGTTTTTTGTCAGGTTCATTTATGCACTTTATTGTAAAAAAAATAAAGTTTATTTTCAAGTGCGTTAATAAAATCCTCTCCACTGCGCTCCGTTTTATCTGCGCTGAGCCTAACTTCGGATGACGTCAAGGCATCGCGTCGTAGCGAGTCGGGGTGCACCATGTAGGGTCGTTGATCGTTTTGTATCAACTGTGTGGAATTCAAAGCATGTGCAAAAATTGCTGAACTTAAAATCGATATTGTGGCTAAACTAATGCACCGATTTAATTGATTTTTGGTACAAGGCTTCAGAATGTTGTACGCTATGCCTCTGTTCAATAAGTGCCCCTATGGTAGCGCCACCCTGTATATATATATATATATATATATATATATATATTTCATCATCACTCATTGACTGGCCCAATAGGATCGAATATTATAACAAACAAAAAAAACAAAACTAGTCTCTATTGAAGCAATAGATGATATTCTATGATATCATATTATATTTAGAACTACACTATTTATATACCTACCCAAAATAAGCCATTCATCACCCGCAAATACAAACAAAGGTACAAATTACAATTGGCAAATTAATCTGTGGAACAACGCAAACTATTACAGTCAGGTACATTATGGAGATAATATATCAAATGTTACAGCACACGTCACGTGGTGAACGTTACTTAGTCTAGCGGTTCTCTATTAACGTAATTGGCCATTAGTCAAAATGTACATTACTTCGGATCGGGTGGCGTAGGTTATGTATGTGAAGTTCGGTGCATCGTGTTCAGGTGCTTAGTTAGAATGCGTGTGTGCAATTCGTGTTTGTATGAGATTGGATGCCTGTTTTAAGGATTTTTGCATGGAGAATAGACATTTCTTACAAAAACATGCAATATTCTAAGTGTGAATTCATGGATAAATTTAATAAGAACCAAAAAGTACGCCGCATAAGCCTTAACAAAGAATTTTCTGAAAAGCTTAGTTCACTTAGAACATAAAATCGATAGACACGATGTATATTATGCAAATAGGGTCTCCCTTGTTTGACCGAAAGGAATTTGACAAATTTTCACTTCCCAAAATTTTTTTCGCATAATTTCATTTGCCACATAGTTAGCAAAAAATCTATTCACAAAAAATTGAAACGCAAACTTAATGTTTGGGAAATGAACGTTTAAACTATAACTTGTTTACCAACTAGTACTTTTAACATTTTTTATTTAGTCAAATATTTCAGTTGGAATAACAGTTTTTACGCAAAATCAAGAATAACATACATACATATCGTCACGCCTTTTATCCCCGAAGGGGTAGGCAGAGGTGTATTTCTACACCCACTTTTTGCCAGATATACTTTAGTCCCACGTAATAAGGGTCGAGCCTATTACCGTACCGGGCACATTTCCAGACTCCGTGCTGCTACTGAGAATTTCGTGACAGAAAAACCCAATAACACTGCCCGACCCAGGAATCGAACCCGGGACCTCCCACGATCCCACGCGCACATTTATGCCGCGAGACCAACGAGGCAGTAGAGTATAGGGTTTGATGTCGAGTTTTCCGTCTCTACGCAAAGATGGTATTTGCATCGTGTTATCCCTTAGTCGCCTCTTACGACACCCACGGGAAGATAGGGGGTGGTGACACTTAGGTATATTCTATGCCGTCAACCACACGGCATGATCAATAATTATCCTAATCTAAATAGTTCAGTGCCGGGTAACCTACTAAAAACAATATCTTCTATTAATGCAAGTCGTTTCTGGCACTCGCCGGCCGCTACACCGCGGCACCGCCCGCTACGCTCCCTCGGCTCGTGCGTAGGAGGACACAGTTCTAACCTATCCTAACCTTACCATTTTTTTTATAAATAACCTACTCTAACTACTTCCATAAATAAACTAATATCACCAAACGTTTATTGACTTAAGATTGTTTGCTGTAATAAATCATTAGATTAAAGACCTAATGCCATAATGACATTATACTTGGTAATACTTTGCCAAGTAAAAATTTGACCAAATAAAAATATGCGTACTAAAATCATTCGAAATAATGCAATGGTATAAAAAAAAGTTGCAAAATTTGTTTGGGTAATGAAATTTTGTCAAAATCTTTTCGGCAAAACGGCAGGATCCCATGCAAATAATACAAGGAAAAATAAATCTGTCCGAAACTAAACAACATTCTTAGGTAACAGCCTCATGAGAACTTTCACCGTTTGTTGCATCATTAATGAGACTGATAGGCGTATTAGTTGGGCATGTTATTTTTTAACAATTCATTTCAATTGTATACAAGAGCAATAAATGATACACAGTTGCAATTATACCGACTGATCTATATAATAAATGTTATTATCGTAATCTACTTACATATTTTCAAGCTATCAAAAGTTCTCAACATTTTTGGTTCTGGTATTTGCAGATCTCACTTTTAGAAAAATAAATATTTGGGTTATTCTAAATCTATATATTATATTCTTTCTTTTTATCTAGAATTCTAGATGGAAACTGTCCGATTGCCCATTAGGAAGCGCGACTAAAAAAATTGAAATATGTGCAATTTTGTAATATTGGCAAATAATTCTGAAATTAAGAGGAGAGTGAAATGAAATGCAGTGAGAAAAAAGAAGGAAGAAACTTTCACTTATACAATAAAAGTAACAGGCGAATAAAAAATCACATTGTGTTTATTTGTTACGTTTTCAAGCCTTCAACATCATGCAAGTTTTCATCTAGGGTAAAGAACTCAATATCTTCCCTATGCATTTCACAGTTTTCACAGGGTAGCCCGAAGGTAATCCGTTGGCGAAAGCGGTAAAGCAAATAAATTGTTATTGAGTCGTCGGCCTCTTTAACGTGATCTAAAATAATAATAATATGTAGTGCTGAAATAAAATTGCAGCAATGATTAGAAACATTTTCATGATCCGGTAATCCTTTATTCGTGAATTATTTTAAAATTTAATTAAAGCAAAAAATACATCAACACTTCACTAAGCGACAGCCGATTTAAATACAAACCTTTGGCAAACATACGTTGTAGTTTAATACCAAAATCATGGCGGTCTTTCTTATAATATATTTTATACAAACCACGGTTTACCCAAGTAAGAAAATTGTACACCCACCCATAAGGAACAATACAGTACGTTTGTGTGGACAAATAAAGTCAAATATCTTTATTCCGACTTAAACTACAATTGACATTCCCGAAACGACTTGAAAAAAGTAGGAATAAAACTAAGCACGGGACACTATCATGCAGCCAGTCGCACAAGAGAAAAAATATATGTTCAGTTGCTCTTTTTAGTACCTACATCCATTAGAATTGAAACAAATGGCGAAGGCAAATCGTTAATAGTAGATTTAGTCAGCAAATGGCATCATTGTTTTGTCACGATCTGATGGCGTTGCAGATGCAGATGCGATGGATGCAGATGGCATACATAAATAAATAATTGACTTATTCACCTTTCTACAATAACAGTAGGTATATGTACTTCTAAGGGTAAATATGTTCTAGATTACAATGGTACATGATACCTATTTGTTAATATTGCAAAAAATAAACGCTTTTTGTTTACTTTTCTGTATGCGCAGTAGGAGCGGTAGTTGCCATGAACTGTAGAAGGGACTTCTGTGGTGTCCACAGAGACTGTGGTCTCTGTGGACACCACAGAAGTCCCTTCACAAGATATAACAGATATAACAGAGTGCTTTAGGTATATTTTACAGAGTTATGTGCTTTTTAAATAAATTATGAATAATCGCTTGCCCTGGTCGTAGGAAAGCTTTTTAAGCCGTCGTTTCCGGCTGTCATGAAGGTCTTTGGAGTCGTTATAGGGAATCAGTACCTCTGAATAAACTGAAACTAGTATAAACCGTGGAATATCGCTATCCCATTGAGTTGTGGAGGTCGCTCCCTATCACAGCTAATATTCCGTCAAATCTGGTGAGACTAGTAAGCAGACCCGCCAGGGATATCGCTACTACGATAATGATGACTTTCGTATAGAAAAAGAACTCGCAAAAAATCCACTCGAAACAAATCTATTTGAGCCGAGATATATTCAAACGTTTCTATGCGAATACACTGTTGACAATATCGGCAGGTTTAACTTTTCAACGCTAAGCCTCTATTGTATTTCCAATATCCATTATCGCTGCGGATACATGTTGCTAGCCTTTAGAATTAAAATAATACGTACAATTTTAAAATATAGCTACAATATAGGCAATAAACGGAATAGTTTGTTGAATTAATAAGATGTATAAGGTTTTACGTTTGAAGAAATACAGGTGATACGGTATGAAATATTTTTAAATAAATATTATTTGTTGGGTACGTTATATAATACTACATTGGATCATGGAATCAGTTTGGCATTTATTTATGTATTGACCTAGTTACTAGCATTTTAATGTTATTAAATACAGAAGTACGAGGCCTTGCTTAACTTTATATCAAATAAAGAAAACACTATAAGTTACCATTCAATGTTTTGTTAATAAGTAGTCAAAGTTCTAAATGACCCCAGCAAAGTGGATATACTAAATAGGGCTGTCCTGTGATCTATAAGCCTAGGTCAGAAGGCTGATCCGCGCATTTTCATACGACACTGACACTGTATCTTTAACGAAATGCGATTGAATTGACACAAATTCTCACTTTGCTACACTTAATGTCATGAACAAATATAATTACGAGAATTGGCCATCAGATTAAACTACTGTGTCATTAAACAATAATAATACATTGAACCTCTTTCCATAAGCGAACCGTTTACAAATAACCGGAGCCGAAGCTACAGGCACGTTAGTGCATTCCACTGCCAGACGGCCTGTACTAATTTAATTGACATCGAGTGAAAAGCGCCACCGGTCTGTTACCTATCCAATTCGGCTAATGCACTAAGTTTAAAAGCGTATAATATAATATATACAAACATACATACAGGTTCCAGCAATGTAAAACGACGTAACACGTATAATGGTGATTTTTAATAGCAATCATTTTACTGCAGTACAATTTTGGTGTATTTGCGGTCACACTTACTTTTTTACTATAAGTTTGATTGAAAATAATCATCATTAAACATTACTGAAGGATGACTTAGAAGTATAATTCGTCGCCTGTCGTATTATTGCGTATATCGACAGTCAACAGATTAGCAAAGACAAAATAATTATTTCCGATATCAAGATAGCCACGCATAAGAGTTTTTACATGGCTAAAATAATTTAATATTAAATCTTTGTAATATTGGTTTTATTAAGTTGGTTATTCCAAGATCGCATACAAATTTACTATAACATATTCAAATATGTTTTGGTAGGTAACTATAACCTTCTTTCTGAACTATCCAGTAGTCACTATATTAGTGCTCCTAAACTTTTAACTTTTTCTTTACCAAGTGCCAACCATCCAGCTTTTAATCTGTCAATCTCAAGCAATATAGCAAACTGAATAACGGACGGTCCCTATAATTGATTTATCCATGAATTGGATACTAGAGATACATATTTGACATATTTTGTATAAAGCTTATGTAAAACTATGCCCGCAGCTACGCCCGCAAATATAGTTTTTAAATTAAACAATTTTCTCCCGTTTCCGTAGGCATTTCGGGGAATCCTTTTGAGAGAAACCTTTTGTCTTTGTGTGTAAAACCTGAGTGCACCCCTACGCTCCCAATGTGAAATACATGCCAAATTTCAGTTTCATGCGCCTAGTAGTTTTGGTTATACCTTGTCTGTCAGTTAGTAACGCTAATTTTATATATTATACAGATTAGGTATTGACCTTATGTTGAGATATTGACTTGAGCTGTGTCTGCGATTCACCAGTAATTTAATACACCTACGTTTGATTTCAATCCCTGCGTAATTGTCTTAAACTCAACTTTGATAGTTATGAAGCTGAACTGGAATTATAATACTTCGCAATGCAAACCGAAAATCATCGAGCAAACGGTAGTTTTATACTTCGTGAACTAGGTTTTAAATACCTAATAGCCAATTTAGCGTATTAAAACAATTTTTTTTAATATTTGTTACGATCACACAGTAAAATAGTACTACGGCAAGTTACGATCCAAATTTTTCATTTCCTAAGCTTTTATAAGACTGTTGCTTTGGTGCATTGGACCAGTTATATTTTTTATTTTATTAATTTTGTAAACGTGTCTTTAGGATGCTTTGAAAATTACGTTCTTCACCTAAATGAGGCTTACAACTTTAGTGTTTCAAGAAACAATTAGCATGTCAAATTACTACATAGAATTCGTACTTATATTAAATGTGTATTTTATACACTTTATCACTAGCTCTTTTATCAACCACTAACAAAAAGGGCGAGGTTCTCAATTCGACTGTATTCAAGATTTGTATCCAATCTGAAATAATCAACCTAGAATTAATACCTACACTCTCCCTGAAATAATACGTACACTCATCATCTATGCATATTTGATTATGATCATCTCAATAGGTATCCATACTCAGTGCATTTCGAGCGCCGCTAGATGGGAAATAAGGCTTCAAAAAATGGAACGACATCGATGTTCGCACAATATTAGGTACGTCATATTATCATTTTTCATAACAACCGATATCATTTGTATTCCAATTGCGACACATGTATGTCTATTGTTTTCATTAATGCTGACATATGAAGGTGTGTAAAATTATTTTTTATGGGTTTTCGGTGTATGGACATGTTTTTTATATTGACTGTGAATGTGTGAAGCTGTGCAAAGGCTTTGGGAAATTAAATTGCAAAGCAAATATGCGTTTTCATTTCAGTCTCAACCGAAACGCCCTCTATTTAAGAAACGTAAGACACACAATAGATCCGAAATTTACATAATAAAAGCTTTATCGAATCCTCAATAATTATCCTCATCGATGTACTTGTAGGTGTAGAGAATGCCGTCTTATTTCATTATACATTGGTAAATATGCTGTCTAAAATCCGATGACTTTAATCTCATAGTCATCTGAGGGTTATCCAGGTTGCATCTAAAGCTCTCGTCTCAGAGTTTTCTATTTAGCTTTCTAGCCTAATTTTATTGGACTGCATATCAGCTTTTCTACAAACTATGGGAGTGTGAACTCACTAGCGGCTGGATGCTATGCGGCGCTACACATGCGGCTGAACTTACTTAGATTTTTGTTTGAAAAAACGTAGGATCTCAACGCATTGACTGCGACCAGCCGCATGCTGCGCGACACATTGCGACCAGCCGCTAGTGCGTTCAAGCTTTTACAAGAACAGCCCAATTATCAACATATCTGTGGCAACTCTAAGCACCCACAGGGTTTCACGTTAATATGCCTCCTGCAGCACGATATAAGCGAAGTGTGCCCTCTGAAGAACACATCCGTATTGCGGAAAGTCGGCCTGCCGTGGGTTTGAATCCGAGACTGCGTGGTTGTTACCGGTCTCGTCATTGCGCTACCACAGCTCTTGTCGAAGCAGTGTCACAGGCAAAATATATTTGTTCATGGATAAATGAAAGATGTGTTTATTTTTATTAATTTAATTGGTATTATCCATTTAATTGGTATTAGCAAGAAAGTCTCTAAATAACAACGAAAGCAGTTCTTAGCGTATTTTGTCGCTTTGTATTTATGTACTGAAAAGAAGCATGATAGCAATACATTTACACGAGCGACAATTTGTCTATCGCTCGCTGCCTGTGTTTTCTCTTTACCTCTTATCCGTCTGGTAAATAAATACACCCTGTAATAAAAGGGGGTTGTTTATAACTTGAAATCTTTGTTTGTTTTAAGCTAGCACATGAACGGAGGGACGTGTTGCAGTGTAATTTTTTTTGTGTTTGCGCGAAGGCCGGTAGCTGATTTTCGTTTTATCATTCCGTAACATTTTTAACCGTACACCACACGAATTAATTAAGCAATTTAAAATTTAAGTTACATGTTGAGATTAAGACTTTGGTAAGAGTTATTTCTTCCCAGCCTTATTATAAAACAAAGACAAAATTAACATTGTTAGAAGCTGAGTTCTATTATACGAAAACGAATGGATAAATTGTAAAGAATCTGACTCGACGCGTTAAAAAAGGTTGTACTTAATAATTAACGATCAATTTTATATACCTTTTGTTAGGTAATTTATAACAAACAGTCTAATATTTAATCACAATAATCAGCTGGCGGGCATCCTACCATACGTTTACTTAGATGCGGTCGCCACTCTAGAATAAGGCTAATGTATAGGTAAATGAATTTAGATAAGTTATTATATTTACTATTTATTTGTAACCTCGACGATAAATACCGCTACGGTCAAGAAAGGCACGCATTATCAGATATAAAATTATTATCCAACATGATTTGAATCTTTAAGGTTTTATTAAATTTAATGATTTATTCGAGCTCAAAGAAAACCATTCATACATACATACATAGACTCATGCCTGTTTCCCCGAAGGGGTAGGCAGAGGCATATTAAACGCCCACTTTTCGCCAGTGTTTTGATCCCACGTAATAGGTGGCGAGCCTATTGCCGCTTATCGGGATATTTTGTTTGCCAGAGCCTCGTCCGTTCATCGGCAGGTGCACCACTTGCAGGTGAGGTTGGCTTGGGACCCTAAGTTCTTGGTGGGAGCATAGGGCTCCCACCAAGAACTTAGCATCCTCGTTTAAAATGTTTCAATATCAAAGATGTTTGGATTATTAATAAAAACTGTGATAACATTGTAGAAAACATTGTATATACTATCTTTGTAAATATTATAAGGTTATCCTTATAATATTTACCTATTTCAAACATCAATATTAAACCAAAATAGCCTATTAGTATTTTAGTATAAGCTATTGATTTACCTTGTAAACGCTATCGCTTGTGACAAATCCGAATTAAATCGTTGTTGTGATAAGTTACATGCCCGTGAAACTTAGTTTAAATAATATGACCATAAAATTAGTACATTTTATGCACAACAAACCATAAAAAAGCAAATCTATACAAACACATCGTATAAAAATCAAATGCCATGCGTTACTAAAAAACGCACTGTATTTTTTAGTGTCGAGTTGAATCATTATTTTTTTATTTTACTCTATTCTCCAGTTACTACAAGCCAGCAATTATTAATTAGTAATTCTGTAGACCAATCGACAGTTTGAAATATTTTCAATAAATCGTAGCGGGTTATAAGAATCCCACGCGAACAAGGGCCGTGGGCGCAGTTGGTAGTTAATTAATAATTATGAACTTCTTAACTCTAATTGGCTTTGCGATCAAATATTGAGCCAACGCCAATATCATAAAACCCATTGAACAATATCAATGGTGTCTTTAATCGGATGAAACGGACCCAATCGATGAGAACTCCAAACCGAAACGAGGCTTCGAGGACAGAAATGTTTAGTTCAACAATATTCCTCTAGCGCCCGCCATAATGGTCTAATTTTATGAGGCATCTAAATTAAGCCGTTTCAAATAACGTTCAAGATATCGATATACATATATTTGAAGCATGCCTTCAGCTTATAATAGCGCAGTACAATGTCTGATGTAGAGGCTAGTTTTTGTACGAAATTGGGGTAGGTAATTGGTTAAAGATGATTGATGAAGTTTTCTAAGCTAGGTTTGATAGATAATAATTTAGTAGGTAGTACTATAAATAAAGTACTACCTTTTCATACAACCGGTGCTGCTTAATAGAAAAGTATGGTTTGTTGTAGTGGAGTATATAATTAGCGGTAATAAACTCAAGGAAATTATGATTATGAAAAATAATTGGGACACGACGAAAATTTAACGATGTATTGTGTGTATGCAAAGACCCCACTGGTGGCTATACAATACATTTTTATCGTTTAGACTACGTACAATTTAATTTGTCAATTTTATTTCTGGTTCATGTTATTATATTACAAACATGGTCACAATAGGTGAATTATTGCTATTTAATTGATATTAATCTGAATAGTGTTAACATTAATAGCAGTGCTGAAATGTTGTTGTATTAAATGTGGGTACATTTAATATTAGACGTCGTACTTACTACTACGTACTTTGCTCTAAAGCAAAGTTAGTAACAAAGTGAAAACGCCAGTTCAGTGCGTATATGTATATTTGTCTATAGCATTGGACATTATTTTGTGGGGAATATCTGTTAAGATCTTGAAAAGTATAATAGATATAGTAGCTCCTTATCGAAGCAACTTATTTAATAAGTGTATAGAATCAGGCGATTTTCTAGATTTAATGAAACATAGTAAGATAATACCTTTGTTTAAATCCGGCAGTAAGACTGATACTAGTAATTATAGGCCAATTTCAATACTACCTGCTTTTAGAAAAATCTTTGAAAAGATCATACTCAAGCAACTTCTGAAACACTTTAATTTAAACAGCCTCCTTCATACTGAGCTATATGTTTTTACTAAGAGTCACTCGAAAATGCAGGAGTAGCGTTACTCAAACACATCTACAATGCTTGGGACAGCTCTCAAAATGCTATTGGTGTGTTTTGCGACCTTTCGAAAGCATTCGATTGTGTCTGCCATGATACGCTCATGTGCAAACTTAAACATTACGGCGTCCAGACTAAAGCATTGGATGTTATTAAGGCATATTTAAATAACAGAATCCAATGTGTCGAAATAAACGGCTCAAAATCCAGTGGCTTACCAGTACAATTGAGAGTGCCGCAGGGTAGTATCCTAGGGCCTTTCTTGTTTCTTTTTTACATTAATGATTTGCCATTTTACCTAAGAAACATTTGTGACGTGGTATTTTTGCTGACGATACTTCATTGATATTTAAAGTAGATAGAAATAAGGAAAACTTTACCGAAATAAACAGTGCTCTTATTCAGGTGACTAAATAGTTTACTGTAAACATCTGAGTACTGAACGCCAAAAAACAAATGTGTTTCGGCTGCTTATGCCATTAAGAAGGTGCGTGGTTTAACAGATGTCCATACGGCTAGACTGGTATATTTTGGCTATTTTCATAGTGTTATGTCATATAGCATATTATTAGGGGTTAGAGCTGCTGATATCGAAAGTATTTTTATATTGCAAAAAAGAGCAGTTCGGGCCATTTACCAATTACGAAAAAGAGTTTCGCTCAAGGAAAGATTTATGGAAATCGGTATTTTAACTGTAGCGTCTCAGTATATTTATGCCACTGTTTTGCATGTGCGGAACAATATAAATTAATATTCAAAGAATAGTGATATTCACTCGATTAATACAAGAAATAGACATAAATTATGTGTTCCGTATTTTCGTTTGTGTAAAACTCATAATTCTTTTATAGGACTTAGTTTACGTATCTACAACAAGATACCGATATGTATTTTGGACTTGCCATTTAGCGCATATAAGACAACGATTAAAAATAGCCTAATGCAAAAGGCTTATTACAATTTAAATGATTATCTTAATGACAAATGCGCTTGGAAATAATCTGTTTCAGTATTCACATAATTATTAGGTAAATAGGTAGATAATATTAAAATTTTCATGACATGTAATTAAATATGATTCTATTCAAAATAAAATTATATAAATGATGTTTTTTTGGAATCGCCACCATATCATTAAATGTCTTTCATGTCTTTAGATACTATTTATTTATTATGTTTAATTTTACTATCTTGTACTCAATCTGTAGGATCGGTGGTTGTATTTCAAAAAGTATCATGACTGCCTCGTTGGTAACTAAGTGAACATCAAAATTTTACTTGATTATGCTTGAGTATTATGTACAGTAAATATATACGAGTAACATAGAAGGTATAACAGTTGCAGCACCTTACAAAAGTTAAATTGTTATGTATTATTAAAAATCTGGCGATGAAAAAGTGTGACCATGAGTTTTATTGCCCGTTCTTTCTCATGGTTCTACGCCCTTGTTTTGCGAACTAAAAATACGTAAATATAAATGTAGAAGCATACAGTAAGTAATAATGTTTTAAATTTGACGTTCATAAGTGTCACTTTGTGATCTAAACGAATAAAGGATTTTAACTTTGACTTTTACTTTGACTTGGGCCAGACGGCAGTTCCTCTGTGCAAAATTTAATATTTTGTCAAAGCTGGTTAGACTTATGATGGGAACTCGTGCTCAATGGCGAGAGACACGAAGATAACCGCGACATAACTTGGACTCCTGTAGGTAATTAGGTATCTTCGAAATTGTAGGCAGAGGTGTAATATTACACCGAAATTTCGCCATGTTAGGCATTTTAGGTCTACTGTAATAAGAGGCGACCCTATGGCCGTTACCTAGCACATTGCCAGTCTCGGTGCTGCTACTGAAGATTCGGCGAAACTCAGTACTAGCACTTTTGCCCGACCCGGGAATCGACCCCGATCAGCAGACGCATACGCTATTAAAGCACGGAGGCAGGCGAAGTGAAAGAGTTATTTTCATATATAAAAAATATATTACACATATAGAGACTAACAGCTAGGGATTTTGATCGCATTTTAACACATTTTTCTGATGCAGATTAGTGTATTAGGAAAACTTACATCACAAACACTCATTGCCTGAATTGGATTTCGGAGTTTACACAATCACTGTAAGCGTAAGTACAGAATCCGGCCAAGGCGACTGCAGCTTGATTCTCGCAAAAACCTATAAAAGATTGAAATATTCTTATTGTTGAAAAATTATTCCGTATTTGAACGTTTGTACATAAAAATTGTTCGGCTTTTCTTTCCACACGCCGCGTCCATAGCACGGTGTATCACAATACTTATATTTAATAGCGATGTGAGAAAATTTTACTGGTGCAGTTTAACGGCACTTGCATATGCCAAGATCGCATAAAATTTGTACTGACTATCGCAGAGATACCGATATTTTGTAGATTTTATTTACTGATAATAAACAACCCTTGCATAGAATGTCCAGTAAGTTGATGGTCTGTAAGAACTGACATATTAATACCACTACTTGAATTAATTTGGCTATAGGTAATTGTTTTTGTGTGGTTTTAAGATTGCGTCTATCTACACGTATATCTAACTAAAATATTAATTAGAGGGAATAGTATTGGAATGTAATCTCAGTTTACGACAACGGTAGGTATATTTGCGACTAAATTTCAATACTTTGGGGACGCATTCGTGTTGTAGTCAAGAGAGAAATTTTGCTTACGCAAACACAATTTCCATACTATATGATTAACAATTATGATTCAAATATTAATTTTAACGCAAAGTTCGTGGTTTAGGAAGTGGTGCCGGCTTATAGCCTTATTACAATAAATAAAATAATTATATCGTCATTTGAATATGAGAACTGATACAATCAGTTCAGTCAAAGTTTTCTCGTAATACATTTGCCATGTGTGTGTCGATAAATTCTTGATCCATCATTGTGAAAAATTATGGAGTCCAAAATGGTGGATCAAGCGCAAAAGTGAGAACTGATTTACACGAAAATAGAATGTTGTTATGTTCATAAATCATATTATGCAAATTGCATTGTTATTTAAACTTATCACAGTGCAAAGACTGAGACAGTTGTGATAATAATAAAGCTTAAATATTATATATTTATTGATGATGTTAATATAGGTTCGCTTTAAAGGTATCAATAATGTTATGTAAAATTCTTCTAATTTTACCTCGAAATAAAGCAATGTATTCATTTATAGGTATACACAGATAGCAATACAACATTTATCCAAGAAAACTCCTTTATTTAAAAAGAACATTGGTTATCAAGGATAAACACCGCAAAAGAATTCCCGTGGAATTTATATTACAGGAGATTCGCGAACACGTGAAAGGTAGCCGCCATGCCTTAAAAATGTATTACATTTCTAAAAAGTTCAACTGTAAAGAGGATGACACCATTGAATGGACGCAACGGTTCGTAACCATTTAGGTTGTTAAATCGAGTGGTAACTGTAGACAGGGTGACACCCCGCTAAAAAGGTTTTTGTAAATTTGCTTTTTATTCGTGATGTCTTAGATGTAGATGTTTATACTTTTATATATTGTATTTCAAATGAAGATTGCGTTTGTTTTGTTTGGATGAGCGTTTTATTTTATTGTCTAACGGCCATTTTCAATATTCGAACTATAGATAGGTCTGTAGATTTTAGATTCGTGTTTGACATATTTTGTTTGGAGTTTATGTCAAAAACTGTCAAAAACTACTCTAAAATCTACAGATCTATCTAAATTTCGAATATTGGATTCCGTGGTTAGACCCGCTCTGCTGGAAAATTTTGTAATTGTACGTTGGAGAGTTGCATACATTACGAAGGAATAATAAACTTTATTAGTTAAGTTAATTTACCCTCCTAGTGCTGACCAAACACGGGTGTTCGAGTAGCAATCGTGAGGTAACCTACGACGCATTGAAAGTCGTGCCGTTGGACATCTTAGCGTTGCACAACAACGCTTGTGATCTGAGAATGGTAGTAAGTTGCTGCTGTTTTTTAAATTCTGGGAATAGGGGTGACATGCTGAACAAGGGTCTATTCTTGATATTCGGATGACATCAAGCCCAAGAAAGTAAAGGAAGGAACCGTTTCCACTTGCACCTTTCAAGCTTTGGATGGCACTGATGCCATCCAACTTTTTTTGGGCTTAAAACTGATTTTAGGACTCAAAAATCCGAACTGATACTGAAATGATAATGGCATGCAAGACCTTTGTGGATCTCAAGCTTATTTATCTTGAGATCAAAACCAAATAGTGGATTCGCGTTACCCCACGAGAACTTTGACACTATTTTTATTCAACTGACAAATAGTAAAAGTTCTGATCCCGATAAATAACTGAAACTTAGCATGTTTTAGCCTCATTTACAACCAAGCATGTAACGGTCATATTTACACGCAGCGCAAAATCTGGGTGAGCTAAAGAGGGTAAACCAACTAGTAATAAAAATGTGAAAAACAGGTATATTTCTCAACAGTATTTTATAAGCGAGTTTTGTTCATCTCAGATCATTTGTCCACGTAATTGCAAACACTTTAGTTCATTTCTGTGAGGCGACAGACGGCTTGTTTTAAAGGGGCCCCCTTTTTATCTGTCTAAATATAGTACTATATAAAGTATAGGTGAGGAAAAGATGGCATTATTTACGTTAATTTTGTGAGGAAGTGATTAATCGTTTGTACGTAATGTAAATGTAGAATCATCTAGTAATTAACTTTTGACTTTCATAAGCCTCACTTTGTGGCCTAGATGAATAAATGATTTTAACTTTGACTTTACGCGTGTTTCGGGTTGTTCGACGTTGTTAAGTTTTACTCAGCGAAGTAATTTTGTGATGTGACCTTTACAGGTTAAATGAACATGACGTATAACGGAAAAAAATATTTTGATCGCCTTTTAAATTATGGGGTTGTATGATCCTCCGACTGATCGCTAGGAGGAAGATCCAGTAATATTTAATGTTGATAACTTTAGTAATATTTTAAGTAAATTTGAATACGGAGGAAATGTAAATTTATTTTTAAACATCAATATTATTTATGGAAAATGTTCAGTAATCAAAGAACATATTGAGTAGAGTCAAACTTGCTGCTAACAGTAATATTCAAACCATGCAATGAAGCTTCGGACGTTCAATGCTATTTCAAAAGCTATTGTCGTTGTGTGGCTTTCGGGATTTCTAAGGCAGTCTTCATAAATGTTTCTGACACACACATGATTGGAAGACGAGGTATAGTTGAATGATAACCTCTACTTGTTTTGCTATGAGTGAACTTATAATAAAGCAATGAATATTGAAAATACGAGTCAAAGTTTAGAAAACCATCGAGCTTATATCCATATTTATATCAGTGATTTAGAAAAAAGTGTGACACTATACGTGCTGACTGGATGACTTTGTGCTTCTTTGTTATTCTAAAACATATTACAAGTGTAGGATTTTTCAAAAACTTCGTACTTGCATTTACAAAACATGATCTGACCACTGAGTGACGCTCGGGGTTCCAGGTGTTTGTAGCTTATACATCTACGGTTATTATTCAAATTTTAATGGCAGTATTATACTTAATATTTTTTCTTTTTAATATATAACTATCAATGAAGATTTACAGTAAATGTGTTCATTAAAATAATTTTAGCACTTAAATGACACTTTCCAAATCATTCTTAAATTACCAAGATCACTAAAAACGTGCATGGGTAATTACATATTTTTGTAATTTTACGAAAGAACTGCTTGCATTGCCTTGCCTTTTCAACTAGTTTTTGTAATAAGCTACGGTAGTATTTCGCAAACATAAATGCATTTAGTCGTTAGTTGGAAAATGGCAAAACTTTAGACTGCGTTCAAATACAAAAACTTCTTGTGCAAAAATGCAGTTCACTAAACATCTTAGCGTTGGAAATGGAAACAGATTTCTTTAAAATGAACATTTTCTCACTACAAAAGTACGATCTCATTCGAGTTTCTTGGTTAATCCGTATCTAAAAACGGTTTAAGGTGACGGCAGTTAGTTGAAGCGCGCACTCGTAGAAGTTATTGTTCATCGTGAAGGAGGTGTTGAGTTATGACTCTTGAATCCGAAAATATTTTTGGATAAAAATTATGACCTGGGTATTTATATCAGAATCTGCCTCTCTGTCAAGCACTGGTTCCTTTTCACTATAAGAAGGGTTGGGCCCAGAACTACCAAGCTGGCCAAGTGTGTTTTTAAACTGAAGATGTCTTCCGATAACATAATATTTTTTTTATAGACTCACGCCTGTATCCCCGAAGGAGTAGGCAGAGGTGTATTACTACACCCACATTTTGCCATGAATTTTTAGGTCCCACGTAATAGGGGGCGAGCCTATTGCGTACCGGGCACATTACCAGACTCCGTGCTGCTACTGAGAATTTCCTAACGGAAAAACTCAATAACTCTTTGCCCGACCCGGGAATCCAACTCGAGACCTCCCAATCCCACGCGCACATTTATGCCGCAAAACCAACGAGGCAGTCACATGCATAATATTCAATAATATACATAAAAAAATAATGTAAATAACTCTTGGACGCGATTTCCTGTAGATGTTTGCCTATACCTTCTAATCTTAATATATAAAATCCTTGCGTTACTGACTGACTGACAGACACGCTACAGCCGAAACTATTGGGCGCAGGAAGCTTGGCTTGCATGTTCCTTGGGGACCGTAGGGGTGCACTAATTGATGAAAATGAAATAATGATTTACCGAAATTCCCACGGGATCGGCCAAAACGGGTAAATTAAAAAAAATGCAGGCGTAGCTGCTGGCGTCCTCTAGTAAATGATAATTAAATATTCGAGCCGCACCGAACCACGAAAAGACCCGTAGTGGTTTGGAACTGGAGCCATTCTGCGTAGCAGTATGTTGGTCTATCCACTAGCTTTTCGCTACTAGTTACTAAAAAAAGCTTTACTTAAAACTAATTATTTATTTCAATTTATACGAATTAGGCATATTCGTTGGCTTCTGACGGAAATCTAAGAAGGCATTAAAATAAAATAGGCAGCAATTCATAATTTAATTAGTTATCACCAACCTATATATGTATATTAACTGTGTTAAATTAATCTCGAGATACTTCTCGGGAGACTAAACACTCTTTAAATAAAAAAGAGGTGATATTTCACAAGGCCGAACAGTGTTCGTCTATTCCCAATAGTCTGATAGATGTTATTGATTTCCACTACGACATACGCAGACGATTGGCACTTCATGGAAGTCGTTACTGTTTATGGCTACAATTTCGTTTGACATCGCCCAAACGAACTATCTGACTGATATGTGTTTGTATTTTATGTGTAGTCTGTATGTTATGCCGATGATAGATGGGTACTGCTATGATCTGTTTGGAATACCTGTAACAAATACCATCAGACAATTTTTATAATGTTGCTTGTTCAGCAATATTGCTTTTTTATGAATACTGAAGTTAAGAATGATGGATTTCAGAATTGGAGTAGGTACTAATAAGGGGTGTTTTCCGTTGGTCAGATTGATGGGTAGATCGATCTGACCAACGGGAACTTTTATTCCCAATGGTCAGATCAGTGAATAATCTATGAAAGTATAATTGAACACAAAAATGTTTTGGCTAAACCTTAAGGCTTAAAATTTTCTATTAACAATGATATATTTTGTATTAAATAATAATTAAATAAATATTATAAAGAGGAAAATTTGTATTTTTGTTTGTTTGTTTGTTTGTAATGGATAAACGCAAAAACTAGTGGACCGATTTTAAAAATTCTTTCACCATTGGAAAGCTACATTCTCTGCAAGTAACATAGGCTATATTTTATTTTAGAAGAAATACGGGTCCGTAAGATATTTGGGTTTTTCGGGTACGCGAAGTAGTTCCCTCAGGACGCCGGTGAAACCGCGGGAAACGGCTAGTATTAAATAATTGTAGGTTTTATGTTCAGTCTATTGATAACGTCATTCGTATTAGTCACCTTCTCCTTCTAAATAATTTATCGCAATTTACTTCTTTGAAACCTAAATCATATTTCGAAATGGATCTTAATTTTGTAAATAGAAAGGGAGGCATTATTCTTTCATATTTATCAGGTTTCAATTTTATAAAAATAAATCATTTAATAATTGCAACAAAATTTGGCTTTGCAGTCAATACAAAAATGCCATTTTTAGAACGCCTAAGAAAAAGTTTTCTTTTTATTTCATTAAACATAATTTTGCGTGAAAGTCATAATTAGTAAGTACTTTTTATGTAAAATGATTTGTAGTGGTATTGCTCTTTGTCAATATCATAATAAAAAATCGGGCAAGTGCGAGTCTGACTCGCGCACCGAGGGTTCCGTACGCATTTTACCTTATTTGAGGTTGGTGCTAATTACGCTAGTCTTCTAAATCTGAGGGTCTAGTACCAGTTTGCACTCAATCGTCACGGTGGACGATAGCCTAGACGACAGGAACAATTTCCATACATTTTCTAAATGCGCCCCCTAGCGGTCTCTATCGATCGCTTCTCTCCATTAGGGGCGCTTTAACAAGTACGAAAATTAACCTTAATTTTCGACTTTTTAAAATTTTCAGAATTTTTCCTTTATTTGTGCTGTAGGACCCTGCTTTTGGCCAAATTTCGTGATTCTAGTTCAACGGGAACTACCATATAGGTTTTCGACCCAAAACCTATAGGGTACTTACGGTTGACCTAGAATTGTCAATTTTTGTCAAAACCAAGGTCTTACAGCACAAGTAAAGGAAAAATTCCGAAAATTAAAAAAAGTTGAAAATTAAGGTTAATTTTGGTGCTTACAAGTTTTCGCAAAAACCTAATTTTGACCATATATTTTTATAGGGTCAACCCAGGACCCTGATTTTTACGCACCTAATAGGAACCATAGACCTCAGTATCTGGTATAAATTTCAATTTGCTAGGTTCACCCATTCCTGAGAAAATCGGTGGTGACACACGGACAGACAGACAGACAGACAGACAGACAGACAGACAGACAGACAGACAGACGGACAAGAAAGTGATCTTATAAGGGTTCCTTTTTTACCTTGTGAGGTACGGAACCCTAAAAATTATAAAATGCGAAACTGTTTTGACTTTAAAGGTCAACGCTCATTAGAGCCACCCGGCACCCACTCCGCACCGCCTCGCCTCGTGCGGTTAGTATTCTTTATATGGATTTGTATGGGTATGCGCTCACTGCATCAACTCCGTAGCGTCACCGGATCGCCTCTGTCGTAAGCCGTTCACGCGCGGGCGGCGGGTAGTCCACCCGCCGTCCGCGCGTGGACGGCTCGGTGGCAACTCGCTGCTCGCATGCTTGCCGCGCGTTGACGGCTCGTCGCCAACGCACGGGTCCGAAGCGGACCGCGCGCTGCCCGCGAATGATTCACGTCCGAGTGTTACCAGATACACGGCAAATACCGTAGATGCACGGTAATTTTGAGCTAGACACGGTCTACGGTAATAAGCTACAACCGTGTTCTTTTCTAAGTTATTTTAATTATTAATTACCGTGTAAATGATACTCTTATTTATACTCAAAAATATATTATGTTCTTACGAATAATCCTTTATTGGCAACACTGGCTGTCGTTGTTGGTGATGTCGGGGAAATCATTAACTATTTCATTACTTGGCAGGTAATATAATCCGGCAGAATTAAAAATATTTTAGGTAGTATTTTTCATGAGCATACCTTATGTTAAAATTTGTAGTTAGTAGGTGTATTCATAGACGAATGTTTAGTATCTAGTTGTGTGTGGTCATTGCATTACTTGAAGAAGTTAATTGATATAAAAACTAGAAAAATAAATAAATTAAACTATAAAAAGAAATAAATTTATTACGAAGACGTTGTGTTGCGTCTTTCATTTACTTCCTCATCAAGCGCGACAGCTATGAGTGCCAATTCAACGTTTGTAAAATTTGGCATAACGAAACACACGTGTAGACCTAGTGCCAATTGTTAACAGACTATTCGAAAATTCTTGGACCAAGCGACGTCCGCTGGTTGACCGCGCGGCGTTCACTCGTTGACGGCGCACGGTCCGCTGGTTGACCGCGCGACGTCCACTCGTGGACGCCGTGCGGAGTGGGTGCCGGGTGGCTTTAATGAGCGTTGACCTTAAATGTACTTTTTAAACTTGTCATCTTGCTAAATCGCTAGCAGTCAAATCAATCAGACCATTGGGAAAAAAACGTCCCAGTGGTTAGATCGATCTAACCACCAATCTGACCAACATGAAACACCGCTAATAAGTACTTAATAATGTGAAATAATACCCATTCAATACTTATTCGATTACCTTCTTATTTTTAGAATATTTTCGTTAGTAAAGTACATTTATCTATTGTTTTACACATAATATCTAACAGTAGCAAATAAGGTTATGAATTGCCTAATCGTTATCGGTCAAGATAAGCTATGGACAACAGTTATTTTACAATTGTACAGATGGAAACTGACAATACGGCTAGCTATAAAAAAGTCAATAGCTAACGTAAACCTGAATGTCTACATAAATGTTGAAACTACCAACACAATAAACTTACGAATAAAAGCCTAAAAGAAAGTCACAAAATACTTTGAAAGCTGTATTGAAATCTCTAATATGATAATGGTACAACCGAGGCTTTTATGGAAATACCGACAAAAATCGTTTTACTGTTTACAGCTTTTCCTACTCTTAGAGGCATGAAGGGGCCTATTACATGCATACATAAAACTAAAGATACCCGCGTAAAAGTGTTTCGTTCAGTCGAATCTATATTAAATAATTGTTTTTTCACTTAGAAGAAAAAGAAAGAAAATACGTTTATTGTTGCAGTATGAATCAAGTTTACAAAAGTTATATAAAATACATATGGTAATTATCTTAAAACTAATATATATATATATATATATATATATATATATATATATATATATATATATATATATATATACATATTATAATCTACCTTTATATAATAAAAAAAGACTAACTGCAACAACAAGGCCCCACTCAGCTTAATGCAGTACAGTGACTTATGCCACTAGACTGCGCTGATTTTCAGTGAAGACCTTTCAGTTGATCCACGAATAACAAGCCAACAATACATTAAATATGTATACCCAGGTAACATGAAAGGAAGTGGTAAAAAAAACCCAATAAACTTAACTTAACTCCTATAACTATACTAGCCACTGCGTCATGTGAGATAGGGCCGCGATAATAACAAAACTGGTTTGTTGATAAACAAATATTCCACAATAAAAAAAGTATATTTATATACCATTATTGGCATTTCTATAGGAATATACAGGTCCGTATAGTCGCACTGTGTCTGGTTATATTATAATAAAAAAAGAAACATTGTAAGTAGACGAATATCACATAAGCAGTATTATATCTTATAGATTCCCCTGTAGAATTTGTAACATGTAGCAAACTAGATGTTGAAACCTGATACACATACATATAAACAAGAAGGCAGGTAACATAATAAAAATAATGAATAAATGATAGTACGACTTCTGGGCCGTGCTGCCACAGCTGCTGAGAAGGTAAGTTAGAAATTGTTTAAATGTAAAAGACGTTTTGATTGTCTATTTGATCTTGTAATAATTGTCTTTTCAAGTGAAATTTGAAATTATGTTTTGTTTTTAGAAAACGCATAGGAGGTGGTATATTATTCCAGCAGCGTGTGGCGGCGTATTTAAAGCATCCCTCACTTCATCCATAAAGATCAAATGAATTCTAGTTTATGCTGAAGTATTATGTAAATGATCGGCTTTGTGTATTTTCTTCTTATTTTTCTAGAATTCTTAGAAGTTTGTTGTGTATCTCAATTTCGAGGGCAATGTTACAAAAGTATTCAAATTGTGAATATTGATTAGATGCTGATGTGCAGTTTGATAAGTTGTAGGACTTTTGAGTTAGGGACTGTGTTTACTTGAACATTTCATTTGAATATTCGATATTTATTTTATTCATGATTCATGTAAATAAATTCGTAACCGCTAGATGTATTTTTAAATTTCAGAGAAAATTAACATATTATTTGGAATATGTACATACGTTTCAATTTAGAGCAGCTGTGAGATCAAGGCACTCAGCTCTAATTAAGAGAAATGAAGCTCCAATAGGTACCATTATTAAAGCATGCCAAAATTCTATTTAGTCATAGCTTCTTCAAAAGAAAATTTGTGCGATCATTGACGATCTACTTTCATGTAATATTTTTGAAGCCATTATATTGATTACGCATTGTGACTCAACAAAATAGATTTAAAACAAAAGAAATTTCGACGGGCCTGAATATGAAGTACCTTGTAAGTACCGCTTACAGTCGCTAGATTCAAACAAAGCAAAGAGATATTTTGAATAAAGACTGAATTTTGTTTCGGAATGGCACCAGTCTATTTTATACTTGTTCATCTCAATCTCTTATATTGTACAATAGGTTAATGTTATTGTATTAATAGGTACTTAAGGTGAATCTTTCCTTGTGATAGCCAGTTGAACTGCAATAATATATTGGTAATTTACAAGGAACCTACATAACTATGTAGGTTCCTTGTAAAGTACCATTCCATAACTATGGAACCTTAGTCCTAACCAATAAATTATGTTACACACGTCATCCGCAGTGTAACATAACTTCATCGTTAAACATTTGATTTTGCCTATTCGCTAATGACACACGTCATCAGGTAACTACTTCACATTTACCCATGACATTGACTGTTTGTGTTCCAGTTCGAACGGGACCGATAACGACTTACTTGTTATGTTTTTAGGGTTCCATACCTCGAAATGAAAAAAAACTGAACCCTTATAGGATCACTTTGTTGTCCTTCCGCCCGTCTGTCAAGACCCTTTTTCTCAGAAACGCGTAAGGTATCAATTTGAAATTTATATCAAATAGTCAAGTCTACTGTCCCTTGAAGCTGTGCTGTTAACTTATCAGCCAACGCAATCAAAAGATATAGCCGTTTATGTTTGAAATTTCCGCAAATTTTCAAGGGAATCAAAACCTACAGGGTACTTCCCGTAAACTCAGAATCTTGAAATTTGGCACGAAGCAACGTCCGAGATACACGTCGTATTCACTGGCACAGATATAGGAAAATTTGTGCAACCGTAATTTTTAGTAAAGTACATCATATAATTAATTTTTCCGCATGAACTCGTAGAGGTATAAAATTGAAATTCATATCAAATGCTAAAGTTAAAACTAAAGGGTACTGCCAGTCGATCTAGAATCTTGAAATTTTGGTATATAGCAACGAATACATATAGCAAACAAAACAAAAAAAAGCACATAGGAAAAATTTCGAAAACGTTAAATTTTTAGTTACATCACATATTTTTTAAATAATTATGTATACCTACAGGTTTCTACGGAACCATCTGTGCGCGAGTCCGACTCGCACTTGACCGGTTTATTTTTTTATATAATTCTATACTTAGATTACTTATCGATGTAACATGTTACTTTCTAGGTTTTAAGAACATTAATTTCATTTCAAGTAGGTATTCTAAACGGGATTGTCGCAAGTGTTTAAATCACGAATTTAATTATAGTTATCTGCACATCCTCGACCACGGCGCTAATAGACATACCTCGCTCTTAAGTCCACCATTATATGATCCCCTAAGATGTGACGTATAAAAATCCTTCCGTAGTAAATACATACGTCATAGAATGAATCTGCTTTCCAAATAACATGTTCTTCCTTATTTTGGGCTCTGCGTTGATATGCTAATCATATTTAGTGATTCTATAAATATGATGAGTAAACAATTTCAAATACTGATCGTCTAATTTACTGGCATAGCGATCTTGAACAATTTTTATTTAAGTGGAATAACATAGCAATTAAATAGCCAATTAAAAATACCCGTACTACAAAGTGGCTCTCAAGAGTGCTTGTAAAATATGCATCGTGAATTCAATCGTACGATCGCCTTTAACTTGCTTATTGCTAGAAACCAAAGAAATAAAGATTTAAATATATACTTGCGTTACTAAATGTCAGACGGATAGCTTTTAATTTAGTGAGTAGGTATAGCAAATAATGGGATGGAAAATAGTTCACATATTATGGTGCGGGTGCCTCAGTCTCGTAGATGACATTTTAGTTTTGCTCGGTTACAAACTCACATTGTAAATTCATTAATTTAGGATCCCTTACAAAAATAAATGTAGATACGACAGAAAATATTTAAATGCTTCATCGCTACAACTATAATTAAATAGCATTTTACGTGCATTGAGTTATCAGAATGTGTGGTTAAGTCTAGGATACTATTCGCCTCAAACTAATCGAAATATGAATGAAAACGCACGTACGTATTCCAACAAAATGTATGTACATCAATATATATTTGATATGAAGTATTTATACAAATTAGAGTTTGTTCTTGTTTGTGAATGTTTATTTGTACTTACTTTAAACATAAATGTATGTAGATAAATCCTATTTATGTATATTTGTCTAGGGACAATAGCAATCGGTTTCGATTTAATTATATGTAAATACATAAAGGTCTAAAGGGTCAGGTATTATTAAACTGCTGGCTAAAAGAGGATTACAAATAAAGAGCTTTTAGCCTCTTGTACCTAGCTGCTAATCTCGCTCTTGTCCGGGTGATAATCATAAAAACCGATTTTTCAAACCACACACAATTTTGGGTTCCGTAGCACATAACTATCCCTTATCCAGTGACCTATGAATAGTAGGACTCCAGCACAATATTAATTTTAACGCTCGCAAATATATTTTTTAGTTTATTCAAAAAAATGTTAGCAAATAATAAACAAACCCTTTAAAATTCGTTTTATTAGTTAATATAAATCTGTTTTAATATTCTAAAGACACCTACACTGAAAACTATTTACCTTGGGGTGAACTTTGATCCGCTTTTGTATTTACATAAACAGAATTAATATTTAAATAGACTCTTGTATTACTGGGAACATCGGTACAGATGTTTTCTAGTACTTAAGTATATTTATTAATTTAGTTTCACCGTCAGTTTTTTATTATCGCTTGCCGTAAGCTGTCGATCCCAGCCTTCATAATAATATACAGAGTTATGGAGAGTCAGTTTTATTTTTTTTTATTTATAGACTTACGCCTGTATCCCCGAAGGGGTAGGCAGAGGTGTAATATTACACCCACATTTCGCCAGGGATTTTTAGGTCGCACGTAATAGGGGGCGAGCCTATTGCCGTACCGGGCACATTACCAGACTCCGTGCTGCTACTGAGAATTTTCTAACGGAAAAACCCAATAACACTTTGCCCGATCCGGGAATCGAACCCGAGACCTCCGAATCCCACGCGCACATTTATGCCGCGAGACCAACGAGGCAGTCAGTACTTCTTACTAAAACGACACAAGTGTAAACCATGGCATATTGCTGTCTTTCTGGGCTGCGGTGCTGAGACAGGCTCTGTGGAGAAGCTAATATTTAGTCAAATCTGGCTAGACTCATAAGCGGACCACGTGATGCAACTGGGATAACGCTGGGAGAATGGTGAATTTCACCGAAAATTTTAACAACAATTATTATAGGTACGCATAATAACAACACAGTCATATAGCCTAGTTAAGAGATTAACATATTGCTGTGGACAGGGTCTCGGGTTCGAATCCACGGCACACACCAACGACTTTTCGAAGTTAAGTGCGTATTAAATTGTTAGTATAAAAAACCTGCATGTCAGAGTTTATCATAATGTCATCTAAAAACTAGCTTTTGTCTACTGCTTCGCTCGTAGAAAATTTGCTTACGTAAAATGTTTCGTCCAAATATTAACACCTTTTGGTGAAAAATCAGTAACGTACCTAAGGATTTTATACATACATATTAAAGAGAATCTTCTGAAAAATAAAAGGTTTTACACAAACTCTAACTCCCTTTTCTACGCTCCTAGGAGAAAAATTCCAAAATAAATGTCTTTGTGTTCACTAACGTCATTTGACGAACCAACATACTAAGTTTGAAGTTAATTTCATGAAGAAATACAAAGGTTTCATACAAATTCTGACTCCCCTTTTTACCCCATTACCGTAAGAATTTCCAAAAAGATTTTCTAAGCGTTCACTTACTTCGTTCGAGGAACCAATATGCAAAGTTTAAAGCTAATCCATTGCAAAAATAAAAAGTTTCAGACAAACTCTGACAACCGGTTTTACCTTCTTAGTTTCCAAAAATAATCTCGCTTCCCTACACTGTTCAAGGAACGTACATGCCAAATTTCACTTACTGGTGCCCAGTAGTTTCGGCTGTAGCGTGTCTGTCAGTCAGTCAGTAACCCGGTCTCGTTGGAATTTCAGGAAATCCCCCCTTAGTGAACACCTCCGGTCGCTAATGAACATACATGCCAAAGAATAATGGGCGGAATCATCCCCACCCACAAAAATGAAATGTAGCTCAATTGACACATTTTGGCAAGATGATATTTTTTTTACTATGGGGACGTTGCCCAAAAGCATTGGGTTGACATTATAATTAACGTCTAAACAAATATTCGTATTAGTTCGTATTTTTGACGATTATTTGTAAAACACCTACTCATTTATCTGTTCAGTAGTGCACAGTGAACATAGACCAGTAATATTAACACTCACTATTATTATTTGCCTACTATGAACATTGTTAACTGACAAGTTACCTGACACAATTAAAAATATGTCCCTTATAAAATTAAAAAAAATACTTAATTAAATTCTAATAGAAAAATAATATTATTAAGTGAATGACTTTCTAAATGATGTATCCAATTTAGGTTAATGAACTTAAATTTTTTGTAATTCTCATTGTGCCAATTTGTTTAATAATTATTATAATCTTAATATATAAAATCCTTGCGTCACTGACTGACTGACAGACACGCTACAGCCGAAACTATTGGGCGCAAGAAGCTGAAATTTGGCATGTATATTCCTTGGGGACCGTAGCGGTGCACTAAGAAGGGATTTCCCGAAATTCCCACAGGATCGGCCAAAACGGGTAAATTAAAAAAAGCAGGCGTAGCTGCTAGCGTCCTGTAGTAAAGAAATAAAAAGTTTTATACAAAGTCTGACAACCGGTTTTACCTCCTAAGTTTCCAAAAATACTCTCGCAGTGCTTCCCTACACTGTTCAAAGAACGTACATGCCAAATTTCACTTACTGGCGCCCAGTAGTTTCGGCTGTAGCGTATCTGTCAGTCAGTGAGTAACGCACGGATTTTATATATACAGATATGTGAAGTCTGCACCCGCACATGGTCGACGTGGTGGACTCTGGACTTATCCAGCTTATTGTGAGAAGAGGCCTGCGCCTAGCAGTGGGACATTTTAAATATACGGCTTATGATGATGACACTAACAACAAAATTGAGTCTTTAGGCAACTGTAGTACTAGTTATAGGTATATTCTAATTGCTTTTTCATAAAAAACAATTATACAACATCGCTATGACGTTTTTGCGGCAAACCTAGAAGCAGATGGTGAAACGAGCTTGAATCCTTAACTAGTAACAAACAGGTAAAAATATAAATAAACTAGAGGGTGCCTGAAGCTACGCCCCCAATATTTTTAATTATACGTTACTGCCCGGTCTCGTGGGAATTTCGGGAAATCCCTCCTTAGTGAACACCTCCGGTCGCCAATGAACATACATGCCAAATAGCGTCTGGCGCCCAATCGTTTGGCTGTGCATTGTCCGTCAGTCAGACACCAATGCAAGACTTGAATATTAAGTATAAATAGAATCAGAGTTGAAAAGCTTTACCCTGTAGTAACGTGAAAAATAAATGTTATATTTAATTAGGAATTTCAACTTTGTGTGTTTTAAGCATAGGTAGTTTAAATATAATTCATAATTGTTATTTATACACTAGCAACTATCCAGAGTTTTAATGAAGTGTGAGTAAGATTTTTGGTATGAAACACCTTTAGCCACTAGGTCTTACCTAACTGCTATAAACGTAAGTTACAAAGTGTTTAACACAATTTCGCGCATGTTTTAACACAAGCTACTAGGTAACATAACGTTACAGCCGCACTATTTAGCAATTTTCACTCAAAAATAGAACATATAAATGCGCTTAGTCTTAAAATGTATTTTTTAGTTATTAGGTAACAGCCTAGAAAGATAGATCCATGATATTAATAATAATAATATAATATTCTACCACATTCACACAACACCATCTAGTCCCAAACTAAGCAGAGCTTATACTATGGGTACTAGACAATGGATAAACATACATATATACTTTTTTTTTTTTAAATACATACATATTATACATTGAAAGACTCAGATCAAGACAAACATCCACGTTCACGCACACAAATGTTTGACTTGAGCGGGAATCGAACCCGCGACCTTCGGCGTGGCAGTCGTTTACACTACTGCTGCCAACCGGTCGTCGATAATGATTTTAGTATACTAAAATATATAATTAGAGAACGTAGAGAAGGAAAACTTGAGATAAACCCGGCAGTCTGTCCCGCCGTTAGGGACCTACTGTCAAATACCAAAGTAAACATACAGTCCAACAAATAACCGACGTGTTCATGGCTGTAGGTAAAATGACTGTAAGTGTACCCCAGGGGGGTACCGGCGGAGCCGGAGAATACCCCCCTCGTCCTGTATCTGCAGGACGAGGCTGCTCCTCGTATTCTGGGGGGAGCAAACTTGCAGCAAGAAGCGGCGACGATATTCGCCATACGTTACGCCAAAACCAACAAAACCTGTGGCGAAATTGTTCACGTCGGTGCGGAAAGTGGGCAGCGGAATGCCGATTTGCAACGTTGAATGTTAGAGGAGGAATGAATGAGAAGCTGGATGATGTTTACGAACTAATGAATGAAAGAAAACTAGATGTTTTGTGTGTAAATGAGACAAATCGCAAGGGGAAAGATATGCTGACGCGCGGCCCGTTCACCGAGATATGGTCGGGAGTTACTGATGAAGAACATGGCAGTAAAGGCGTCGGTATAATTCTTTCAGAGCGAATGGCAGAATGCATGCGAGAGTATGTGTGCGTAAGTCCGCGACTTATCTGGGTCCGGATGAAAGTAGGCCTGACACCTATATTTTTGATAGGTGTATACGCTCCGGACTCTTCCAATAGTAAGGCGGTAAGAGAAGAATTTTGGGAACAAATGAGAGAAGTTATGTTATTGCGTAAGTGTAATGAACGTATTGTCATGCTTGGAGATTTTAATGCAAGGGTTGGAGTGAAGCGTGATGGGTATGAAAATGTACTTGGGACGTTTGGAGATAGGAGTGTGAATGACAACGGCGTGTACTTATTAGATTTATGTGTCGAGATGGGTCTGTCAGTGATGAATACATGGTTTCAGCATAAAATGGTACATATGTACACGTGGCAAAAGAAGGAAGGAAATGTTGTATTAAGGAGCATGATAGACTTTGTGATAGTCGATGAAAGAATGAGAATGAAAGTAGTGGACACCAGAGCTTATCGCGGATCTGATGTCGGCACGGACCACTATCTGGTAATAAGTAGAATTAGTGGCCTTTTCAAACGCTGGCGGCACAGAGATAAAGGTTCAACTACAGAATTAGAACGTATAAAAGTGGAAAGATTGAAAGAAAAGAAAGAAAAAGAAAAAAGAAAGAAAAACTGTTTATTTCTCACAGATACACACACAACAAAAAGCAGGGTAAAAATGTTTAACATATAATAAAAAAATAAAAAATAAACGTGCAATCTGTGGAGAATTTGGTACGCACTCAGCATAATGCTCCACTGTGGTCCACAGGGCCCACAACAGAGCGCTGTTTTTCAGTGCGACCATTTGGTGTCGCACGGACGTAAGAATCAGCCAGAATTAAATTGCTACAGCAACGGAAACAAATAACAAAAAAGTAATGGTCTGGTTGAGCGCATCAGCAGAAATGGTTCAAAATATGCAGGTTTGCAAACAAACACGATGCATGTAGGTACGCGCTATGTGTGCATACAACTTAAATTAACTAATGACTCAGTGTGGCCGGCGCGCGCGGCGCATACGACGTACGCGCTGCGTCTCGCAAAGTACTCAGTTACGTAAATAATTTGTTTACATAAAATAATAACATAGATAATATAACATTGTAACATCTAGCAAACAGAAAGCATATTTTATATATAAATAACTAACAGAAAACAATGTTATAAGAAACATGATAGGTATGCGGTCTCAAAATTTCATACAAGATCAAGGAAAGTGTGACAATAATAAAACATAGTGGATACAAAAAATACAAACAGTGATTGCCGCCTCGACTCGCCCGGAAGTCGATATACCCACCTCGCCCGTAGATCACAAACATTACGTAAGTAATACTACGTACTGCTTTTATATTGTAATTATATAATTGTGTAATTGTGCTTGCTTTTGTTTTAGTAATAGGTATCTTTTGACATGTGACTTAAAACATCCTTTTGTTTTAAGGGATCTAAATGGTGGTGGCAGATCATTCCAACATCGAGTCGAGACAAAACGGAAGCAGCCACGGAATCCTGTTGTCTTAAATTTTGGTATTGTGAGCGGGTTGGAAGTGGAGCGGGTGGAATAAGAATAATGGTCCTGTCTCCAGCACAGCTTATCATATAGATACAACGGTTTGTGTGAGTTAACAATTCCAAATAATAACGTAGCTAAATGAAGCTGCCGTCTCGCTTCCATTTTTAAAATATTAGCTTCGTTTATGTACGGTGTGACATGGCTACGACGTGGGATATCGAAGCAGAACCTGGCACAGGCATTCTGAACCCGTTGTATCAGTCGGGAGGTTCTCGACAGTAAACATGGGCCATATACAACGTCCATATAATTGAATTTAGCCAGTACGAGGCTGTCTACCAACCTTTTTCGTAATACTACACTGATATAATTTCTGAACCTATAAAGTAGTTTTAATCGATAAAAACAGTTCTTTACAATATTATTAATGTATTTTTCGAAGTGAAGCTCCGGGTCAATTACCAAGCCTAGGTTACACGCCGACTCCACTCTAGCTATTTCTACCTCCTTGACTTTTATTACTGGCTTAGCAAAAGCAATGTCTTTTATTTGTTTTTTACTACCCAGTATGATATAGTTGGACTTTGTCGGATTTAAAATAAGGCAATTTTCTTCAGACCATGTGACTACCCTATTAAGTACTTCATTGATTTTCTGGGCCGCTGCTGCTGTATCTTCCGCTTTAAATGATGAATATATTTGTATGTCATCCGCGTACATGTGGTGTTGGCATTTTGTCAAACATTATGTTATGTCAGCAGTGTAAATTATAAACAATAATGGTCCGAGGATGGATCCCTGAGGAATTCCGCGGGACACCGGCAGGGGAGGGGATGACACTGAACTACCATTTTCTTTCTGTATCTCGACATACTGCGATCTGATTGTTAAATAGCCATTGAACGATTTAACTGCGCTTTCATCAAAACCATAATATTTTAATTTAGAGAGCAATAGCGGGACACTGATGGCATCAAAAGCTCGGGAATAATCCAGTAATGCCAGAATACTACCCTCCCCCCTGTCTCGCGCCTCAATAATGTTACCTATCACATCCGCTAGAGCCGTAGCCGTACCGCGTCCCTGCCTAAATCCTGATTGTAACTCAGGAAGAATCTTGTTAGCTTCGAGATACTCCGTCATTTGCAAGTACACTACCCGCTCCAGAACCTTGGACAAACAAGGCAATATGCTTATGGGACGTAGGTCTTTGTAAGTCTCAGGGGCATTATTTTTGGGTAATGGCAGGACCTTTGCACAGCGCCAAAGATCAGGAAATGTATGCGTGCTGATGGAAGCATTTATAATATCTGTTATAGCAGAAAGACTTTGAGGTAGTGTTAGCTTTAACATCTCAATGGAAATACCATCTACTCCCTGGGCATTTGTAGTGATACTTCTGATTATTTTCAGAATTACTTCTTGATCTACAGTGTGAAGTGAGAAAGTTGATTTTCCGAAGCTATGAAATTCAAAAAATGTTAATTGAGTTATGGATACATGTGGATTGCCGGGAACGTCCAGGAAAGCGGTATTTATTGCGTGCGGATCGTGTAAATGACATGGCAGACTAGTGCTTTGATCTACCTGATATACATGTGTTTTTAAATTATTCCACAAGGTCTTGGGATCGTCTAATTTTTCATTGATATTCTTATTAAAGTAGGCTCTTTTTTCAGAATGTAGGGCTTCCTTAACTTGGCGTTTAAGTTGAAGGTAATACTGTTTATGGCTGTCTATTTTAGTACTGCGGTGTCGATTACGCGCGTCATTACGCAGACGAAACATCAATTTAATGGTATCTGTTATCCAAGGGGTTGCAGGGCCACGAAATACCTTCGTTTTCAGCGGAGCATGTGCGTCAAATAATTGTAGAATGTAGTCAGTAAACACAGATACCATAGTATCAACATCCCCTGCCCCAACTATGCAATCCCAGGGAATCGAATCCAGGTCACTAGTAAAATTTTCAAAGACTATATTTTTAAGTGGACGATACTTAACTGTTTTTTCCTGTGGTTTATCTTTTTCAATAACCAGTTCACACGACACAAAAGAGTGATGGCCCAGCTCATCAATATGGTCCACACACACTTTTCTATAGCGAGCATCCGTACAAATTATGTCAATAAGTGAGCTGCTTTCCTGGGTGAAGTGTGTCGGCGTAGTCACTATCTGTTTTAAACCACAATAATTTAAGAACTCTAACAGTCGCCTGTATTTAGAAGTATCCCTATCCAGCCAATTGACATTACAATCAGCAAGTAGTATGATATTATCATATGGGGCTAAGGCGTTAATGCTCGCTGTTATGGAGTCAATAAAACTAGTCAGATCCAGCCATGGCGGCCGGTACGCAGTGCCAATAAGAAGTTTTTTTTTGTTCAAACTTACGCTTAACCATAGCTGTTCGACCTGAGCATCCTCCGGATGAGCCAGGACTCGTGCACGTATGCCACATTTAATATAGAAGGCTACTCCCCCACCGCGGCCCCCACGCACACTCAACGGACGAGGTACATGTTTAAGACGGTAGCCCTGTATAGATGGAGCTCTAGCTTCCTCTCCCACTCGTAGCCATGTCTCATTTATTGCCATTATATCAACCGAGTGTTTATGCATAGCCAAGATAAATTCATCTTGTCCAGTAGCAAGAGAACCAGCATTAAAAAGACCTAACTTAAGAAATTTATTTTTCGACATTGATGCAATACGAATGTAAACAAAACACATACAACGCATTTGCAAACAAAACAAATACAGAGACGAATGTAGGTGCACAGTGAACACACATACGCACAGCCACAAAAGGCGCCCATCCACATACAATGTGATGATATAGGTAAAATAAGCCCGGATAATCGTATCATTTGTACTCTAAAGTTAATGAATAATTCGTTCTTGGCATATAGCTTAGCGTAAGTAATGCGTACAACTAAAAAAATCCCAATATGTGTGCTGTATATATAAATAAGAACCTGTAAATAAAAACGATTACGATGACATGAGTGTTTTACTTTGCTCTCCAGCTGCAGCACCAAACGTGCGCGCGATGTCAGCTTCGCTGCGTATGTGGCAGGCATCATCGCCCGGCGCATTTCGAGCAAAAATTCGTCCTCTGCTGGTCCAGACGAACTTCCATCCACATCGTTGCCCGGCCTCCCTTGCTTGCCGAAATAAAATCCTGTTTCGCTTGGTAAGCCGCTCGTTAATATAAAACCTCTTTGGCTGCCCGGGGAGGTTTAGGCCTGATGTGTCAGCACCACGACGTACTCGAGCAGCTCTCAGTATGTTGTTACGTAAATCATTTAAAATAAAATCAATCAATAAAAGCGTGTGAAAGAGATGTACAAAAAGCAATTGGGCGAACGGATGGACAAAAGCTGGAGTCTTGTAAATGAGGAAAGTGTGAGTGAAGTATGGTCGGTTTTTAAAACCAATATTGTGAAATGTGCTGAAGATGTAAGCGGTATGAGTAAAAGAAGAAGAAAGAATTGCGAGAAAGCTGACTGGTGGGATGATGAAACTAGAAGAATGGTTGATGAAAAGAAAAAAGCATGGCTGGATATTCTAGCAATAGAAGCAACGAATAGAGTGAGCGGTGGTATGAATGAAGATAATGTCAAAGGAATGAAGATGAAATATAGATGTGTGAAAGCTAAAGTAAAAGCATGTATAGAGAGAAAGAAGAATGAGAAAAAGGAGAAATATGAGGAACAATTTGGCGCAAGTTTCCGAGAGAATATAAAACTCTTTTGGAAACTCGTGAAGGAAGCGCGGGGTAAAAATATGAATACATCGATGAAAGTGATTAGGAACGAAAGAGGTGAAGTCATGAATGAAGAAAGAAAGATACTAGAGTGCTGGAAGAATTATGTTGATAGCTTATTTGAGAAAGATGTGAGTGAAATAGAACAAGAAGAGATGACAGATATGTTTGTGAAATATGTTTGTGTAACTTCATCCATTCCAATTTCATCACTAGGGCAGTGATGAAATTGGAATGGATGAAGTTATGAAAGCGTTAAAAGGTATGAGGTCAAGCAAGTCTGCTGGGTGTGATAGAGTGACGACTGAAATGTTGAAGGCTGGCGACGGACTCAAAGTTAACCTGCTGCATCGCCTTTTTAATCTATGCTGGAAACAGGGCCAAGTTCCAGATGACTTGACGAAAGCAGTGCTTGTCCCAATATATAAAGGCAAAGGTTCGCAGCAGGAATGTCAAAATTATCGCGGAATCAGCCTTCTTAGTGTAGTTGGAAAAATGTATGCCAGAATTTTGATTGACAGAGTGGCAAATGTGACGCATGACAAGATATGGGACGTGCAAGCGGGATTTCGGAAGGGAATGGGATGTACGGATCAAGTCTTTTCCTTGCGCTGCGTCACCGAAAAATGTCTGGCAAAAAACCAGAAGGTGTATTGCGCGTTCATAGACTTGGAAAAGGCTTATGATAGGGTGAATAGAAAGGACTTATGGAAGGTGTTATCCATGTATGGGGTGGACAGCTGTATAATAAGGCCTCTGAAATCCCTGTATAGGGATTCTAGAGCAAATGTCCGAATAAATGGTGCCTATACGGATTGGTTCGTCATCTCGAAAGGTGTCAGACAAGGGTGTCCAGCCTCACCCTGGTTGTTCAACTTATTCATGGATAGCTGCATGAATGATATGAGAGAAACTGAATGCGGGGTCGATATGGTAGGATTGCGTGTTAAGTGCCTGTTGTACGCCGATGATCAAGTCATCCTTGCACCATCGGCGAATGAGTTGCAAGAAATGATTAACTGCATGAATGAGAGCTTTAAAGCTAAAGGTATGAAAATTAATGCAAGAAAGACGAAAGTGATGGTGTTTGAAAAAGATGAAAGTTTGACTGAGTGTAATATTACGATTGAAGATGAAAAAGTAGAGCAAGTAAAAGAATTATATTTAATATATTTGGGTAGCGTGTTTACAAGAGACGGAAGATGTGAAGAAGATATTGAAAGGAGAGTGACTGCGGGCAATCGTGTAAATGGAGCACTCTATGCCTTTATGAACGGCCAGACTGTGCCGAAAGAGGCGCGATTGGCGGTTCATAATGGAGTGCTTGTCCCCACGTTGATTTATGGAAGTGAGAGTTGGGTATGGCAGAAAAGGCATGAAAGTAGAATTAACGCAGTTGAGATGCGATCACTGCGTAGTATGTGTGGGGTGAGACTGATCGATAGAATTCCAAACGTAACTATAAGAGAGAGCAGTGGTCTGAAAGAAGATGTCGTGACTAGGATTGAGAAAGGAATGCTGAAGTGGTTTGGACACGTGGAGCGAATGAGTGAAGAAAGAATGACGAATAAGATTTATAAGGCAAATGTGTGTGGGCAAGTCGGTCGCGGCAGACCTCGTCGGACATTCTTCGATCAAATTGGGGACGTCCTAAAAAACGGCCAGGTCCGAAGTACCCGAAACCGGCGAGCATGTATGAAAAGAGTAATGAGTGTAGAGGAAGCGCGTGAGGTTTGTAAGGATAGAAGCAAGTGGCGTTCTGTTGTCTCTGCCTACCCCGACGGGAAAAAGGCGTGAGTATATGTATGTATGTGTAAAATATATAATTATTCTAAATTAGGTTCCTATATTGCAGGTTGTCACTTTACGGCGTTTTGGAGACAATTTTTTGATTTGTTTATATTAGAACAGTCGAATGAACAAAATGTACCTGTAAAGGAAACGGTGATTACATAATAAGGCGTATATATAATTTGAATATTTTCACTAACTTACAATCACCGAAATAAATGACAATATTTGAGGTTCAGCTGTTGCTTGTTGCTGTAGGAAGGTACGTAAGGATGGGCTTTACTTATTTACTAACTACGGAATTCAATAATCGAAATATAGATAGATCTGTGGAATTTAGATTCGTTTCTGACAGTTTTACATAAGCTCCATACAAAATATGTCAAACGCGTATCTAAAATCTACAGATCTATCTATAGTTCGAATATTGAAAATGGCCGTATGTCAAATCAAATAATTTATTTTCTTTTAATAGTTGACGTAAGAATATATTATTATACGTAACAATAGTAAACGTTTTTACGTCAAAAGAATAAAAACACAATTAGCTTAATTTAGAACTCCAATCACATTCAATATCAATTACATTTCAATAAGTACATTGATCGCATTATAAGATTCTGTTAGTTATATATGTAAGTCTGGTCTGGTCTGGTCAGAACAGTTTGAATTTCAATTATATATTCTAGTTTAATCCTATCTACGTTTTAATAACTAAGTAACTCTGTCTAATTTCATCGAAATTCAGCGTCAATTTTGGGTCACTATCCCGTGCATTTGCTCACGATCCCGTGCTTCAATTTCAACCTGAAGCATAGCCGCTATTAGCTCAAAAGGCTTCACTACTGAATACTGGATGCCTTACATAAGATTGCAATTTACGTCGAATGTCGTCGAAACATATTGGTGGAATATGAGGTAGGTGGGTTTCACTGATTTGAGGTGACACAGATTGCGTTTCCGGTTAGTACGAAAACCTCAAATACAGGCCAACGGGTATGATAAGGTTACGGACACTATATTCCTTAATGCAGGTCAACTATGTGCTTGTATGCTACTTAATACTATAAAATGTCCTAAACTACTACCATAGTAGGAGAACATTGCAGCCATGTTTGCTTGCTATCTTTGTTACATATAATGTATAAGCCACTGCACACAGCATAGTGGGAAACTTGAAGGCGTATTGTGGTTACAACAGTAAGGAGATAAGACCGAACCAAAATGAACTTACCAAACAAAACACAACATTTTCGGCCATTTTCAATATTCGATCCATACATGGATTTTGAGATTCGAGATTAGTGTTTGACATATTTTGTATGGAGCTTATGTCAAAAATGAATCTAAAATCTACAGATCTATCTATAGTTCGAATATTGAGTTCCGTAGTTAATGGCGTTAGAAAGTTTAGACATTTTAACTGTCAGTCTAAAACACAAACGTCCTCTGCATATCAAAATAAATCAAGAGCTAGAAACATGTTACATATTACAAAGTTTTATGTAAATTTTTGTTGTGAACATTAATCATGCGTTTAGAACCATGTTGCTAATGTCTTATTAGTATCTCTAGAGCAGAAAGTTTTTCACACGTTAGATGTGTTTTGTGCAAGACCACTAAGTTGGTGGAAGCGATTTGGTCTTCAGTTTCTAACACGCGAACCGGACGTTATAATTTAGGCGGAAAATTTTATCTTTTGTTTTTAGATAAGAAGAAGACTCATCTGCGCTACAATTGGACGTAGTTTCTGAAAAACGTTCCAGCCCACAAGCTTACCATTTTGAGATAATTGCGATTAAAGTTCAATCTTGTACTACTCTATGAAATTTTATTTTTTACCTACCGATACTTTTGTATGTTAAGGTGGACATGAATTAGATTTAATTTGACCCTATTTTAGACTTCCAATGTTACTACTTTTTTCAATATTCATAAAAATATGGCTGTGGAACGTTTTTAATTTATTGCAATATTCAAGTTACATGCAAAATTTAAATTTATACAAAACGTTCCAAATCACATGTATGACAAGGAAAATAATAATAAAACAAGATTAAATAGAAAAAAATATATATATTTGTTGTGAATTGTTATAATAATATATTTATTCTTATTTATTTGTATTGTACCTTAATATTTTAATTTAATTTTAGTAGTAGTATTTAAGTAGTTATTATTGTGTTATCCTAATATTAATTTATTTATGATGCGAATGATAACACAAATCTTGCTGATTTATATGTATGTCTTCGATAGCAAATACGTAGTTTTGTACAAAAATCTAAGAAAATCATAAAGATAATTTCCGGAAAAACCTGCAACCCGAAATACTGTAATAATATCTAAAAGTAACTTGATGGTTACAATAATTTATGAAATTGAACTCACTACTGAAATTATTTATCTACCTATATTCTAATTCTATAAGAAGCCTTGCTTAAAGAGTACCAAGGTAATTCAAGAAGTATATCCTGCTTGGTAAAGTAGCATAATACAAAATTTATGCGATGAGAGGACTTAAAACGGTAACGTTGCACCTGATGCTAAGTGGCCACGTTGGTGTGTTGTTGACGACAAAAAAATTTCATAGTACATCATCGTAAGTAAACATAGTAAACAGACTGTTTCATATTTTCTTTAATAAAGTTGTACCCATGTATTAGACTAAGTACACATACACGGTCAGTGATTATAGTACATTATACATGTTTCGCTCACTCATGTCTCGATCATGTGTTAGTCGCGTTAACTTAAGTATTTAAATCTTCAAAACAAAATATTTCACTGAAGTTTTGTGTAATATACCTAATTGTATTCCTTAAATCATATGAAGTCTCAAAACATCAACGTTATATTTTGACTTAAACGAAGTCACGTCACGACAAGTCGCCCAACACATCTAAAGACATCTCTTGAAATAAACAGATCGTATAAATTTGCTCAGTCTCATTTACTGAACATAATTCTTTTGAAATACCTACTAGGACATAAAATCATTATTTGTTATGAAAATAACATCTTTCATTTAAGATATCTTGTTTAGAATTCAGGCAGCAAAGTACATATGATACGAGGCATATTATGGACATTATATTTAAAATATATTTTAATGCTTGCTTAATATTATGTTAGCATGTATAAACATTGTACAGAATTTTATTGTTTTAATACAATAATGGGTTGTGGTCAAGCGTTGTCGCCATATGGGCGATATTCTGTTGGACAACGGTCACCGTTCAAGCTGAGCCACACTGTTTATCCAATATATTTGTCGGCGCAAAACCATAATATTAAAATATGTTGCTTCATTATACATATTTAGTAACAATCTGTAAATAACGGACTTATGTTTGCATGGAATTTATTTACATACGGCTCTTTTTAAATAATTGTAGCTCATATAACATGCTACCCATTATATCGTCGTAAAAATGAGTACCTAAGTAGGTAATAATAATAATAAATTTTATTTATTCAAGTGACTATGACTCATTTAACATATTTGATTAGTAAGTACTTACGAACTATGGTTAGTAAACAATAACATGACAAAAAAAATAGTAGGTACATCCCATATTACATTTACATCCCATGTGAGACAGCACAACATCGATTCACATAGGTACAATCGAGTCTACTGGCGATCATGCTTAGGATGTTGTTGGGGCTGGCCCACACCATGCGCACCAGCGATCCACATCTCTTACGCATGGTTGCGTAGAAGCAAGCCACTTTTGCATCCGCGAACATACCCGATGCGCTACAGAAGCGGGGCAGCCCCACCAACACCCTAAACGCATTATTATATTGAACACGGAGAGTGTTGTACGATTTACGAGTATACCTAGCCCACAGGCTGCACGTGTAGAAAGTTATACAGTATGCTCTAAAAAGCGTGAGCTTTACATTCAGTGAACAACGCGCAAACCTGCGTGCCAGCATGTTGGCTCGTATGGACAACGCTCTCCGCTCTCGCTCAATGTCAAGGTCATCGGTGAGGTTGGGGGTTAATATGTGGCCAAGGTATTTAAATTCAGATGCTATTTTTAGCACTTGATTCTTTAGTCTGATAGACGGAATATTTTGAGGTCTTTTACCCCCAGCCTCAAACACCATGACTTCAGACTTTTTCACATTGTATTGCAAGCCATGTGTTTTCGCATATTTTTCGCATATAGCCACTAACTTTCTGAGCCCACAAACAGACGCTGACAGTAATGTCATGTCATCTGCGTAATTGATGTTGTTTACGCATACGCCATCTATGTGACAACCTAACCTTGTAGTGTTGAGCTCACCGATCAACTCATTTACATACAGGTTGAAGAGCGTAGGCGAGCTCAAACCTCCCTGCCGTACCCCGCATTCCATCCTGTATGATTGCGAGAGGGCTCCAGCCCATCTTACATTATTGATCTGGTTTCCATACCAAAACTTTAAGATATTAATAAGCTCCACTGGCAGCTTGTTCTCTTGCAACTTTGTCCATAAAACATCGTAGGAAACCAGATCAAATGCCCGCGACAGATCCAGGAAGCAAGCATAAACACTTGTCTGCCGCTGTGTATAATATCTGACAGTGTGCTTAAGACACAACACTGCACTTTCTGTGGACAAACCAGGTCGAAATCCGAACTGGTTGTCATGAAAATTTAATAACTTATTTAGCTGTGAATTAAGCACACTGTCAAAAACTTTCGAAATCACGGTAGCTAGCGAAATAGGCCTATAGTTACTGCTATCTGCAAGGTCGCCAGTCTTATTCTTTACAATGGGCACTACTATTGTTCGCATCATCTCACTCGGCAAGTAACTATGGCTCATGCAGAAGTTGTATAACATTGAAAGGACCCTAGCAATATGTGGCCCTGCGTATTTCAGGTGCTCGATGCTGAGCCCGTCATGGCCAGGGGATTTACCCCTCGACATAGAAGCAATAGTCTGTGCAATTTCCTTAGATTTAAATCTGACCCTCACATCCATGCAGGGCTCAACATCGAGCTGCGACTGAGAGGATCCCAATAGAGACCTAGTATAAAAATGCTCCTTAAATAGTTCCGCTATCTTTACCGGTTCACTAATGCCGCCGACGCTCACCGGGATACTCGGTCGATTATTTAATTTATTAGTAGCTTTCCAAAAGCCGCGAAAGTCGTTCCTCGAATGATGCGAGGCCAGAATGTCCATTTTAATTTGGTCTTCGTGGTCCTGGCACCATTTTAAGCGAGATTTAAAAACCTTTCTAGCCTCGCACATAGCTTTATACACGTGTCCCGAATTTGGTTTACCGTGCATCACCCATGACCTAAACTCTCGCCTAGCTACCCTGTGAGCCTCAGCTACATGTTTATTCCAGCCTACCACTTTTTTGGAGCGCCTAGTGCCTCCTCTACGATCTACCGCCGATGCCACACTCAACGCAAGAACAACATCTGAATACAACTTATCTATCACAGTTTTATGACTAGGATTAGCACACAAACTTTCACAGCAATTACTAAGCTCTTGTGGAAACTCGATTAGTCTCAATCTTTCATGACATTCTTTTTCATACAACTCTATTCGATAAGGACATCTGTCACCCCAGACTGTCGGGTTTTTGTTTACATTGATAATATATTTAGGCACTATTACATCAAGATTGCATTCTAAAAATAAAGGAAAATGGTCGGACCACAGAACATCATACTTAACATATACCCTATTAACAGTATTTAAAGCTGCGTTTGTTACCAAACAATGATCGAGCCATCTTTTTGAGCCGTGAGCTTCGCTCAGGAAACTATAAGTGTCTGACTGTACTCTTAACATTTCCGTATCTATACATGTCCAAAGTTGATCACTACAGAATGCTGACAATTCAAGGTAAAATAATTCAGAGGTGTGAGCTTTAAAATCTCCTAGTACATACGCATTATCTATGCTACAGTTGTCAATGATAGCACTCACCGCGCTCAGTATGTCCGTAAACTCGGTCAGATTCACTGCGCTATCCGTGGGCATGTATACACTGAACACTAAAAATGATTTATTGCCTAACTTTACCTTCACCGCACAAATACGAGGATTATCGCACTGCACAATGGTCACGTCATGGAACACGCACATCCTCCACAGTAGGGCGACTCCACCGTATGGCCTGCCGCGTAGGATACCTGCCGAGGTATCTACTGCAGACACTCCAGTACAGCTAAACTCATCACTTATAGTATTAAGAAATGAGATTTCTTCTGGTAACAGCCATGTTTCCTGTAGCGCGATCACATCGCACTGTTTACATAGATCGCGAATGCCTTGTACCGATCGTTTGACATTCTTACAATTAAACGTCACGAATTTATAAATTTTGTTATCCATTAATAATATTTATTGCACCGTTCGGACTTTCGTTCGCAATCGAAACATCATTGGTTTTTGCCAGACCTTTCTGTCTATAATGAACAAAACGTCTGAACACAACTCCTTGCGGCCATAGTTGGGTATCTAAATAAATAGATAATTTATTTTGCGGGACAAAAAACTTGTACGCATGGTGTTCGCATGGGCGTTTAATATTGATTTTTTCCAAACTCACTTTATCGCCAGTTTTCTTTTCGATATAGTTAATTATATCCGACTCGGAGGTGTCTTTGTGTATGTTTGAGATAAACATAGGTAAATGTCTATCAGCTGCTTTGAATTTCGAATCTGTTTCAACTGTACCACTACCTAGGTTGCCTTTAAACCTGCCTGCACTCCTTTTTTTCCTATTTTGCACCAAAGTAAAACCGTCATTTTCAATCACAGACGCAGCATTCGCATACAGCTTGTGCATTGACAGCGTATTATCAATCAGCTGTTCGCTAGTACCGTTAGCCCATCTCGGTGACGCATCGGCCCCGCCTCCTTCGCATAGCATATTCGCTTCATCATGACGGATAGCCGTTATACGGGGCGTTGTGGATCTACCCGCTTTAGGATTTGTGTTCATATTATGATGAATTTCGGTGCTATTCTCATGTTCCTTAGCCGGACAGTCCACGTACTTCTCACGACAGTCACTTCCTCTAATGTTAACATTAGCTGAGCGTGTTTCTGACCGCTGCACACACGTTTTCCTCAAGTCCTGCAGCTCATCCTGAGTCACATATGATGACTTGATGCTTTTGATTTCAGCTTGAACTAGCACAAGATCCTTCAGTAACTGTGACACGTCCAAATGGTCAAAGGTAATAGGTGGCAACTTGTTTAGATCGCGGGCCACAAACACGGGCAGCAAATCCGGTTCTGTGACTTTGAAAATAGCGATGATGTCGTTCAACACTCTATTTTCCTTGCCTTTTCCTTTTCTCACAGTACTACGTGCCTCAGAAGGCAGCGCTTCCAAAAGTAACGACTTTGACTTTTGAATTTGCTCACTTGTAAAAGCCGATGCACATATTTTAACTAAACTCGCCTCATCCGCGATCGACACTTTGTTTTGAATGTATGCTAACAATTCGTCAATGATAATATTACAAGATATACACTTTACGGCACTCGTCATTTTGCTAATTACGCACGGTGGCGAATTAACCGATAACACGAGCGCAGGTAACGACCGCGCGCGCGCAACTGCCTGATAATAATAAGCAAAATAGAATTTTGAGATTTAATACATACATACATATCGTCACGCCTTTTATCCCCGAAGGGTTAGGCAGAGGTGTATTTCTACACCCACTTCTCGCCAGATATACTTTAGTCCCACGTAATAAGGGGCGAGCCTATTGCCGTACCGGGCACATTTCCAGACTCCGTGCTGCTACTGAGAATTTCGTGACAGAAAAACCCAATAACACTGCCCGACGCAGGAATCGAACCCGGGACCTCCCGATCCCACGCGCACATTTATACCGCGAGACCAACGAGGCAGTCGTATAGGGTTTGATGTCGAGTTTTCCGTCTCTACGCAAAGATGGTATTTGCATCGTGTTATCCCTTAGTCGCCTCTTACGACACCCACGGGAAGATAGGGGGTGGTGACACTTGTATTCTATGCCGTCGACCACACGGAGATTTGAGATTTAAGTATGAATAAAATTGATAGACAAGGGTGAAAATATTTTCCACGACATACACACAATTATACATCTAGTCCTAAACTATGTAGACCCTATAATATCTATGAGTAACTAGAAAATGGATAAAAATACATAATAATATTTTCTTTTGTAAATACATACTTATTATACATGGATACACTAAGCTTAGACAAACATCCATGATAATGGCCAAAAAAGCTTGACTTGAGCGGGAATGGAAACCGCGACCTTCGGCCTGACAGTCCTTTACACTCCCACTACATCACTGTGTCGTCTGAAAAGAAATCATTAAGGATTTGGTATGAACAGATTATGCGAAAAGATCATACGTATATACATTTAGAATTGTAGATACACCAATAATGAATATGAAGATCATCATCATTGTCCAAGCGCTATCCCGGTTGCATCCAAGAATACACATCTTGAAGCCTGGAGTCCCCCGGATACTTATATGAAGATAGCGGGACGAAAAGGGAGAGGAAGGTCAACAATTGACCGTTTAATTCATCTTAACCGTGAGGTTGGATATGAAGGAGAAAAGAGTAAATTAATGGATGACTTTCGGCAGAGAAGTATGGAAGCGTAGGACATAATGCAACCCAAATAAATTGGGACTGGGACAAGAACTTTTGAAATAATTTTTATTCCGAATTGCTTGCAAACGATTCGCTATAAAAATCTTGTCTTACGAAAAACCACGATCGTTCTGAACTACCAAAGTATCTATAAAATGCTACTGCATACGTTGAGCTAAAAGAACTCCGCGAGCTTGAATGTTAAAACAGTGTACGGGACCATTATTCCAATAATGAAAGGAATCCCAGATGAATACTATCAATGGTCTTTTGTTATAATTTGCGGAGCGTATGCTCGCAGCTATGCGTAATTATTCTCGCGTATACTGCTCGATTGTTAAAGAATAATTTGTCATCTGGATATGTTACAGCCTAAACTTAAGCCTTCCTCAATAAATCCAACACAAAAATAATTATCCAAGTCGAAACGGTAGTGCCTGAGATTAACGCGTTCAACCAACCAAACAAACAAACTCTTCAGATTTAGGGATGCCCGATCCTTATCGATTACTATCGATACTTGACTGGATCGATACAATGGCATTCGATTCATTCGAATTTTGTATCGATACAACGCTTTACGATCCACCGATGGATCGATAAAAATGCATGGAGTATCGGATCGAAAAATCGTATTCAAATAACTTGCAGTTAATAGTATCATTCTCTTTTTTTTAATCTTTCCACACTAGGAATTATTAATGTGTCTTGGGATACTTTATAAATATACTTAACGGACATAAAGTAAACCCAGACTCGAAACAACAATTCATAGTTCACACAAAGTGCTGTCTCGTGTGGGGATCGAACCCATCAAACTCGGCGCACCGTCAGACGGTCGCTTAAACCACTAGGCCAACCGTACAGTTGATATACATCAAGATTGTGAATCATCTCATTTATCATGTAATGTATATTCTTTGTTGGAGAACCAATAAATAAATAAATATACAATGGATTTCGCCTACATCAATGGCAAATCGAACCAAATTACTGTAAATGCTTCTCTTTAGTGGTTGATTCTTTTCAATTAGACTTGGAATCAACCTGAACTGGAGTGATTTTCTTCTCTATTTGCCAAATAAAAATTTAAATTTTTTATGACAGAATTTAATATACGTTTCTTTTACACGTTGTTTATTGTTTGGTAATAATAAGTAAAATTTTGCTTATTAAACTTGGCGGTGAAAAGGATTTTTTACTAGCACTTGATTCAATACCGGCTTGATCCACTGGATCGTATCAAATGGAGCGGTTCGATACTTGGATCGATACACTGTGTAACGGTCCATTGAGATCCAAAATATTGATACAAAGCAACTGGAGCGGGCATTCTTATTCGGATTTATTAAAAAAGTATAGATTAGTGTTGCGATGTAGGTGACATGGGTATGCTACGTCAGCATTTGGCTATATACCAGAATCAAAGGTTACATGTTGTATCATCATCATCAGCCTTTTACAGTCCACTGCTGGACTAGGCCTCTCCTTTGAAAGGAGGAATTGGCTTACTATACCACGTTGGCCAAACGGGTTGGTATAGGGTTTGTATCAAGTTTTCCTTCTCTTACAGTGCTGTTCTCTGCATAATATGCTCCCTCTGTCGGTTCTTACGACACCCACGGGATGATATGGGGTGGCGACAATTTGTATTCTTAATCCGTCACCACACGGACGATGTTGTATACTGCACAGCATTTAGTATTTTTGGGAAGAGACGGAAAACTCAATGTCAAGCCCTATACCAGCCCGTCTGGCCAGCGTGGTATAGTAGGCCAAATCCTTCTATTGACTCAATGCGATAGTGACGAAAATTAGCAGAAGACTAAGTAAGTAAGTATAAATAGATTAAATTTACAAAATATTACACTTATTAGAGCGTAAATGTTATATGACACACGAAACCTTTACGTGTCAGTGCCAAAAACGTGCCAAAATTTTAATTACATATCAAGTTATAATAAATCACACTGAATGAGTAATCCGAAAGAGTCAATTAGTGCGTATATAAAATATACAGCATCGCGTTTGAATTTATTCGCATAGCTAAATTCGTCATTAATTAAGCTTTGCTTGTAACATTTTCTATATGAAAAATACATTGCCAGTTAATGTCTGAATATAGAACAACGATTAAAAGATATTGATGCATCTGCGTTACATAGTTAAACAAACCCAATAAGAAGCGAATCAAAATTTATAGTTATTTAGGTGAATAACTCATTTTTACATCTACAGAATATTAATGAAATATACATACGGGAAACCTCCAATATCGATGCGAAGCTCTTTGATAAAAGTTACACGCACATTTCTTTATATAGTACATAAGTAAGTATCCTTACTTTTTTTTTTATATAGAAATGAAAAGCTTCTTCTTAAGGTAATTTTCTTCCCTAAGACTCTACTAGAAGCTTTTGGATGGCTCTCAACCTTTTCTTTCTAGCGATAGGCAAAACACAAATCTGAAGAAAACGTATCCTCATGGATAAAAAGTCCAAATCAATTAAAGAATTAAAAAATCTTGAAGTAAATATCGTGTTTAATCTTGAAGATTTTTTAATTCTTTAATTAGTGAAGGTGTTTCTCCATCGTATAAGATATCTAAAAATATCGAATTCACATTAAAAGAAACATGCATGAATATTTCGACCAAAACTGCGCAAATACATAAAATGAGACCAAAAAAACAGCAAGAAAGAAACGACAAACAAAACGCTGAGCCATTACCGAATACATCAAGCCGTAAATAAACATCAAAATCAACGTATTCTTATACAGTACGGCGCCATCAAATGCATTCGAGTACCTTACACGAACACTAAGTTTAAACACGATATTAACGAAGTTATTAGAAGCAGTTCTCCCCTTTGATCTGTATAATTACTTCAATAGTCAGAGCTACATGTGGCTAATTATAATGTATTTTGAACCGTTTAGCTATCATTAGCCTCGCTCACGTAGTACGCACGTGAATCTCGATATCTGAGGATAAAGGATTATTGGAGCACGGAGATTTCGAGATTAAAATTATAGATTAGGTAAATAAGAGTTGCGTTATGTTTGCGGCTGATATTGTAAAACTGAGTTTCATTTTATACCTACTGTTTGACGCTATTTGGCCTTGCAGTTAAATATTATACGGTATTTTCAAATCTGGTATTTATTCAAGTGGCGTTCTGACCTGAGTGATTAGTGATCTTGTAAATTGTTCTCCAGAACAAAGCTGTGTGCGATGAGCACGATTATTCTTCTTATCGAGTCAATGGTACAGAGTACTTAGAAAAGTCATTAAATTGAATCAACCTAATAGGTAACCACAGCGATTTCTCTAAGCGTAGTGAGTCTCAGTTCTTCCTCCGCACAGATTGAGGAACAATTAGGACTCTCCAACAGCTGTGCCATCGTTTGATTCTCCGCACCACAGTCACTGGGTTTGACTCAGATTATGTTTCTATGCCTCATTTTGCTAAGTTGTACTGCAGCGGCCGACCTGTCATGCGCGAATCAAAATGTGTTGAAATGTGCTTGAAGTACATGATATGCCATCTAGCTTTTCAAAATGCGGGCAAAGGACAAAACGTGAAAGATTTAAAATATACAAAGGAGGCTTAAAACATACTGTAAAACCGAATACTTCTTTTTCCAGTGTTTCATTTATTGGATTGTGCTCTGGCATCGCTGTCAACACGTTCATCAGTGGCCGTACAGTTCGCTTTCTCAGTGTACGGAACTAAATAATTCTTGCTGCTCACAAGCTGAGACACCATGCAATTTATAAACGTCATCGGTTGCAGCATGCGTTGTCGACACCGTTCGTTGTTAGACTAACTACGGCCGGTTTCTGAATTGAGAATTTCAGCTTTCAGCAGTTGAAAAATTCTGAACTAGTTGAAGTCAACTTAAGTTTTTTCTGTTTCACAGGTCAGAGTGATATTTTTTCAAAGCACTTTCAACTGAGTTTTCTAACTTAGGGGCGGAACATATCTGACCGAAGATGCGTCGAACGTATCTTCGGTCGCGTCTATTCCGTCAAATGAATCGGTACACATCTGACGGAAAATGCGTCGAGTGTATCTGCACACATTCGCTGAAAGCGTGGCTATTATGCACACATATAAGTTTGTTCGTGCAGGGCCGTACTCAGGACAGCTCAATATTTTACTGTCATATTCTTTTACCTAATCATTTTTCGTGTTCCCTGATGTTATGTAGTCACTAAAGTCCTTTAGTTATTTATATTGCAATTCGAGTTTGACTATTAAAAATATGTCGGACTTCGAAGAACTTTTATAGTAGCCAACAAGCGTTATTTGAATATATATCCTATTTAGGTATGGAGGTTCAAAAATAAAAGACGATAATACGATTTGGTAACGGTTTTTCACAAAACTTATACAAATGATATAGAAGGGGTTACAGACTAGGTACAGTTGCAGAGCAAGACACAAAATGTTTTCTATGTAGGTATGTATGGAAATTGTTCCCGTGGACCTTTAGCACCTCATACCCAAGAATTGGCCCTCGATCCAAGCTAGCAAATATGCGTACCTACACTCATAGCACATACTAACACTACATTATTCTACACATTTCGTTTCTTAAAAAATAAGTAAGGTCTGGCGGCCCTGGAATCTTACGATCTTAAAATCACCCATCTGGGAATGACATGGATATGGTATGTCCAATACCTACGAATTTAGCGTGCACACCTACGAAATTAGCGTGCACACCTACGAAACGTTGGGCAAATAAAATGGCTGCTATTTGGGTTGTTCTTCAGAATGTAATCGATATCGATATGGAGCCGGTTAGAGGAGAATAATACATTTTTGTAGTAAGTTAACTTTGTTAGTTTAAATCTTTTGCCAGATTAGTTTATTCCATAATGCAAATGTGGGCGAACATGGCAAAGCGAAAGACGACCCTTGTATGAAACATGTAACAAAATATTCTCTGAGAGCCAATATCGGTTTTTAGACATATTTATGCTCAAAAGCAAAATTATTATGTTCAATAGACAACGATTTCACAGCAGATGTACCACAAACCTTGGCGAAAAATATGGCGATAGTGGCACGAATGACATTTCTAATAAAATATCGTCATGATTAATTTATTCAGTAAACTATGGCTATCTCTTTTTTCTGACAGAGATATCCCTAAGACAAAACGAGACAATACTATGTTTGGTGGCTTTATGTCGATTTCGTATATATGTGTATAAAAAAAATCATGGCGAAATGTGGGTGTAATATTACACCTCTGCCTACCCCTCCGGGGATACAGCCGTGAGTCTATAAAAATATAAAATATAATAATATATGTGAATAATGTAATTTTCTATATACATACATACATACATATATATCGTCACGCCTTTTATCCCCGAAGGGGTAGGCAGAGGTGTATTTCTACACCCACTTTTCGCCAGATATACTTTAGTCCCAAGTAATAAAGGGCGAGCCTATTGCCGTACCGGGCACATTTCCAGACTCCGTGCTGCTACTGAGAATTTCGTGCCCGAAAAACCCAATTACACTGCCCGACCCAGGAATCGAACCCGGGACCTCCCGATCCCACGCGCACATTTATGCCGCGAGACCAACGAGGCAGTCGCATAGGGTTTGATGTCGAGTTTTCCGTCTCTACTCAAAGATGGTATTTGCATCGTGTTATCCCTTAGTCGCCTCTTACGACACCCACGGGAAGATAGGGGGTGGTGACACTTGTATTCTATGCCGTCAACCACGTTTTCAATTTCAATTTTCTATATGTACCCACTATTTGCCCTCTCCATTTATATTCCTTACTCAAAGGTCAAAATTCACGTGGTGCGTGGTGCGCGCGACGTCGACGGATAATCCGTTAGTACGCTCGACGTAATAACGGATTATCGGTCAGGTGTGAATGGTTGAACGTTTTTCTATACATTTGTATGTATTGGCGTTACGCGACCGATAAAACGCGACGGATCTTCCGTCAGATATGTTCCGGCCCTTAAACCGAACAATACTAGTACGTTCCAATACAAGTAAAAAAACCGGTACTAACCATAAATTCGTATTAATTAATATTTTACAAAGAAGCACACTTGTCAGTTAATTATTTTTATACGGAAACAAATAAAAAGTCGAAATAAAGTTGTATTTAAAATTATTTCAACGATTATTTTATTTAAATGAACAGTTTCTTGAATTTGTTCAATTCGGTATCTTGGTGAAAACGGAACGTGTATGTTATGTCAAAGTCAGTTTGTTTTATTTTTAATACAAAATATTTGTGGCCAGGTATATTTGAGGTATAATTCTATATACCTCCATGGAGGCCACAGCGTAATTATTTGGATTGATTTAACACGGAAATCACTTATTTATATTTTCGAACCCTTCGATTTGTTCCTAATAATGTTGTAATCTATTTTTTCCAAATATTGAATAGTCTTTGAACCTTTTTTCTATAAATTCTGTTTAACGACCTTCTTGTTGTATAGACGTCAGTATGACGTAACCACTGCTTAGCAACCAAGCGTGTGGATATTTTGACATATTACTCGGCTCGGCTGTCATATTACTCGTGATCACGGGTTAAAAGACCAAAGTTGTATAATTATTTTTTTCTCAATTTATCAGTGCTAAGTGAGGTTTGACAAATGTCAAATGTTTTCAGAAACGCGAATCATATAGAGTTGATATGGAGTTGATCATGAGTTGATCATAATATGATCAACTCATGATCATATTATGTTGTGTCAAATTTTAGATTTTACAAGCACAAATACTCAAAATGTGTCAAAACAATTTTTTTTGAAACAGAAAATTGATAAAGTAGTATATAATTAGTGTTTAAATTGTCCTCAACGCGAAATTCTCAATTCAGAAACCGGCCGTTAGTGTTGTAAAAGAACTGAGTCTTTATAGTCCTAATATTGAGACTCGAATCTTTTTCTGAAGGCTCAAGTCAAAAATGAATAAGTTGAAGCTCAAGCCTCTATGATTCTTTAGTCTTTTTAAAATAGACTCCAGTCTTGCCAAAGAGAACTCGAGATGGAGTCTTTTAAACAGCTCACTCTTTACAAATGAACCCAAGACTAAGTACTTTAAATAAAAACTTAGCTTTCCTAAAAAGAACTAGCAACTTGAGTACTTTTAAAATGGGCTCAGTTTTACGAAAAGAACTGGCGACTGAGTCATTTCTTTCAATGAGCTCTGAACTCAAACGTATTCGTTCAATATATAATATTATCAATGAACGTCCACCTAGAATGGATTTCGCATTAGCGCCTTGCAAATGGAGCACAAAATGCTGCAGTCCTCTACTTTATAGTTCACGACTCAAAGAACTCAAAACTCAAAGGCTTTATGACACGATTATTTTTGATTGGACTGCAGTCCTGCTGTATAATTTACGACTCCTAAGACTTGAAAGAACTTAAAGGACTCAAAGAGCTCAAAGGACTGAAAGTAAAGAAAGGACTTTAAATAAATCTAACGACTCAAGAAATTTTAGGACTGAAAGAACTGAAAAGACTCAAAAGAACTCAAGAGTCAGGACTCGGAAGACTAAATAGTCGTGAGTTCTGCAAAAAGAACTCATAGCCGCAAAATGAGGACTAAAAGACTTAGTTCTTTTACAATACTAGTTAGACTCGCTTGCGTTCAACGCTTTCTATCAGATATATACCTAGTTAATATACGCATTCCATGAAGAAGAATACGATTGTGTTATTTTAATGATTACTGTTTGTACTGGAATTTACCCTTTTATTTCTTAAAATGTCTCAACTTTTTACTGAGAAATGTTGGTATTGAGTTCAACTCACCTTTGTACATAATATACATGTAGTATTAGTATATTTTCTTGCATTTGCTTTATTTCAAACGCGTATAAGATTTAAAAAAATCGTAGACTAAAACTATGATGTATTTTATTCTAGTAAATAAAAATTTTTTGATGAAAAATATAGCGAATACAGAAGTATCCAAACCACCACCTTTGCTTTTGGATTCGTAATCGCATGCTTCCTGTAATAAATATAAAACCGATTCGAACTTCAATATAATAAAATAAAGAGTTAATGTTGATCCTTTCTATTCCTATCTTAAATAACCAATTGACTTCGCTACGCTAATTTGCATATTAAACAAACCGAATCAACTTCATTTTATCTCTTACTAAGACTCCTTTCACGAACTCCTTTGAATACAATTTACTTGCCAATAGCGTTAAACTAAGAACTTAGGAATCTAAAGTAATATTCTTGATGTCGGAACTAAGTTTGTTGTGAAAATACTTTTTGTCCTAGTTAAAATGTCAAATGTCTGACAGTTCAAACTAAATGTCGAATTCCGTAGTTGGCTTTATGTGAGGGCAATATAATTGTAACCAACGAGGGTTAGAAGAACGCAATCATAATATTAGATTTTCCTAGCAAAGAGAGTTTAAATGAAGTCATACGGTCTATCGAGCATTACTCGTTATTTAAGTAAACCCTTATAGATGAACCACGTGAAAGTCCACGTTTATCTGTATATATAAAATCCTTGCGTTACTGACTGACTGACAGACACGCTAAAGTCGAAACTACTGAGCGCAAGTAGGTGAAATTTGGCATGTACGTGCCTTGAGATGTGCAAGAGCGCACTAAGAGAGGATTTTTGGAAAATCCTTATTCCCCTAAGGGGGTAAAACAGGTTTTCAAAGTTTGTATGAAACTTTTATCCCTTCAATGGATTAACTTCAAACTTTGTATATTGGTTCCTCAAATGAAGTTCCTGAACACTATGAAAGTCTTTTTGGAAATTCTTACCCTAAGTGGATGAAAAGAGGAGTAAGAATTTATATTATATTAATAAACCCTTTTAATACTTCAAGGAATTTATTTCATACTTTGGTTATTGGATCCGCAAATGACGTAAACGAACACAAAATCATTTATTTTGGTAATTCTTCCCCTAAGAGGGTAGAAAAGATAGTACAAGTTTGTGTAGAACCTTTTATTTTACCATCGAATCGCTTTCATCTGTATATATAAAATCCTTGCGTTACTGACTGACACATACACATTACAGCCAAAACTACTGGGCGCAAGTAGGTCATATTTGGCATGTATGGTTCTAGAGATGTGTAGGGGCGCACTAAGAAGGGATTTTCGGTCTCGGGGTTAAACAGTTTGTCAAAGCTTGTATAAAACTTTTTATCCCTTCAATGGATTAACTTCAAACTTGGTATATTGGTTCCTCAAATGAAGTAAGTAAACACCAAGAAAGTCTAGTATCTTCTTAGGTTTATGCGTATGTTACACATTGAAATTAAACTACAGTTAACGGATTTTATCGCGATGGTATTGGTTTCACTAAGTTATTACATTTGAAACGAATGATCTAGTAACTACATTTTTAATTTATTACTAGCCGAAGTTTCGAATTCTTTACAGGATTCATGTTCACGGCAGACTGAGGTGATATTTGTCTTTTTCTTGAATGTATCAGTTATCTCAAAGTACCCGACCATTTTTCAACTATTGGTGTTACTATTTACGCAGAATGAGCTCAGTGTCCTTAGGTCTTCTGGTGACTTTGTCCTTTTTGGGTTTCATTAGCCTGGAGGAACATTCCAACCATCTTCTCTATTGAAATTAGGGTGTTTTTTAATTTTAATAGCCTCACGTATCATCTTTGGAAGAAAACGGTGTTCTTTTGAGAGTATCTGCGGTTCATCAAATCACAGTGGTTGCGTCCTTGTTCTACATGTTCGCACACAGTAGACTTTGTTGAGCGTTTATTTTTTATGTCAGCTATATGTTTTTTAAGTCGAATGCCTATGTTTTTCTTGGTTTGTCCAATGCATAAGAGCCCACATTCACAGTCGATTTTGTAGACACCGGCCTCTTGCAAGGGTAACTGACACTTGACTGTTGGTAATAATTGACTTATCTTCGTTGGCGGCTTGAAGTAAGTTTTGATTGAGGCTCGCTTCAAGATGTAGCTAATTTTGTCGGTCACGCCCTTGATGTATGGGAGGACAGCAGGTTGTCCTTCTACTATGACTGATTTTTGTTTCTTCAGGGATCTATGACAGTGGCTAGACTGAAAATACTGGGCGCAAGTTGGTGAAATTTAACATGTATGTTCCTTGAGGGGCGTTGCGGAGCATTAAGAAAGGATTTTTGGAAATACCTCCGACAACAGGTTGCCAGAGTTTGTATGAAACTTTTTATTTGTTCAACGGATTAACTTTAAACTTGCATATTATTATTGGTTCCTCAAATAAAGTTAAGGTATGCTACAAAAATGTTTTTGGATTTTTTTATTCTTGAGGTTTAAAGGGGAGTCAGAATTTGTATGAAACCTTTTTATTCATTCAATGGATTAACGTCAAACTTTGTATATTGTTTCCTCAAACGACGTTTGCCGACGAGACAGAGTTTGCATAAAACCTTTTATATGTTCAATGGAATTACTTCAAAAATCCTATATTTGCAACAAATTAACCCCCGTCAATCAATATATAATATACAGTGTATATTCAGTTTGTACGAATTACCATTAACAATTTGCCTGCTTGCTATTTGCATATTTTCCAAACACTAACTTAACTACTGCACATGAACTTATCAACTGAATATACAAAGTAACTAAGAATTTCAATTACAAGCAATTTACTAAGCTGGCGTATATTCATTATACGAATACTTGTGAAAGTTCTGTCCTAGTTTCTTTGCAATGCATTCGCTTCGGCTGTCTCAAAACACGTCATCACTTGTTACTTGTTTGGGATATCAAGCATAGAACAATATTTGTAGTCTCATACGAGCAGCAGATTCATCTGATTAGTAACAGCCTCTAACAGAATCTCATAACAAAATTACTAACACCCTGACATCGAGTTCTGAATAACTGAAAATTAAATACTTATAACATAAAATTTCGTCATCAGTTTCCTTCATCCGGCAATCAAACCGAAGACCACATGATCCGCGGTCGCTTATAGTACTATTAGACCGCCAAGGCAATTAATACATATAGACCTCGACATCTCAAAATCATGTATTGAATTCCATATAATGTGTCAGTCTCATATTTTGCCAATCAGGATTTTCCGTTACTGGATATACACATAAAGATCGAGCCGAATGGCATTCACGGTGCACATTTCCAAACACCATGCTATTAACTACTGAAAATTACGCAAGAGAAACACTAATCAACGAGGAAAGAGGCCAAACTCTATACTTAGTACTCTTTGAACATAACAAACTTCATTGGGGCAGTGAGATTTCAAAATACACGTGGTATTTAACATGTACAGAGTAACGGGGAGAATGAAAATGTTATCGGCTCTGACTTGCGAATACGTTTTACTATTTTGCAACATTTTTGGACAAAAACGTGGTTAATTGTATTGCAGCTACCGCAGCGCCTTTGTTTACCCAACTATATATAAAAAAGTAGTGTTGGTTTTGAGTTTTACTATATGTACATACATACTACATAAATAACTATAAGGTACAGTTTACTTTATTTATTTATTTATATTTATAGTCTCACGCCTGTATTTCCGAAGGGGTGTAATATTACACCCACATTTCGCTATGAACTTTTAGGTAATGGGGGCGAGCCTTTTGCCGTTATAAGGTACATCACCAGACTCCGTCCAGCTACTGATAATTCGGCAAAACCCAGTAACAGTACAGTTTACTTATACCCATGAATATACAAATTCATTATATGCATGAAGATATACAATCAAAATGCGTAATATTATTGAAATCATCTTCGTTTTAATCAAATAAAACTAGTAAAATTGTAAGTTTATTTTACTTATGTTAATGAACATATTTGTGTGATGACAAGTAGCATAAAAAATGTTTTTAAAGAACAATTCGTATAAATGAATCTCAATTCTTTTGTTTATTTATGATAAAATAGAAATACATTTACCTAGTCAAGTATAGAGAAAACTGAAACTAACCATTTGGAGTGACCAAATGGTTAGTTTAGTAAGTTAGACGTAGCGTAGGTACAAAGCTGAACCATCATTGAAAGTTATCACATAGCCAAAGAAAAACAATCTGAACAATATCTATGTTGCTTCAGCGCCACTGCCGTCTTCGAATGAACATAACTTGCTATGTTTCAATAATTTATCTCTCTTGTGACAATTTTTCTTATAATAACTATTTCCATTTGATCTAACTTGAGTACGTTTCTTGTTTTAGTTTTTATTTTACATGACAACATAACAAAATTTGAATACCATCTCTAGGGTAAATATTTAATAACCGAATTAATTGTGTTTTTAACACTTATAATATAACAAAAGTTTATTTTTTAGCCTATGACTTTTGGACATGCCACAGTAGTGGCTTTATAATTCGTTTTGTGCACAGAATTGACCGGGAGGAGCCTGGTCAACATTCTAGATGAAGAAGACAGCGTTCCACACCTACCTAGGCTTAGTTATACCGTGTCTTTGTCACGATGCGGCCGTTGGCTTGAATAAGCTCTTGCCTTTGACGTTCGTAGGAGTATTGCCTCAGATCAAGAGAATTTGAAACGCTGCCACCATCTTCTTCAAGATAGAAGCTTTCTGCGAAACCTTACAGGAAGGTTTCGCAGTCACAAGTCTCGCCGTATATGGGGATAAAATCCATATATAAGAATAAACATCGCATGACATTTACGCCGAACGTCGTCTTCCAAAACATTCCTAGCGAAAGTGTGGCACCTACTTTAAAAACAAACAAACGTGCCTTTAGAAATTCAACGCTCATTTCTGAAACGAAACTTTCGGAACATGTATTTATCACTCCTGTCGGGCTATTCACAATTCTCTGTTGCATACTTTGGTATAAGCATTATGTTAAGTTTTAGTTTTTACTTCGCAAATACGAGACCAACAACAAGAAGTTTCTTTGAATGAAGTAAAGTGAGTGGGCTACAGGTAACTATACAAGCTGATTTATAGGCTGGCCGCCTAATTCCTGTGAACCACGCCATTTGTTGCTGACGTAAAACATCCCTGAACAATTTTTACAATACCGACTTCTAAATAGGTCTTGGGTTATTGGTTTTGCAGTGTATCATAACATTTTCATAAAGAAGTGTTCTTCTTGTCTGGACTAAAGGTTCTTTTAAGCTACAAACCCATTGGTTGAACAACATGCGACGATTTAGTGAACACGGTCAATGTTATTCTATTTAAGCTGTAGATGAATATAATGAACTAAAAGCAGTAATTTTATTGATTAACTTGATCGTATCATTGAATTTTACTTTATTTTGTTGTCTATTTGCCATGCTGTCTGTGACAAGCACGGCGTATATTACAAACCGCGAATGTATGAATGTATTAAATTTATGAATACAAAAAACAATGCACCGCGAAATACCTGCATACTGCTAACACCACGGCCACAGTAAGAGGCGACTGACGATGCAACTTCCTATTGCGATGTTCATACCGCAGTTAGGATGTGGTATTCAACTATGTCACGTCGTAGTATTCGTAGTAGCCTTCGTCGATATTCATAAATAAGATAACAAAACTTACGATCGAACGTAGCCCGTTCGATCGTATCATATCAGAAACCGACTACAGCCCAGAACGTGAACATATTTCCAATAATTTCTAGACCTAGTCTAATCCATATCAAGCTTAGTTCGTATACTTAACACAGTATCCACTGATGTTAGCTATAGTTTCAATATATTCTGTCTTTCTACTTTTAGCAATTCCGATCATTTCGATCTATAAGTTTAGGAACCAATCTGAAAATATCGATATCCAATAATTTGGTCCTATTTGAATGCCCGTGGCCTCAATTAGCCCTGAGTTGCATTTGGCAATCACTACTTTTCACAGATCCAATATGTGGGAAACATAAGAAGCAAATAGGCTTTAACAAATAATATCCAACACTATTGAAAGAGTTGAATGTGGAAGCGATACTAATATTATAAATACCAAAGTATGTTTGTATGTCCTCTTCTTACACTACACAGCGATGTTATGGTATGAAAATTTTGTGTGGAAATGCCACATAGGCTAGGCTAGGCTAGGCTTTTTACCGCGGTGAACCAAGCTGTAGGAAAAGTCTAATATAGTTGCAAACTTCGTTTAAGTCGATTCTCTTGAAAAACATTTAGCGTGATAATCTACGGAAATTAATAATTTTTAACTAGTCCTCTAACAGCTGATATTATAAAGACAAATGTGAGTTTCATAATTCAAACAACTGACGTGAAACATGTTGCTTGCATGTAGTTAGAATATACGTATATAAGGGTGTAAAAACATAAGTTTGCTAACCATTTTTATAAAATTTTACATCAAATCAACTCTATCTAGCCCTTTAGTTTAGAAATTATATCTGTTACTTTGTACCAAAACTATTGGATACCACATAGATTGATCGATGCCAAAAAACATTAGTTTGTTAACATATTATGTATATTGTATATAGTACAGGCTTACCTGTTATTTCATACGTTGAATATTTCATCAACAACAATACACAATACCTCAAAATCACGTAATTATGATCAGTTTTAATTCATCAGTCATCACAATTGGAACAAAGATATTAGTTTAACTGCGCCACCGTATCTGCTATTAGCACCAGGGAATCCCTAAGGGATAGTAATAATCCGGGCTTGGTATCAGATGAGCACTTAACATAGTTAATAATTTATTAGTTTACGGTACAAGTATGCTAATAGTACAATCATTTCAGTTAATTAATAGTTTAATATTAGCATAGAGTACGACGCTTGGTCCTTGTATTCACAATACTCGTGGTGCATACTCGAGTATAATGGATATCCGCCCGCGGTTTGTCCCAGACGAACAAGTGTTGTGTTGGTCATTGAATTGTTTTGTGTTCCCGCAAGACTCACGATGTAGGTAAATTAATGGGTATGGTTCAAGAATATAGGTTCAGATTTCCGGGTGACAGATTTCCGGTGATTATGTACTAGTGATTTGTATGTTTTAATTGCAGTGACAGATATAGTTGTAAAAGAATTCAGATTTATCATACAATTTTACTAATTATTTATTTAAAATCGATTAATTCAGATATATTCAGTGTTACATGAGATATGACGTTTGATGCCCGATTAAGGTATGGGTGATACTGGGTTTTTCATCTTTAAATATTCTGTAGTAGATTCTCTCCGCAACCAAGTGAAACTATTGGTTCTACACCCAATCTTCCAAGTCGGTGAAAGGCAGTCAATCCGACTATGGAAGCAAGGAAGAGGATATATACTTTTGTTTGCACACTATAGTAGACAGAGGGCAAAGCAAATTTCATGGAGTATGGTTCCGTGGAGTGTTTTGATTGTTCCTAAATAATGACGATTATAAAATACTAGAAGATGCCAGCAGCTACGCCTGCAATTTTATTTTAATTTACCCTTTTTGGCCGATCCCGTGGGAATTTCGGGGAATCCCCTCTTAGTGCACCCCTACGGCCCTCAATGATGACATGCATGCCAAATTTCAGCTTCCTGCGCCCAATAGTTTCGGCTGTAGCGTGTCTGTCAGTCAGTAAGTAACGCAAGGATTTTATATATTAAGATTTGGATTCATGGCTTTTCTTCATCCACAATGTTTATGTGTATGCATATTTACTGTATATACAATCATAATGTGTGCCTTTGCCAAAAATATTGCGAGTTTATTTATTTTATTTTAGTTTACTGATAAGTGTGACGCTGGGAAGATAATTTTGAAATGTATAAGATTTTTATAAAATCAGTAAATTCGGATAATAGATTCTAGATAATAGATTCTCTCGAGAGCTTCGCCAAATTATACAAAATGCGACCAGATCTGTAAACATGGTTACTGAATTATTTTGTAGAAAATTTAATCAAACTGCCCTTCTCGAGCAGTTACTATATTAATTTTAATAATTATATTTGCTTATCCGGCTTTAAAACTAAACCAAACCAATTTAAACTAACATTAGTAAAAGTGCTTGTGTAGGCTATAAAACGTGAGAAGGGTGTTGGGTTGAATGAAGAAAGGGCAATCATATCTTTAAACCATGATTAGGTATTTATATTAAAAATCATTAGTAATGTTATGATTTTGGTTTCTCTAAAAAGATAGAAGGTAGTTCATGTTTACAGTTTCCGGCATAACTAACATAACTTGTTGCTAAAGACGATTCGCGTGACCGCAGTGTTTTTAGTGGTTACATTCTCACTGACCGTCTGCGTCGGACTTGAAGCATAGAGTGTCGCTTCTCTAGAGCACGGTCCACAATAGAGCTTCCACAGCGAGAAAAAAAAGTGTATGTTTACAGGGCTGTCTTATTTCATCAAAGTCACAAACCTTTACTCGGTACCTTCTCTCACTGGCATTTCACAAACAAGGCGATTATTATCTTTATCTTAGTCTACCAAAGACGACATCCCATTATAAACTTGGTCCATTACAATTTTATTATTAGCACTGATTATGTCTACTTTCTGAAGTGACATTATGATTGCGAGGATTTGACCAACTTTTGATTCACTCTTAATATTAAATTAAGGATTGTAGACTCTATCGTATCGCGAGAATAAACTTGGTTGGACTATTTCGAGGGATTGCCAGCTTTTGTACCTACTAATCTAAAGTTTCGTGACTCGTGTCAAATTATGGATACTATTTGGAACAAAGGGTCAAAATAAAGCGCGGTTCCAGGAAAAGTGATTTAGATTATAGAGGGCCCAACCGCTGATACTAGAATTAATGTGAAGGCAGGGAGCTTACATAATCAGTATTGCTAGGAATATTTTATGGAAATAACAATTTCCAATTAATTTGAACTTTTAACCGGTTGTCATAAATGGATATGCGAATATATTGAGATAATTTAAAATGTCGTGACAATTGCCTGTCACTAAAGTGATTGTGAGTGTGGCAATAAAACTAGAATTATTTCGTAATATATCTGTAATTGTCCCTCAGAAGCCCTTGTAACTCGTATTGAACTAATGGTTTCGACTTTGACACGTGTAAACAGGCAACAGTAAAGTGGTTCGGCTTTACACCGAAACCGTAGGGTTCTAGGCGACTTGGAGAAGGAAATGGACTGTACAGAGAGGATAGCGGTTCTTCACCGCCTAGGAGATGGTTACGGGGAGAGGTGATTGAGTGGGTATAGGATATTTCAAGGATGGAGGGCACCTACCTTATACAACCTTCTTCGTTTCCGTAGGGCAGTCTCCTGGTGGTTTCGTGATGCAGCTGCTTGTTTTCACTTCAATTCACCATTCGCGAGCGGGTTTTCCTAGGTGGAAGCGGTAATAAATCACATACAACGGTGCGGCGCGGTACGGTATCGAGACGGCGTTCTCAGCGAGCGGAATGTTTTCGACTGTCACTCGCGTCCACGATCGCGTCGACGAATCAGGCGAAGGCAGTGCCTCTTCCAGAGAGTGGGATAGAGCGGGACGGAAATATGGTATCGCTCGCACTAGACGTGGAACGATTGATCTTGATGCGATTCGTTATAGATAGGAAGGTAGATGGCACTACCATATCCCCCCGGCCCTAAAGGGTTGCCTTTAAAAATAGAATTGAACTTAGCTATGTTCGGTGTACTACCGCATAACCCATCAATAGGCTAAGACAGCGATATGACAATAAAATTAATCTAAATTAACTTTAGCGAAAGCTACAAACGCAATAATAGCGAAAACTACTAACTAAATACTTAAACTAAGAGGTAAGTCCAACTTCAGGCTAGATCTCACTGAGTTGGAAGCGGACGCGAGTTAATCAGTGCCTAGACTTGTGCAAGGACAGTTAAAGGCTCTTCGTAAGAGAGGATCTGTTGACCTATAACTTTGAAGAGATGCGTTTTAATTACTTTGACCATGCTTTCCCAACATCCACCGAAATGCGGTGATGCTGGCGGAACAAACTTCCAGTCAATATGATTTATGGAAAGTTCTTCCTGAAGACGAGTATGATAACTCGCGACGTGATTGAAACAAGTGGCGGGCACAAGTTCAATCAATTTACTAACGCGGTTGGCGACAAAGTCTGCCAGCGGTGAGGAGAAGAATAAATCCAAGCGAGCACTACCTTGGAGTCGGCAAATGCGTATATTTATTAATAGAGTAGTGGGGCAAAACTGTGTCTTGAACCTTGTGGAGCAACGGAGACAGCAGAAGGGCCGCGCACAACTCCAGTCTCGCAACCGAAATGGTTTTAACAGGCGAGACCTTAGACTTGGCACAAACTAACTGCAACGAGTAGTTAGAACCAATGCGGACTTGCAGATATACGACTCCGCCGTAAGCACGCTCGCTGGCGTCAGCGAGACCTGTTAAGTTGATGGTACATCCATCTACCAACCCAAGATGACGCGGAATAGTAATTTGATTGAGCGCGGTAAGCTCAATACAAAACTGGCCCCAAGCGGCGACAATATGGTCAGGGGGTGTTCCATCCCACTCACACTTTGATAGCCAAAGCTCTTTGATCAAGAGCTTGGCGTACAAAATTGTGGGAGCCACAAAACCCATTATGTCCCATAGTCGAGCCACTGTGGACAACATAGTGCGTTTGGTGCACTTATCATCTGGTGGTGAGACGTCAAACCGAAAACTATCACAGGATTTGTCCCAGCGTAAACACCGAGAACCTTATGCGGTACAGACTTCTCAAACTCAATGTCTGGAGAAGCTTTATGAGAATCTGGTATGCGTGCGAGAACCTCCTTAGAGTTGCTTGTCCATTTGACAAGATCAAACTGGCCTCGCTTGAAAAGCTGAATAAGCTCTTCACAAAGCGAAATTGCTAGCGGAGCGGGTATGACATTACAGACAATGTCATCTATATACAAAGCGGATGTGTAGTATAGTATAGTGTAGCGTAGCGTAGCATAACGTAGCATAGCGTAGCATAGCGTAGCATAGCGTAGCATAGCGTAGCATAGCGTAGCATAGCGTAGCATAGCGTAGCATAGCGTAGCATAGTGTAGCATAGCGTAGTATAGCGTAGCATAGCGTAGCATAGCGTAGCATAGCATGGCGTAGCATAGCATAGCATAGCATAGCTAATTAGTGCTTTATCTTACACACAGTTTTAGCACCCACCTTGATCTCTTGAAGAGCAGAACAACAACAAGACGTAATACAATGAGAAGTATGTAACGTAGGTACGGTACCCATAATCACATACCCAAGTACCGTCTCAATAGCGGGCGGTAAATCATATCGCTCACTACGTACTATTTTAGTTAGTAGCAAGTGCGGAAATATTGAAGCTCCGATCAAAAGATCAATGCCTGCCGGATTCGCAAACTCCGCGTCGGCTAGCGGCAATGACTCGAGATGAGTGAGTGATGCTACGTCTACATTAGCGTTCGGCAATGCGTCCGTGATACGCTCCACGATAAGCGAAGAGATGTTAAAATTAATATTCCTATCAAAACGCGAATGTATTTTAACACCTACGGAACCCCTGCAATGCCTTTCTGATCCGCCTATCCCTTTGACGGTTGAGTTAGTATTTTTAAAGTTATTCCATAATCCGAGGCGTTTGAAGCATTCCGATGTTATTAGATTGGTCTGAGATGCGCTATCTAGCAGACAATGTACCATGTGCGGCGACCCATTGACATCATATATGATAACTTGCGCTGTCGCTAACAGAACAGTCTTAGACGCCATACATGCTCTGATCACTACAAGCGCGCGAAGGCCGTCCGCGCGTGCGTGCCGCCCGCGCAATGGATGTCGTACACAACGATATCCCATTATTGCGAGGCGTGGAAGGCGCAGCTACCGTGTTCTGCACTTGCGGCGTGAGTGTGTCAAGGTTAGCGGCTTGACTTGACAACCGGTTATTTTTATCGAAATGTAACAGTGTATGATGTTTTTGTTTACACGAGCGACATCTCGTTCTACTGGAACAATTACTCGTTTTATGTTTTATGCTTAAGCAATTAATGCAAGCTTTGTTATCTTTTACGCTTTTAAAACGAGCAATTGGATTTAAATCATTAAAGGTGGGACACTTATAGTAATGGTCGTGCACTATATTACTGCACAGACACTTCTGTGAATTATTACTATTAGATTCCGAACATGTTACGTAAGATTGTGGATTAGGGACCGAGTTATTATTACTATTTCGCGATTTATTCAACCTATGTTTGTTGCCGTTAGTGTTAGACGGGCCAGGTGAACCAGACTGCGTATTATGAAATATTCGACACTGATCTTTTATGAACGAAATAAAACTATCTAGTGTAGGTATTTTATTATTGCGTTCCGTCATCTCGAATGCGCGAATTGTATCAGTGTCAAACTTTTTTAAAGCGAGTTGAAGCAACATAAAGTCGGAAAGATCTTCTAATTTTAAATTCCTAAGAGAATTAACCGCGGTTACGAAGTTATCAATAAACAGCTGGAAATTCGAGACAGACGCGTTGCCGGACAGTTTGAGATTTAAAGCTTGGTCAAAGTACGTAGACGCTAGGACGCGCGTGTCCTGATATCTGTCAAGTAGTGACTGAAATATGACCTGATAATTCTCAGCACTGGGTGTGACACCTGCAAATACGGACTGGGCCTTCGGTGACAGTTTACCTATTAAATAGTACAACCTGTCAGCATCTGTCAGAGAACCATTATCGTGCACTGTAGACTTAAAACTCGCATAGAATAACGGCCAATTTCGTATATCTCCGTCAAACGACATAATCTCGATTGGCGGTAATCTCGGTTTGCGGGCAACGGGCTCTGCCGAACATTTACCCTCCAATTGCGATTGTATACGCTTAATAATACAAAAAAGATCTTCGAATGAGGTATACGCCTGATAGTTCGGTTTTTCACCAGGATTGATAGAAAGTAATCTTGCGTTATAATCGTCTAACAACTTATGAAAATCTGTTCGAATACTATCTACTGTTATACAATAACTGAGAAATGCTTCGCTATTACTGTCAGACATAGACGCGGTTTTTGAGCATTCAAATATGTTTTGAATGCGCTCAAATAAAATATTGCGTTTCGCTTCTAAGATTGTCATCTCTTTGTCTTCCGACACGCGTGACTTCTTTTGTTGTGACATGCTTACGTAAGTATAAGCTAATGAGAACGAAACAAAATAAGAATATCTAATGTATCTATTATTTTACCAAAGTAGGCTAAGTAGGCAACACTTTAGAGCTGTGGAAATAAAAGTTGCTCGAAATATGAGATTTACAAGACAACTATGATAGTTCCAGAATTAATAATTTAATAAGTAGGTAGCTACATAAAAGTTTACCTACTGATGCGGGCGGAAATAACCATGTGACGGTTATGTGAATATAATAGGAGTATAGCTAGGTGCTATAACTGCCTAGGTATAGCGGTATAACGTATAAAACGTAAATGAATCCGACTCGTATGGATCAAAAAAATGGTTCTGCTTTACACCGAAACCGTAGGGTTCTAGGCGACTTGGAGAAGGAAATGGACTGTATAGAGAGGATAGCGGTTCTTCGCCGCCTAGGAGATGGTTACGGGGAGAGGTGATTGAGTGGGTATAGGATATTTCAAGGATGGAGGGCACCTACCTTATACAACCTTCTTCGTTTCCGTAGGGCAGTCTCCTGGTGGTTTCGTGATGCAGCTGCTTGTTTTCACTTCAATTCACCATTCGCGAGCGGATTTTCCTTGGTGGAAGCGGTAATAAATCACATACAACGGTGCGGCGCGGTACGGTATCGAGACGGCGTTCTCAGCGAGCGGAATGTTTTCGACTGTCACTCGCGTCCACGATCGCGTCGACGAATCAGGCGAAGGCAGTGCCTCTTCCAGGGAGTGGGATAGAGCGGGACGGAAATATGGTATCGCTCGCACTAGACGTGGAACGATTGATCTTGATGCGATTCGTTATAGATAGGAAGGTAGATGGCGCTTCTCTAGAGCACGGTCCACAATAGAGCTTCCACAGCGAGAAAAAAAAGTGTATGTTTACAGGGCTGTCTTATATCATCAAAGTCACAAACCTTAACTCGGTACCTTCTCTCACTGGCATTTCACAAACAAGGTGATTATTATCTTTATCTTAGTCTATCCAAAGACTACATCCCATTATAAACTTGGTCCATTACAATTTTATTATTAGCACTGATTATGTCTACTTTCTGAAGTGACATTATGATTGCGAGGATTTGACCAACTTTTGATCCACTCTTAATATTAAATTAAGGATTGTAGACTCTATCGTATCGCGAGAATAAACTTGGTTGGACTATTTCGAGGGATTGCCAGCTTTTGTACCTACTAATCTAAAGTTTCGTGACTCGTGTCAAATTATGGATACTATTTGGAACAAAGGGTCAAAATAAAGCGCGGTTCTAGGAAAAGTGATTTAGATTATAGAGGGCCCAACCGCTGATACTAGAATTAATGTGAAGGCAGGGAGCTTACATAATCAGTATTGCTAGGAATATTTTATGGAAATAACAATTTCCAATTAATTTGAACTTTTAACCGGTTGTCATAAATGGATATGCGAATATATTGAGATAATTTAAAATGTCGTGACAATTGCCTGTCACTAAAGTGATTGTGAGTGTGGCAATAAAACTAGAATTATTTCGTAATATATCTGTAATTGTCCCTCAGAAGCCCTTGTAACTCGTATTGAACTAATGGTTTCGACTTTGACACGTGTAAACAGGCAACATTAAAGTATGTCCTAAGAATTGAAAATATAATATAATATTTTCAATACATACACTCACTTAGAATTAATTTTCGAAGTGCTGTAGTTGAGAATACTTTAAATTTTATTGACTCTTATTCTCAAAGTAACGAGCGCTTCAGAATATTTTATACAGAGCATTATTTTTAATTTTCTGCGCGGAATAATCCAGAGTTTATCTTATGTCGCGCGCGATGAGACCAATCATACTTAACTCGTAACAAACTACTTACGCTCATCCCCGTGCTTGTCTACTTTTTGTCATAAATTAATGGAGAGGAAAGATGCTTACAAAGAAATACTTAGTAATGCCCTGCTCGTAAATAAATTATTTTTCTATGACAACTGAAATAAATCTTCGAGACTATTCGACTAATTGTAATTCGGCTTCAAATCCGGTAAGTCAGAATTGAACTCGCACAAAAACGCTATCTTATCATTGCTGTAGAATTAGCTTAGGTCTTATTGCATGTCCTTATTTAAGCTCCAGATCACCCAGGAATAATAATTGTAGTCCAACATCAATAGCATTCGTACATACTATTTATGGGCTTATTTTACTTTGAACACCTGGGTGAATCAGTTCAGAAATCATTTTTCATTCTTTTGTGGGCTTTTATCACCCACATATAGCAGGCTGAAACAGTTTTGACATTAACAGACAACTTAATGTTTAATTGTAATTGGCACACAACTTACTTAATTTTGTTGTTGTGATATGCATAGATGTTATGTCAAGAACTCCAAGCCTCTGTCACTTAACAATAAATATGTACCTTCGAGGACACCATGTACAATCAGTACTACATTTACAAAATATCTCTCAGTTAAATAACAACACAAGTATACAAAAATTTCCAAGTAAAGTTGATGGACCGAAATTGGATCTGTCAGAATCGATGTTACGTGTTTACTAAAGCGTTATATTCAAGTCGTCGTCGTCTTAACAGTCTTAAGCCTGGCGTCGACTACATTCGAACCGCGTCGAATCGCGCCGAGTCGTATTTTTTCCGTGTGCGTTCATTACAGACGAATCGGATCGAAGTCAGCAGTCTGCGACTGGCTGCTGTAGGTTGTGCTTTAGTCTTGGGCGTAAAGCCTGGCGTCGACTACATTCGAACCGCGTCGAATCGCGCCGATTCGCATTTTATCCGTGTGCGTTCATTACAGACGAATCGAATCGAAGTCAGCAGTCGGCGACTGGCTGCTGTAGGTTGTGCTTGTGTTGTCAATGATGTATAGCTCGGACGAAGAAATTTTCTTGTTTCAAATTCGTTCATTATTCCCGCTATTTCTTTCCATATATTTTGTCTACGCTGCTCGTCATGATAATGAGTATCTTCATGATCATAAAGTTCAGTATATTTCTGAAATACCGAAATTAACAGCTCTTCATTCACTTCGATAACTTTTTATGTAGGTTTTTACGCCAAGTAGTACTACATCATTCTTCTACAACACTCATCCGCTGACCCGCGTCGACTAAGGCGCGCCGAGTCGAGTCGAAACGCGTCGCCGCAGAAATTCGCCTGACGAGCGATGCGCGCGGTAGAGTCGATTCGGCGCGCCGTGAGTCGTCGCTAATGAACGCAGGTTCATAGAAATATATAGGAGGCGACTTTCTGCGTTTCGATTCGGCTCGGCGCGGCGAGCCTAGTGGACGCTAGCCTTTACAGTGGTTTGCACGATTCAACGAATACACCCAACTGATGTCGAAGCAGACCGAAGTCAGTCTTAAACATTCCACAAGTAATAGACTTCTCAATCCAATTCATTTTCTTGGTACCATTGAGGGTTTATTGTGTGATAAAAGAAACTTCATGTATTCTTGTATTTTGTGTAATAGATTAGAAAATGCGCCAAGGTTTCTTTATTGAATGGAATCAAGTTTTAGTCGCCAATTTAAAGGCGGCGGTTGCTCGACTATTGAAGTAGTTTTATTAGCGAGACGTGACGGTAAGATGCAAAAGTAATTTATGAATGACTAGCTTTTGCCCGCCGCTTCGCGCACGTTAAATTCCGGGTACTTAACACAAATCTACTTTCAGAATTAAGTTGTGTGAAGACACTCCTGATTATTTTAAAGACTTCAGAAACTCTATAGGGTAGGGTACAAAGTAACTCGGTCAGTATCCATGTCATCATCTAGCGTTATCTATCGAAAGCACTCGAAAGGTAATAAATAGGAGGAATAACATCACCTTGCATACAGTCAAATTGTCAAAGCCATGTTCTATTACATGTTCAATATATCTCTATAAACATTTTTCCATTTTAAATATTAGTAGGGAAAATCGTTTCAGCCGTTTAAGCTTATTATATTGTATAATTATTAGTTTACATAATCAACGTGCACGATATGACATTATGTATGACGTGACAGTACTGACAGATATGTGTTAGCACATGCGCAGCACTCAATTATTAGCGCATGCATTCTTCATTCCAAGAGGTAAATTTGTGCCGTACAAAATTCTACCCTCCCTACAATACCTCCCAGTTTATTTTTTGGAACTTATGGTAGCCTATATCCGTCTCCATGGTCCAATATATCTCTATATTAAATTTCAACAAAATCGGTTCAGCCGTTTTAGCGTGAAAACGGAACATACATACATACATACACACTTTCGAATTTATAATATTAGTAGGGATTTACCTTAGATACCGAAGTATCGAAATGTCATGCACCTAACTATTTGTTATATTTTCTGTCTTACAGTAACGTTTATAATAGGTACGCTTCTTCTATAGTTAAAGATCCGGTCGCGATGCATATGAAGCATTTAAAATGCTACATATCGATATGGATGTCGTTAAATTCACGGTGCCTCAGACAGACATACATGACCACAAGTCAAACTTTTAGCACCCCCTGTGTGTATTGGGGGTTAAACATTAAAAGTTTATATAGGTTGAAGTTAATCCTACGTATGTATAGTAGTAGTATACCTTGGAAACCACATTTTATGTTTACAATACATAACTGGATACATACCTAGTATTTTTCTAAACAAAACTTAGGTTCTTATAATAGTGTTATTAAAATTATTTTTCAGCAAAATAAACAGTCGGGTTTGTTGTACATTAATACCCTTTGCAGCAAGTCATTATGGGCAACTACGGAACCCTACATTGCGAGTGGCCCGACACGCACTTGGCCGGTTTTTTTAATATTGCGACGAAATAAAATAATTATGTGTCTTGAACTAAACTCGGTATGTATTTTATTTAGTCTTTGTTCAGTAATATAGCCAATTTTGTATGATAATAGAATATGTAAAATATAGCAAATTTCCTTGAAAAAAACTGAGTTTACCTTTTCCTCAATAGTATATTGTTATTAACTTTTGTTTAAACAGTTCATGAAAACTATTAAGTTATTTTCCAATAGATATGTACCAACACTACCAACAGACAGTTTAAGAGCAAAATGAGATGGTTAACTAGTTTATCTATATCCGTTTTAATCTAAAACTGTCACTTCACCAGGAACCCTAACATTTGTACGACCATTATGCAGACGCATGAATGTTGAAACATGTTTAAAAGTCGGGGAACTAGTTTTATTAGTTTCACTTGCAGTCCGTCTGTCATTCTCTCCTACCATTTTAGTCGTATTTTGTTACACTATGATTCTCGTTACAGGTTTCCTTCCATATAGATATCATCGTCATGTTACCATTTGCATATCAGAACTATGTGTATATAATATTGTGTATCACATCTAAGGCCGTTGCTTTAGTACGACGAACAAGTGATCCCCTGCAGATCAGTCTATTGATCGCAAATCTTGCATTATATATATTAAAGGTATTTACTTCCCTCAAAGAACACCAACTCGGCTTTTCGGAGAGGAGGACGTGCAGTAGTAGGGGGGTAAGTGCAGTATAATGATAATATCCATATATAATTCACACAAAGATATTTGATTTCAGTCTGTACAAAGCCTGTACTACAGTGATATGCACCCTGAGCACCGCAGTCATTTGAAGAGAGCCTCGCAAAACACTATACATTCGTAAAACTGACTGGGACTCATTTCAGAACTTTATAACGGAGAACACCAACCTAAACATACCTCTTAAAACATAGAAAGTCATAGAAAATGCAGCCTCGTATACAACTAACCTGATCCAAAAAGTGGCTTGGATGTCTACTACATGTATAAAATACAATCCTAAAGTACAAGATTACACGTTGGAGATACGGAACATGATTACCGTAAAACGGAGATTGAGACGACAATGGCATACTAGCAGGAACGCACATGACAAAAGAGCTCTCAACAAAGCACAAAAGGAATTAAAGCAAATGCTTCAAGAACATGAGAACTCGACTCTGCAAGATAAAAAGAAGTCTTTATCACCACATAAAGCAGATGACTAAAGCCTCTGGAAAATAACAAAGTCGCTGAAACGGCCACAAGAACACATGCCTCCATTGAAATAGCCAAATGGTAAATGGGCGAGAAAACCAGCGGACAAAGCCGAGCTATTTGCTGCATTTCTAAAAGACGTATTCAAGCCTAATGAACCCGACATTAATTATCCAGAGGAAGAAATTGACGAAATCCTTGACAGCGTTCAGCAAATGTCTCTACCGTTGCGACTGGTTATCCCAACTGAAGTATCGAAATCGATTAAAAACCTTAAGAAGAAAAAGGCACCAGGTTTTGACCTAATTACGTCAGAAGTCCTGAAACATCTACCAAGAAAAGGACTTGTCCTGCTAACTATTCTATTCAATGCAGTATTGAGACTACACTATTTCCCGCTCATCTGGAAAGTCTCAACTATAAATATGGTAGCCAAACCAGGAAAGCCTCCCACTGAAGTTTCATCGTACAGGCCAATAAGTCTTCTTCCTCTACTGTCTAAACTGTTTGAGAAGATGTTTCTACAACGATTGCTACCTATACTTCAAGAACAAAATACAATCCCAGAGCACCAGTTTCGCTTCCGAGCACATCACAGAACAACGTAACAAATTCATAGAGTCGTTCACACAATCCGACAATGCTTGGAAAAGAAAGAATATTGCTCAGCCGCTTTTCTCGATATACAACAAGCATTCGATCGAGTATGGCACAAGGACCCCCTGTGTAAACTAAAGACTTGCTTACCACATAACGCATACATGCTGCTCAAACCGTACTTAGAGGACAGAGTGTTTCAGGTCAAATCTGAAGACTGCTTATCTTCATTCTATCCCATAGAAGCTGGAGTGCCCCAGGGTTCTGTACTGGGTCCTGTTCTGTACACAGTTTATACTGCTGATCTACCCACCTCAAAGCAAATCGTTACTGCAACCTACGCTGATGACACTGCAGTCCTGTCCTGCGATAAAGACCAGATAAAAGCATCCACAAAACTCCAAGAACACTTGCATAAGATCGAATTATGGTTGAAAAAGTGGAGAATAAAGGCTAGTGCGGCTAATCTATTCACATTACCTTCGCTTTAAAGAGAGGGGACTGCCCACCAGTAAAACTCGGCGGAAACGTCTTGCCACAGAATAGTACCGCCAAATACCTAGGTATGCACATCAACAGAAGACTTACCTGGCGTGAACATATACAGACCAAAAGGGACCAAGTCAACAGAAAACTGAGAAATATTAACTGGCTAATTGGCAGACAGTCATCTCTTAGCTTGGAAAATAAACTATTAATATACAAATGCATCCTAAGACCTGTATGGATATAGGGTATTGAACTCTGGGGATCAGCTAACCATTCAAATATTGAGATTCTACAACGCTTCCAAAACAAAGCATTAAAAACCTTGTGTGACGCACCTTGGTTCACAAAGAACACTGAAGTACATGAGTACCTACAAATCCCAACTATCAAGGAAGTTGTAGAAAAGTCCTACAAGAATTATAAGCAAAGACTGCAACGTCATAAAAATGAACTAGCCAGTACACTTCTAAAGTCTTCTGACTACACTTACAGACTTAAAAGAAAACGAATATCGTCAATATAAAAGACGAATAAACTACGAGATGACGCATCGGAGGATGTGAAGAATCTCAAACTGCCAATTATAAGAAACAACCAATCTGATTAAAGCTAAAGGGCTGATTGCAGATAGCTAAAGAGAAGAAGAAAAAGAAAACTCAAACTGCCGTAGCCGTCAATAAAAATGTAAAAGCCGAATTATCATATCAGTAATCTTAAATCGTCTACTACGACTGCGCAGTGGATTAAGTGGTCACGTATTGCCCCCAATGCACTGCACGTAACAGATTCAATTTCCGCACCAAACTAATATTTGTATGATCCACAGTTTGCTTAAATGAAACTGAATGTTCGTTCGTGTCAGTGATTTGTAAGCCTTTGAAGTTTACAACAGGCATACTAAAACGAATTGACTAACTGAGGAGGCTGCAGGGATGGTGTAGAGGCCATCTCGCCACATTACAATACCCTGATTCTTGTGGACTTGATTCCCGCACGTCGCAACTCTTTGTCAGGTCCGCAAATTGTAGATGCGAGTCGAGTCATTGTTCTTGTAAACGTTTGTTCAACGTGTTTAAAAATTTAAAAAATCAATATAATAATATGTTTTATTATTAATGCACTAACCAATACTGACTGCGAAATTTACGAACGTATAGATGTATTATTATGTACAAACCAATGACTTTTGCCAGAGTATGAAGGAAATAAAAACTTAGTTACCGGTAGTCTTTACGTTAAAAGTTTTGTATCAAAATCAATTCAATGGTTAGTAAAAAGCCTAACAAAGACTTCGGTATAACTATTAATATGTATAAATAAATCTATTTTAGCTTGTACCAACGGTCTAAATTTCACCGCAATTGTATTAAAACGGTTGAATCTAGAGATACTAAATTAGCCGCATTATTTAGCCTCAATTCGGCCGCAAGCGCTGTGAAATATTATTCATTAATATTGCTCATTATTCATGAATCTTACAGCGTAAATGGAAAACGTTTGCGATTTGAGTTTGCTGTAAACTGTAATAATAACTCTTGTAAGTCGTTTTAAAGGCAAACCTGAACCTGTCTGCCGGACAATTCAAAACTGCAAGATAATATCAGAGGTTTCTGAAAGAAAGGTCAATGACGCCATACTCACCCGGGCCATCGAATTTGAATCTTTCTACAATTTACGGAATTGCTTATGGCTTGAGAATGAATGAAATATGCCCGAGGTATAGAGGTCGATCTACTTTACCGACTCACTATCCCGTCTTATATACCGCAAAATTTGTAAAAACATTTTCACAGAGTCTTGTTGCTTGAAATTGAAGTAATAATGAATATCATTTGAGCATTAAAGATTACGAAAGATTGTAAAAGAAACTTTCCATTAGGGAAGAAGAGAAACATTAAATTTAAATCTTTAACAAGCAACAGCAAAAATGTTTAAAAATAACATCTTGTTCGTTAGCCATAAAAATTACAGACTCTACTTTCAGCAAAACTTTAATAGCAACCCGATATCTTTATTCGTAAAAGCGGCCAAGCGTAATAAGTATATGTGATTTCGTTTCATATTTTAGAGGGCCCAAGAGGTTTGACGAAAGACCAAATAGGTATTACAAAGGCGAAGGACACTGCGGTCCGATGCGCTATGATTAAAAGACGAAACTCAAAATTTTATTTTGTTTATTACTCGAAAAGAAAAGTCTAATAGACCGTGAACAAAATTACACGTTTGTGAAGTATGTAAGTTTTTAACGAGTTGGTTATTTTTTGTGTTGCAGAGCGTACTGAGGCTGTATTTTAAAGTCGTTATGCCAATCAGCAGGGTGTGGGTTTAATGAAACAAAGGAGATTTTTTGTGGCACGCACGTTATTGATATATTATTATGCTATAACAACCGTTGCATTATTTTTTAATATGATTATTGTAATAACATACAAGAAGGTTTGTTTATTGCAAATTATTGAAAAAATAAGTTCTTTATATTTTTATTTTAGTTTTGGTTCAAGTTATCTATTTTTAATGAGCTATGGAAAGTGTGCCGTCGTTTCATTTTCTTTGATTTACAACATATGTTATCAACCTTGCAGTTTCCCACAATATTATATTCAGAAAAAAGTTGCGGTCTTCACAATGTTGGTTAACAGTCTTGTGTATTGTAAGCAGATAATCGAAAAATGTTACGGAATTTCAAGGTAACAGAGGTTCCCAATTTATTTTAAATTGTCTTTCGGGATTTATACCACGTACCTTTGTTTGTAGTAACCGATATTTCGGCACTGTTGCAAGCGCCATGTTCACGGATGTACTGAGGGTATTGCGGGTGGATGAAAGTTACGAGCAAGTATGACGGTCTACCCGCTTTCTTACTCGTTTTTTGCGTACAACACCACTGCCACTGTTTTCACTATCGCACTGTACCCGATCACTACATACTACACTCACTACGTCAGCTCGCGGTTTGACTTTTTTATTTTCACGGGTTTTACATAGACGTACCACTGGATGCCAGATACTCGACAGTTGAAACCCATCCTCTCTATTGAAATTTCTGAACTTTTTAGTTTCAATAGCTTCCCTAACCATTCGGGGTATGTAGTGGCGTTCTGTCGAAAGCACCTGAGGGTTGTGTAACTCAATCCAGTTGTCGGTACCCGAGTCTAAGAGATGTTGAGCTATGGCTGACTTATGTGGTTCATTATTTTTGACTGCCCTTATGTGTTCCTTACCCGGCAAGAGATGGTGCGTTTAGTCTGTCCTATATAGGAACTCCCACAGCTGCAGTCAATTTTGTATACACCTGGCTTTTCTGAGGGAAGACTGTCTTTCGGCGATCTTATATATTGCGACAGTTTCTTAAAAGGAGTGAAGATAGTTTTAAACGGGGGGTTCCCTTCTGGAGGTGCCCAATCTCGTTATTAATTGTTTTTAGGCTAACACGAAGTGCAAAATTTTAATAAAAAAGAATACAAGCTCATTTAATTTATCTAAACTTGAATATCAACTACACAAATTAGCAAAACAAGTGTTAGCTTTACCTATTGTGATATTTTTTCGTGGTGGCAGCTGCAAGCAGGTGTTATTTCACGGTTTCAAGCAGTTAAGGTTCGAAAGACATTAAACAAAAAATAATATAAAATTTACGGTTGTGACGCATCTAGGTGTTCACTGTCCTAGAAAATATATTGTCAAACGAAGTTATTCATTGCCTTAAGAGTACCCCAACAATTTGCTAATCTCACAAGATTTATGAAAACGTTTGTTTTCAAAGCAAACGATATACTTATTTGCGACTAAATTATATCATATTGTACGAACAACATTTATAGTAAGTAATCTGTGATTAATCCATCAAGCTTGCCTCAAAACTCAACACTAAGAAGCCATCAATTATTTATGCTTCATAATAAAAACAAATGTACACCGCGGTTCAACATTTAAACTTAGATTAATAGCGTAGGCTATTTTTTTTATTATTAGTTATTGCCGAAGAAGTTCAGCCTGCTATGCAGACATAGTTGTAGTCTATGTTCATATATTCGGTACCACAGAAACAGTAAAAAATGGTATTTAAGAATTTAAGCTTTCATTATTTTCAGTTGAACGTACGAAGTCCTCGTAAATATTGAATTGTAATTGTACTAAGCTTCAAGCTTGAAATGCAAACACTGGTCCTGTTGAGGATAATCCCTTAGCCAAACAGCATACACGAGAATCAAAATGAGAGCCCACCGGGACACGAAAACACGGTATCTGCTCAATATTTAAATACCTTACTTGCTATGACAGGTATTTTTTTCCAGCTTGTTTCAATCTCGTAGTCTGAGCAGGAACATGTTATCCTCTTTCGATAAAACGATTGAAAATAAAAGGTTTGTAACCTAAAAATGGAGAATATTATCAATTTGGTTATAATTTGGATGCCTCCAGAAATTCGTCATTTTATACGAATTGTTTTTACTTGCAGAATCATATAAAAAAATTGGGCAAGTGCGAGTCGGACTCGCGCTCGAAGGGTTCCGTACCATCATCTATAAAAGAAAATCACGTTCGTAGTATGTAGGTATACTTAAATACTTTATAAGTTTCTACCTGTTTATTTAGATCGAGTAACAAATTGCTTAAAAATTATGTTTGTTGTATGGGAGCCCCCCTTTATTTTTTACTTTTTTTAAATTAAATTATTATTTTGAAAAGTAATATACAACTACATATTCTGTGAAAATTTAAAGCGTCCACCTGTTACAGTTAGTAATTTTGAGCAAAAATACGTTTTTTGTATGAGACCCCCCTTAATACTTAAATTTTTTTTATTTTTAGTATTTGTTGTTATAGCGGCAACCGAAATACATAATTTGTGAAACCTTTCTAGCTATCGTGGTTTTTGAGATACAGCCTGGTGACATACAGACAGACGGACATACAGACAGACAGCGGAGGCTTAGCAATAGGGTTCCGTTTTTTACCTTTTAGGTACGGAACCCTAAAAATTGCTCCAATTTTGGTTTATATTATATTATTTTTTGTTTATATATATTACATAAATCACACAATACAATAACATAATTTACTAGTAACTTTTCAGTGGAGTCCTAAAAAATAATTATGAAATCGATAAGTAGTGTTTTACTGCGACTATAATATTAAAAGAACTAAAACAGTATTCTCTACTATTTTGTTTTAAATTTTATAAGCCTGTTCTGAAAGCTGTTGGTTTCCTATGCCACAAACACAATCACGCAAGGATCACCTCCAAATATTTATAAGAAAGTTTAACATGGAACAAAAACTTTAAAATTGTTTTGAATACTGTCAATGACTGTGAAGCACATTGCCTGACTTGAAGATATATTAAAGAAAATTCTCTCAGACGTTTTTACCTTAGGAAACATAAGACTTTAATCTAGGAACAATTTATATATAAACCCACTTTATCCACACATTAAGAGAAAGAGAATTGCAACAATTTTCAAGGCACTTATTTGACTTTCTTTATATGAAATTATGGTAAAACATTTCAGATATTTATTTTAGCCTTGTGGCAAGTAGGTGCCCCTTTTATTTAACAAGACATACTGCCTCAATTGTTACTTCTCCAAGTCAACATTGACTGTATCACATTTTATGAGAAAGGTACCTAAGTTAAGATTATGAGTATTTATTGTAAGTTATTGCAATAAGTTATTCTGGAGTAGAAAAATAGCATATTTTCTGTATAGCACATGGGTGTCCCCGTATGTGTAAAGGGTGAACCTCTATGGATTTTTTATGATATCGAACACAACATTCACACAAATCTTTATTGTTTTTTGGCCTGTAAAATAAATGAAACTATAGTGGATAAGCTTCTTACGGCTGATAATAGTGACCCTGAAGATTCTATCACTTTGCACAACAAAGATCTACCTATCCATAGTCATTTCTACAAGAAAACATGCTGGAGTTGCCGACGTGACGCGACGCTTGAACTACTAGTTCCATTAGTCATCTTAAGAACCAAGTCTGAGTTGCTTACCGACTACCTTTCTTGATTTACCATGGCTTGACTCGGTTACTGAGTTCAAATGGAAAATAATACCTATCGCCCAAATGATCTTATGGTCCAAAAAGTGACTTACGAAGTTGACAAAAAACAGAAAATATTATTTAGAATAAGTTTTGCAGAATTCCGTAATAAATGCGAATAAGTACTAAAACGATGGTGTATTTTCATAAGGATATTGTAATCCTTATGAAAATTGATGTGTATGCATTCCTTTGAGCATGGATTTCCTCTTTGTGATAAATTTTCTCATCATAAAACTAGCCGATGGATCACATTTTCAACCACTGTAACATTTTCAACATTTATTGCTGCACGAATAAAGAAATATAAAAATTATTATTCCACCCTCATTCTTAGATTAACATGACTAGAAAGTAAGTTAAGTAGATAAGTACATACTTGTCAAATTCAATAACATTGTCTGAGTCTATCGCCAACGCCCATTTACGAGATGCCCGATATTACAGGCCTGACACTGACATTTATTAAATAACAAAAGAACGCAGGAGTATGTAGTGAACGAGTGCCGAGTACAGGCAAGTACAACGGTGAATTGATTTTACAGTCCATGACAGATTTAATTCAGACAGACAGTCGATAATAAATAAAGTTCTAAGACAGGACTTTACAAGGGACGATTTTACAAGGACAGTGACACACGCGCCGTTTACAAAATTTTGGCATATTGAAGGAAGTGTATTTGAACGTCTTTTGTTTTAATTTGTAGTGTGTTTGTCTTTGAACGTGAGTTTAATAGGTGGACAGAGGATGCCATCGTCATGTTTCGAATTTGTAGTAAAGAAATAGAAACGTAAACATTTTCAAATCATTTAAAAACTATATGGAAGAAAAGGAAATACCTTGATGCCGTGACCATGAGTTGTGTACCCATGCCCAAAGCTCGCGACACATGAAGAGCTTAAGTTTAACATTTGAAATAATTAGGCAATAATTGTGAATCATAGTAAGTCTTCGTATATGCGTATTAGATCGTTAACAATGTTGTGAATAGCCTTTCCAACTAACCTAAGCACTTATTAACAGCTAGTTCCAAAAGCTACACTCCCGCAGAAAACGAAAAAAATGATATTCGCGCTTATAAAACAGTTCACAGGTTTGAGTACTTACTTTGGCTCTGTAACGGATGTTTGTGCCGAGAGTCCAAAATCACGTAGCCCGTACCTAGGGGGATTTCAATTTCCCGCACAGAAACGATAGATCGCTACTGACTAGACTAATAAAACTGTACAAATGTACGCAGTATACAAACAATTATATAAACGAGGCGAGGTTTTCAGGGTTTCGCTAAGTACTAGTTTAGAACTTTGGTATAAAATGTCATGTCTATTCTACTAGTCTGCTGTGCTATTTTATTTTATAAAATAAATAGGTTCAATTTAATTATTGCAGAAACGTAACCATAAAGTCGGAATAGGCAAACAGATAAAAATAAACCAAGGTCAAAAATAAACAAAAGCAATATTATGAAATTAGTCTGGTTTTCGAGTTTGGATTTTAATGTGCAACTTAAACCTAGATTTTTCCTAAGATATTCTTTAATGTTAAACAAATAGTACACGCAACCGAAGTACCTACTAGGGAAATTTAGTAGAAAGAATAAATAGCGCTTTTAAAATAATGAAAGAAGAAATGCGGCTAAGGACGACGACTGTCGAAATCAGAAACAGATGTCGTGCATGCATTCGCAACGGAGAAAGTCAGTTCGAACAAAATTTGTAACCATATTCAATAAAAACAATTTGAAACCAAAACTGTTATTTCTTTAACCTGACACTGGCTAGGTAGTCTTTTTTGTTTTATGATTACATATTGAAACATTTTAAGACCATGTCGTATATCGTTAGAAAGGGTATTAAGTACAGATGTTTTTAAAGTAATCGAAGTTCAAAAGGGCTTTTAGTTTTTTTTTTTTTATTATTAATTTATAGTTTCATATTTTGCACTCATCACTTCATTTTTAAGAGTTTTGAAGCTTGACAATTACTTTTTTTGCATTTATTCCCAACAATTTATGTTTTTTTAAGAATAATAATACATTAGAGAGTCCGATAAAAGGTATCTAGTGCAAATATGACTACAAACTAAAAAGTTATATCGTTTTAAATGTGATAATTCGGAAAAAAATTAAAAAATGATACAAAATCGTATCTCGAATACAGGTACACTTAGGACCTAGGGTTCTTGGGGTAAAATCTAGGATACACCCTCCCCTAACCCCCAAAAAATTTTGTCGGTCCATGCGCGAAACAAACTGTATATAAAATACGATGAGCAGTGTACCGAAAAAAAAATAACTATCATCGCTCCGCTCAACGCCTTGCTAATCGCTCGCTTACCGCCCACTGTCGCTTCCGCCTCCTCTTCGCTTTAATCGAGATCATGGCCCAACGCTTTTGTTGTATCAAATCCTCTAATTTCAATTCGCAGCATGAAGCTAAAATATGCGCTAAACAGTTTTTATGAAAGTCTTCGGGGAAATTAATTATGTTTATGTAAATTTTATCTTCGTGGAATAATATCTAGAAAAGTGTTCTAGCAAAATTTAAAGCAGATATGCAACATTTCAGCTTTTCATTTTTAGTGCTGGAATGGTACAAAATGACTGTATGTGTTTAATTTTATTAACGTGGACTTACTTCAAGCTTTATTTTGATTTACTTTAATTTTTAAGTTTCTAGGGAAATTGTTCGACTCTTATTTTATCTATTACAATTATTATTATATCCTACTACTAGGTATTATAAATGCGACAAATTGTGAGGATAGATGTTTGTATGGGTGTATAAATGTTACTTCTTCTCTTGTTGGGTTTCGGCTAGCGGCTGGATACGGCACAAGATTTTGCGCAGATTATAATATCTTTTTTTGTGGTCGACTATCGGCCGAGATGATGTCACAGCACACATGAACAACTAATTAATAACAAAGTGCTATTTATTCTTTCTAATAAATTTCCCTAGTAGGTACTTCGGTTGCGTAGGTATACTATTTGTTTAGCGCGTGCCTACACATAAAAATCCAGGGATGTCAGGTCTGGTGACCGTGCAGGCCAAGGAATTCGACAACCTCTACCGATCCAAGCATTTGGAAAACAATTGTCCAAATGCTTGGAGGGGAGGTGGCAGGGAGTCACTTCGAACAAAATTTGTAACCATATTCAATAAAAACATTTTGAAACCTAAATTGTTATTTCATTATCCTGACTCTGGCTAGGTAGTCTTTTTTGTTTTGTGATTACATATTGAAAGAATTTAAGGCATGTCGTACATCGTTAGAAAGGGTATTAAGTACAGATGTTTTTTAAAGTAATCGAGGTTCAAAAGAACTCTAGGTTTTTTATAATTAATTTATAGTTTCATATTTTGTACTCATTACTTTATTTTTAAGAGTTTTGAAGCTCGAGAATTACTTTTTTTGGCTTTAATTCCCAACAATTTATGTTTTTTTTAAATAATAATACATTAGGAAATCCAATTAAAGTTATCTAGTGCAAATATGACTACAAATTAAAAAGTTATATCCTTTTAAATGTAATAATTCGGCAAAAAAAATGAAAAAAATAATACAAAAATTGTATCTCGAGTACAGGTACACTTAGGACTGGGGTTCATGGGATGAAATGTAGGACGTGCCCTCCCCTAACCCCCAAAAAATTGTTTCGGTCCATGCGCCAAACACCCTGTATTTAGAATTTTCAACTCACTTCACTCTCACTAACGAAGATGCGACTTTATATTTGCCTTTGATTAAGATGGCTTCAAGCTCTTAATTATTTTGTCTATTAATATTATATGCATCACAATTACTACTAACCTAACAACGCCAACAAGCTTCAAAAGCTTCAAAGACTTGCATGCCTAGCGGCCACGGGCTGCATGAAAACTACACCTACAGCGGCACTCGAAGTGTTGCTGGACCTGCCTCCATTGCACCTGTTTATACAACAGAAAGCAACGATGTCAGCGGTCCGGCTAAGAGCTCTGAAGCTCTGGAAAGACACTAACACATCGCACACTAGCAACTTAAATACATTCTTTAAAGAAGTTCCTCTCACACAAGCCATTGGCGACCAAATACCAAAACAATTTATGTTCGACAAGAAATACAAAATCCAACTGTACGAGGATCTTCACGAAGGAGCCGTTAATCACAACGTGCTCACGATCTTCACAGATGGGTCTAAGACGGATACAGGCACGGGTTCAGGAGTATTCTCCGAGGACCTAAACATCAACATCGCAGCACCGCTGGGAGCCTACAACACGGTCTACCAGGCCGAATGTTTTGGCATAATCCTAGGTGCCACAGCAATCATGGCACGTGAGATAAGGGAACGATCCATTAGGATCCGCTCAGATAGAAAGGCTGTCCTCTCAGCCCTCAAAAGCCATACTATCACCTCGGCACTCACGCTTGAATGCCACCAGAAAATAACAGAGGTAGGTAAACAAAACAAATGAACACTGCAATGGATCAAGGGCCGCAGTGGCTCAAGAGGGAATGACGCAGCCAACGTACTTGCCAGAAGAGGGGCCACTTTAGAGGTGGTGGGACCCGAGCCCATTATTACCCTCCCTTCTGGTTTTTATCGCAACCTGGTAAGACATAGGACCAGGACCCAACATAACCAGTCCTGGATTGGTACTGAGACATGTAGGCAGGCCAAGGAGGCTCTTCCCGCAGTGGACGGTAAGATAGCCAAACAAATCCTCCGGCTGTCCAAACAACAACTGCGGACTGTCACGGCCGCCTACACAGGACACGGATTCTTTAATAAACACCTATTTACTATAGGTATCACCGACAGCCCGTTATGCAGGGCCTGTATGGCAGCAGACGAGACAGTAGCCCACCTGCTCCTCGACTGCCCAGAGGTCGCACAGTACAGGCAGCAGCACCTGACCAGATACAGCACCTTGAGGGAAGCAGTTGGCCACATCAAGAGTCTACTGGCCTTCCTCAAAGAGCTGGGGTGGCTCGAATAACGACACCATTCCCACCCGCACGCAAAATACACGCCAAGACGTGGAGTTGCGGAAACAGCCCGTGCCATCAAGTCAACTATCAAGTAAGCATCATAATTGTGAAGATTAATGTTTGATGATTCATAGCAGTGGTTTAAATGGAAAATGTAACGCGGGCGACATTGCTGGCACTGCTAATCAATGTATATCTAGAATCCAAATATCACTGATACGTGAGAGAGTATAGTTTATGAATATCAAATACAAATAAATATCATGCTTTTAATAGCCACAATAACTTGTTTTTGCTATATCATATCATATTATATATCACTGATATATAATAATCACATGAAAGATGAACACTATATACTTGCTGAATCCAGGTTAAGTATACTAAAAGAGACTTGATGACTTGACTTTGAAAACTTGGTAAGTCTCAAAAAGAGACACGTTATCACTAAGAAAGACGACTTTTTAAAGTTGATTAATCAACGAAATCCCTAAACTTCTGTGACTAGCGCGTTTTCTGTTATTATTGTTTATCAAGACTGCCTCCGTGGTCCAGTGGATAGCGTATGCGACTGCTGATCGGAGGTCCCGGATTCGATTCCCGGGTCGGGCAAGTGTTACTGGGTTTTTCCGAATTCTCAGTAGCAGCACGGAGTCTGGTGATGTGCCGGGCAACGGCAAAAGACTACCCTATTACGTGGGACATAAAAATTCATGGCGAAATGTGGGTGTAATATTACACCTCTGCCTACCCCTTCGGGGATACAGGCGTGAGTCTATAAAAAAATTATAAAATATAAATTAAAAAAAATACCAATAGGGTGTCACAAGACCCACCACCAAGCCAACTTCTACGCGTTTTGGACATCATGCCAAGACATACTAAGCAAAGATGATATCTGGGAAACGGACTTCTTTTTAAGTTGCCACATTTTATAAGCCGCAATTAAAACTCCACACGTGCGATGCTCGATATACCTACTTATCCATGAGAGCATAGGGCATCTATAGAACACACTGGGAGGGTAAATTTATCTATTTTATACCTAACTAGACGTCGCCAGCGGCTTAGCCCGCGTCAATTATACATAAAAACCTCCATCTTCAATCATTCTGTCTATTAAAAAAACCGCATTAAAATCCGTTGCGTAGTTTTTAAGATTTAAGCATACATAGGGACAGAGAGATAGAAGACAGCCTTTGTTTTATACTATGCAATGATTAGAAAAATTGTATACTGACTTTGAACCTCAATATCTCCTGAAACAGTAACTTCCCAGGTATGGTGCCCCAAGTAAAAAATGTTCAAAATGATTGGTTCAATATGGGATTTCAGTTTTCGTTAAGAGTCTTTTTACACCTCGTATTATATTGAAGGTTTAGATATTAAATGACCCAAACTGTTTTCCAATAAATTTCCTTCACATTAAGATTTCTTACTATGTAATTATTAAAAACAGTTGATTTATTTAATCAAACATTAGTAACAGTTAAATAAATTTCACTCGTAGTCACAGACCACTTAGAAATGGTCTGTGCTCGCAGTCTACGATTAACGTACGTAATATTAAATTAACACAGTGATATTACAAAAACAAAAGTAATTTTTTGCTTTAAACATAATATTCGATATTACGCTGAAACAAAATTCCTTAGGTTTGTAAACCTAAGGAATGTTGTTCTACTGAAACAGTATTACATATGCTTCAAAATAGCAAAAGAGCATTTTTGTATAAATTTGTCCGACAAATAATGGAAATGTCAAGTAAAGGAAGTCTCGACCACGGCTAGCTCTTATTACAACCTTTATTTCCTCAAGTTTTCTTGAATATTACACAAAGTAAACCACTTTCACTACATTTTCTTATGCACCGGATAGCAGGTCAAATCTGATTACAAAATATAATTTGTATTTATACCCTAAACAGAAAACCTACCTTAAAATAAAAAAAAACAATCACTTGTTTTTACTTTGAAAGTTCTAATATCGGTTAATACCTTTATAGCTACTAGATACATAACTTTTATTGATCTACTATGGAATTCAATATTCGAAATAAAGATAGATCTGTAGATTTTAGATTCGTTTTTGACAGTTTTTGACATAAGCTCTATACAAAATATGTCAAACACGAATCTAAAATCTACAGATCTAGTTTGAATATTGAAAATGGTTGTTAGTTTTGTTAGATTTAAGTTTCAAATAACAACTTAATATTTTAGGCATCTGGTCCCATAAAAAATATTCCGCGGCACTCATTTCGTAAAACGACTGTCAAATATCTTCATGATAGCCTGAACCGACAGTGTAATGTACTCACCGAAGTACGGGGCAAGTGAGAAGTAGCTAAATACTAACTATGAAAAGTCAGTGGTGCACGCCGTAGATTCGAAACTAATGCTCATAAAAAAATTAACAATACAAATAAAGTCTGTTAAATTGTAATAATGTTAATTATAATTACGACTAATAAAACGTAATTAAAGCTATGGAACAGTAAACAGTACCAAGTATAATTTATTTTTCAAATATTCAAGTTTCAGTCCACAGTTTGCTGTGCTTTTTGCTAAACAAGATTGAGAATGATTGACCACAAATCTTATATATCAAAGATTTTCGTTAAAAGTAACTGTTTTTTTCTATGTGTTGGCCAATAATAAAAACTGCAATGTAGATGCCCCATTACGATGCAAACTGGTAGGTTATCTACTTGATAACCTACAAAATTACTGTTGTCAACTTATTTGTCGATGAACGTCTAAAATAGGAAATGTCAATGAACATGGTCCTTCGACACAATACCCAATTTCTAGATCTCAAATCTCGAAATTTGCTTTATTCTAATTAGTAATATTCGGCGGTATTCTCTGCGTTTACTCTGGTCAATCACGTTTCCATTCGAAGTGAGTGAAACACAGCTACGATATGGGTACTATCCGAGTCAAAACTAATTGGCTTTAGGTATTGTTAGACCACAGAATATGGCGCCTTTATCTTCTGTCACTAATTAAACGAGTTGACCGTATTAGTAATGGATTTCAGTAGAGTATATGACTAATCCGAAATTTATAATTTCAGATTCTAGTCAATGTGTGTTTAATGCCACCTGCCGCACTTTTGCAGAACTATGGCATAAAGCCACTTGAATAAAACCACCATAAAGCTACCCATGACTATCTTGATCTTCTACAATATGTGAGGTTATGCTTGGAAATATATTTATTTTCTTTTATAGAATAAAATTATATTCTTTAGCATTTGGCTTTGACGACTGAGTGTATGTATATACCTTATTATGTAATAGGAGGCAAACGAGCAGCCGGGTCGCCTGATCGCTCGACGAAAAAAGACATAAAGGCGTTACCGACTTGGACGTTAAAAGGAAGGAGGGAGAAGGAGAAGGAGGAGTTCAAGCACTCTCACTCACCGAACGAAACGCAACAGGACTGATATTGTTAATACAAGTCGTTTAAAATGTTTTTTAAAGGAACTAATTTATCTGTGATTCTAGAAGGAGTATTAAGAAATGCCTACATTACAACTAAAGCAAAGGAATTTACGAATGACTGAGCCTAATCCTATTTTGTAACTAGGTCAGATCCTTTCTCAGAACAAACATTCCGAAAATCATCATCCTATTTGACGTACACTACGTAGTACAGTCAAGTAATAAAAAGTTGACTCCTAGCAAGAAGTGAGCGCCATCATTCATAAGCGTCTGTGTCCCGGACATATCATTTATCAAATGGCCGAAATCTACATGACTCGGATGAATCGTGATTTTTATAGACCGAGATATGGATTTCTGTTAACATGGATTTGTTGGGGCTCGTAATATAAACGATTTTTCTTATGCCTTTTTGTTGATGGATGAACATAAGTTCTAAATTGCTATTCCAAGAGACGGCCATTAAATAAGATTATAAAACAGAATGGTGACTGCTTTGAATTTACAATGACGTGATTTTCGGCAGTTTATTGATGTTTAACTTGAGTTTGAAGGCTTGTCTTAATTTATATAAAGAACTTAAGGTGTTTTGGTCTCCATCGCGATTTAATTGCCAGCTTGATACCGTTTACTAACGGGCACTTGTTATCGAATATAAAATTATGATAGAAGAATAGATTTCAGGCAAGCGGACATTTTATTTTTGATTGCAGAATAGCTGTCATAATTTGCAAACCCTAATATCCACAGAACAGACGTCATAAGTACTTTTGTAAGCCGTCATAAAGGCCCCATCCTGAATAAACTTCTCTCTCTTCGTCAATTTTTAAAACATTAAGAGGCAGTTTCACCGTTGTGTGATACTTGTTTGTAAAATCTATTTTTCAGTTCGTTCTAGCTTTGAATATATCTTGATAATTTTAAAGTGTCAACCAGAGGTGGTGAAACTAAAATAAAACACTTGAGTCTGATTCAGACAAGTTGGTTCCACAAATCCTTCACCACTTAATTTCGATGCGATAGTTGAATTGAGTAAATTTTGCTATAGGTAATTTGGAAGATACACCACTTCAGATGTTGCATTTAGCAATTAGAAGAAGAATTTTGATAGCTGCTATTGAGCACAACTTACAAACACTCGAGTTCTAGACACTCAGATAAGAGTAAAACTAAACTAATCGTAATCAAAGATAATGCGACTGGTCGGATAAATGACGGCGCATTAGTTAGAATACACAACTGGCAATGGCATTACTTGTTTTTTTTAGGTCGATCCGTAGAATTTTTCTTTTCAGGCAATTTGCAAAAGAATTACCCAGCGTAGAGCCTACGCTAAAATGTTTCAGCGGCCTTGACAAAACCTCAGATTTTAACACAATTAACGTGATAATCCTTCAAACGCAAAAAAAACTATTTTCTTGTAACACAGAAATATTATAAACAAGACTTCAAGTGGGACTTCGCCTGCGTGAGAGTCGGTTATCTCTACGACAAGTAGCAAATATATTATATATACTAGATGATGCGCGCAGCTACGCCCGCACATTTTTAATTTACCCGTTTTGCCCGATCCCGTGGGAATTTCGAGAAATCCCTTCTTAGTGCACCCCTACGGTCTCCAAGGAGCATACATGCCAAATTTCAGCTTCTTACGCCCAATAGTTTTGGCTGTAGCTTGTCTGTCAGTCAGTCAGTAACGCAAGGATTTTATATATACAGATTATTATTCTTATGTACAAGCTGTGCAAAGTTTAATCTAAATCCATTTATTACTTTTTGTGCCAGAGTAACATACATCGATCCAGTTAATATTTCGCAAGAAAAATAAAAGATTATTTATTTTATCTCGTTACACAACTCGACGGCATTATGGAATTCGTATAGTACCTCCTCATATAAGCAATTAAATTATTAAAATACATACCTTTCTCTTAAATAGCCAAATTTACGGCAGCTAATAGACAGAAACAATTCCTCTACTCGAAGATCTCAGTATAATATATTCAAATAATGCGTTTTCGTTTGTTATCCCTGAGGGACGACTACAGTATCGGCACATCGCTGGCGTAAAGCCACATCCCACTAATGACTGCGTCAGCTCCCCAAGAGAGTGTATCGCAAATTACTGGATGCAGTAACTAAATGTGGCTAAACTTGAAAAGGTGTTTTTGTGTATATAGTTTAAGTTGTTTGGATTAAGTATATGTATTGAGATGTAAGCATTGTCACTGTTGTTCTGAAAACTGTAGATAGAGATTAAACTACAGTTTACGGTTTTATCGCGATAATTTTGTTTCACTAAGTTATTACATTCAAACCGAATGATCTAGAAACTACATTTTTAATTTATTACTAGCCGACGTTTTAAATTCTTTACAGGATTCATGTTCACGGCAAACTGAGGTGATATTTGTCTTTTTTTTAATGTATAAGTTATCTCAAAGTACCCGAACATTTTACAACTATTGGTGTTAGATACTATTTACGCATAATGAGCTCAAAGTGTCCTTATGTCTTGTGGTGTCTTTGTCCTTCTTGGATTTCATTAGCCTTATTACAGGATTACGGAAGTGATTTAAAATTTGTAGTTTGAATGTTGGACATCAATGTTAATTTACGTTTATATAACCATCAAAATACACTATAAACGGTACTATAAGTTATTCAAACTCAAAAAAGTCCATGAAAATACGTTTCAGCATATTTTTAAAATCAAATACCATTTGCCGTTAAAAGTAAACGAACTCGAACGGTCGCGCTTGTATTAGATAGTACAGCGCGCTCTGCAATGCGGAATCACATTCCGTGCATAGTGACATAGCCCTTACAACGTAGCGCAGCCAGGCTTTAAAAAGATCAGTAGTGCCAGTGCATGTGATACTGAAACCTCATCAGTTCCATGGCCACGGTACACCATTAAAGTATATTGTATGGACGCACACTTGCGATCATCTTAGGTTAATAAGCAACTCGCTAATAAAACAGTGAGAAGACCAATAAAATAATGACTGCCATGTAGAGGTGATGTACTCTGGCGCGCACTACTTACGTTGTATGTCATGTAAGTGCAGGCTCTTCGTTCCAGGCTGTTATTAAGATCTTTAACAGTCACGGTGGGTGCCGTCAAGTAGATACTTAAGTTGACAGTAACTTAGCCATAGATTTATCCTTTTGGGTTGCTAAAGAACAATGCCCATTTCTGGCCCAATTTGGAACTCATGAACAGCACAATATAGTTTCAATTAGTTGTTGAATAATCCTTTTTATTTATAACTTAATTTATAGGCATTACTAAAGGTGTGCCGAGAAACTTATTCAATAAATAGGTTTAAAAAGATGTGTTAACGTCTAAATAGCCAACACGTAATAGATTAGAAATTGCCAGTAAAGAAATCATAATATTAAATCGATTATCACTTCTTCTTTATCGATTTTACGTTTTCTCTACTCAAAATGATTTGAGTTAATAGCAAATCTGTACTTGGTCCTTAAACATTTAAAACGTGTGTATTTTTAAGGTATATATGCGATTAACTACAAATAAGTTCGATTTTGAACCAAATATATATATAACCTATGTCCGAAATCCATATCGATTAATCGATATCATTTAAAACTGTAAAATGGCAACACTTTTTTGACTCTTAAGTAAATGTCAATAATGTCATATTCAGTTTATTTTGTTTGTTACCTATTTATTTGCTCGTGCATATTGTGAATGCTTTTTATGTTTTTGGATCTTTTACGACTTCTGGCTTTTTCTTTCGGATTTCTAGCCTTACCAAGTGATAAACTCATTCCTTTCTACGCAAAACTACGAAATACTTTAACTATCCTAATAAAAGTGGGTACACACCTAATGTTTTGTGAACATATAAAAGGCCTTCTTCTAATAAATCTATGAATGTGATGGACCTCTAATCAATCTTAAAATTCTAGTTTAACACTCTTTTATCGAATGCAATAACAACTACTACGATTTTTGACTGTTCACATCTGGGCCGGCGTCTCTAAGAAAAATGGTCATTGTTCATTAGACTGCAATCGCTTTGTAGAAATGTTAACATCCTTTCAAATGTACGACGCAATTCAGAATTGTTCGTTATGTCTGCTGACATACGCTTCATATATGTATTTGCCAAAAATTTGGCTCTTGGTAAATGGTGTAAAAAATACCTCATTTTACGGTAAAATCCTTTTTCGTTATATTCAGTGAGAATATTTTTTTTTTATAAATAAGTTTTTGATAACTCTGAATAGAGCCTCAGTTTAGATTAGTAACAACAGTGAAAGTTAGAATGGCAACATTATTTGATTATTTTTTCGTTAGTCTTATATTATTTTTATAAGAATATGAAACCAGTTTCACTTTTTTACTCAGTAACTTTTAAATTGGCTTCAGTAACATATCTCACACCAAAACCGCGATGTCTCCGTTTCTGATAATTACCTCAATGTGTAAGAAGTCGGCGTGGTGATGTATGCGCTGCAGCAGCTTCCCTGTGTAATCACCCGTGAGAGATAAAACTGAACGCCATCAAACTTGCTCCCACAGCTGTCTTACGCCGATTAATTCGAATTTAATGGATTTAACTGGAATTTTATTACATCTATGTAAGTAAACGGCGTGTATAGGTATAGCGGCGAAAAATAGAAACGCAGAGGAAAGAAGGTACCTTATTCGGAATGAAGTTACTAACTATCAGTGACTGTTATACAAAGTATGTTATTTATTCATAGTGAATTGAATTTAAAAAATGTAATTATAGTTATTTGGTCAAAGTGAAAAGAAGTAAAAAAGTCATAAATGAATGGCAGGCGTGAGCTAAATCAAAACAAGAGTGTCCTACTACTAAGACAAATAAAATGTTACCCCATAGTCGGTTACCCAAAACCACAACCCTTCTTTTTGCGCAGTCTAGTTAAACCCCTACAAACACAACCAGACAAGGCTGCAGGTATACAATACTTATGTGATATATTATATTGCTCAAGAGGAAAGACCTTTCGGAGCAAATAAAGACAGCAAGTCTTTGTCGGAATCTTGAATTATTTGTAATAAATAAAAGCCAAACACTATTTGGATATGGGTTACCGAATATTGCGTACAGCCCTCGGCGTGTTTTGATAAGATAAAAGTAACTGGGACTAATATTCGAGAAATTTCTCCTTTTTTACTATACATAAAATAGTATCTGCCAATTTTCGCGCTCATATACTGTAGGATTGATCTTCGCGAAGTTTTGTATTTGCATAAATTGACTTTACGTAATATGGCAGCCTTGGATAGTATTACATTTGAGTAAATATTTACTATACGAGCCTTTACATCGACCAACCTAACTTGGCCTGTGAATTCTTCATAATTGTTTGACGGAAGTAGTCTTTGTAAATCGGTGCGTGTTGTTGTTGTATGTGTAATATTTTTCCAAAGTTGGGGACAGAATGTGGAGGGTTTTGTTTATTGCGCATAAGATTGTTACCATTCTCCTCTTGAGTAGTTTTTTCGTCAAAATATGTTGAATATTTGCATGTCTTTGCATCCTTCCGCATGAATAACAACGTTACGTATAGTTTCATTCAAGTGTAACTGACCAAGAGAATATGCGGATGTTTTGTTTGCTAAACATATTGTATATATTTTGTTCTTTCGGTTATGGGTTTCCAGCTTCAACAGAAGAAACTAATCTTAAGAATCATGGCCTCTGTAAATATCCCAAACACATATTTTATTAAAGTCGACAACATACTAAACTTTCTCCGTAGAGAACTTGTACGATAGGTTTACATAGAAAATTATTAAATGGCCCAAGAGTAACGATACGAGAGCACTACAGAGTGAAGAAACTGTTGTTCATCGCTACGCACTCCTTACGATGATGATGATCTGAACTCGTCACTTTTAAACAATACTAGACTTAGGTCAAACACAATCACTAGCCTCAGCACAACCACTTCGTACTTATAGCTACGTAAATGTTTGATACCTTAGCATTTTAGTATCTAATGGCCGACCGGGCCCATTATTTGATTTATCCATGGGTTCGGAGATTAGAGATATATATTTAACATGTCTTATCTTCAAATCCATGGATAGATCGGATATGGAATCTGGACCGACATGTTGTTTATGCATCGTCACTGTGATCGTGGCCGTCGACGTTCACAGTGACGACACGTCTGCACGATTTTCAAGATAAGGGAGCAATATATCATACGGCCTTTGGCAGTCCACTGCTGCTTGCTATTAGTCACAATAACACTATAAGAAGGTTTTTGTCTACTTTACCACGCTGGCCAGATGGGTGAACAGTTGTACAACTGGCAAATGGTTTGAGGTCGAGTTTGCCGTCTCCTAACAAAAATATTATTTGCTTCATGTATTTTCCTAAGTTGTCGGTTACTACACACACGGAGTAAAATAGGGTAGTGAGACTCTGTATTTTTATTCGTCACTACGGAGCAATAATTTAACATTAAATTCGTGAGAGCCGTGGCCGCTAAAAATAGTGACTGAATAGATAACTTGATTACGACTTGATTTAAATTGTTTTTCGGGATATATACCACGTACCTTTGTTTGGAGTAACCGATATTTCGGCACTGTTGCAAGCGCCATGTTCACGGATGTACTGGGGGTATTGTGGGTGGATGAATGTTACGAGCAAGTATAGCGGTCTACCCGCTTTCTTACTCGTTTTTTGCGTTCAACACGACTAACACTGTTATTACTATCGCAAACTACTAAATTCCTATATTGATTACGACTCAAATCTATGTGTACGGATATTGCCATAAATACTTACACAACATCAGTATTGGAGATTTACGTACCTTCGTGTAGCTTAAAGGTAAAGTCAAAATCAAAATCATTTATTTATTTAGGCCACAAAGCGACGCTTATGAACATCAACATTTTAAGTTAATTACTAGATGATTCTACATTTACATTTACTGCCACGTTCGCAATGCAATAGGTAGAACCACGAGAAAGAACGGGCAATAAAACTCGTGGCCACTCTTTTTAACTGCCAGTATAATAGTTTTACGTGTTATCTTTGTAAGGAGCTGCAACTGTTTCACATTGTGAGTTATCTACTAATGCAAAATTTAATAGTTATTGATATCATACTCAAGCAATAAATTATGTTCATTTGGTAAGCCTACCAAAGTAAATATGATGAAACAGGAGCATCCACCTACGTCTTTTGATGTAGGCAACTCGTGAACATGACTGTTCAGAGCTATGGTGGCACAGTAGACAGGAAGATCTCAAACCTGTCACTTAGAGTAACATTTTCTTCATACAGCTTCCGAGAGCAACATAATATCTTTGCTTCAAAGAGTTGTCACAAGAATCTCGTTGTTATACGTTTTAAAAGCCACGAACATTTCGCTACAAGATTGTATCCTTTGGATATCTTCATGCGTTTGTTGTATACCTCAAATATGTAAGATGTCTATATTGACTACCTACTTTTATATTTGTCAGGAATTCAGGAATTGTTGCTTGTGTTCCCAAGAGTCATGACTTAACAACTTTCTGATTTGATTTAGTAGTGACGTACTTTTATAATATTTGTAATGCTTTATCCAAAGTATGATACCAAATACTATATAAATGCTGTATAAATTTGTGTGAAAGTCGTTCAAAAACTAATTATACTATCCACTGAGTAAAAGACAAAAAAATAAATATTTATGTTTAGCTCAGTCATTGCCCATCGCTCCTGAGGATGCCTCGTGCAGAGGCGAACCACGTGTCGAGGAATAGTCGGCGCATATAGCGGGATACTGCAAGTCAGGTATCTTCCTGGAACCCATACCATTCCTATATCCCTTATCCTTTTAGAGGAGTTCAGTATTGTCAACCTTTTTCTATTGCAATAGTTGGGGTGGTCAATCCGAGGGTGCGTGGTGGGTTCCTCTTTCCTTCCATTAGGTTACAATGGAGTTCCGCCAAGTAACGCCTGATTCAATCAACTATATCAAATCAGCAAGCATAGCTGTACAGGCGAAATTATACATCAAACTTACAAAGCAAGGCTCAAAGGCTCAGTCGTTGCCCATCGCTCCTGAGGATGCCTCGTGCAGAGGCGAAACACGTGTCGAGGAATAGTCGGCGCATACAGCGGGATACTGCAAGTCAGGTATCTTCCTGGAACCCATACCATTCCTATATCCCTTATCCTTTTAGAGGAGTTCGGTATTGTCAACCTTTTTCTATTGCAATAGTTGGGGTGGCCAATCCGAGGGTGCGTAGTGGGTTCCTCTTTCCTTCCATTAGGTTACAATGGAGTTCCGCCAAGTAACGCCTGATTCAATCAACTATATTTATGTTTAACTTAAATGATCAATAATCGATTTTAAACTTTCGTGATTTGTTTACATCATACAATATTATTTAGCGGGTCTTAGTCGCGATAATTTATTTATTTCAAGGCATAAATACCTCTGTTATTCTCCTACGTTTCTACCGGCTTGCAACGGTTGTGGTCGCGGAGGGACTGACGTCAGCTCAGCGCCGTCCTAGTGAAGCGCGGGTTTCGGCAGCTACCCTCACTTGTTTTGTATTTTTGATATTTTTAGTTCTATCCGCACTGTCGTTACTTCGACACACTACACTTATGACGTCTACACACTGATGAGTTGTGTTACTGCGGCGTTGTTTGCATTTGTTGATAACTGGGTTCCAAGTGGTCGATAGTCTGTATCCGTCCTCCCGGTTGAAATTTCTATGTTTTTGATTTCAACCGCTTCACGTATCGGGGTAACGTAACGGGGTATCTCCTTTTTATATCCGTTGCGCCTTAGTACCTCCTGAACATGTGACAATTCACTGTTTAAGTGTTCAGGGTCACACATTTGGACATTTGGACAGGTCAGGACATTTGGAATCTGTAGCGAACTCGTTGGTGAACAGAGCCTATGACCTCTGTGACCCTGAACACTTAAACAGTGAATTGTCACATGTTCAGGAGGTACTAAGGCGCAACGGATACAAAAAGGAGATACCCCGTCGGAAGAAGAAGGACCGCAAATCTGAAGTAAGCAGAGTGCCGGCTTACATGCCTTATATCAAGGGAGTGACGGACAAAGTTGGAACAGTACTACAGAAATACTCCATCAAGACTGTATATAGTCTTCTCTCCAAAGTAGCACACAATCTGCGTACCCCAAAGGACGTAATTCCTCTACAAACACCAGGTGTCTACAAGGTTGATTGCAGTTGTGGTAGTTCCTATATCGGACAGACCAAACGAACGATCGCTGAAAGGGTCAAAGAACATATCACAGCTGTCAAAAATCGACAAATTAATAAATCTGCCATAGCTGAGCATTTGCTGGGATCTGGACCAAACCACTGGATAGAATTACATCAACCACAAGTCTTATCCGCCGATCGCCACTATTACTCCAGGATAGTACGTGAAGCGGTTGAAATCAAAAAACATACAAATTTCAACCGGGAGGACGGATACAGACTATCGACCACTTGGAACCCAGTTATCAACAAATGCAAACAACGCCGCAGTAACACAACTCATCAGTGTGTAGACGTCATAAGTGTAGTGTGTCGAAGTACCGACAGTGCGGATAGAACTAAAAATATCAAAAATACAAAACAAGTGAGGGTAGCTACCGAAACCCGCGCTTCACTAGGACGGCGCTGAGCTGACGTCAGTCCCTCCGCGACCACAACCGTTGCAAGCCGGTAGAAACGTAGGAGAATAACAGAGGTATTTATGCCTTGAAATAAATAAATTATCGCGACTAAGACCCGCTAAATAATATTGTATGATGTAAACAAATCGCGAAAGTTTAAAATCGATTATTGTTCATTTAAGTTAAACATAAATATAGTTGATTGAATCAGGCGTTACTTGGCGGAACTCCATTGTAACCTAATGGAAGGAAAGAGGAACCCACCACGCACCCTCGGATTGGCCACCCCAACTATTGCAATAGAAAAAGGTTGACAATACCGAACTCCTCTAAAAGGATAAGGGATATAGGAATGGTAGGGGTTCCAGGAAGATACCTGACTTGCAGTATCCCGCTGTATGCGCCGACTATTCCTCGACACGTGTTTTGCCTCTGCACGAGGCATCCTCAGGAGCGATGGGCAACGACTGAGCCTTTGAGCCTTGCTTTGTAAGTTTGATGTATAATTTCGCCTGTACAGCTATGCTTGCTGATTTGATATAGTTGATTGAATCAGGCGTTACTTGGCGGAACTCCATTGTAACCTAATGGAAGGAAAGAGGAACCCACCACGCACCCTCGGATTGACCACCCCAACTATTGCAATAGAAAAAGGTTGACAATACCGAACTCCTCTAAAAGGATAAGGGATATAGGAATGGTATGGGTTCCAGGAAGATACCTGACTTGCAGTATCCCGCTATATGCGCCGACTATTCCTCGACACGTGGTTCGCCGCTGCACGAGGCATCCTCAGGAGCGATGGGCAACGACTGAGCTAAACATAAATATTTAATTTTTTGTCTTTTACTCAGTGGATAGTATAATTAGTTTTTGAACGACTTTCACACAAATTTATACAGCATTTATGTAGTATTTGGTATCATACTTTAGATAAAGCATTAAAAATATTATAAAAATACGTCACTACTAAATCAAATCAGAAAGTTGTTAAGTCATGACTCTTGGGAACACAAGCAACAATTCCTGAATTCCTGACAAATATAAAAGTAGGTAGTCAATATAGACATCTTACATAATTGAGGTATACAACAAACGCATGAAGATATCCAAAGGATACAATCTTGTAGCGAAATGTTCGTGGCTTTTAAAACGTATAACAACGAGATTCTTGTGACGACTCTTTGAAGCAAATATATTATGTTGCTCTCGGAAGCTGTATGAAGAAAATGTTACTCTAAGTGACAGGTTTGAGATCTTCATGTCTACTGTGGCACCATAGCTCTGAACAGTCATGTTCACGAGTTGCCTACATCAAAAGACGTAAGTGGATGCTCCTGTTTCATCATATTTACTTTGGGAGGCTTACCATATACTGATGTCGTGTAAGTATTTATGGCAATATCCGTACACAGGGATTTGAGTCGTAATCAATATAGGAATTTAGTAGTTTGCGATAGTAATAACAGTGCTAGTCGTGTTGAACGCAAAAAACGAGTAAGAAAGCGGGTAGACCGCTATACTTGCTCGTAACATTCATCCACCCACAATACCATCAGTACATCCGTGAACATGGCGCTTGCAACAGTGCCGAAATATCGGTTACTCCAAACAAAGGTACGTGGTATATATCCCGAAAAACAATTTAAATCAAGTCGTAATCAAGTTATCTATTCAGTCACTATTTTTAGCGGCCACGGCTCTCACGAATTTAATGTTAAATTATTGCTCCGTAGTGACGGATTAAAAATACAGAGTCTCACTACCCTATTTTACTCCGTGTGTGTAGTAACCGACAACTTAGGAAAATACATGAAGCAAATAATATTTTTGTTAGGAGACGGCAAACTCGACCTCAAACCATTTGCCAGTTGTACAACTGTCCACCCATCTGGCCAGCGTGGTATAGTAGACAAAAACCTTCTTATAGTGTTATTGTGACTAATAGCAAGCAGCAGTGGACTGCCAAAGGCCGTATGATATATTGCTCCCTTATCTTGAAAATCGTGCAGACGCGTCGTCACTGTGAACGTCGACGGCCACGATCACAGTGACGATGCATAAACAACATGTCGGTCCAGATTCCATATCCGATCTATCCATGGATTTATAATAATAATAATAATAATTTATTTCTTCACAAAAATACAAAAGGTACGTACACTACAATTCGTCTTAAATTGAACCCATTGGTATAACTAGCCTAATGTCTTATATTTAGTTTTACATTATATAATAAGTACATGGCTAATAAAAACAATAGTGTACATAAAGCCTCATAATCATAATATACATATATTTGCAATATTGGCAAAAACTAGGATTGCGTTATAACTCAAGTAGTTATCGACTACCTACTCGAACTAGGTTAGACCTGTGTTTCGAGCTGACGCTTGATTTAAACTTAGAGAGAGAAACGACAATATTATGTACATGTTTATATGCTAATATTATAACATAGTGTGTAAGTAATTAAGTTTATCAAGATTTAGTTTAATTTAGGCAGACTATTTATTATAAATTAATAATATAAAAACGAAATAAAATAAAAATTCACAAACATTTTGGTACGTTAGTAATTACAGTTAATATTCCACATATCACGTAAAAAGAAATATAATAATAATATTTAGTCAAAATTGTTAAAGGTCATTTTAAAATTCTAGTAATTTTTCTGTGTCGTCGTAATTGAGTTTTTGTAAATATTCGGTTACTGTTGTTCTGCATATTTTATAGCTAAGACTATATATATTTAGAAATTTATTGAACTTATTATACAAGAACGGTCCTAGAAATACGTAGAATCTTTTAACAAAGACATGATTTGTATGAGGTGTTACACAAACAAGGTCCTTTCTTCTTCTTTCAACAGGAATTGGAGAATATCGGAGTTCGGTGTGCTGTTTTTGTATAATACTAAGTATAAATAGTTGGCGCACTGTTAGCACGTTGCATGATAAATAGAGTTGGTGTGTAGGGAATTTAAAGCGACGAAATGTAGCCACTTTAAGAATTGCTCTTTGTGCTCGTTCTAGCGGCAATAGAACTGATTTAGCCGCGCCACGCCACCCCACGACGTAATGCAATATGTTAGTATGGATTGACACAAAGCTAAATAAACTTGTTTTATTAATTTGTAATCGGCTATATTACGAAGTTTTTTTAAAATATAAATTAATTTACGCGTTCTTGCGCATACAATATCAATGTGTTTACGGAAATTTAGATTTGTGTCGAGTGTTATGCCTAGATATTTAATATTGTCAGTTTCAATTAATGCTGGACAAGTACATGTTAGGTCAGCGTACATTTTACAGTTGTGTGCAAAAATATGTAGGCTAATAGGTGATGGATTTGTATTTCTCATTCTAAATAATATGTATTTCGTTTTGTCTACATTTAGGGTTAGCAGATTTTGGTGTAGCCAGTTTGATACAATATTAAAACCATTTTGGGCGTGGTCATTAAGCTCAGAATATGTATTGGCTGAGAATAAAAGCGCTGTGTCGTCCGCATATGATATTAATATACCATTTTGAACATTTAAACTATAGAGATCGTTAATATATATAAGGAACAAAGTTGGTCGCAAAATACTACCTTGTGGTAAACCAAAACCACTATTTTTACGTTCTGCACTAACATATTTATCAATTTTCACACTTTGGTAGCGATCGGTCAGATAGTCAGAAAACAGTGCAAGTTGTGCTCCCCTTATTCCGAATGTCTCGAGCTTGCGCAGCAGTATGGAGCAGGATATTGTATCAAACGCCTTGGCCAGGTCTAAAAATATTCCCATGGAGTGCATGCTTTTATCTAGACTATTGGTAATATGCGCCGTAAGTTGGTGTACGGCTTGGTTAGTAGATTTTTAGACCTGAACCCAAATTGGTTATCTGAAAGCAGCTTATTATTTTCAAGGTATTTAATCAATCTAATGTTTATTATTTTCTCTAAGATCTTTGAAAGGCCCGATAAGACTGAAATTGGCCTGTAGTTAGTAATGCTTTTTTTGTCACCAGATTTAAAAATAGGAGTAACTACTGCTTTTTTAAACAAGCGGGGGAAAACTCCTTCTTGTAAGCATAAATTAAAAATATGTGTTAATACCGGCGCAAAGGTATATCTGATTTTTTTTATAATATTGTTAGGTATATTATCCCACCCCACAGCACACACTTCTTTCAAACCACTTATGATACTTATTACTTCATCAACGTCCGTATCCAGCATCACGACAGAATTTAGCGATGGCGATTGGCTAGTTTGAGACAGAAAGCTACTTGATTTAGGAATATTTTCCGTTAATGATCTACCGACGTTAATGAAATAATCGTTTATCTTATCAATTGCCGATATTGGACTTATGTCTGTTGACAGAAGTTCTAGTGGTGCTTCTGATTTGTTTACTAATAAATGAAATATTTTTATAAATTTCCAGATGAGCTTACTATTTTGCCCTGCCTTTTGTAATTGACTTTTGTCATATTGAATTTTAACGGTTTTTAAAAGATTGTTGCAAAAATTTCTGTATCTTTTGTATGATACGGAGAGTATTTCATTGTCTGGTGCCAATTTTAGTTTTTGATGGAGTTTATCTCGATGTCTTATGCAACGAACCAAACCGGGAGTAATCCAAGGTTTTATGTTGGTATATTTTCGAGACGTATGTATAAATGTCGTATTTTTTGTTATTGCATCTTGTACTGATCTTATAAAATACTGTAAAGAGCAATTCGCATCGTTGGAATTAAAAACTGGTTTAAAATCTATGCTACCTATACTACTTGCGAGGGTTTTCATGTTCACTTTTGCATAGCTGCGTGTGCAGTTGTTCCTGGGCAAAGACAATTTTAGGGTCAATAGAATAGCATTGTGATCTGTTAATGATGGATTTGTTATTAATGTTATGGAGGGCTTAATTGATTTTATAACAAAATGGTCTAAGCATGAGCCACTTTGGTGAGTTGGGTGATAATAGGTTGGTAACAACCCATGAAATGCGCAAATGTTTAAGTAGTTATGTGCATGAATGTCGGTTCTTTGAGGCGCGATATTAATGTTTATATCACCTGTCAGTATAATATTCTGTAAATTTGACAGTCTTTTTAAATGTGTGTCCAGTGATTCCAAAAACAATTCAATATTTTGCGAAGGCGGCCTATAAATTGCTAATACTACTGTATTTGAATTGATTTTAATTATCAAGCAATGACTGCCCAGAAATAAAGGTTCCTCTACTGATATATTTAAATTATTTTTAGAATAAATTACTAGACCATCATTTTGATTTAAATTATTTTCTGTTTTATGTACACAATATCCATCAAGAAGTGGTAGAGCAGTTGTTTGGTTTGACAGCCAACATTCTGTTAACACTATAATGTCACAGCTAACATTGAGATTATGCAATAACACTTCAAATCCACTTATATTACGACTTATGCTGCGAATATTTTGTGTCAGCAATGTCAGCACCTTTTCACTACGCGGTATAGAATATTTACACGAATTGACATCACATATTTTTATTTCCGACACAGAAAAATTGTGTAGGTCACCTATCAATTGATTAGTCATTGTATGCAATTAATCGTATACAAGTAAAATATAATAAGATAAAATTAAGTTAGAGCGCTAACTAAGAACAATAGGAGGTGACGCTCTTAGGCGCCCTCATAGTCTATAGAGTGTATATATTTATCCTCAGCATACTTACGAGCTGGACAGTTAGGGTCACCTGTTTGATGGTCGGATTTCCGTTTAAAACGCTTGCACGTTGCACAATTAGGAGCGGCTGACTTGCTGCTACAGTCTTTGAAGGTATGGCCATGTTCACCGCAATGATTGCAAGTGGGGCTGGTTTCTCGGCAATATTTAGCGGCGTGACCGAACTGCTGGCAATTGAAGCATCTCGTGACAATCGTAAAGTCTCTGACCGGGCATGACGTCCAATTAATGAAAACCCGACCTTGGTTTATCAGTGCCTTTCTAATAGAGGGTGCTACTTCCAGTACATAGTTACAGGTAGGAAGGTTCTTCTAACCTGATTTATGACTCAACTTAACTGCGGCTAGAAAAGAATCACGAGTTGACTTCGGGAATTTGTCGGCAAGGTTTTGCTCATAAACGCAATCAAGGTCTTCCTTTTCGGTGAGGGATACGGGTACACCCACGATGGTAACTCTTGAACGACGTTTCGTTGGCTCCTCCACAGTAAGACCCGATGAGACTAGCTTTTGCGAGTTCCTTAACTTTTCAACGTCTTGCTTAGATTCCGTACTAATGAGGACGCCTCCGTTTCGGACTTTCCTCAGCCCACGTACGTGAAGCTTAAGTTCCTCCGGTGAAATAATCTTCTGTACGAGGGTTTTAGTATCGTCACTAGATTTTGATTTATCGCTGGGATAGATAGCAATACTGCTCAGGTTATTAGGACGAACAAACTTATCAGCTCCTTTCTTCACCACGTCTGCGAAAGAGGTACTGCCAACTGGTTGTAATTTGTCTTCGACTGTCGCCTTAATTTCTTTGAGTGAACCACTGAGGTCCACCTGTGTATTTAAGTGTTGTATATTGCAGTGGGCAAGGATGGTCTTTTGTTTTAAAGACTAGTATACAACGGCAATATGGGCTGTCGCACCCATAACTTTACGGCACAAACCTGATATGAGCTCTTTTCGGTTTGAGTTCATTTTTCCTTCTGCCACGACGGTGCACAACTCATTAAGGTAGGTTTCGACGGTATCCAACCACCTTTCAATCTCCGGCGTAGGCACGAATTCCTCGGGCAGATCATTCTGGATCGTTTTTTTGGGCGGTTTGGGCAGATTTTTAGCTACTGGAAGGGAGAGCGGAGTCGACGTAGACGGAGGACTTCGACTTGTCTTTTAGCTCCGGCCAAATAGCCTGGGTTTGACATTACAGTATTGTTTATGTAATTAGCTGCAGTTCATATTTGCTGATCGTTTTAATTTACACAAACTCGCGACACACTTAAGGTCAGACTGCTGACTCGACGTCGCGAAATATTAATCGTAATTATTTAATTACTTTAGACCAAGAGACAAAAACACGTCCGCATAGTCAAGAATGAACTCCGAACCCATGGATAAATCAAATAATGGGCCCGGTCGGCCATTAAATACTAAAATGCTAAGGTATCAAACATTTACGTAGCTATAAGTACGAAGTGGTTGTGCTGAGGCTAGTGATTGTGTTTGACCTAAGTCTAGTATTGTTTAAAAGTGACGAGTTCAGATCATCATCATCGTAAGGAGTGCGTAGCGATGAACAACAGTTTCTCCACTCTGTAGTAAATATGTATGACTAGAGGACGCCAGCAGCTACGCCTGCATTTTTTTTAATTTACCCGTTTTGGCCGATCCCGTGGGAATTTCGGGCAATCCCTTCTTAGTGCAGCCCTACAGTTCTCAAGGAACATTCATGCCAAATTTCGGCTTCCTGCATCCAATAGTTTTGGCTGTAGCGTGTCTGTCAGCCAGTCAGTAACGCAAGGATTTTATATATTAAGATAGTAGTATAAACGTTCCCTAAACAAAAAAAGAGTGTAACAAGAAGAAGAATTTAGGGCTCGTCTCTAATTATGAGTTATGACACATTTAGAGCCTATGAATTATTATAAGATGTTTCCTTTGGAGCTTTTACAACTTGTGCGGGGCCTTTATAAGTTGCTTTATAAGTTTCCCGATACACAAAGTGATAACATAATGTACAAGACTTACACTTAGACGTCATGTTACCTAAGTGTAGATTAATAATGGATTTCTACTTATTTCAAACTGGCTTAGAATAGAATAGAATAGAATGTTTATTTGCAAGAAACATGGTTACAGGTAGGTCTTTCAACATCATATAATAGTACAGCATGTCTCACCATAGCCGGTGTGCAAAATTACAAATTAAAAATATGGATTATTATTACATTAAAAAACAATTAATTGAAGAAGAAAGGTTAAAACAATGTCAAAATATATAAAGATACAAAAATAATTATTAAATGAATTAACATGTTGTAAACAAACAGACAAAATACAAATTACAATAAATAAAATTTCTAATTTAAAATTTCATTATATTAGGTAAGTATGTCAATTCATGTCATTACAATATTATTATTGATTATTATTACACATAAAAAAATCTTGTATGGAGTAAAAACATTTAGAAATAAGCCATTTTTTGAGTGCATACGTAAAGCGCGATAGTGGCAATTCTCTTATAGACTTAGGTATTTTGTTAAAGACCTGGATACACATGCAATAACTATTCTTTTTATAAAGGGTAGTTGACATAACTCACTTAATCATAGAGCTTATTCAATTTTCATAAGGAATCTCGAAAAGTATTTATTATACTAAAATATGAAATAATATAACTACGCAATAATACGAAAAGAGTAAAAGAATCTTGAAATTGAACTTAATAAATAGTGGCGGAATATTGTAACGTTTGCATTCAAATAATAAAGTTTTCGAAAAGACTATTGTCATCCACAATAGTTCGGATACTAAGCAAGAGAAACAGTTTTCTTTGAAGCTTGTCACACATGCGTTTATTTTTAGCCTTTTTACTTTTTATCGTAATATTACTGGGCTTTTAATAAAGATTACTTCTATTTTGTGAGCGTTTTACGTTGGAGTAACGGATAAACGAACACGCTCAAATTTCTCAACTAAGATTGTGTTTTTAAAATATTATCATTCTTAAAACGACGTCTTCTTTTTTGTAAAATTATTCATTACCTACCTTTTTTAAACTAAAAAACATAATAATATAGCAAAACGATATCACGGTATTGTAGATGTAGTGATAACAACAAGTTTAGTTTCAAAATGAATAGGATTTTCTTTTGAAAATGAATATTTCATCAAGCATTTCATGGGGCCTATTGCCATGTTTTAAGAAAACATTTTCCAATTCTGATGAAATCACAAAGGCACTAATTATGCCGTCTAGACTCTTGATTTACTTTATATATATTGTAGTGGTTACCCACGGCTTAACGTAATGCTGAGAGTTATGAGTTCGATCTTCACATGGGATAACACTTTGTATGATTGTCTCGTGTAACTTGTTGTTCCGACACTGGTTTTTCATATTCCTGGGTTTAATATTTGTAAAGACCATCTTACAAATCGATTCTTAGCGCGGGACTCACTCGCTTCAATTTTATAAAAGTGCTTTACTGCGGTGAGTTTGCATTAGATTCTAAAATCAAAAGAAAAGTTACAATTAACGCCATTCCTAGTCACTGACAAACGTGACAGGTATTTGAAACCGCAACGCAAATGTCTACAACGGAATGCAATAACTATTTCATATAATGTCCTAGAGTTGCTCCTAGTTGACTATTACTATAATATTGCATGTTTGGTGTGTCTGCAAAGTCGACAATGTTGCCCCAAACTGTTGATGCACTCAATTAAAAGTTTTCGTATATCTCGCAGTGTTTAAAACATTCTTGCGTTTACACAACTTTGATTTTAAATGGTGAAGCGGTTAAACATGCAATACAACATAAATTTGAAATGTGGATTTCCTTCTCTTCTCAGGAATATCCCAACTAGTTGGTTTAGATTTACTAGTAGATGTTTTTCAGCTGTCAAATTGATTTTATTCAAACAAGAATCGGTTCGTCTGATAACCTTAGCGTAGGCAGCATGCCTACTGAAAATTGAGATAGAATCTACAATATTTGTGCACCTGGCGTAACAGTACGGCTCTCGCCTATTCCACCAGCCATGCCTGTTATTTTTTACTACTCATACTTGCCTCTACGAGATATTATCTATGTTTATTTCGACACGAATAAACTATAACTAATTCCCCGAATAGCAGTTATATCCTTCTGAATCTCGTTGAGTTTTAAGCGAGCGCTATTTCCCTCGAGCCTGCTTGGTTATGGCCATAAATAACGTGCAAGGCCATCTGCGGCTAACATGTGTAATATCAGAAGTTCAGGCGTTATGCATGAGCACCTGTATACTGCAGTGACCTCGGGAGAGAAGCAGACGACGTATAACGTTGTTACGTGTAATATGAGTAGTATTATTATGAAACTGAGCGTCTGATAACGCGTCCAATCGCTTGGTACTTTAAGCGGTTGCCTCGCCATAGTTAACGCTGCGTCAACAGTAGCAGGTGCGGTTCCCACACGAGGTAATACTTATGGTGATCCACACGTTGTTGTTTCGAATCTAGGTCTTCTTTGTTTCCGTTGATTAAGAGTTTCTAAAGTCCGTGACATAGGATATATTCCTAAATTTAAAAAATTGAGATTTCAAAAAAATTCAACTGATTACTCTTCACCTCGAAAGGTTAACCAATTTCTGCATGGACGAATCCACGGCTACAAGTTGTATTTTATAATTAGTTTTCTTGCCTGAAAATAGGCAGGTGGGTAGAAAACGCAAAGTTTTCTACCCACCTGCCTCCTAATTGAATGTTGTATACTTGACAGTAAAGGAATCTATATTTCATTTACTGCCAAGTATACACCATTCAATACTATTATTTTCTTTAGGTTTACTACTATTAGGTTTAGGCGAATGTTACACATCGAAATTAAACTACATTTTACGGATTTTATCGCGTTATATTGCATCGTTAATTGGTGTTGCAATGGGCTCTCCAGTATTGCCTGTTGTCGCTGACATCTTCATGGAGGACTTCGAGGCGCGAATCCTGCAGACTGTCACCATTACACCGAGGTTCTACAAGTGGTGTGTAGAAGGAACTTTCACAATATTTCCAACAGATAGTGTTAATGCTTTCCTAAATCATCTTAATTCCATTAATAACCAAAAAAAAATCACGATGGAATTAGAGGCAAACAATTCTTCAGCTTTTTTACATGTAATTGTTATCAGGAATTAAAACAACTCTTTAAGCCACACAGTGTGTAGGAAAAAGACCCATACAAATAGGTACTAAAACGGTGAATCTCACCACTATCCTAAACAGTTAGCAACTGTAGGACTGTCTCTGTTTCCGAGAGCCTGAGGGATCTGTGACTAGAAACACCTGGACGCTGAGCTTCAATATGTGAGGCAAGTTCTGCAAGACAACAAGCTCCGACCACTGCACCACCGTTACAGATCCCTGAAGAAAGAAAAACCAGCCACAGTAGATAGACAACCTGCTGTCTTCCCATACATCAAGGGCATGACCGACAAAATTAACTACATCTTGAAGCGAGCTTCAATCAAAACTTACTACAAGCCGCCAACGAAGATATGTCAATTTCTACCAACAGTCATGTGTCAGTTACCCTTGCAAGAGGCCGGTGTCTACAAAATAGACTGTGAATATGGGCTCTCATACATTGGACAAACCAAGAGAAGCATAAATTGCCGACTTAAAGAACATATAGCTGACATAAAATATAAACGCTCAACAAAGTCTGCTGTGTGTGAACACGTGGAACAAGGACCCAACCACTACCGGCGATTTAATGAACCACAGATACTCGCAAAAGAACACCGTTTCTTCCAAGGATGATACGAGAGGCTATTGAAATTAAAAAGCACCCTAATTTCAATAGGGAAGACGGTTGGAATGTTCCTCCAGCTTGGGACCCTGTCATAAGGCTAATGAAACCCAAGAAGGACAAAGTCACCAGGAGACCTAAGGGCACTGTGAGCTCATTCTGTGTAAATAGTAACACCAATACTTAAAAAATGTTCGGGTACTTTGAGATAACTTATACATTCAAGAAATTAAAACAAAGATCACCTCAGTTTGCCGTGAACATGAATCCTGTAAAGAATTCGAAACGTTGGCTAGTAATAAAAATGTAGTTTCTAGATCATTCGGTTTAAATGTAATAACAAGTGAAACCAATATAACGCGATAAAAGCCGTAAGCTGTAGTTTAATTTTAGTAAAGGAACCATGGCAAACGATTCAAGAACCATTTAACACTGAGTGCGAGGAAAATGTCAATACAAAGTTTTCAAACATAATACGACAACAAACATCATGCTTTGGCACGTGTTAGCGAAAAATAATGGCATTAAATAAATGAACTAAATGTTGAAAATGGTCAGCAATAGCCTAATGGAGATAACTAACAGGCTGTCATGCAGAATTTGCAACGCGCACCACTGACTTTTCGAAAATATCTGCGTTAATTGTCGATTGCTCCGCGCTTCAAATACCACGTTAAGGCCTCGATTCTGGTTATCATGAATATACTGACTCTACTCCGTTGGTTTGCCACGGTCAAACCGCAGCTCTGTGGAAAAGCTAATATTCTGCCAAATCTGGCTAGGCTAGTAAGCACTGACCCCGAGTTTCAAGGCGACAGTCCTTCCTTAAAAGATACGATATAGGAACAGGGATTTAGTACGAAACAATAATATAATAATACTCGAAGCTCCACGAACGATGCCGGTGTTGAGTTTGTAAAACATATCTTTGATGCCTAGGAGGATTCACATGTTGCCCTAGGTGACTTCTGTGATTTGTCCAAGGCCTTTGATTGTGTAGAACATGATACATTGATCAGGAAATTACATCACTGTGGTTTAAGTAGTACTGCTCTGCAACTTCTTCCTTCATATTTGATTCAGAGAGTTGTTGTCAACGGGACGCGTTCACATGGGTCTGTAGTCAAAATGGGCGTCCCACAGGGTTCAATCCTCGGTCTTTTTTTATTTTTAGTGTATATTAATGACTTATCATACCTCGTTAATGACAAGCACGGGATAATACTGTTTGCTGATGATACCTTATTTTTATTTAAAATAAAACGTCAAAAAATTCATATGGACGATGTAAACATTGCTATCTCAAAGGTGGTTCGCTGGTTTGAGGTTAACAACCTGCTTTTAAAGAGACTTAAAACTAAATGTATTCGATTTTGGATGCATAACGTTAAACAAGTGAACACCTCAGTAAAGGTTAAGGATGATGTGTTGGATCTTGTGGATGACACGAAATTTTTAGGCATTACACAAGATATTAAGCTGCAATGGGGACCACATATTAGTAAATTGTCGAATAGACTCAGCTCTGCAGCATACGCAGTCAGGAAAATTCGCCAGATAACTGACATGGACACAGCCAGGCTTGTATATCATAGCTATTTTCATAGTATAATGTCATACGGTATTCTCTTGTGGGGAAATACTGCCGACCTTCAGACCATCTTTGTTCTGCAGAAAAGAGCTATTTGAGCAATTTATAATTTGGATTATGGGGCTTCGTTAAGGAATAAATTCAAGGAAATAAAAATAAAATATGTATTCCAAAACAAGGCCTTATACTCAAAGAAAAGTGATATCCATAATTTGAATACTAGAAATAAGAGCAAACTAGTAGTCCCGGCCACCCGGCTAGAGAAAATAAAAAAATCTTTCAAGGCCAATGTGTGCGCTTTTACAATAAAGTGCCAAGCAATATACAAAATGTCAGTTCTAATAAATTCAAAAAGGTTATAAAACGTAAGCTTTGTCAAAAAGGGTACTATTCAGTGCTAGATTATATTGAAGACGAAAATGCTTCGGATTAATTTGCTCGGTACCACAGGCTACTTATGTTTGACTATTGTTAAGTTTCATGTGAGTGTGAGTTATTGTGTCTATATTATTTAGTACTTTTATATTATTATTAAAAAAACCTTATTAATTGACAAACAGACACACCAGCTCATATACCTATGAAAAATTCAATGTGAGTTACTAAGTTTTGAATTGTATGGAATCAAGACGATGAAAAGAGTGGCCCGTGAGTTTCTTGCCTGATTCTTCTCACGAGGCTCTACTTTCTGAACAGGCATTTTTTTCAATGCTGAATTATGTTAATATGCATTTAAAGTTACTTTTTTATTTTTTATTGCATGACCTTTCTGACGTCTCCAAAAAATTTAAACATTTTTATGGAAATAAACATATTTGATTTTGGGTTCGAAACAACCCTTTGTCTGTCTGTCTTTATTTTGTACGGGGTAATCTCTGGAATGGCTGAACCGATTCAAATGAGACTCACACTGGAAGATAGAGAAGACATTTCAGCGCTACGTGTAGGCTACAATTTGACCCGGTAGGTGGCGCTGTTGTCATGATACCTATCTGTATATTATTTAATAATATACATATACCTAAAAGCAAAGGGTCAGTCGTCATGAAATCTGGAAGGTCGCCGGCCGTATAAAGGTTAGCTTTGGTAGAGAAAATTATAAAATGTAACTTTATCCGCGTGCGAAGCCGCGGGTACCAGCTAGTTTTTAAATAAACTTCAATATTGTCTTTCCCTAATACAAGATCTATAAAAAAGAATTGAAACATTGAATAAAAATAAGCATGTATTTGTCTTCTTAGCGAATACACTGAAATGTAACATTAAAGCGGTGAAAGATTTACACGATAAGCTGTTTATAAAATAAAGTTAGACAAAGGTAAGAAATAAGTGAAGAAAAGGTGTTTTATGTGACGGACAGTGTATGCAATGTACCAACTTATCGCGTCTGGTTTAGAGCAACCTCACATTGGGCGGGCGTGTTGCTAGAGCGAGTGCCGACGTGCGCTCGGTGTTCTCTCTGTAGTACAATGAATGCCGGGCACGAATCAGGGAGGTCCTGTTGTAGAGGCAAGCGGCGCAAAGCAAGTGGCGTTCTGTTGTCTCTGCCTACCCCGACGGGAAAAAGGCATGAGTATATGTATGTATGTTATATATGTATATAGGCTGCGCGCCAGATCGTAATGTTTAACAAAAGTACTCTAGACAAGGTCATCCGGTATCAATTCGGCATATGAACGCCGAACTACTCTCGCATCGGTCTTCAGTCTATCACCAACCTGCTGACTTGGAAGCTGAAGGATCTATTAACATAAATAGCCCTTAGTCGGTTAATAAATGACGGAGTTCTTAGGTAACAAACATTAAAACATACAATTGAATTGAGTATCTCACTCTCACAAAGAAATTAATAGACTAGACACTAATTAATAAGACTGAAGTTTTTATACACGCTAACATACATTCTGTTACCAGCAAAAATTACACAGTAACTCCAATTTTAAATTAAAAGCATTATAAATTTTAACTGCTCCAAATGAATGTAGCAAAAATATATTTATTCATTTAACAATAAATGACGGGAAACGAATGTGTCCCAATTTGCTTTTGTATATTCCTATTATGAATGTGCAAATGCGGTGTTACAAACTGACATTGTAGCGATCGCGATGAGAAGGTATCGACCACAGATCGTTGGTGCCGACCATCGACCACGTAATACAGTCACCACATGCGACAGACCAAGCCGGTTTATTTTTGTACCTACTCATGACATAATATGCTGCAATTTTACACTCCAATATAAACATGTACGTATTGAATATCTTGCTATAAAAATCAACTGCATATTTTGCTCTGTAAACCACAACGCAGTAACGTGCGAACGTTAACGTTTTCAACTGTGTACACTAACCTGTGAAAATAACAGCATTGATTTTGTTATTTCGCACGAATGGATGTTGCCGGTTGTAAAAAAGGTAATAATAATCAGAGATTGTACGTCGGTTTAATTTAACTTGGCCCGGTTCTTTATGTGTTGATCGTTGAGAACGAAAATAATATTTTTTAATAAAATTCTACTGAGAATATTTATTTACGAAAAGTAAATAATGTGTGCCGTTCAAATCGTCCTGTTTTTTAAACATGACATTGTATATAATAAGACGAGAACTCTAAGAATAGCATATCTTGTATTTAACTTCTGTGATAATCGCGTAAATTTTTGAGAATGGATAGATACACGGACGGGTGTCAGTTACTCTTTACGAAAACCTACATAACGGATTTTAATGCTACTTTGCAGTCACATATATGGCTTATACATGAAAAAAGCACATGGGCTAATTTTGAAACCTTTAGTAGTAGTCTCAACCCCTACATAGGCGAAGCCTTGGTTAAAAGCTAGTATATATAATTAACTAAATAGAAGATTGACACATCATTTGTGTGATTCCTACAATCAACATTGTGACCATGGAAAGGAAAAGCAGCGTTATTTGACTACGTTACATATTAGCCTCAATAGGGAAAGGCCATTTCGTTTCTTTAACATCGGAATTCTTACACCGTTATTCAAGAAAAAACAAAGCCTAACTTCAAATTGAAGACTTTGACCTACAATCAATACATAGTACAATAATTGCATTTAGATAATTTATCTTATAAATAAACACCTAAGTTCCTATACACATTTTAAATTCGAGATAAGTGATCCGTCGTCAGATAAAATGTAAATAAAACATAAAATGCACTGAGCATTGAAATAGAATAGGAGAAAAGTATAGTCCTTTCTTTTCACTGTCGCGATAAACAAGAACCAGGCCGGGCGCACTTCGCATTTTAGGTACAAACTTACAAGTACCTCGGCCGACCACGTCGACGTGGTTGGATTTAGTAGGTTGCCGCGCGCCGCTCACATTAGACGTCACGAGCGACCGCTCCGTATTCTCACGCGCCGTGTTCATACACTGTTCAAATTATAAACTTAAACACCTTTAACAACAAAAATGTATCATCAAAAGTCTAATGCAAAGTATTGCTTAATTAACTGTGTGTCGAAAGCTACTTGAAAATTTGATTTTATTTATATTACGAGAACAACTTGAAAATTTGATTTTTTGTTTGTTGAGATATCTCAACGATTCATCATTCTCTTAGCGTTATCCCAGTTTCAATCTGGGGTCCGCTTCCTAGTCTAACCGGATTTGGCTGAATATTAGCTTTTCCACAGAGCGACTGCCTGTCTGACCTCTGCAACCCGAAGGGATAGCGATATTCCATGGTTTAGACTAGTGTCAGTTTATTTAGAAGGTACTGACGCCCTGTAACGACTGTCAAAGATCTTCATGACAACCGGGACCGACGGCTTAACGTGCTCTCCGAGGCACGGGACAAGTGATAATTAACAATTCAATACGCACATAACTCCGAAAAGTCATTGGTGCGCGCCGTGGATTCGAACCCGATACCCTCTGCATGGCAGTCTGTTGGTATCTCCACTAGGCTATCGCTGCCTCAACGATTATGGTGTCAAATTAAAGATTTAGTTCAAAAACCATTTTATCTGTTTGAATCATGTAAATCGGTCCACGCGTTTAGGAAATAACTAAGAATTTGTAAACCTAGTAAAAATGTAAACGACCAGAATTTTTGTGCTTTTGTTCTACTAGCTCCAATAGTGGGATAGGATACTTATAGGATAATTATTTATTATTAGGTACGTGGTCAAGTAGGTAGATAGACGATGAATAAATATAGCAGCAGCGCCAAGTCGACAACCCTAGCGCGCCACTCCGCGCCAGACAGCGACAGCGTTATGTGTTAGAAAAGAACGGGAACTGTTAGGTTAATATCGCATTAGGCACTGAGTGCTTATGCGAGCTGAATTGAACTTTATTGCTTAGTACCAAGAGCCGTAATTTCAATAAATTGGTTTGAAAAGTGAAGCTTCTGTACGTTAGTACTATTAATTATTCTGTGCTAGAACTGAATTAACATTAAAATGGCAAAGCAGTGCAATAATCATATTGTATGAGATTTTTTATGTCCACCGACCCATACAGCAGGAATCGTGGCAAATTGCAATACAAATATAATAAAATATAAGCATACTTACTTGTATATTTATAAACCGGATCAGAGCGAGTATGACTTACGCGTTGAAGGATATGTACAAAGTAGTTTTATGTTTATTTGAGTAGCAAAGATTTTATACTTTTTGTTGAGATACTTCTTTTTTGTTTTTTTTTGACTCATGGTGGAAACCAAACAATTTACGGGCTGACCCCCCAGGCTGCGCCCCTAAAGGGGCTCAGTTTAGGGAGAGTGTGGTGACTCCCCGACGAGAAGCGCCGGGACTACCCACTAAAACCACCATGGTGTTCGTCTATCCGATCCCATTTAATGGCGGGGTCATGGGATCTACGTTAACATTACTGCCGCGACCCTGCCTGGTTGAGATACTTCCGAGAATCTATGACGAAGTGTTTAATTTGGTGGGGCTCTATTGCTGTCAAAATTTTGTTTTAATGTAACCTTATACCGATTATTGTCAAATTATAACAATTGATTGCCTAATTTTCTTAATTTTCTTGTAATTAACAAAATATTTTTGGGTTATTCCCCAAGAGCCCTGAATACGATTAATTCTATTATATATAACTTTTTATTTTTTAATATTTGCGACTCTTGCTTTTACTTTTACTACTGGCAACATATATGTATGTTTATGCCATGAAATATCCGTAATTAATCAATAATATATTTTTGATACATGAAAAATGTGCTATTTGTATTGACAAGTTTTGAAATACAGTCCATAACGCCTTGTAATTCTCATTCAATTAAAATTCAAGTCGAATAGTGCACATGTTATAGCGTTTTACTCTTTCTTAGAAAACAGTAGATTAACTAACTGAATTGATAGAATCCAAATGAGTGCCCCAACTTTCGCCACAAAATAAAAAAAATACATCAGTGTATTTTGCTCAGAATTAACTCGCTCAAAAGGATCTAACTGTTTGTATTGAATAGTGTTTGGTCAATGAAAAACGGACACTTATTTCACAAACAGTCCGAATCGGGAGTGTTCTGTGGCAGTGGCATTTCAAGGATCGCAATTGCTCTTTTTTATGGTTCTCGGTCGGCGACAATGATAAATCGGCGAGTACCGAAATATTCATCCGTCATTTGACCTATTTCACGAATGAGCACCGAAGCCTTTCATAGTAACCTCAGCTGTAACCTTAGCTTTAGTGCTTACGTTTTCTCTTGAAGACATAATATTGCGAATAGTGTGCGACACTCATGTGTCAAAAGCGGCATTTTATTTGAACGAGTTTGTTTGAATATTTAATGTTTCGTTAAACATTTTTGAATTAAATATACAAAAGTATTTGATGATTCTATGTTGGATTCAAGTCAAACCAAACTGATTTCTAAGAAATAATATTGGTTTTATAGGCATTGGATTTAAGAACGCGTTCATTTTAGTATCAGTATTGTAAAAAAGCTTTACGCATTACAGAATTGGTATACTCAGCAACACTTAATATCTTAAGGAAAATTTAAGCTGACGAAGTAAGCAATACGTCAGCTAATAAAAATGTTTTCGCATTCCACATTCAAATCACACTCAAAATTGGACGTCCCTTACAAAAATACGATTGGATTTAGAATGGTATAATCATGGCCCTTGAGGAGATTAAGTGGGCCGGTCGGATTTGAGACGGAGGTTGTAGTGAGAGAGATCCTTCGATGTGATAGAGCACGTTGGACTATTCTGCGTACGTTGACGTACAGCCTCTGGAGCTTTGGACAGATACCACGAGGTTTACCTTGCTAGATATTGGAACAATATAACACTACTTGAAATTGTGTCACTCTGGTATCAATTAATGAGATATCTATAAGCCTGATTTATGGTCTTATATTGACTTTAGTTTTAGCGTTTATGTAACTTGTATTGACTAACTTTTAGCTGTTTAGCTTTATAAGACAAAATTATATATACATACATATCGTCACGCCTTTTATCCCCGAAGGGGTAGGCAGAGGTGTATTTCTACACCCACTTTTCGCCAGATATACGTTAGTCCCACGTAATAAGGGGCGAGCCTATTGCCGTACCGGGCACATTTCCAGACTCCGTGCTGCTACTGAGGATTTCGTGACAGAAAAACCCAATAACACTGCCCGACCCAGGAATCGAACCCAGGACCTCCCGATCCCACGCGCACATTTATGCCGCGACACCAACGAGGCAGTCGCATAGGGTTTGATGTCGAGTTTTCCGTCTCTACGCAAAGATGGTATTTGCATCGTGTTATCCCTTAGTCGCCTCTTACGACACCCACGGGAAGATAGGGGGTGGTGATCCTTGTATTCTATGCCGTCAACCACACGGATAATTACGCACAGCGAAAAAATTATGTACCTATGCATTTTATAATTGGTAATTTATTTTTAGCGACAACGCCTGCACTAAGACTAAATTCTGTGTCGCGGGAGACTTCACTATTATACAAATAACGGACACAATGAACACCCAGATTCGAGACAACAATTCACGAATCACACAAAGTGTCATACGAGGATCGAATGCACAACATTCGCCGCAATGTCAAGCGGCGAGGAGGCCGCTTAAACAACTATGGCACAATTGCCAATGAGTTGAACTTCATTACAAAACTGTTGAATGAAAACAGTTGACTGCCTCCGTGGTCCAGTGGATAGCGTAGGCGACTGCTGATCGGAGGTCCCTGGTTCGATTCCCGGGTCGAGCAAAAGTGTTACTGGGTTTTCCGAATTTTCAGTAGCAGCACGGAGTCTGGTGAAGTTCCTGGTAACGTCAATAGGTTCGCCCCCTATTACGTGGGATCTAATAATTCATGGCGAAATGTGGGTGTAATATTACACCTCTGCCTACCCTTTCGTAGATATAGGCGTGAGTCTATAAAAAGAAAACATTTTATTGGTAGTGTCTGATGGTTTTATTACACTTTATAATTACAATAATCTTTTCATATTCATGCACCATAACGATATTTAATGATCTCTTTTCATAAATACTACATACATCATCTTCCCTTAACAGTCCACTGCTGGACTAGGCCTCTCCTTTGAAAGGAGGAGTTGGCCTACTATACCACGCTGGCCAAACGGGTTGGTACCTATTGGGTTTGTACCAAGTTGTCCTTCTCTTACAGTGTTGTTCTCTGCATAATATTATTGTCCCTCTGTCGGCTCTTACGACACCCATGGGATGATATGGGGTGATGACATTCTGTATTCTTAATCCATCACCACACGGACAATACTACAAGAAATAATAAAATATCAACATATTTTATAGCGTCTGTGTACGTGCCTGTAATATTCACCCGAGATATGAAAGTTGTATTTTTTAAAATTTATTAACAATAAATTACGCGATATACACCCATTACATAAATATGAGTATGTGTTCAAATTGCGAAAGTTGGCAATATTTATGATACGATAGTTATTCTATATTAACATATCAAAAGAACAAATCAAACCTAATATGCTAATAATACATTCAGAAGTTGTTCTCCTACTATATAGTCGAGGAGCTATTCCTATTTTGAGGTCAATTATCCGTCTGGCCTCAGGCTGACTACTATCCGTAAGTCGTAGTGACCGAGTCTGACCTCCACGAACTAGTCCAACTAGTTCGGATTACCACAATCTAGAGTTGGAACAATTGTTAGAAATTTTATGCTTCAGACAGGCAATTTAATGTTTTCTTCAAAGGGCAGCGTTTTCTCATGCGATGTTAGTTCAATTAACCGTTTGATCTTGACAGTTTATTCGAGTCAAAGTAATGTGAGACATGACGCGCGTTAATCAACTTAAAATAAATAATTTCAGGTACATCGTAACTGCTACGCATCACGCAAAATGTTTTAAAGACTGCTAATACAAGTTCATGACTTTGTTAAGCTATATGAGTAAATTTGAAATGAAAATGTAAACTAATTAGTATGCTCTATTTTAGATTACAATTGACCTTTGGCAAAGCGGATTTGCGAGGTTAAGCGCCTGTTTTATCCGGCTTACGGGCACGACGGATGTGCTTGCATGCATCAGAAAGAAAAACTATCGGATCAGGCTGTCATCGATAAAAAATAAACTTTCTTGGCATGGGGTAAGTGCATTTCAATAACCGATACTGATTTTAAGCATACGGATATAACATGTCACTATGAGGAATGACCGCTGCCCGAGCTGTGCATTGCGCAAGCCGCTTGGATTGAAATGTTCAAATCGGACGAAAGTCGCTTCATGAACTAAAATTGTGATAAAATTGGTTAGAGCTGTTCGGTCCCCGGGCACGAAAGCTTAAGTTTTGGGTCGCGACAGTGCTAGAATAATGACAAAAGTAAATACTGATGCGTAGTCCAGTAGTAGTGGACAAGGAAGACCGATGAAGGATTTCCTTCTATACCTACGCTGGTTAGTAGTCGTTCGAGTGCAATCACAATCTTGAGATGTTCTTAGTTCACCCTATTGTTTTTATTTATTAGACAAACAAACTATGCACTGTACTAAGGGTTGAGGGTTTTTACTCAATCAGTTGCAAACTAGAAGACTTTAAATAGATTGAAAGGAGCCGTTTTGTGCAGTTCAAGAATAGGGTAGTTTCCAGGGTCAAAATAATTACATTTTATTTAGTCCGTATTTTAGATTATAAAAAAATATTGGACACGTGTTTTTCTTTTTTCGAATAAATAAAAAATAACAAAGATATAGCCAATTAAAGTTACGTGTGACGTCATCTAGAGTGAAAAAATGCAGCACTTTGTGACGTTAATTAATTTACAAATAAAAAAATACGTATCGCTTATTTTTTAATAATCTAAAGTACGGACTTATAAATTTTTGTTTGTCAACTAGCCCATTGAAATCATTTTTGAACAATATTAATAGCGATAAGGCTACTCTTTGTTTTATGTTTGTTACATGATTCATTTTAATGTCTAAAATAGTGTTTAAAAAAGTATTAAATAAATAAATAATAGATCATCCGATTTTGTTAAGGTAGGTATGTTCGGAATTGTAAACTGTAGAGCTATTGGTCAGTACCGAACTGTATTTATTACCTACCCATTTACTTTATTTGGTACTGAGCTACGTATCACACAGCACAAACTAATATAACATGGTTTCGATCTGGCTGTTTGTATAGGTTTGTGATTTGTGTTTGGCGATATACGATAAACAAGGTACCTATGCTAGTTTATGTTGATAGTTTTGCGTATACCGTAAGCTTCTATTCAATGGTTTACGGTTTAACAAGAATACGTGGGACAGCGTCAGACCCTAGAGCTGGATTGACCCGACACTATACCGAAGATATCCCGGACGTCAGCATGCACGAGATTAGTGTGGCTCTCAAACAGCTTAAAAACAACAAGGCGCCGGGTGATGACGGAATTACGAGTGAGCTTCTGAAGGCCGGCGGTGCACCCGCTAGAGAAGCCCTCCGGAAGCTATTTAATTCCGTCATTCTCGAGGGTAAAACGCCACAGGCGTGGCACAGAGGTGTGGTGGTGCTTTTCTTTAAGAAAGGGGATAAAACCCTCTTGAAGAACTACAGACCCATCACACTTCTGAGCCACGTTTACAAGCTGTTTTCGAGGGTCATCACGAATCGTCTCGAGAGCAAGCTAGACGACCTCCAGCCTCCCGAACAAGCCGGTTTCCGTAAAGGCTATAGTACCATAGACCACATACATACGCTGCGGCAGGTTATACAGAAGTCCGAGGAGTATAACCAGTGCGCCCGGAGCACGTCGCTGGTTTATCTAGAGTGGTCGGAGGAGAGCGCGGGTGGTGGCGGCGTCAAGTAGTAGTGTGACAGTGCGCCCGGAGCACGTCGCTGGTTTATCTAGAGTGGTCGGAGGAGAGCGCGGGTGGTGGCGGCGTCAAGTAGTAGTGTGACAGTGCGCCCGGAGCACGTCGCTGGTTTATCTAGAGTGGTCGGAGGAGAGCGGGGGTGGTGGCGGCGTCAAGTAGTAGTGTGACAGTGCGCCCGGAGCACGTCGCTGGTTTATCTAGAGTGGTCGGAGGAGAGCGCGGGTGTGGCGGCGTCAAGTAGTAGTGTGACAGTGCGCCCGGAGCACGTCGCTGGTTTATCTAGAGTGGTCGGAGGAGAGCGCGGGTGGTGGCGGCGTCAAGTAGTAGTTATAGTATAAGAGTATAACCGTCAACCCCTATGCTTGGCGTTTGTGGACTATGAGAAAGCCTTCGATTCGATCGAAACCTGGGCGGTGCTACAGTCTCTCCAACGGTGCCGGATTGACTACCGATATATCGAAGTGCTGAAGTGTTTGTATGAAAACACCACTATGTCAGTCCGCCTCCAGGACCAGAGTTCGAAACCTATTCAACTCCAGCGAGGGGTGAGACAGGGGGATGTCATATCCCCGAAACTGTTTACCACTGCGCTGGAGGATGTTTTCAAGCTTCTGGACTGGAATGGACTCGGCATCAACATCAACGGCGAGTACATCACTCACCTTCGATTCGCAGACGATATCGTAGTCATGGCTAAGACCATGGAAGACCTAGGCACAATGCTCGATGGCCTCTGTAGAGTCTCCCAACAAGTAGGTCTTAAGATGAACATGGACAAGACGAAAATCATGTCGAACGTCCATGTTATACCTGCTCCTATTCAGGTTGGGAACTCTACGCTCGAAGTTGTCGACAAGTATATCTACCTGGGACAAGTAGTCCAATTAGGTAGGTCCAACTTCGAGAAGGAGGTCAATCGTCGAATCCAACTCGGTTGGGCAGTGTTCGGGAAGCTACGACATATCTTCTCGTCCGATATCCCGCAGTGTCTCAAGACGAAAGTCTTTGACCAGTGTGTGTTGCCAGTGATGACTTACGGATCAGAGACGTGGTTGCTCACTATGGGCCTTATCAGAAGGCTCAAGGTCACTCAGAGGGCGATGGAGAGAGCTATGCTTGGAGTTTCCCTGCGAGATCGAATCAGAAATGAGGAGATCCGCAGTAGAACCAAAGTCGCCGACATAGCTCTCCGGATAGCCAAGCTGAAGTGGCAGTGGGCAGGGCACATAGCTCGAAGAACCGATGGCCGTTGGGGCAGAAAGGTTCTGGAGTGGCGGCCACGTACCGGACGACGCAGCAGAGGTAGGCCCCCCGCAAGGTGGACCGACGATCTTGTCAAGATCGCGGGAGGAGGTTGGATGGGGGCGGCTCAAGACCGGTCTGTGTGGAGAACCTTGGGGGAGGCCTATGTCCAGCAGTGGACGTCGTTTGGCTGATATGATGACGTGGGACAGCCTGCGCAATGCGTGGGCTTACTAACGTCGCACATAATATCTGGGGATGGTATGGAAATAATTATTTTAAGCTTATGAGTACAAATATTAAACAGATTATTAAAACGAATGATTGTCGTTACTGTTGTAATTATTTTCTTAGCAGTGTATGGCCTAAAATTGAATATTAAAGTAAATTTTCACCTCAGCAGCTCAAACATGCCGCTTTTGCTGCGAGACAACAGTGAACAAAACGCGATTTTGATTCGACCGTGAGTAAAAGTAGCTTTTTAATTTTTCAATCTTAAGTGTCACGAATTGACATTGTTCAGCCATAAATTTGAAACATTCGAATTTTACTGTGCTCTGTCTCTTTCACATGCATATAAAAAGTGAGTGAAAAAACAAACCCCTTCGAATTCGAAATTCGATTTTGGAATTTGGCCTCAAAGAAAACACCTACGGCAACGCAAAAAAAAGAAAGATATTTGTAATAAAGAATTTGCTTTTTATATGTTATTGTTTACATGATTAATTTATTATTAGATTTTAATAAAAATAAGTCTAATGAATAGTATAAAATTAGTATTTAACCAATACATTTTTATTTAGAATTACAACAATGATAGGTACATTTGAAAACTAAACATCAGGGAAGCGGTATTAAAAAGCGATTTAAAAAAGTATCGGGAATAAAAATTTCGCTGATGCTGATACAGTAGGTATAGCGTAACGTGTTAAATTATATTAATTTATAAAATAATCTAAAAAGATGAGTGAAACTAGCGATGATGCACCAGAAGAGTTAAATCAACAAGTGATTATGCAGAATTCAATCTATTCCTGTTCATTTCTATGTCTCCTAAGTAATATGTGTTCTCACTGCTGTGGTGAAAAGTTATGTGTGCTACACGAGAGCAAAGTTTTTTGTATCTCGTGCTGTTGAGTCCCTCACCACGCTCGGGATTCTAACTTTTATTCACTCGCTACGCTCGTGAATCAATCATAGAATCCTTCGCTTGCTCGGGACTCAAAATCAGCACTTGAAACAAAAAACAACTTTGCTCTCTTGTTGCACAAATAACTATTTCCTCATACGTCTGTTACAACGTATATGTGGGGTTGTAACGGGTTCTAGAATAGAAACGCAGCAGAGGTTCTAAGCGTTTATTGCCGAGTATTGTCTCACTTCCCTTGCACGAGTCTGACCGACCAACAACACGACACTGGCCTGAACACTGAGAGCTGCAGTCTCCCACGCTTTTCCCTCCGGTAGTGTGCAGGGCAGGCTGCTCGAAGGGCTGCGCGTAGCAGGCAGATCCTCGCAGACTGTTGGTTCAGCTGTTAGCCGCCGGCGGTGTGTGTGCGCTGAGCGGGGCAGGGCCAGACTCTTCGGCAGAGGTGACGCCGAAGACGATGCAGGGAAGTGTAGCGGTCTAGGGTAGCGTAGCCCGGAGCTTTAAGGTAGACCTGGAACCTGAAGGAACGCAGCATTAGGAGAGCCACAACCAATAGAGTCAGGCAGGCGGCGTCAGCCGGCCTCAGCTAGCAGGTAGAGAGATGTGCAGTACGCTGGTTCAGTAAATGTAGTAACTTACCCACAGCTGCGACCAGAATACACGTACAACGTAGATGTAGCACAAAGTTACCTTTATACACCGGGCCCTACATCAGAGTTCGTGTCGGCGCATTACCAAATATGGGCAAAACTCACGAGCGTGGACGATGGCCTTCTTTGATTGGCCGAGCGTATGGACGGTATTATGGCACACACTCGGTAGGTACCGGACATACGTCACAGGGTAATCGTCGATAATATTATAAGCTTTCTTAAACATTTTTTTTTGTTTTCTTCTGCAATGGAATATTTACGATAAATCCTCAGCCATAACCAATCTTAACTCTACTGCCAATTAAAACATAAAATTTGGGTCACTTTAAACAATTCTTCATAAAATTTTCACAGTTATAATACTTAAAAACTTAAGGAGAAAAGTCGATTCACGTTTTTGCATTAGTACTCTTTGACTTAGGTAACGAAACTCTATACTGTGCAAGTGTGCATGGCCCAAGATTCAGTTCACCTGCACCGATTTTTGTCATTACCTATTTTCAATTATATAAAGCTTCTTTATAAGATAAAACCACTTTTGATATAGTAAAATGGACGTAGTTAAGCGAAAACGTTCCATTCCACACTAACTTCAATTTGAGATAAATGCAATTATCTGTTTTAGTGGTACACTTTTTGTTCTAACATGTGCATAATGAATGCTATAGGATTAATTGTAGAAATGTATGTTAAATATATAATGATGTATATTTTTTTCGAATATATTCAGTATAACGTGAGTAATAAAGAAAATTGGTATTGGAACATTTTTGCAAAATTGTTATTTTGTATAAAGGAGCATTCCAAATAATTTTGCATAAACGTTCCAATCCCTTATAAATATATAAATAAATAATAATTAAATCTAAAATACAAATTTTCTACAAATCTGTCATTATAAAATTAAAAGCCATGTAGCATGTATGTTTGTATTTAGTTAAAAACGTAAATTACAAATTTTAGTAAAAAAATCTTGAAGCAAAATCTATTCGTTAACATCATCATCTTGTATGTCAAAGTCAGGTTCTCTGCCAAACCCATCAATATCATCAATGATTTCATCCGAACTTTTTAAAGTACGATAAAATTGAAAACAGTCCTCAGGTATATAATATTGATACATAGATTGCAAATCAGCTAATTTTGGTGGTGCAATCGGTTTACCGTTAGGCCATAACAGACATAAATCAGATTTTCTTATTGATTGAACCTCTCTTTTGTTTTTTTGTCAATTGGCAATTCCTTAAAACCTTCTTCTAATGATGATCTCATAAAAATAGAAAACATTTTATCCTTTTCAATCTTAATTTCTTTCGTATTCAATCAATTAACTTTTATTTGTAAACTTCTTTCAGTTCATTATAATCTTTTCTATATTTTCTATGCTATAAAAATCAGTGTTCTGCATTTTATAAACCTGCAAAGGCTTCTTCTTCTTAATTTTTTTTTAAATATTCATTTACGAGTATTCTTCAGCTATATACAGACTACAGACGCTGGTGATGTTTTAGTGCAGTTTCAATTTTCAAGAAGTCTGTGTCGTTTGGTAAAAACGTGTGCCCAGATTTGAGAAATCGAAATGATATGCTTTTTAAAGTTTGATGGGAGCTTAATATTGCCTTAAGCATTAAAACAATTTTAATATTGCGGTTCTACCCACCGCAGCAGTCACTCCATAGAATAAGGTGTTCCACGAGGGCTAAAGTTTCATATCTATATTGTATTTTAAAAGGCAATATTCTACCTCCTGTGTACCTCTTCCTGCTTCACCTTCTACCCAGATATAACAATATCTAACGTCGTCAGATGCAGAGTGGAAACCACTATTATATAGCCACAATTGTCTCTTATAGAACGCGACGTTCGTGGGTGTGCGGGTTAATGGTAGTATTTTCCAAATTAAATGTTAAGCACTCAACAGTAGGTAAAACTAGGGCTTCTGGGAAATCACGTTACATTTGGTCTCTTAATTTGGATTTATCGTTAGAAATTTTTGTGGTGATCAATACTAATATTACAGATAATAATTTTCGTCATAAATTTATAAAAGGAATTTTGTTGACGGAGGTCCGTAGTTTAAATTTAAGATTTGTAAAAAGAATATTATAATGTTTTGGAATGTTAAAAAAACTAAATTAATTGTAAATATTTACTGAATAAAGTGAATAATAATTAGTTTTCTGAAACATTTCAAATACATTGGAACATTCTTACCAAGGAAATAAAGCACAAATTAATTTGCTAAAACGTACCAAACTCACTGGAACGTTGTCAGTTTGTTACCAAGGAAATAAAGCATAGATCGTCAGTTATATATATATACAATAATTATAAGTCGCAATACGTAAATGGATTTCTTTCTTGGCAACAACGGGAGGATTTATGTGGAAATCGTGATTTATAACTGGGATATGCACTTTAATTAATTAAATTTAAATGAAAATAATCTCTCTATGTCAAAAAAGTACGCTTTGTATGTACACATTGCGTGGTCCATTGTTAATTAACATATGTGTTTTGATATATGTGGTTCAACTCAAGAGCAGAATTCATTGTATCCGGAAAACAAATATGTTTCTGTTGGATAAAGGGCGTTACAGCACTTTATATGTATATTCAAAGAATTGATTTGTTATTCTGCTATAAATAACATAGCACTTTCGCAACCACACAAGATAGATTCAACGGGCGTTAGTTGTTGATTGGCTTGCTTCGAGTTTTTCAATGATCTGACCTTGGAGATGAAATCTTCGAAAAAAATTAAAACTGTCAAACGAAGGCAATATGTAGCATACATACTAAGATTGTGTGATTCGATATTTTTTATACATCCACGTTATAAAAAATATTTTATTTTTCGCATGTAAGCAGGTCTAAAGAAGTATCTTTCTTTTACTCCAAGATGGCTAATTAACGCAAGGCTGTCACAACGATGAGCTTTTAGTTGCGTACAGCGAATTAGGATAATAGAGGGTCGCCACGGTCTACTGCACTGGCCATGTGCTGCTTGACAGTCCTCAAATGTCTTTCAAGCATATTATTATGGAAAACTCATAATGTTTTCCGTCACCATTTAGCAAGCCGTAATTGAATACACACTACTGACTTCATAATTGTATGCGTAATCGTTAATTACCTGTCGCTTGTCCTGTGTCTCGGAGAGTACGGTATGCTGACAAAGGATAAGCCAGTATGCGTATCCCGGGTGCAATGACGAAAGTCTTGGATGCGGCCGGGATAGCGTTAGGACGATGATGATGAAACTCATAACTAGTACAGCATTAATAATGACAACTTATGTCTAGCAATTCTTTATGTTAAAAAAACTTCATCATCTTCTTGCCCTGGTCCCAATCTATTTGGGGTCAGCGCAGTACGTCCTTCGCTTCCATTCTTTTCTGTCGCCCGTTATCTGATCATTTACCCCTTTCAATTTCATATCCATCCTCACACAGTCCATCCATCTTTTCCTTGGCCTCCCTCTCCCTTTCCATCCCTCTACCTTCATATTCATCACTTGCTTACCTACATACATATCATCTCTTTGCATAATATGTCCATACCAAGCCAAACGACTTCCTTTCACTTTCTCGTCTATAGGCGCCACTTTCAGACTACCTCTCACGTATTCATTCCTAATCTTATCCATTCTCGTAACTCCACACATCCATCGCAACATTCTCATCTCTGCCACATGTAATCGTTTTTCATCCATCTTCTTAGTAGCCCAACACTCAGCTCCATACAATACGACAGGCCTTATAACCGCCTTATATATGCGTCCCTTGAATTTCAAAGGCATTTTAGGATCGCATATTGTGCCCGAGACCTGTCGCCATTTCATCCATCCTGAGTTGATCCTTTGCCGAACATCTCGGTCAATTTCGCCGTCGTGTTGCAGGAGTGAACCGAGGTAGCGAAAGTCGGAACATACTGGTAGGGGTATACCGCCGAGTGTAACCGGGCTTGGACTAGAGAGTCCGCCAAAGTCACAGAACATGTATTCAGTTTTGGTTCTGCTTATCCTAAGGCCTACGTTCTCCAGTCTCTGCCGCCACTCTTCCAGCTTGCTCTGCACCTCCTGTCCACTTTCTGCTACCAGGACGATGTCGTCGGCAAACAACATGCACCAGGGTGCCTCTTCCTGTATGTCCGATGATATGGCATCCATAATCAACAAGAAGAGGTAAGGACTAAGAGCCGAACCTTGGTGCAAGCCTACAGCCACATCGAATCTGGCTGTGATTCCAGCTGCGGACCGGACTTACGTGTGGCATTCAGCATACATAGCTTGGATCAACTTCAGGTACTTTTCAGGCACTCCTTTCTTCTTGAGGGCCCACCACAAGACTTCACGCGGTACCCGGTCATATGCCTTTTCGAGGTCAACGAATACCATATGCAGATTTTTATGCGCCTCCCTGTATTTTTCACAAATTTGGCGAAGTGCAAAAATGGCATCCACCGTACCTTGACCAGGCATAAAACCGAATTGGTTACGTGAAATCTCACTCTCTGCTCGCAAACGTCGCTCAATTACTCTCTCCCATACTTTCATACTATGAGGCATTAACTTTATTCCCCGATAATGGTTGCATTCTTGGACATCTGCCTTATTTTTAAAAATGGGCACTAGGTAACTGCTGCACCATTCCTTGGGTACTGTCTCCTCATGCAACATCTTATTGAAGAATAAAGTCAGCCACGCCCATCCATCCTCCCCTAACACCTTCCATGCTTCTACTGGCATTCCACTCACAGCCCGTCTTACCTCATCCTTACTTATTACATTTACTAGTCAAATATTCTTCGCCTTGTTCTCAAGCATTTTGCACCAATCATTCTCTTCATTCATTAATTTTTCAAAATATGTTCTCCATCTTTCTTTAATCCTATCATCATCCGTAAGAACGACTCCTGTTTCATCTTTCAAAAACTTGATATGGGATACATCCCTCGCCTTTATGTTAAAAAGATTGCTAAATCTAAAACATTTTTTTTTTATTTCTTACCAATTGATCCAAAGCCCTGGAATATTCAAATACCCATTTATATGTATGTACCATTAGAATAAATTATAAGTATTGAAAAAAGTACGTATTAACCAAATGACCAACAACATCAAATTCGAATAGAAATATTAGCGACCCATTACTATGAGGCATAAAATTATAATATATTGCTTTCGATTTGCGACCTTATCAATAATACCGTTATACATATATTCAGCATCTTTATTGACAAATTATTCTGGGATGATATGGAATAGATATCGGCTACGCTAAAATACGGGAGTCCATAAAATTGCTGTTATTGGCTCGTTTTTATAGACCGTCTATGTTTGCTAACCGCTAAAGATCAAAGATAAAGTATTTTGTGAGGATTCAAATTGATTTGCTTTTTACCAAAGTTTTCCAGACACTTATTTCTGCTAAATATTTGCATGACCTTTTATTTCATTACTATTTCTAAAGACGGATTTCTATGTTCAGGTATGTACTGCTACGTTCAATTAATTCATGTTTATCCATTGTCTAGTACACTAAGCAGAGCTTGTACTATACAAGCTCTGCTAAGTTTGGGACAAGATGGTGTTGTGGGAATGTGGTAGAATTTTATAGTGATTATCAATTCATTTTGTTAAAAGGGTAAAGAAATAGTTAAGAATAGTTCTAACTTTTTTTTTATGGTAATAGGCGGCAGACGAGCAGACGGATCACCTGATGGTAAGCAATTACCGCCGCCCATGGACACAAGCAACACCATAGGAGTCACAAGTGCGTTGCCGCCCCTTGGGGTTGGGAAAAGGGATAGGATAAGGAGTGGGATGAGGGAGAAGGAATAGGGGATAGGGCCTCCGGCACTCTCACTCACCGAACGAAACGCAACAGTTTAGGTACTGTTACTTTACGTCGATTTTCTGTAAGAGGAGAGCATTCATGCTGAAATCAGCAAGGCCCTACTACCGTAGAAAAACATGAATTAAATTAAAATTTACTTACAAATTAAATTTTCTGGACGTCGAAGCAGAGGCAGGCCTCCCGTAAGGTGGACCGCTGCCTCAATATCGGTCCAAATGGAGATCCTTACGAGGCCTTCCAGCAGTGGACGTATTTCAGCTGATATGATGATGATACATAATTTAGTACAACACCGATAACCAACCTGCTACTATTGCCATTGCATACTAAATTTAAACCAAGGAAGCCAAATATTGATTGTTGGTTAATCTAGATTTGAGTCAATATCAGTTTAGGCAACTCCTCCTTCACCTCCGTAACATAGAAACATTGCTGTAAAGTTGACTAACCAGGATCTTTGAAGCTCTGGCGAATAGACACTACCATAGATGTACGTGACAACGAGCATAAAGATTAGGGATGCAACGCAGCTTTCAAACTTGAGCTACATTGGCCAACAAGGCTTTCTTTTTTCTTTATGCTGCGTGCCCGGCGATATACTTATTTTACAAATAAACAAATAATATGATATTACTTTTAACAGAAAATTATATTTTTCTTGTAAAAATAAACCAAACAATTATAACAATCATACTTTCTTAAGTAAGCACTTCTAATATTCGGTTATTCTGTTAATTAACATCGACTGAGTGGATAACAAGCCGTAACATCGTCGACACAAAAGCCCACCATTAAATCGTACATACATACATACATAGACTCACGCCTGTTTCCCGGAGGGGTAGGCAGAGACTACGGAACGCTATTTGCAATGATTCTATTTTTCTTGCTTTCCATTTCCATATCTCTCTTGCTTCACTCACTCCCATCAAATTTCTCATGCATGCTCTTCGGTTAAGGAGATTTCGGTTAAGGTATAATTTCCACTAACCTTAGAAGATATCGCGCCGGAATCTCGTTCTAGAATGTGTCATGGCGGCAACGCTCCAATCGTACATTTGACTTAACGTCAAAAATTACTTGACAACTGACAGTGACACAACATAACTCGACAATTGAGAGGACTCATTCGTTTTATACTTTGCTAACAATCATTATCTACCCGCAATGAATAAGCTTTGTTACACATGATACACTTAAAACAGTGTAAATTTCCTTGAACTCAAATTTGGCAATATCATGAAGATACTTTGTGTACGTACTAGTTAATTTTGACCACGTAGCTTTAAACAGAAATAAAAATAAATCACTCAGCCCAATCGTACAGAGATTGACACGTTCGACCATGTTAACCCTTCAACTTTATAAGCACAGCTTTCGATCTACAACAACATCCGTTTATTTGTTTAGGACAACCAAAATAAATATATAACTCATCAATTTTCGATTTCTTGAAACTTTATCCTTATACCCGGTCACTTTTTCTTCCTAATTAAGTCCACATCTCTTACTTAGTACCTGCTTACTGTTATAAAAGCAAAAAAATGTGTGGATGTATGGATGTAGGGTAAATAGAGGTGGCAGTGTCCTTTTTCTGCTATGATGACAATAGGCTTGTTTCCAGCTAGTCAAATCTAACACTTTTAATGAAATGTCAAAAACGACCTTTGCTACGGCGGCACGGCGTTTGTATGGAATATGACATAGTGACGACATAGCTTTTTTGCTGTCAAGTAGAATACTTATTATCAATAAATTGTTGATATAAAATGTTAAATACAGTTTTAACATTAATTAATTAATGAAACTACTATTATTTTGACATGCTTCAATAGGTAAAAGTACTTGTATAATTTATTTCACTTGCAGGAAACTTCCCTGTTACTAAACGTTATGATTTTATTGATAAATGTTTCAGTGGTTCATTTGCCATTTGACACTACCCAATTGCTGTAGGTTCGATCCCCATTCGAGACAACACATTGCAAAATCCATAAATTTTGGGGAATTATAAAACGAGCGTATAAATTAAAAAGATGATGACTGATGAGATACTGTTTTAATAACTTGAGTGGCATGATTGATAGTGGATTGAGTGGCATGAATTTGAGTAAGCGAAAAATTAACTAAACTAACGACAAAAATAGATAAATAATAAAATCTAGAACGACCGTACTAAAAGCGGGATGTGATTAATCTGTTTCAGATATTAAACTTCCAGCCGTGCGACTAAATTACTAGGTGAGCGACTAGAAATACAGAGTGGGTGACTTCAATCTTAATATATAAAATCCTTGAGTTACTGACTGACTGACAGACACGCTACAGCCAAAACAACTGGGCGCAGGAAACTGAAATTTGGCATGTATGTTTCTTGGGGACCGTAGGGGTGCACTAAGAAGGGATTTCCCAAAATACCCACGGAATCGGTCAAAACAGATAAATTAAAAAAAATGTGCAGGCGTAGCTGCTGGCGTTCTCTAGTATTAGGATAAAGACACTCAGGCAACTTAATAGGTTATGTTAGGTTTTCTTGTGACCTTTTACCCAAAAATAGGAGCCCTGTGAAGCAGGGCTCCGTCAACTTAGCATAAAAAAGACTGAAGCGTCTTATTTATTGTTTTAATTCATTACCTACCCTTAAATAATTAAATTTCTTGGCTAATAGTATTTCTCCAAATAGTTATTTCTTAATAAAATGTTCATAAAATGTGATAGTACTCTGTTCATTATAGTATTTTTCAAAGTGGTTTTTTTCTATTCGAAATACTTAATATAGGATAAAATGCAGCTCAGTATAAATAAATCATTAGCTAAATATTGAAAAAAATGCAGGATGAAACGTTGTCACTCAAACAAATATTAGGTTGCTCAAATATTATGAAGCTTCTCATTTTGTATTTTAAGTAACTCGAATTAATCCGTGTGGTGACGGATTTAGAATACGGATTGTCTCCACCCCATATCATCCCATGGGTGTCGTAAGAGCCGACAGAGGGAGCATATTATGCAGAAAACAGCACTGTAAGAGAAGGAAAACTTGATAAAAACCCTATACCAACCCGTTTGGCCAGCCTTCAAAGGAGAGGCCTAGTCCAGCAGTGGACTGTTAAAGGCTGATGATGATGATGAATTATAGTTTATAAGTTGCTGTTCTGTTGATTTTTCATCACTCGCAGTCAGTCGCTCACTTAGTTATTCTATAACCTAAATTAATTATTTTGTCACTCTAAACTTTAATTTATAGTCACTCGTTTAAATAACTACCCATAATTTTTTGTGTCATGTCTGGGGATTGTCTGTATCTGTTGATTTATTGTTGGCTTTGTCTCCCCTTTCACAGTATATTATTTTTTTTTATTATTTATTTATAGACTCACGCCTGTATCCCCAAAGGGGTAGGCAGAGGAAAATTCATGGCGAAATGTGTGTATAATATTACAATATTATACACACATTTCACCATGAATTTTAGGTTCCACGTAATAGGGAGCGAGCCTATTGCCGTACCGGGCACATTACCAGACTCCGTGCTGCTACTGAGATTTCCTAACGGAAAACCCAATAACACTTTGCCCGACCCGGGAATCCAACCCGAGACCTCCCAATCCCACGCGCACATATATGCCACGAGACCAACGAGGCAGTCCATTATTACAGTATATTATTACATTCGTATAGCAGGAAATGCATTTAAAAACAGTTACTACAACGAAATCGTATCTGCTTAGTAAGAGGACGTCACGCAATTCACGTTATAGCTTAATATAGCCTCTCTAGTAAAATAAACACGTGTGAAAACGCCCTTAGTAAGGTTCAGAATCGCGAGGTTTTACAGAGCACCGGTCCTTAATGGAAATGAAGAGACGAGTAAAACGAATGACCCTTAGTGGTTCAACGCAGATGTAGGCCACGGTCACCCGCCTACACATTTGCATATTTCCTGGTGCTGCACATAAATCTTCTACTTTTTAGTGTACTCCGAGCTGATATTATCGCTTATATGAGGAAGTTTGTGAGTTCAAACGCTGCTTTTTAACTATATTTCTCTTTTTTTTTAATATCGAATTCTTTCACGCCGTGTGGTTGACGGCATAGAATACAAGTGTCACCACCCACTATCTTCCCGTGGGTGTCGTAAGAGGCGACTAAGGGATAACATGATGCAAATACCATCTTTGCGTAGAGACGGAAAACTCGACATCAAACCCTCTACGACTGCCTCGTTGGTCTCGCGGCATAAATGTGCGCGTGGGATCGGGAGGTCCCGGGTTCGATTCCTGGGCCGAGCAGTGTTATTGGGTTTTTCTGTCACGAAATTCTCAGTAGCAGCACGGAGTCTGGAAATGTGCCCGGTACGGCAATAGGCTCACCCCTTATTACGTGGGACTAAAGTATATCTGGCGAAAAGTGGGTGTAGAAATACACCTCTGCCTACCCCTTCGGGGATAAAAGGCGTGACGATATGTATGTATGTATGTTTCGAATTCTTTTGGCTCCAGGGTATTTTATTATGTTAATTTAACATAGAAATACTCCAGCCAAAAATTTTCCGTCTTAAACGTTTTTCTAAGTTTATAACTAGTTAACTAATAAGCAATATAAAGGCAGAGATAGCCTAGTGGACATATGAACGGACTGCCATGCAGAGGGTATCGCGTTCGAATCCACGGCACGCACCAATAACTTTTCGAAATTAAGTGCGTATTAAATTGTTAATTATCGCTAGTCCCGTGCCTCGGAAAGCACGTTAAGCCGTCGGTCAAGCTGTCATGAAGATCTTTGACAGTCGTTATGGGGAGTCAGTTCCTCTAAAGTAAACTGATACTGGTCTAAATCAAGGGATATCTCTCTCGCTCTGTGAAAAAGTTGATATTCTGTCATATCTGGTTAGACCAGTAAGCGGTGCCCGGGCTCCAGGGCGTGTAAGTCTTGGACGCAACCGGGATAACGCTAGGGCGATGATGATGAACTAATAAGCAATATATCAAAAGAGCTGCTTGCTCCCAGAACCGTATATTGAACTTTTCTAATGAATAGACTGCTTCGCACACATTCATGACCACTTAATTAACATTCACTAGTTGAAACTATCAAGCAAAGGCCACTAAAGATAATGCAAGTTCATACGGGCAACTAAATATAAACTTGCTTTTCGCTTACCAAGACTTGCTGACGATTTCCATGAGACTACACCAAAGTGTAAATAAAACACGTAGTCATTGACATAAAGCTAAATTAATAATAGCATTTTTGTAATGACATGTAGTAAATCAAAACTATGCCAACGTTTTGAATAGAATGCGATAAATCCTTTAATCAATTTTATGTTTTTTTGTTCTTAAAGTTCAATCGTACACATAAGAACAAACTTGCTTTACGGAAACAGTCAAATCGTTTGTAGAGACTAATTTTTGCAAACACAGACAATTCCCGACGATTTCAACGATAAGACTAAAATCAGTATCTATATACTGAAAACACTTTACGAACGAATCCAGTTGAGAAACTTATGTATCCTTTGAACTAACTACCCTGGCAGAGTTTACCTGAAACTAATGATCCCATATAGAGGTTTCGCAGGATTACCGGCTCCGATAAATTACTAAGCTTTAGGGTATCACTTACTTAACCTAAGGTAGTTCCTTCAACATGGATTGTTCTCCGTTATGTCACTTACAACAACAACTTTCCTATAACATTTATTTAACAACATAATGGCGATGATTCACCTTAGCATTCACTTGTAACACAACAGCGAGCATTCACCATTTTCTGTTTTGTCAAACCGAATATTTTTACAATCATTCTAGCGAACACTCTAAATTCAAATAGTCCGTAGAATATAGAAAAATATAGAAATCGCACTACAACAGCAGTTTTACACAATATATTTACTTCACTTTCACTAATGAGTTATTTCTAGAGTAAGATACATAAACAAATGACGTATCTAATAAATAAAATGCAGATTTTTATTTGTACAGGTTTAATAAATCACACAAGTGTCTGTTCCTACGATCAAATTTATTTATCAATATCGAGACATTATCACATTCTATCGATATTAATTCTGAGTAAACCAAATCTAAGGATCTATTGTAAACATTATCGATATTTATTCTGAGTTAGCTCACCACTAGTCAAGTTAAAATTAGTGACAAACTATGAAGATTCTTCCCTAGATTAAAAGCATAAGTAAAAGTGAAGTAAATATATTGGGTTTGATCGCCATTATAGCGCGAAATCTATGTATTATCTATATTCTAAGGCTCGCCCGAATTATCGTGAGAATGCTCGCTAAAACACACTCATTTGTTTTGTAACATTCGCGAAAATGCTCATTACAGGTGAATGCTCAAGTGTATCAGCGCCATAACATTACATACAAAAATGCTCCATTGAAAATAACATACTTTTAGGACAATTAATCTAATTCTTTTTTTAATTATTTCATATTATTATCATGTATGATCATTAATCGCGAAATATTATTTCGCATCTAATGATCATAATGAGATAAAATCTATTGAAAGCCTCTTACAAATACAAAATAACTTCCCACGCATAATTACAGTCTGATAAGCACAACCTAATATTGCGTAATTTGTTAAAAATAAATTTGATTACTGACTGACTAACAGACTACGCACAGTCAAAACTATTGGGCGCAAGAATGTATGTTTTTGGGAACCGTCGAAGACTTCTTCTTGCACTAAGATGGGATTTTCAGGAATTCCCACGGCTTCGGGGGAAAACAGCGAATTTAAAATAAAATTTTCTGGTGTCGCTGATGTCATCCTCTAATAGTATAAATCCTCTGTATTAAACTGGCCGTTTCATATGAACATAACGCGACCGTTAGAACTTTATTTGATACTGATCTACGATGTTACCAGTCTTCTTTTAAAGTATCAAGTTATACGCATAATACGAGAACATTTGACCTCGTAAGTACATCTACAATTCATCACACCTGATTAACATTAAATACAACAGCTTTCTTGTAAGATTGCGTGCTGACTGCAGAGAAAATAGCTGTCAATGACCTCAATGAAATGAGTTTATGTGGTTTGCTGGTGATATAAACAAGTGATTTCATGTATTACATAACAATATACCGAAGGTCTGTCCTGCCGTTAGGGACTGACTGTCAAACCCAAAACTAAGCAATAGGACAGTAAAACTACCAACGTGATCATGGCTGTGTCAAATATTACAGTAAATTTACCCCAGGGGGATACCGGCGGAGCCGGAGAATCCCCTCCTCATCCTGTATCTACAGGACGAGGCTGCTCCTCGTATTCTGGGGGGAGCAACCTTACAGCTGTAGGCGGCGACGATATTCGCCATACGTCACGCCGAAACAACCAAAACCTCAAGCGAAACTGTTCACGTCGGGGCGGAAAGTGGGCATCGGAATGTCGATTTGCGACGTTGAATGTAAGAGGAGGAATTAATGAGAAACTGCATGAAGTATACGAGTTAATGAGTGACAGAAATTTGGATGTATTTTGTGTAAATGAGACTAAACGTAAGGGGAAAGAAATACTGAGGCGCGGCCCATTCACAGAAATATGGTCAGGAGTTACCAATGACGAACATGGTAGTAAGGGCGTCGGTATTATTCTTTCAGAGCGAATGGCAGAATGCATGCGAGGGTATGAGTGCGTAAGTCCGCGCCTTTTGTGGGTCCGGATGAAAGTAGGTCTGACACCTCTATTTCTGATAGGTGTATACGCTCCGGATTCTTCCTACAGTAAGGCGGCAAGAGAGGAATTTTGGGAACAAATGAGAGAGGTTGTGTTATTGCGTAAGAGGAATGAACGTATTGTCATTCTCGGAGATTTTAGCGCAAAGGTTGGAGTGAAGCGTGATGGGTATGAAATGGTACTTGGAACGTTTGGTGATAAGAGTGTGAATGACAATGGCGTGTACTTATTAGATGTATGTGTGGAGATGGATCTGTCTGTGATGAATACGTGGTTTCAGCACAAGATGATACATATCGATGCCCCCAAACAAGAACTCGGCAATGTGCTATTATGGGTTTTATGCTGTTATGTCAAATTCGGCATCTATGGACTAGAATACCCCTTAGCAATTTTATTCAGATTTTTCCTAATGATATTTATAAAGAAATCATGACAAACATGTTTATTGTTGGCAATTTAGACAATAATATTACAGCAAAAAACCTATTATAGATCTTTACGAAAAAGTAATTTATATTTTATTTTGGTAAGTTGTGATTACTGGGTTATTGGCGTAAATAATTTTCATGAAGTCTTTGCTAAACGCGTTTATGGGGTTTAGTGTTGAAATTATTTTAAAACTAGAGGACGCCAGCAGCTACGCCTGTATTTTTTTTTAATTTACTCGTTTTGGCAGATCCCGTGGGAATTACGGGAAATCCCTTCTTAGTGCACCCCTACGGTCCTCTAGGAACATACATGGCAAATTTCAGCTTCCTGCGCCCAATAGTTTCGGCTGTAGCATGTCTGTCAGTCAGTCAGTAACGCAAGGATTTAATATATTAAGATACGTATTCCGTAATATACACAAGCAATGTTATTTAAGATTGGTATTGGCTCATTAATGTACGTAATATTTCAATACGGTCAATTTATTCCAAAAATCAATGCACCTAGCTCTTCTAGATATTATTGCTTTTGTCTAGCCGCGCAATAGTTTGCAGTTGTCTATATTTCTTTTGGTAGCTGATAGACAATAATATATATATGCCACGTCCCCAACAAGTGTCCTTGGCTATTGGCCCGGTGCGTAAAGTTTGTTTACGTACACAGTTGAATTCAGAGCGCTGGACTTGCACGCAGATATTTGCGCCACGCTCGACATTAGCTCAAAATATATGATTATACCTCAGCTAGACAAAGAGGACGAAAGCGTACGAGTACTCAAGGTGCAGCTGTATATATGGTTAATGTGCAGTTGCAACGCGCATACCACCAACGTATACTAATAAGCAAATCTTTGCATGCAGGCCCTTTGAGTTTATAGAGAAGTGGAGCTATTCCTCAGAGTTTTATATTATTTGTATCAATCCTTGTTTAGGAGGCTTACCATGACCTCTTATAGCTATTCAGTTAACGACCTAAACTCTCAGTTATGGTGTTCACGTTTCAATGTGACGCAGTTGTGAGTTCAATAGCGTTTGAACCGAAATCTTAAACCATTTATTCATTTGTCATAATATACCGTATCATGACGTGCTTCGTCAGCTTAAACAGAATTGCTTGACTGTCAAATTAACGATTCAATATAAGTTACAATTTTAGATTTTTGAGTTTTTAGATGTTTTGCTGCATTTTAAGCATTTTGAGTTAGTTGTAGGTCAATTCTTTGGGTTTTAGGGCCAACCTTTTATAATAGAGTACTAAATCGAATATATTTTTACTACCCCCATTGTGAAACTTGTTAATAGAAAAGCCAAGGACTCTGTGTAGTTTTATTCGGTTTGTGTGATAGAAATATGATAATAAAACTAGCACTCCGAGTCGTAAACAAAAGCGCCAAGCTAGAAATCAGTTGGATCCTTACATAACATTGGACAAAGCAGAATTCATCAATATATTTCGCTTCTCTAAAGTACATAATGGTCTTACTCGTATATCTTATAAGGAATTGAGACCATTGTTTAAGCAGCTTGTGACGTCCACCACTTTGAGTATTAAGCTTAAGGTAAGAAGTGTTTTATATCAAACATGCTAATAAATCGATGAAAGCGGCAATTACTTTATTGTGGTGTCCATTATAGACAGAATATAGCCTTTTTAAATACATAGTAACCTTATAAGTAAATTGTTAAAAAAATAACTTGCAATATGACTTAATAATAAGATCATTATAATTGAAATTAAACTACAGTTTACGGATTTTATCGCGTTATGTTGGTTTCACTAGTTATTACCGCCAGAAATCAATATAACACGATAAAATCCGTAAACTGTAGTTTAATTTCAATGTGTAACATTTGCGTAAACCCAATAAAATAGCATCATTATCATTATTTGTTTTAGATAGTGACTGCATATTCATTATATACGCCTGGAAAAGAGAGCAAAGACCTATTGGCAATTTGCAACTCATTATAATATGGCTCAACAGACAGTGTCAGATTTTATAGCAGAAATGACTGCGAATTTGTAGAATTCACTATCAATTAAATTGGTATTATATTTTTAACTTTTATATTGTACAGTTTTGATAATATCAACTTTTTGTAAAGTTGACATTGACTAATTAAGTTATTTTTGCTAAAACATGAAATTTACTGAACATACTTTCAACTTTGCACCAACCTTTTTATTCTTTTACTGCGTATTATTTTATTGCACATCTTGTCAGAAAATTTCCTAGCTTGCGACAATTAATTGAATCATGGGCTATAACCCTACGCTTATCTAAAAACTCCCACAAGTGATTAAGTTGGGTAGCAGTGGCTCTTTGATGGAAGGGTTCACTGTATACATATAACGAAATCACTTAAAATACCACTGCCGATTTCGTTTAGCTGCGATACCTTTGTATGAGTGAATCTATTAAATGTATCGTGATCACAATATAGTTATTTAATTTACCTATCCCATTTTAAGAAAGGTTTATGATTGTGTTTAAACTTAATTAAGCACTGAATGAAATAATTAATAAATATGAAAACATTTTTTCTTAGAATCAAATACATTCAAGATTTGTATCACTTTTTAACCTTGGAATGCTAACAAAACATACGTTCACAACTCCCAACGAGACAGTATTTGCAACGTTTTGCTAGTTAGTTTTTAAGTAAAATGTTTTATTAAGTTTTGTTACCTACTTTCTGAAGCGGGCACCAAAAATATTTCAGAAGAAGAACTAAATTGAAAAGATTGTGCAGCTCAAAGTTGATTACATGATTTGATTTATTGGATTGTTTTTATTAATACATGTTCGCGTCCAATTGAAGTGCCAAACTTCATTTTAAATATTACTTAAAATCGATATATTTTTCGTTTATTACCTTCTTGTATAACATATAAATATTTTTTTTAAGTCAGTATCAAGTGGTAACAATAACACAATTGTTCTAATGTTCCTCGTAATAAGAACGCTATTTATTTGTACCGTTTTTTAAATTATTTGATATTACCACAATAACTCCGCAAAACCATGTTGCGTATCAGCCCTTCAATATAAAATAACGCCGTAGAGGTCCGTAGTATAATGTTATGAAATATTTTATTTGATAAATTTACTGCAATAATCCCGCAAGTACTATTACCCTATTTTTATTTAGTACCTACTGTAAAATTGTAGGTATAACATTTTTGGTATTATTTAATTTCGTAAATTCCTAGGTTTTCAATAAAAGGAGTTTCATAATAATGACACAGCTATATTTGACAAAAAATTAGCTTTCGTTTAATACATCAATGACTTCAATAGTCCAACTCGTTGAAAAGATATTTGATAAAATCAGTAAATCTTTTCTTCTGTAAAATTTAGATTTTTCGATTGCCGGGTTATTGCTTGGAGGCGTCGATATGTACACGTGGCTTAAGAAGGATGGACATGTTACGTTAAGAAGCATGATAGATTTTGTGGTAGTCGATGAAAAAATGAGAATGAAAATAGTAGACACTAGGGCTTATCGTGGACCGGATATTGGCACAGACCACTATTTAGTGATATCAAGAGTTGGTGGTATGTTTAAACACTGGCGGCACAGAGCCAAAGAGTCCTATACAGAACTAGAACGTATAAAAGTGGAAAGATTGAAAGATCAGCATGCGAAAGAGATGTATAAAAAGCAATTGAGCGAACGGCTGGATAAAAGCTGGAGTGATGTAAATAAGGAAAGTATGAATGATGTATGGTTGGTATTTAAAACCAACGTAGTGAAATGTGCTGAAGATGTATGCGGTGTGACTAAAAGAAGAAGTAAGAAATGTGAGAAAGCAGACTGGTGGGATGGTGAAACTAGGAGTAAGGTTGAGGAAAAGAAGAAAACGTGGTTGAATATAATAGCAGTAGAAGCAACGAATCGAGCGAACGGTGGTATGATTGAAGATATTGTTAAAGAAATGAAGGACAAGTATAGATGTGTGAAAGCTAAAGTAAAAGAATGTATAGAGAGGAAGAAGAATGAGCAAAAGAAGAAATATGAGGATCAATTCGGCTCAAGTTTCCCAGACAATATAAAACTGTTTTGGAAACTAGTCAAAGTAGCGCGGGGCAAAAATATAAATGGATCGATGAAAGTTATTAGGAATGAAAAAGGGGAAGTCATGAATGAAGAAAAAATTATACTACAGTGCTGGAAGGACTATTTTGAGAGTTTATTTGAGAAAGACGTGAGTGAAATAGAGGAAGAAGAGATGATAGATATATATATATATATGATGGCCCTAGTGATGAAATTGAAATGGATGAAATTATGAAAGCGTTAAGTGATATGAGGTCCGGCAAGTCTGCTGGATGTGATAAGGTGACGATTGAAATGTTGAAGGCTGGCGATGGACTAATCGTAAACCTGCTGCATCGCCTTTTTAACCTGTGTTGGAAACAGGGCCAGGTCCCAGATGACTAGACGAAGGCAGTGCTTGTCCCAATTTATAAAGGAAAAGGTTCGCAGCAGGAATGTCGAAATTATCACGGGATCAGCCTTCTTAGTGTTGTAGGAAAAATGTATGCCAGAATATTGATTGACAGGGTAGTAAATGTGACTAATGAGAAGATATGGGATGTGCAAGTGGGATTTCGGAAGGGAATGGGATGTACGGATCAGGTCTTTACCTTACGCTGCGTAACCGAAAAGTGTCTGGCAAAAAACCAGAAGGTATATTGCGCGTTCATAGACCTGGAAAAGGCTTATGATAGAGTGAATAGAAAGGAATTATGGAAGGTGCAATCTATGTATGGGGTGGACAATTTTATAATTAGGGCTCTGAAATCTCTGTATAGGGGTTCCAGAGCCTGTGTCCGGATTAACGGTGCCTATACAGACTGGTTTGACATCTCTATTGGTGTCAGACAGGGGTGTGCAGCCTCGCCCTGGTTGTTCACCTTATTCATGCATAGCTGCATGAAATATATGAGGGAAATGGAATGCGGGATCGATATGGCAGGATTGCGTGCTAAGTGCCTCTTGTACGCCGATGATCAAGTCATTCTTGCGTCGTCGGCGACTGAGTTATAACAAATGATGAACTGCATGAATGAGAGCTTTGAAGCGAAAGGTATGAAATTGAATGTAAGAAAGACGAAAGTGATAGTGTTTGAGAAGGATGAAAATGTGATTGAGTGTAATATTGCGATTGGAGATAAAAACATTGAACAAGTGACAGAATTTGTATATTTGGGTAGCATGTTTACAAGAGATGGAAGATGTGAAGGAGATTTTGAAAGGAGAGTGATTGCGGGAAACTGTGTAAATGGAGCGCTGCATGCCTTTATGAACGGCCAGAATGTGCCAAAACAGGCGCGACTGGCGGTTCATAATGGAGTGCTTGTGCCCACGTTGATGTACAGTAGTGAGTGTTGGGTGTGGCAGAAAAAGCATGAAAGCAGAATTAACGCAGTTGAGATGCGGTCACTGCGTAGTATGTGTGGGGTAAGTTTGATTGATAGAATCCCGTATGCAGTAATACGAGAGCGATGTGACCTGAAAGAAGATGTCATGACAAGGATTGAGAAAGGAATGCTGAAATGGTTTGGGCACGTGGAGCAAATGAGTGAAGAAAGAATGACGCACCAAATATATGAGGCTAAAGTGTATGGGCAAGCCGGTCGCGGCCGACCTCGTAGGACATTCGTCGACCAAATTGGTGACGTTCTGAAAAACGGAAAGATTCGAAGCACCCGGAACCGGCGAGCATGTATGAACAGAGTAATGAATGTAGAGGAAGCGCGTGAGGTTTGTAAGGATAGATGCAAGTGGCGTTCCGTTGTCTCTGCCTACCCCGACGGGAAAAAGGCGTTAGTATATGTATGTATGTATGTACATAACAATATAATATAATATAATTTATGCATTGAAATGTCCTTTTTTAGATACGAGGATATTATGAAAATTTTATGTGCATGAATCGACGAATACCATGTGATATTATATAACTAGAGGCATTGGTAGTCAAGAATGTATTTAAACTATTGAGTTTAAATACATTCTCGACTACCAATGTCTCTAGTGAAAGTGTCAAAATGCTTTGTGATCCACAGCCAAAGCCGACGAGGTACGAGTTCGTAGCCAACGGAGATCGTAACTGCGACATGTAGTTATGTCGGTAGTAGCACACGGCAGCGCCGTATTCCTATTGGTTCTGAAGTACTGTTCATGTTTTTACACCTCGCTACGACACGCGCCGTAGACGATGTATCGCTAGCTACGAAAGGTTTGATAAAAATACATGGACAGGAGTGTCGCGGCTACACGTCGCGTGCAGCTGCGGTCTGCAATCGACCTCGAACTTGAACCTTTATGATCTCATGAATCGGTTACTGGACTATGTTTGTATGAAAGGGATTTCTACCTTCGCATATAATTTTCCAATTTGCATTATTTCGTTTAACAAAAAAGTGTTGTCATAAAAAGTATAAAGCACACCAGCGAGTACTTTTTTCTAAACATCTTTTCTATGAATAAGCGTCCGATGTAATGTGTGGGAGGTCACATTGTAATATTCTACCTCATAATACCGACTTGTTAGTGCCCCTATATGGCTTCCGAGAAAAGGTAAATGGCTTTATCATCGCCTCTAGAATATTAAATAGAAATGTTTGACTATTTTACTCAAAGATCTACGTCCTAGGCTGAAGTGCAGCTATTCATTTTTAATATTCTTATCATCCTTTCCGAAGTAGAAAATAACCTTCCAGCCATGCAATTTTTTAAAATAATTTTGCCGTAATAAGAAAAAGTTTAATAACCTTCTGAGTAGGTATAATGTAGGTTAAGAAAAGTGTAAGTAAATACATATACAATATACTGATTCTAAAACATATTTTTTTTAAATAGATACGAAAGAGCATTTGTCACAAAAAGCAGATTACCATGTATTATTTCCCTAATAAAGTCAATATGTAAAAATACTATTAAACATCTCACATTACTATGATCAATATTTGATAAGAGACATTATATAGATCCATATGTTTGTGTGTTAACTATGAATAAAGCGATAATTAAGTAAAACACACACTATTATGTGCAAGTAAATCACGTAACAGTGCCACTCTCGTATAAAAAAATTAATAAGATTATCCCTAATTTTTTTTCTTTTGGCGAGTAAGTGCAGTCTTGAGAGCGCAATCTGCGTATATCGTATAAAAAACATTTTTTCAAATCCCAACAATAAATATCTTGTCTTTTTAGTCTTACTGACAATTTCGTCTGCCTATAGACATTCAATTGGGACCAATGAAGCTATGTGATGAAGATTAAATATCTGTTATAATAAATCAAAATTCATTTTCAAATGCAAAATGTCGCTTTAACGAAACGTATCACAATTCAGTAACATTTTATCCTAGAAAGATTCTCGTATTGTTTGTCACGTATTATATTACTCAAAACTAGAATAAGACGCTGTTTGACATCGTTCGCCAACCGTTCCATGTTTGGCGTACTGGCTTTGGTATTATAAAAAGAAAGATGGCTCGTAAAAGGCAGCTATACAAAAACTACGAGGTACGAGCTTAAATTGCAAAATGAACAATTGATGTTTATTGCGATGTTAGTCCAAAACAAGCCTCATAATGATAGAGAGTTAGGTATTGTATACGGTAATATCACAATTTAATATAGAAAGCTCCATTTAGTTCTAGTGTTACACCAGTGTAATAAACGTAATAAGTAATTACAGAAAATTTAATAGGTATTATCAAGAATAATTATGCATATCAAAATGCCTCACCGTCGACCTGTGTGCATTCAAGTCTTTTCCCGGATACAGACGTGGCAGAGTCATGTCATGACAGATATAAAGCTGCGTCATGACTTGTTAGACTAGAAATGCACATTGTAAGTATGCGGTATATTTTCGATGCACCTTTACCAAACGGTATTTTAAAATCTTAAAGACTAATCTCAATAAAGTGTTAAGCGCTTGACAGTAATTGTATATTATATTGTATATAATTGCACGACAGAAAATTCACTACACGTTCTATCATACACACACACACATACACATACACATACACACACACACACACACACACACACACACACACACACACACACACACACACAAACACACACACACACACACACACACACACATTATTATATATTTTATCTTTACTATTACTAGATTAGCATTTGCACATCCCTCACATAATAATACAATCAGACTACTTATCAAGCAGAAACGACAGCGTATCTGCTTTAATAAATTGGGATTTAATTCGCAACAGAAAAGGGAGACGCTTTGGGTAGTTGTGATGTTATACTTTATTGGAGCTACACGATCTGGGACGGAGATTGTCCAAACATATTATGAGGAGTAAGCTAAGCAAATAAACATGTTAAAATCCTGTAAAACGGTCATTCACTTAAAACATATGAGAGGGAGCGACGAGGGGATCAAGATCCCCTCTTTGTTTTTGAGAATTGAATAAAGTACTGATGGGCCTAAATATACAATCCACACACCATTCTATGTAGCTAGAGATAAAGCGCCGGCAATTAAGTTCAGATATACATTGAGCGTAATAATGCATTATAATTTTGATAAGTTACACCAGGTTTGCTATAGCTGCAGCTCAAATCCGTATTGGCACACTCATACTCTTGGCCTCTTGCCCAACCCAAAGGTCAATAGATCAGACTAACTGACGGATTTAACGGATTGCATGTGAATACAATCCGTTAAATCCGGACAGCAATGTGGATGGATTGATACATAAGATACCTCTTTAATAAAAATTAGGCAGTGGTTGTGATACTAGTCATGAGACCGAAAACTCTGCATCAAACCCTATAGCAGTCCTTCTGACATGCGTAGGTAAATCCTCCAACTAATTCACATTCCTATTGCGACGCTAATGGCCAGCTGTGGACTGCGAGAGGAATTATTTTTATTTACATTTAAGCTTATCTCATAGAGTTTGAAGGTTTCAAGGTATGTAGGGCAGGAATCAAAGTGTATGTTTATGTAATACATTGCTAATTTAAAAATATATATATTTTAAATAAAATGAATTTTGTTAAACAAATATAATCAGAAATGTCATCGCAGGTATCTCTAAAAACACACACTGCGCCCATTTCCTTCTAAACCAAGCAAACTTCCCTCCAATATTAAATTGTTCGTTAAAATAATTCAGTACAATTTCATAAGCTGAGAAATATCGACCGAATACGTGAAGGCGTCCTCATTTCGCGCCGCCTTCTGTGCTATGCAGATCTATAACATATCGAGAGCATCCTCACTTATGCTTCTCTAATAAACTTCTTCCACAGTACTGTTATTATGAACATGGCCAAACATTTCCTGAGGCAGCTTTAAGCGACCATAAAACTTAAATAGGCAAACACTATTACGATAAAGGTCCATTTCCGTCTCATCTCAACTTTTATGTGAATACCCGGTACACGCACATATCCATTTACCAGTTTTATGGCTGAAACTCCTTTTTCGTCCAACAGTATTTCACTTATTTCCATCATGTCAAAGTATGCCTCGGAATTATCGAACTGATCCTGTCGCACAAACAACTGCTGCCAAACACCCGGATCGTACTTTCAAATTCCAAAAGTTCCATAAGTTAAATCCGGTTCCGATCTGACATAAAATACAAATGTCTTTATATTATGGAAAGAAATTGATTGCATTTGGAAAAGTAATTAAATGTAAAAGCTATGTCATTAGTCCCTTCACTTTATTGAACGCTGGCCAGGATTTCATAAAATCCCTTTACGACAGACCCCAGCTAGGGAGCGCCTAGTAAAATTTACCTTCTGAGGTTTAATGATACTACTTGGAGGGAATTATGAGCATGTTGTCCCTTTAGCTAATTTGATGATCCTAGCAACGTATTTTTGTCGAGAATAAAATACATACCAAAAATGATTGTATGCCTGTTTTGTTTTCGAGTTATTTTGTTGCAAAATTAAAAGATAACATTGCGAAGTTAGACAGTGTAGCGCTTCCGAGATATTCCAAAAGGAATGCAACCAACGAATATTTGTTTCCTTTTCGCCGGCTTTCGGTGCCTTACGTAATGATTGTAGCTTGTAAAGCCGTTGGTGTTTAAAAGAGTGGAAGATATGAAACGACGTCTACAACTTTGTTACGTGTTAAACGTTGTGGGTAAACGCGGATCGTTTTTTAACCCATTTTTGCATTTATGTTTTGGTGGGCAAACATTTTATTGACCTCTGCGTTATTTTCTGTTGTACGTAATCTATTCTTGGGTACATACGTTTATATAACATAATTATATTATAATATATTATTATAATATAGAAAGAGTACAAAATTGCTACGGGAAGAGTGTCTTCGGGTATAATATTACTGTTATGTAAAAAGTTTCTAAAATAAATCTCCAAAGCAAATAACTTAACCCATTGAAATAATATCTTAAAGCTACGAAATATCCCCTCTGTTATAGATAATGGTATGCAACCGAAGAGACTGAGAGGCCACTACGGAGAGTCTCGCCACTGAGTTTATCTTGTTAAATTTTCATTGATATAAATAGGTGTGCTGGTGTTCGTGTCATAAACTTGTCCATTCGTTATGCGATGTTTTCGCCTCTCAATCAACCTATCACGAGCTGCTTTAGTCTTGAGAGTGATCACGACTGGTAGAGGTTTATTGGAATCAGGATTTTCTCGTCCTACCCTCTCTGCGTATTCAATCTGACCGGGGTCCAAGTCCAACTTTTTGGCCACCTGAGTAACCACTAATGCAGCCGCTTCGTTTTCTTTACGCTCTAATCCTGATAACTCCACCTTTCTTATTTTCTTCTCCGCAGATAGTTGAAATTCGTACAGCTTATCATATATCTCCGAGATGAAGTCAACCAGGTCAGCCAGCTCGCCCAATTTCTTTGCTACCTTGTTTAGTACCTCCATCTTTTTATTCATATCCACCAGCGTAGTGACAAAATTGTGCTCCTTAGTACTAGGCGACAAGGGTAGGGTACCGAGCAAACACGTCATGACGTTACAGTCTTCACATTTCTCATTTTTAAACGTTTTTTTCGAAACGCACTTTTTATGGAAAACTGATTCACACGGTCCTTTGCATTTCGCTATTTCATCTTTAGCTATTGATACAAATTTACTCTACTTCTTACATTGCACCGTCATTTATAACTGTATTACAATTCACCGTTCGTATACTTTTCACTACTAGTTTCGCGTAGGTATTTCAATATTAATTGCTCGAGATACGACCACACGCCAAGCGCACGCAAGATCATGAGTTGTCTAGCGTAAGTGACCAACTATCCTTATCACTGAAATAATCATTAATAGTATAATAAATTAAAAACCTTTCTTAATAAGGCAGTCTTTTATTTTAGCTTTAAATGTACTAAATGGTAATTCTAAAAGACTAATTGGTATTCTATTGTATATACGGATACCTAGCCCTACAAAAGAATTATTAACTTTATGTAAACGATGATAAGGGGCATATAACCTATGCCTGTTTCGAGTATTTATATTATGAATATCGCTTTTTGTGGTAAATAAACCTGTATTTTGCCTAATGTACAAAATATTAGCAAATAAAAATTGCGAGGCTACTGTAAGAATTCCTATAGACTTAAAGCGTACCCTAAGAGTATCCTTTGCAACATGTATATTGTACATGTACATTATATTTGCAACATGTATAAGGCTTGTTAAGAAAATTTGACACAACCCATTTTCCAATCATTACATACAACGGCACGGCCATAGATTGGTACCCGGTTGTTAAAAATCTAGGGCTGCATATGGATGCCACCCTTAATTGGCGAACTCAAGTGACCCAGGTGAGTCAAAAGGTCACCGGCACCCTACGGACTCTTTACCGCCTCAAGAACTTGCTGCCATCCAAGACCAAGACAATGCTTGTGCAGACTTTGATTTTCCCGTTAATCGACTATGGTGATGTATGCTACTATGACCTGAATGCAGATCTTCTCAACAAACTCGACCGTCTTCTCAATAACTGCATTCGATTCGTTTTCAATCTTCGCAAGTATGACCATGTGTCTGCTTACCGTTCCCAATTGAAATGGCTTCCTATCCGTCATCGTCGCAGTTTGCGTGCTCTCACTACCCTCTTTTCTATTCTTATGTCTCCTTCATCCCCAAATTATTTAACCTGTCATTTTCAATATCTGTGTTCCAACCATGACCGCAATTTGCGATCGTCTAATAATCTTCTTCTTACTGTCCCTTCTCATAACACATCTCTTATTCACTCTTCCTTTCTCGTTCAGTCCACTCTCCTCTGGAATGCCCTCCCTCTAGAAATCAGGACGTGCAAAACGAAGTACAAATTTAAGGCGAAGGTAAAGGAGCTTTTGTTGGCAAGACCAGCGGATGTGCCATAGGATATGTATCTTCATTTCTACTCACATTATTACTTTGCTATTGTATGTACCTACTGTATTGTATTTGTGTATGGCTTTACGTATTCTTCCTTTAATTCTTATATGTATATATTGTTTATTATGTATCGTATATATCGTATTTAGGTAGTATAATTATATGTGTATATATTTATTTATATATGTATGTATAGTGTATACATGTATATTTATTTAAGAATTATATTATATTATTATACCTATATTATAATTATAGTAAGTATTTAATACACCTACTACGTTTCTCAGCACCGCTCAAAGGTAGACTGGCGGATAATGCCCAAGGCATTAAGTCAACCTGTACACAGTTCAGTGTATAAATAAATAAATAAATAAATATATTGCTCGTACCGCTCTTTTCTGTAGAACGAAGATATTCTGAATATCCACAGCTTTGCCCCATAACAAAATGCCGTAGTACATAACACTGTGAAAATAGCTAAAATATACTAAACGAGCCGTGTCGATGTCAGTAAGTTGCCTAACTTTTCTGATGTAATACGCAGCAGAGCTGAGCTTTCCTGCAAGACATGCTATATGTGCACCCCATTGTAACTTATTATCTAATATAATATATAGGAACACTGTAAAGTCTACTGTGTCAAGTTCCTCCCTATCTATCATAATATTAGGTCCCAGTTGTCTAACGTTAGGTAAAGCAAATCTAACGCGTTTAGTTTACCTAGAATTAAGTACTAGGTTGTTAGCTGTAAACCATTGTGTTACTTGTAATAGTGCATTATTTACATCATCAAATTGATTTCTATTCCTATCTACTGTAACGTATGTCCGGTACCTACCGAGTATGCGTCATAATACCGTCCATGCGCTCGGCCAATCAGAGAAGGCCATCGTCCGTGCTCGTGAAGTCTGACCATATATGGTAATGTACCGACACCAAGTCTGACGGAGAGCTCCGGTATATAAAGGGACCGACAGAGAGGCCGTCACCGCCACTATATCATACTGACCTACTAACGCTACTCTATCCGTATCCGTATACGTCGTACGTGTATCCTGGTCGCAGCTGTGGGTAAGTTACTACATTTACTGCACTAGCGTACTGCCCATCTCTCTACCTGCTAGCTGAGGCCGCCTGACGCCGCCTGCCTGACTCTATTGGTTGTGGCTCTCCTAATGCTGCTTTCCTTCAGGTTCCAGGTCCACCTTGAAGCTCCGGGCTACGCTACCCTAGATTTCTACACTTCCAAGCACCGTCCTCGACGTCATCTCTGCCAACGAGTCTGGCCCTGCCCTGCTCATCGCACACACACCGCCGGCGCCTGCCAGCTGAAGCCAACAGTCTGCAAGGATCTGCCCTCTACGCGCAGCCCTTCGAGCAGCCTACCCTACACACTACCGGAGGGAACAGCGTGGGAGACTGCAGCCCTCAGTGTTCAGGCCAGTGTCGTGTTGTTGGTCGGTCATACTCATGCATGGGAAGTGAGACAATACTCGGCAATAAACGCATAGAACCTCTGCTGCGTTTTAATTCTAAAGCCCGCTACACTACTTTCAAAATAAGTGACGTATCATCTGCAAAAAGTACGACATCACAGATGTTTTTTTAAATAAAACGGTAAGTCATTAATATATACAAGAAATAAAAAAGGACCCAAAATTGAGCCTTGTGGAACGCCTAACTTTATTAAATAATTTAGAGGATGTAGTCCCATTTACATCGACACACTAAAATCTCTACCACAGGTACGAATCGACAACACTAAGTGCGGTTTTCTCTACGCCGTAGTGGCGGAGCTTACGCAGTAGTGTGTCGTGCTGAACGCAGTCAAATGCTTTAGATAGGTCACAGAATACTCCGATAGCATTCTTTGATGACTCCCAAGCACTATAAACGTGTTTTACAAGAGCAACGCCCGCATCAGTAGTGGATCTACCTTTAGTAAACCCGTATTGATCTTTGTGAAGCAGACTATTTAAATTGAAGTGGCTTAATAGCTGCTTTAAAATAATATTTTCAAATATTTTACTAAATGCCGGCAAGATCAATATGGGCCTAAAACTATTAATTTAATTGTTACTGCCAGATTTGAATAAAGGTATGATTTTACTTAATTTCATCAAATCCGAAAATACGCCTAGGTCAAAGCGTTGATTAAAAATTATAGATAGGTAAGGCGCAACAGTCTCAACTATAGTACCTAAAATTTTGATTGAAATGCCCCAAAAGTCGCCGGTATTTTTTATGTACTAGCATGTGCAAAATACGACGAAATCCACTCACCCGTATTCTGTAATGTCTTATAACCAGTACGTGATGCGAAATTCTTTTTCCTCAAATCAAGCTGGAAAACACCACACCACAAAATGTTTTATAAATCTTCTGATAAAATATTCCTGATAAAATTCGATTTATCTGCCACACGTTTGGGTCGATGCTAGTAAGCTTTACAGATAAATCTTAAAATTTACATATTAGGCATGTAGGCTTACTGTGATTGTATTGCTTGCTTCCTTAGTACGGCAGTTTAGAGACGTGGACATCGCAACCGTTTGGATGATTTTATTTGTCAAATGGTTATTACGTGCACAATTTGACCTCTTATTATGGAAATGCGTGAAAAGTAGGTGACAATTATAGATAGAAATATCTAGTTGATCGTATAACGGAATACGCAATCCAGTTCCAAAATTTATTTAAGGAGAAATGTGTTATATAACTCCAAGGAAGAGATTACGAAACGCTCCATCGTGATGGACGAATCGGACGACATTTCAGCCTACTTTACTATGCAATTTATTGAATAAGCTCATTCGAGAAAGCGTTTAAACAAAGCGAAATACATTTTTGCACATACATCGTTGGTCGTCGTCACCAAAGGCAATAAAAAATCGTGTGCATTAAGACCACGCATTTAAGTAAATGAAACAACGGGGTATTCATTCATAATTTCATATATAGTTGACAGTCAAATTATAATTGAAATAATTGTACGTACTAAAATTTCTAAGTGCCTGCACATGTTGTATAATATACGATACATTAGACACATAGAGTGATGGCCCGTAGACATCGAAGCGCAGCGATGAGTCGCGACAATGCAACGCAAAATCTAGCGAAGTGTTGTGACATCGCGTCATAAAGCATGGTGCCTCGCGTCTTAGACTAAAGAGTGATGTAACAGTGCACACGTAGTTGAAGAGCAAGCTTAAGTTAAATACTAGAGAAGTTGATAAACCTATACAGATAGGATATGATATAATTATTGGGCTGTGTGTCGTTGAATTTGTCAAAAATAAATTTCTCAATTGCAATGCACGAAAGAGCGCATTAATTACCTCTGACAGCACAGTGGCTGCTCAAATCCTGGCAGACCTACTTAATTATAGGCAGAATAATGTAACAGGTTTATGTTACATTATTCTGCCTACTCTCATAGGTTTCTATGTGAGTAACAACAGGCGATTCTAGATATAAGCAGGAATAACTCTAACCTTCTATCTCCTCGTGTACATAGCTGCACGCATCGTCGTTTGCTATTTTAAACGAGAACACTTCGTCCGTTCTAAGAAGTAATGCATTCAAGTGTGACAACATATCGTCAGTACACTAAATATGCGTGGCACGATTCATATCACAACATTTTGTCTCGTGACCACGTCGTCGGTTTTTGCGTTGCGATGTCGCATCACTTTGATGTGTGTTGAACCCAGTATGTCATACAGCGTCATTAATCATGTAACACGAGTTTAGCCGACTATGAACTGCAGATACGATGTATTGCGGAGCATCGCGGTCGTTCCACCGCTGTCAACTCGGCGGCGAAACGTTGCAAGCTAATCTAGCCTTCAATCTTTGTACGATATTCTATAGATATTCGAAAAAGGACACCTGTCTTTTGAGAATGATGAATTTGATAGGTTACCTTCGTCGTCTAGTGACGTAAGCGTGGGCGTGCACGCAAATATTGATCGTCAGGTTCTAGTTCTGGGAACGGTCTCAAGTTCTGGGTTGGTCTAAGTGATATTGAGGTTTTCTACCATGAAGATAAGTAATCTGTGCTAGGGAGATAATTCAATTGACTTTCATCCAATTCCGAAAGAGACCCATTAAGTGGGCTAAATCTAGAAGTGTCTCATACACTTCTGTTTCACCTATTCTCACATAATATTTACATCGTTATACGTTTATATGAAAATGAAATTCAAAACTAAAAGTTTCTTCTTTCGCAACATTTCATACTTAAATGGTTTTTCACACACACTTAACTTTTCATTATTCAGTATTTCAAGTGTTAGCGAAGAGAAATAAACATATTTTTGGATGTGAATTCAGAATATTCTGATCCATAATGTGTTATAATGTTGAGTGATTTCGTTCTTGTCCACTGACAGGAATTTTTGGGTAATGGAGCATTCTCTGATGGAAACATATGTCGACACTTAAAAGATAATGCGCTTTCGTCAAACTACGTTATTCGGTGAATTCATTTAAGGGATATTCACTATAGTGCGGTATCCATATAATTTTTAACATCGGACTATCATTTATAGCGTGGCTTTCCAAATGCGGCTTTTTTAATTTTGTTAATATATGGTTATGGTACTTGGCATGGTACAGTTTTGGTAGAGTTCCGCTCAAAGTATACATGTTATTAATTTGCTATGTAGTAAATTACGTAAATGTGTATTATCATTATTTCAAATTGTTAACAATATACCCAATTTCGCCTTAAGTAAGTTTTTTATCATTATCCGGATATACGATGTAGGATCATATCTAAATATTCGTATGCAAAGTGACTTGCAGTTTTTATATTTCGTGTTATTTTCGAGTAAGTAGTGAGTTTGGGTTTTACAGTAGCGCATTTAGTGTCGCGTGCGGACTATTTACCCTAATCGCAGTACTTCGTAGTTGTTTCGCGTAGACGCGTGTGAGATGTGTCTTTGTGTAAGATATGTTACAGGCTTCTGAGCGAGCGGATTGTAATTTTTTTTTAATGTGCTCATTGTAATTTTATTGCTACTTTCTATAACTAATATTGTGACCCTCATATTTCACGTAAAGTAAATTTATACCAGTGGCTAAAAAGCTTGCAAGAAAATAAAACAAGAATAAAAGCGACGAAGACAAGGAAATTTCCGTGTCGAGATTCATTCCTTTCTTTCTTTTATAGTCCGACCACTTCCTTATACATCGCAGTGGCGGACTGAACATGCACTCATCAAATATTGTCGGCTGTTTGCCAAAATGCGTTGGCGCCGTTTCGGAGACACCGTCATTCTACGCAAGCTGCGGAAACACAGCTTTGTGCCAGTCATTCACACCCATAAAAATGATGTTAAATAATTTTTGAATCTGGATGACAATGAACTCTACCGTGTTGCCCATTAAGAATGCTTAAATAGCCATAGGTAGAGTGGAACAATGCAATTTGTGCATTGTATGTGTTATGCATAATGCACAGCAAATAAAAAGATAATTTCGTAGTATAGAATTGCTATAACATTTTGTGGCAAGAATTTGTTGTAAAACTATGCTAGTTACTATTTTATGAAATAAATATAAATTTTAACAATCCACTAAACGTTTAGTTTAATTGGGTAAGTTCAGAATAGTCAGGGCCCTTTCAAACTCTTAAAGTTACAGTAGTTAGTAATTTGCTAAGTTAGTATCATTAAGTTCCACGAAAGAAGTTCGACTCGGGTGTTTTTTTTTGGTAGCTACGCTGATTGCCACGTTAAACTAGTTCGTTTTTTTTGCGGCAAAAATACTATTCTCTGTACGATTGCACTCTATAGTAGTTTGATTGTCGATTGGAAAAAGAAAACTATGAGAATACAGTGACAATTGGTTAGTAAAAGTTAGTTTTACGCTTTCTTTCTCGTGGGTTAATACTAACTCGTATAAAACATGCTGCTAAAGTTAATATATATCTATATGTGCCTTGGCGAGTAGGATCTATATATTTAGCGGCATGTCTTTAAAATGCGCTAGCACGCACATCCGCAGTATTAATGAGTCGTCTGCTTGGTTTATGGATAAAATTCTAACAATAGAATCGAGTCTCGAGCGGTTGTTAATCGTAGACAAAACTAGGAGTAGTTGAAGAGATTGTTAAATTCAAAAAGCAATTGTGAAAGCTTCTCAAACAATGAGCGCCTATACGGAATGAGGTTTGGTTTTCTTTCGAATCCATTCTGCAGTCGAATGCGGGGTGAGGACGGGTGGGTGTCGCGATTGCCTTTTGTAAGGGGCAATCGTCGTTGCCTTAAACGTTCTCCCTAGTCAGAGAGTAGAGGGGGACCTCGGAGGCAAGAGGCGGAGGGGCAGCTGCTTTGTGTGTCCGTGGCTTTATCTCCGACCAGCCGCAAACACAGTGTACAACACCGGCCCCGGCCTTCGCTAAACCGATTGCATTAACTCCACTAAGAATTAACCACTCCGCGACGTGGATTCACAAAAGACATCGCAACTAACTAAAAGTTTGTTTTAATTTCCCTCGAGAATACGACTTAATTTAATTCGAATCACTCATTGTTAAGAGCAAAGATAAACAGGAAACGAATGAATCGAGTTTTGAGAATTATGATTGTTTATTACAAATGTTTTGAGATTTAATCAAAATAAACTTTACGTCTTTCTAAAGGTTTTGTAAACGTGTATTTCGCGCGTTGGTTTACGTTTCGTTACAAATGACATAAGATAGTATACAACCTGACATTTATTCAATTAAAATCTAGATACAAACTACGATCCTGCTTTAGAGAAGTTTTTGGTATAAGATTAGTCAAAGTCAATATGCGTTTTAAGTAGAAACATATTTTGTAATCAAACCGATGGACATGTCATATTTTTTAGTAATTTCCGAAGCAGAAGACAGCTTTTATTTGTTGATATTGACCTTTTTAACGTACATCTACTTTAAAAAAGTCAATTTCCCTACAAACATAAACTTACTTAATGTCAGAGTCGATCCATGAATTCAGTAAGTAGTTAAAATTCTTCGTGAAAATAAAATTTTTGGAACCTATTATTATGGTCACGTAAAAATATTTAAAGCTACGTCATCTTTATTCATTAATTACTTTTGAAATATTCAACTTGAATCAGGTGCTTTAGTCAAGAAAGGATCAAAAACACTTACTCATTTATAATATTAATTCGAATTGGCAGTTTTTATTACAAACATGCTGCTACAAAAGTTGAAATCTAACATCAGAAGACTATATTTTCCTACATTCAACTTCTTGACACATGTACAACATAGAAATTATAAAATTTCTTAGATAAATTTACTTATAAGGACAAATAGGTCTCTCTATTACAAATATACCCACGCCCACTCCTAATGAAAGTGAGCAATATTGGTTCATGTTTCGCCATCTTATTTGTTTTAGTATAATGTGTTATCTGTTAAGGACTTACGAAATTGGTACGAATTTTATCATGACTAGGGCATGCGCTTGAAGTGCCATATAAGCTGCCCGCGATCTTAATAATACTTCCCTTGTACAAATCCCGCACACGAGGCGGGTGGAGCCAAATCTCAATACATATAATGCTTTTGTCCCGGACGTAGCGATACGACGTCTAGGGGTGAAACGAAAACTTAATAAACGATATCGATTGCTTATCACCCTGCGCAAATCGTATCAGCACGAATCAGTCGACTGAAATATAAGGTTCGAACGAATGAACCCGCAATCTTGGTGAGTGCAGCTTTCATCCGCTTTAGCATTACTAACTCAAAGCAAAAAGAAGAATGTGGTATGAAACTAGTTTGGTTTATGTGTATCTACTGAGTTTTTTCAAAGATGAAATTGAATGCGAATAGTTCTATATAGACAATGGCACGGTAATAATATCTAACAGTATTGTAACTCCATACAAACGCACGAAACTCGAGTTATACCTACGCGCCTCGAGCAGAGTACCCATTAGACTGGGCGGACTGTGCCTACAGTACCCGCAGCCGCTATCGTGCCGCAGCTCGTATATAACTCTCGAAGACGGCCGAGTTACAATACTGTTAGATTATATTACCGTGACAATGGACATCATTTTAAAATAAGAGTACCACGAGACATGTTTTATCTTCATGATAAATATTTTATGTTTACAACTTTCATTACATCATACATTTCGTTGTTAATATGTAGTCAATTTGCGGAATGTCATGAAAGAATATACTTCGTATTTTACTTGCTCAATTTCCCAAACTTGGTAACAAATAGGTAGGTAAATTGTAAATACAAAATTGATGACACCATCAATTGCGGCGTAAATAATAAACAGCTGTTACGGATTTGCTCAGTCTCTGTAATTCATTACAACAAAGTCGTAACCTCTCGTTACAAATTACTTGGAGGCTCAAAATAATTCTTCGTTTTACGTTCGGAGGTATGTAAATCAAAAAGAGTAGGTAAGCGACAGATTTTGTAATCGGTAAGGTCTGGTCTCAAATTTATCTTGGCTCCGTTGACCCGATAAATTGTCGTCTTAACTTGAGGGAACCATTTATTTGCGTTTAGTCTCGATACTAGGCTTGTCTTATATTATGCAAACGAGTTTTCATTCGGCCCTGGGATTTGGAATGAAAATGAAAAGCTTCTAGCGAATCTCACAAAGAAGTGGAGTCAAAAGGGTTTGATAAAGCGTCTTCTCGTTTTTGTGCGAGTGCTGAACTTAAATCGAACTGAATGTAAAATTGTTGTCTCTGATGATTTACTGGCTTCCATGGTGCTGGTAATAAGATATTCAACAGAATTCATACAAAGGTTGTGCAAGGTTGACTGATCACGACTTTGTAGGCAGATGAGATTCACCGCGTTCGATATAAATCGCACAATTTGTGTTCGACATCTTTTTAGACAGATATTGCCTACGCTTATTGGGAATCGAATATACGAAGCAATAGATATTATAAACTTTTGTTCGGAATAATAGCTACTCACTGCTTCCATAAATATTAATGTTATCAAATGCAAATTATTTTCCAATACAGATAGAATACTAATGAAAGTGAAATAACTTTAAGTTTGAAATTGAAGTATCTTTGGATGATTGCTGTGTTCAACCTAACTTTATACCTATTAATTTATACTGATTTAAAAATTAAAAATCTTACAACAAACTTATTATACGTAAACATATAACATCATCAAGAATTTAGTTTTGTAAAAATTACGCAGTTATTTTAAAATTCATTCATCAGACGCATAACATCAAGTAATTTGTATTGTGCGCATGTTTTGCCTCAGGGGAGCCCAATCCCCATGTTCCGTCTGATTGAAAGCTCAATAAGAAACAATTTGCAATTTTTGAAATATATCCAATCAGCACCTTAAATTGAGTAGAAGAATAGTTCGTTATAAGAGAGTATTAAAATTAATTTACTAAAGGTAAGTAATAAATAAATAGATAATTCGAGGAAAATATATAACTGTCATCTGACTAAAAGAAGCTTAAATTGATCGGCCGCACCAGTCTCCTGCTTTGTCTATCCTCAATGGAACTGCGCTCAAAACTAAAAAGTCTAGGCCCTTAATATTACGAGGCTATAAAATTACTAGGTGTAGACTTGTAGAGCAAAATTGTTTACAGAACATAATTTAACGACTCTACCAGGGTATCTTCTCATAGAAGATAGACGTTTAGGTTTAGGTGTTTCCTACATTGCGTATCATTCTGCGTCGCTGGCAGTGGGCATGATGGTAATCCTTTCTTCTTTTCTTGTAGGCAAAACGAAGAGATAGATATAATACGTAAGTATAGAAATGTGTTTATAAAGCAGAAGTCGAGTGTAGCTTGGCTTTCTCCTATTTTTTACTAGGGTAAGCACGAATGATGCTTGTTGTAGCTTGACATCACAGGGCTACAATTGTCAGGCATGCTGTAACCAATTTGTCACCGTTTTATTACTCAAATAAAAAAATATATAAAATTCTATTGTTTGGCAATTTAATACAAAAAATTGGTTGCCTGTAAAGTCGGTATACGGGCGAAAGTTTTACGTGACAACGACTTTGAGTGGTAAAATAATTTTAATGTGAATATTCATTCGTATAGTAGGAAGAAGGATGAAAGACGCGTGCCTTTCACTTTTTATGTCTGTCTCTCTCGCTCTTAGGCGGGACGCGTGCCTCTCACTTGCTCTCATTGTGAGCGCATAACGTGAACGGAGCGTAACGCAGTTTCTTGAAGTGTCACCCGGCAAACCAATTTATAAGACGTTGTCACGTCAAAATTACATACAATTGTTTACTTTCATTGCGATGCACTTGAATCATCAAAAGCGGTCAATGTCAAATGGATGATCGTGTTCATTCCAGTCTCATGTAATATACTGTTTTACACGCAATGCGGGTCTTGAAACCGTGTGAAATACGAATCAGAAAGATTTCAATAAATATGTATACTGCCTGTCATGAACATCTATTACATCGGATATGGAAATTCAGTTCGCTAAATAGGGAAAACTGGTGACGCCTTTGAATAAAGTTTTTCTAGATCCACATTTTAGTTAATTTTTTATATTGCTATAAAATTACTTTTTGAAGTCTAATCTCAGTGTCTCAGTATCAAGCACGTTATGAAATATGAACCTAACATGCACATAATTATCTAAGAATTTTGTTGATCGCAAGAGACGAGATAAGAAGGTAACAAGTAAATATATCGTGACACATTTTAGAGTAAACTCTAAAATACGGCGATGGTAAACCATCGCCGTATTATTCTTGCATGGTTAGCGTGCGACCACGAGGCTTAGTTATAAAAATAAACACGGACCCTTTACCCAACCAAATAGAAACATCATAATCACCAAGCAATACAAAACAAAAGCTAACGAATGTAATAAAAAGCTAGTCGTGTTGTTAGTATGTTAGGGGGCGATTACGATACGATAATAAGGTGGTCGGACACTGGAGCGAGATGAAAAAACGTGTACCTGCCGTTGTCCTAATGAAGGTCGTTGGGAACACAAATTATTACCCTCAGCGGATGTTGAGTCATACATTACAAAGGTAATCAGTAAATGGCAGACCATCTGAGAACTATAGTATTATTTACGTCTGCAAATTACAGATATGCGTAATGGCTTCACTGGGGCAGGCGGATAAGGGCGTGATAAGCTCAGGTATCTTTTATATTTGTCCATTATGGTCTGTAGATTACAAAGGCAGACTAATGTGACTCGGTCCTGATAATGCGAAGAGAAATTAAAGCCTTCGAAAGAATGTGGCAACTTCTTTGTGCAGCTAGCATTATAAATTATAATCCGTCAAGCAATGTGCCATCTGCTACATTTTTTACTTTGCTATAATGAAACAATAAATGAACGCTTGGCTGTTGACCAAAATAAAACCACGTAATGTTTAATGGTACCTAGTTCTATTTATCTCCATTTCTATAATTAACGATGTGTAGTATCATTATTGATTGCCCAGGCTCTACGCGTGTTTGAAAACGTAATTAGTCGTTATGAATAGCTATTTTTTATCTAAAAAAAGGGTGTAACCGGGCGGCTGGTGGCCGGTACGTATTCTCATGTCGTGCGCTCGCGGTAGGTCGCACGCCGACATAATAATAAGTCCATTTGAAACAATCTGCCTCCATCTCTTTTATTTGCCTTCGTCCGTAGCCGCCGTTTCGTTTCTTTCTTTAAGTCCTGTTTGGACTCTTATTTTTATACGATTTTTATCAGTATACGTCCTGCGGTTTAATTTGGCTCGAATCCGGTATTACTTCGCGTTCAATTTTGTTTGTTATTTATGCTAGGTTACGTTCAATTTCGGTCTAAACGGTTATTATTCGTTTGGTATTCGTAGGTTTGGGACATTTTAATATTCACAATCCACGTTATTGCTCATATTTAGGGTTCCACTTTAGAATCAAATATATTTTTTTATTGTTGGCCTATTTAGTAAATGTCCCTTTTCTAGTAAAATCGGAACACATTTAAATCGTGTTACGATTTCGCTACCTAAGTTCCTTTGCAAATAATTTATTACCAGGTATATAATATCTACTTACTATTTATTTACTTCCCTTCACTTCACTTCAGTTTCTCTTAAATCATCGAATAATTTGCTCTTAAAAGAGTTGTCGTTTACTGTGGTAATCACAGATCATGTAAGTGGCAATTCATATCCATGACAAAGCAATGAGAGTTGCTTAGTTGTGCGAGGAACTGTAGATCTCATTTTGTTATCTTAGATCTATTCTACTTATCATCTTTCAACTCCCTTATTGAAAATAAATACTATATTAGAAGACTATTGTTTTCAAATTGTTTGACCTGATTCAGAATTTACTATCTATTGATATTGTAATCTTAATATAATTTGAATTTTAACACTGTATTCATCATCAGCCTTTAACAGTCCACTGCTGGCCTACTGTACCTCGCTGGCCAAACGAGTTGGTATAGGGTTTGTATCAAGTTTTCCTTCTCTTACAGTGCTGTTCTCTGCATATATATATGCTGCCTCTGTCGGCTCTTACGACACCCATGGGATGATATGGGGTGGTGACATTTCGTATTCTTAATCCGTCACCACACGGATGCACAACACTGTATTATCAGGAGTAAATTAGGTAGATCACAAATCCAATGGTGTAGTAAGTAGTAAGTGGACCTATTACATATATTTATGTATTAATTTTAAAATACTTACCCGTTTTTATCAAAGGTAAGCTGGAAAAAAGGCTCACGCATTATACTTGTACACTCATTAGACTTCTTTCAGACCATAAATGATTTACCTAATGATTAATGAATCTTATCATTTCTATCCCAAAACTACATTTCCTATTACGTTTACTAAATAAGTGATAACATTTTAATTGGATAGCTGTACTAGGTAAATACCAAAACACTCGCAATCCCAGTCCCTCATTATAAACCTATTAACTCTGATATTAATTAAAACACGTAGTTTGCATATTTTCATATAGGAAATTAATTAAACTTTACGATGAAAGTTACCAGTCGGCTTTATTACAAAGAAACTTCGATAGCTTTGATTGTGCTTGTACACTAAATTAAGCTGTAATATGTTATTATGGCTCTGTGGCAAGATCAAAAGATCTAATAATGTGACTGAATGTTATTTCTTTAAATACGTTACTTCATTTGTGTGTAAAGAATATGTAAAGTTGTGTTCTAATTAGACAATTTGGGATGTTGACTTTGAAAATATGTGTGTGCTAACATGATTCTTAATTACTTCGACTAAAAATTTCTTCTGCGGACTTGCAAACCTTGCAAAGACCGTTTTGACCTTTGTTTCATAAAATTGTTTAGTTAATGTAGATAACATAAACGATTAGTTGTACTGCTGTAACTGATAATAGTAAGTTTTAATAACATTTCGTAATCAACCAATGAACATATCTTCCCGACTGAATTTTCGCCCAACGGTGGCCAGTCTCAATAGAGACCAGCCTACTGCGCGGGACGTATAATGGTGCACAAGTGTGTGTGCAAACATAAGTGCACTTTATTCCCTCGCTCTCAAAGTCTGATGGGTTGACATTCTGTGAAGATTGGGGGGAGATAGGGTGCAGATCCAACACCACCAACTCTAATGGATTCGGTGTACTAGTGGGTAATTGGTGAGAGAAAACTCACTACGACTTGCTAGAAATCGAACCAAAGGTCTCATAATCCTCAGTCGTTTACAACACCGCAGAACCACCGAGGCAACCAAATAACCAAAATAATCCAATGGCAGCCGAATATTCCTAAACTTCTGGTTTTATTAAAACGTAATCATGATAAATTGTGTCCGTCTCGCCCTATGAAGTGAAATTAATGGAACATCAGTTGTTCAAGTCAAAACGGATTCGTTTCAAATTAGCTTTGAGATACAGTCTCGCGTCAAATTACTATATGGACAATCCGTTTTCAGTCTGACAGGAGGAAAATAGCAAGCAAAGCCAGCGGCTTTAGATATGCATGCATTTCCAGCGACTATCCTGTAGAACGTTTATTCAGGCCTTAACTTTAAATCCAGAATTATTCACGGAAACACAAGCTGCGGTATTTCAGATTTATCTCTGAAATCGTGAGTTTTGTTGAAAAATTATGCTCTGATTTATTAGATATGAGAACAATAACTTCAATAAGTTACAGATAAGAGTGTTTTTTATGCGGGTGGTAATAATATGCTCTAGTAAAAATACGGCATGATCGGTGCTGGTGGGTCAACAAGTGTCTTCCTTTATATATTAAGTAGCATAATGATTCCGTCGTTTGATGAAGAGCGACACTGGTTCCTCATTCATAGACAACAAAAAATATTGGAACTGAAAGAAGTGCTTGATACCAACTTGATACAGTCTCAAGACAATTTTTTTCAGTAGCGTTAATTAATTATCTGTGATTCACAGGCACGTGACTTGTGGCTGTATAGTCTGTGGCCTGCCTGAGTGGTTCGGGCGGGACGTCAGTAATTACTCCGCGTGTCCGATGTCATCTGATGAATTAAACTGTTTGTGACAGTTAGATTTATAAAGCTGAGATATTACGGCGCTTGATTTTAAGCCTGATAAATAATCTAAACACTATCAATCTTAAAAAATAATAGTCATTTATTTTCACAGAAGTTGGAGTGTCTACAAATAGCGATGTATAGAATCTCTACAGTATTTTTTTAACCGGATTGTGGTTGGGATTTTCTTACGTGAACAACTCTTTTCACTACTAGCTTTACTTAGTATTGCCTAATATTTATGCTTAACTGGAAACCACAGTATTTGGCAACGTGCTCATGTTACCAAAATGAGATGAGTTTTAATATGATGCTGTAACAGGAATATAATTATTCTCCATTGCAATCAGCTGTTACTGGACTGCTCCATGTTTTTTTAAGAAGTACTTACTTTAAAATGTATTAATCTCAAAAGTGTCGGTTTCTTTGATAAATTTTTGTCACGTTTAAACAAAATTTTGACCTGAAAAGGGTGGCTGAGTCAGACTGGATGCGGAAGGCTGAGGATCGTGTACTGTGGCGCGTGTTGGGAGAGGCCTAAGTCCAGCAGTGGACTGCGATAGGCTGATTGATTGAGTGAAACAAAATTTGGACGCAAATAACAATATATTGGGTTTGCTGGTTATTCTGTTAAAAATGCACGTAGGTTGGATGAACATTTTCTTCTAGCTGTTTAATGCCTTTATTTTTCGAGGTTATTGGTGACTGCCGCAAAGACATAGCGCATCTGTAACGTTTCTTGTAGATCACCACGTTGTTGTTTGTTATATGTAGATATTACGTTGAGTCGTTAGTTCCATATAAAAAAAAACAAATGGATGATTAATTATAGTAAACATCGTTGTGGCATTACCTCTTACTCTCATGTTAGACATTCATGTTAACTAATTGAATCGAAGATTGCTAAGCGACTGAATACTTCAGCGGTCTAATCACACATGTAAGTGCCTGAATACCATCAATAAATGATTAGATATTGCCTCGGGTGGCTTTAATAGACCCAAGGGAATCGTGGCTTACGTAACCATGGGAATGGATTAATTTCTTTTCTTGTTGTGTTGTTTTTGAAAATAGGTGGATACAAGATCCTCGATGTTCTCAAGTGTTATCTTGTTCAATTTTCAAATTAGAATATTTGACGGAGTAGGTAATACTCAAGAAAGTCCTTCTTTATAAGAAGTTGGCGGTTTTTTTAACTTTAGTGTAACGTGATATTTATGAAAGTACCTACTGATAGTGTTAGCTTTAAAGGCTAATTAAGAACATAATTATACAATTTGGTAACTATTATCTACCATGCATGGACCTTACCCTTCTAATAGTGAGAAAAGGCCCGTGCCCAGCAGTGGGACAGTATATATACAAGGCTGATGATGATGATTATCTACCATTAAAATCATAGATTTTTTTTAACAATTATGTCCATAAAAAATTGTAAACATAAAAAAGGTAAAATGTTACAAGACGCTGCCAGAGTCACGTGGCAGATAAAATGTTACATTTGACTAAAGTTATTCTCACATATATTCATGAAAATAAAACGTTTATTACTATATATCAAAGTAATTATTCCGAGACATGGCATGCACGTTGTTGTGAGACCTTCATATTTTAGTTTAGGCAAATGACTGAGTGGGTCGGTTTCATTTACATTTTAATTAGTTATCATATCTGTGACGTGTTTGTGCTCGTAAAGTGGGTCTCCACGGAATATTCTGCATTCAACAATCACAGAAATGCCTGAAATTAATATAATTATAAATTTAAGAGGTAAAATGAAGATTTAAGTCTTCGTTTTTAGGGTTCCGTACCTAAAAGGTAAAAATCGGAACCCTATTACTAAGCCTCCTCTGTCTGTCCGTCTGTCTGTCTGTCCGTCTGTCTGTCTGTCACCAGGCTGTATCTCATAAACCGTGATAGCTAGAAAGCTGAAATTTTCACAAATTATGTATTTTGTTTGCCGCTATAACAACAAATACTAAAAATAAAAAAATAAAAAAATATTAAGGGGGGTCCCATACAAAAAACGTGTTTTGTTTCGTATTTTTTGCTCAAAATTACTAACTGTAGCAGGTAGACGCTTTTAATTTTCACAGAATATGTAGTTGTATATTACCTTTCAAAATAAATAATTAAATTTTAGAAAAGTAAATAATAAAGGCGGGCTTCCATACAACAAACGTAATTGTTAAGCAATTTGTTGCTCGATCTTAATAAACAGGTAGAAACTTAAAAAGTATTTAAGTATACATACAACAAACGTGGTTTTTTTTTATAGATGATGGTACGGAGCCCTTCGTGCTCGAGTCCGACTCGCACTTGCCCAATTTTTATAAATAGAATTAAGCTTCAAATGTGGATATTTTTCTCTTCAACAACGTTAGTAAACTATGGTTGGTAAGAGCGGAAATAATCTGAGAGTCTAGAAATTTTCAGGTCTAAAGTCTTACCCATAGAAAGCGGCTGCACTTCTCGTGCAATGTCAGACAGTTATCACTCCGTGGAGAAACCAATATTCTTTCAGAGCTAGGCTTTAAAACAAGTAACCCGTTGTATCAAGATTCTTACAGGGAGCCCGTTTACGATAGTCCGGGATAATGCCAGACTGACAATGATGGGAAAGGGCACAAGGCTATACCTATGCATCCGTGGAACACTGCTCTAAGTATTGTGGTGTGTAAGTTCCACACAATACTTCCGTGACACAGGATTCATTTCTGCTGCGGAGTGCGGACGGTATCTTAAAAAAACTCCGCAGTGATAGTTTTATCGAAAGTATTTTGTGCCAATATATTTGCTAGTAGGTAGGTACTTGTTTAGAATGTTATACGTGAAACCACATGTTTACTTATTACACAAACACTAAACAAGTAGCTGAAAACCACAGGATAAACAATAAACCTACTTTTGTCGGTAGACAATCCAGAATCGTGGTTTATCATAATTTATTTCAATTAAAGTACTTATGTGAAAATAATGTGTGAGTGTATATGCAGGGATTAAAAGCCGAGAAGAACACGACAATCTAAGAATTGATTTGAAAAGCTTACGAAGTGATTTACATTATATAAAGTCTACACAGATCACTGAAGCATTATACCTACTTGTCTTATTATATCAACATTGATAGCATAACTAAGGTGTTTTATCGAACTAAAGCTGTTAGCAAATCTTTCGCATGCTTCATTAACTATGGCAATAAAATAAAAATTGCAGGATCCGCCTTCTGCGCAATCTTGAAGAATTAAGTACGAAACGCTAAGTGGAAGTGAGGTCTACAAAGGTCAACGACCTTGCCCTTTATTACCTGAGTTATAAATGAAGCAAATTAGCTAATCCTTCAGGGAAGAGAAGAGAAGTATGATGAAATAATATTATATTAAGTACCTACGTAATATTTTTTGTACGAAAACTTCTCTAATCCGCCTTCTATTATACAGTCAAAGTATACGGTTGAAACCCTTGGGAAATCAAGTGGATCTTAAATAACATCTTCTGAAAACACATTAAAATCAGCACATTTGACCTACAAGACGAAGATTTGTGTGCCGAGCTTTTACATAATGTTTATTCAGAAAATAAGGTTTTATTTATGTAACTAACTGGTTACAATCGAATAATATTTTAATAAAAAGATAAATTCCTTCATATTAATTTGCCACGAGGTTTCGGCATAGACTATACTATCATTACTATCCTTACTAGATTGCGTCGTTCGGTGACTGGTCAAGTTACTGTTTGCACCATTTCGTCAGTATTTTCCCGTGTATTTTAAAACGAATTATGAAGAGGTCGTGTTATATTTTAATCTAGGTTCGAACTAAAAGGTTAGAACGAAGAGGATTATATAACATTAACAAGATTGTACTTGCCATATGTCATACAGTATTAAAAAGTCTCCAGTTAATACGAGTAACTGCGTGCCAAGAGGCATCCTACTACTGTAATAAACGCAACATTTTTTGCGATAAAGTCAGAACCAATTTTGATGAATTTTTGTCGCTAGCTCGCTATAACGGACACACGAGCTAAGCAACATCAAGTAAATATATATTCTCTGAATTGCAAAGACCAAAAGGCGTACGTTTCGTTTCAACATAAGTCCTGAACTGTTCGTAACAGGTGTACTAGTAGAGTCGGTAAAATATATGACTAGCAAACCCCCACTACAAGCTGACCTGTCATAAAACTTCAAGCCCATACAACTACAGTTCAGCATACACTTGAAAATAAACCTTTATGTACATCAGACAAGATTAACTTTATCTACTGGGAAAGGATCACAAAGGTATGTTTCAAATTCAAACTCCAAACGGTAAATTAGATTTAACATCACAAAGTCTTTTTAAGCGTTCTGAGAGTACCCGTCTGCTTTCACATCTCTTTGGAGTCATACGCGGTGGGAACACCTGCTTAGTGCCTCTGAATTGTCCTTTAGAATTTTGGTACGTGTTTGTTAAGGCTTTATATTAAATATAAACTGTGTTTGAAAGGGTAGAGTCGGATTCAAGCTTTTGAATATCTAATTCTCTTACTTTATATGACATAGTTTCGGCGTAAAGTTTATAAACTAATTAGGTTTTGGCTTTGTTTCTAATTTTCGTAAGAACTGATTTAAAATCTTTAGGTAAGTATTATCATTTTGGTAAATAATGACTTGTATGTGCTGATATACTGGATATAGGTCAAAGAACAAATTGATGATAACAGTTGATCAAAATCCGTTTTAAAACGTCTCGAATTAACTATTTGAAATATGCCTCCAATAAGGATAAATCTAACTAAATATATGAATATATCACACTTCAACGGCAATTTCATGAAATCGTCGTCATCATCATCAGCCCTATATACTGTCGCACTGCTGGGCACGGGCCTCTTCTCACTATGAGAAGGGCAAGGCCATATTCTACCACGCTGACTAAGTGCGTACTTGGCCAGCGTACTTTGTACTTTCATGAAATATTGCTCTTCAATAGTATCATAACATAACATAACATAACATAACATAACATAACATAACATAACATAACATAACATAACATAACATAACATAACATAACATAACATAACATAACATAACATAACATAACATAACATAACATAACATAACATAACATAACATAACATAACTTCACGCCTTTTTTCCTTTCATCCCCGAAGGGGTAGGTAGAGGTGTGTTACACATCCATACTTCGCCAGTTATGTTTCGGTCCCAATGTAATAGTAGTGCTTTTAGAAAGAGCTATGCAAACTATAGCGTGTTTCTTTGGACTTGATAGATCAGACTGTTTTCCATAGACACAGCGCCGCCTCTGCGCACCCACACAAATTCTTCATTGTACGTGTATGTGTAAACTTTCATACGTCCGGTGATTCACATTTTTGTACCGTCTATTAATGTTTAAGGAAAATATTGCATATTGTAGCAAGGTTACGTCGTCATTGGTGTCAGTTTATAGATAACGAGTGAGATATTTAACAGGGGTCACGATTGTTTATTGTAACCCAGATCTTAATTCTACATACATATTTATTGGACTACTAATATTTACAAAGTGCCGATATTACTATTGCGTATAATTATCTTATTGTTTATACAAATAGGTACTATAATTGGCCCCTTTTTGAAATAAGATCCGATACGTACAATTAATCAAACCAAATTTGGTCCCAGTTCAACTAATTCACTATGTATATTAACTAATAAGAAGATTTTGACCAATTACTGAATTTAAAAGTTAAAAAAATTCTGTTACTTGCTTTTCCTTACAGTAAGCTGTTGCCACAAGCTGAAAATGATTATAGATTTAAGATTAATTCCAAATTACATACCATGACATGTTATAATAATTTAATTGACATGATTGACTCTAATGCTCTAATTAGAAATTTTTATTTGACATATGATAATTATTATATATCACAATTTTATAAAAGACAAATAGCATCCTCGCTAGCTTATTGTATTAATAACACAGCCAAGGTTTTGACTAACCACACTGCTTTTATTGAGCAGTCAAATTTGACATGCAATATAAGCTTGGAATCCGTTCCAAATTCTTTAATGAAATCTGAGACAATAGAGTCAATCTCTGGCAATATATTTAATAAGACATTGAATTCTGTACCTAGTTTAAGTGACAAAATTACAACTCCATCAACCTTACCAACAAAAAATAATTTAAAAAATTGTATCAGCCTGGTGCATCAAAATATACAAGGGTTGATGGGTAAGGATTTAGAATTGGAATTGTTTATGAACTGTAACAATATTGATATTTTATGCATTACAGAACATTGGCGAAGAAGCCACCAGTTCATATTCAATTTCAATAACCACCAGGTTGCAAGCTCGTTCAGTAGAGAAAACTTTATCCATGGTGGCTCGTTAATCATAGTTAGCAAATTTCTAAAATTTAAAGAAAGGACTGACATTGTGAGCCTCTCTGTTGAGCGAGTAGTAGAAATCACATGTGTTGAGTTTGAGCAGTTCATTGTTATGAGTGTATACAAACCTCCATGTGCACCATTTGAAAGTTTTTTAGTTATTATGGAGGATGCCCTTAGCAAAGTTTGTAATTGCCGTAAAACTGTTGCTATTTGTGGAGATTTTAACGTTAACATATTAGAAAAATGCTCTTCGACTATCAAATTTTTATATTTATTTAAGTCATACAATTTATGTCATAATTTTTATGAACCAACTAGAGTGACTGCCACAAGTGGTACTTGTATTGATAATATATTTACTAATATAAAACCGTTACACAAATCTTTGATTAATATGCTTCAGTCAGATCACAGTGGGCAGTTAATCTGTTGTCCAAGAAAATACCCGAAAGTCCAGAGAAAAATTATTAAATATATACCAATAAATGAAAATCGACTTAAAACTTTTAAAGACAATTTATCTCGAAAAATGCGTTGGTTGCCTCATCATGACCATCCGGATCAGTTATATAGCTCTTTGTTTGACTTGATTAATGAGGAATTTCAGACTGTATTTACATCCAAAAAACTAAATGTAACTGACCGTCTGATGTTTAGTGATTGGGCAACTGAAGGTATTCACAAAACACGGATTAGGTTATATGAACTGTATGATGAAAAAACTTATAATAATAGTCAGAACTTTATTAATTATGTAAAAAAATATTCCAAAATATTTAGACAAGCTTGTAGTACAGCAAAATCTATTTATTTGAGAAATAAAATAAAATTATCAGAAAACACTATAAAGGCTACCTGGAATGTCATAAACAATGAAACTGGCAGAGCCAAAGCACGCAGCCGTGACTTCTTATTAAATATCAATAATGTGAGTGTTGCAGAGGACCTGGAAGTAGCGACAGAATTTGAGAAGTTTTTTTCTAATATACCTATAATAACTACAGGGTCGCTCGACTCATCTTCCATGTCTGCTGAAATGCTTCTTAGGGACTGCGTGCCAGAATGTGGTGTAGCCTTTGAATTTACCGTTGTTACTACTAAAGATGTTATTTATCAATTTAAAACTATAAATATGAAAAAGACAATGGATTTGTGGGGATTGTCAGTGAAGACTGTTTCATCTATTATTACCATAATAGCTCCACATCTTGCAACGGTGTTCAATGGTTGAGTCGCTTCTGGAATATTTCCTGATTTAATGAAATATAGTAAAGTATACCTTTATTTAAATCTGGCGACACATCAGACCCTTCTAATTTTCAACCTATTTCTGTATTGCCAACGCTTAGTAAAATTTTTGAAAAATTAATACTTAGTCAATTGCTTAGTTATTTTAACAGACATAATCTTCTTCACAAGAAACAGTTCGGCTTTACGAGGGGTCGTTCAACTACTGTCGTAGTAGTAGAGTTATTCAAAAGTATATTTACAGCTTGGGAGAAGTCGCAAGCTGCTTTAGGAATTTTTTGCGACTTGTCCAAAGCCTTTGATTGTGTACATCATGATACTCTGGTCAGGAAATTACATCATTATGGCATTAGGAACAAAGCTCTTAATCTCCTGGTTTCTTATTTGGGCAACAGAATCCAGAAGGTTCAGATTAATGATAAGACATCGCCAGGTTCTGCCTTAAAAATGGGCGTCCCGCAGGGTTCAATACTCGGACCATTTCTATTTTTGATCTATATCAACGATTTACCCTATTACGTAAAGAACAATCATGAGATTGTGTTGTTCGTGGATGACACCTCTTTAATTTTTAATATTAAAAGACAATAGAGTAATTTTGACGAATGAAACAACGCACCCTCTAAAGTTGTTAATTGGTTTAATGTAAATAATTTATTACTCAATGATAAGAAAACTAAACTCTTAAAATTCTCCATGCCCAATGTTAAACAGATGGAAACCAATGTACAACTGAAGGAAACCAGAATTGAGCCCGTCAGGACAACCTTATTTCTGGGTATTATGCTTGATTCTTCAATGGGGTCCGCATATAGAAAGACTTTCGGGCAAACTTAGTTCTGCAGCTTATGCGGTTAAGACAATTAGACGCCTCACAGATAAAGAAACAGCTAGAATGGTCTATTTCAGCTACTTTCATAGTATTATGTCATATGGAATTCTTCTCTGGGGGAATGCTGCAGACCTTGACACAATATTCGTTCTGCAGAAAAGAGCAATAAGGGGTACTTACAACCTCGGTCCTCGTGTTTCTCTAAGAGAAAAGTTCAGTGAGATAGGCATTCTAACTGTTGCTTCGCAATATATATACGAGAATCTGTTATATGTCCACAAGAACATTGACACATTTAGTAAAAAAAGTGATCTACACACTGTTAATACTAGACATAAGAATAATCTTATTTTGTGAAGGCAGGTGCTATGAACTATAGCACCTGCCTTCACAAAATAAGTAGCTGTTTTATGGGGCATTGTATACGCTTTTATAACAAGCTCCCTCTTAATATAAGAAATTTATCTATAAATAAATTCAAAATTATTGTTAAAACTACACTGTGTTTAAAAGCATATTATAAAATTACTGATTATATAGGCGATAAAAATGCTTGGGATTGAGCTGCTCTAATTCAACACAAAAATATAAATGATGTATAAACTGAACAATTTTTATTTGACTTTTCGTAAGCACTTTAAAAAAGTTTACACGAAATAAATAAATAATCATATAATCATAATCAACGCTTTCCATAAATTAGAAATTATTATTTATTATATATTAGTTTGTGGTTTTATGATAATTTTATGATAATCTCAATATAGAAAATCCTTGAGTTACTGACTGACTGACAGACACGCTACAGCCGAAACTATTCGGCGCAGGAAGCTGAAATTTGGCATGTATGTTCCTTGGGGACCAAAGAGGTGCTCTAAGAAGGGATTTCCCGAAATTCCCACGGGATCGGCCAAAACGGGTACATTTAAAAAAAATGCAGGCGTAGCTGCTGGCGTCCTCTAGTTGTATATAAGTTTTAAAGGGAGCATTACAATAATAGTAAAAGTCATTAACATAACGTAGAAATGACGGGCATTAGATTGTGATAAATGATAATTAAAAACAAATTACTAGCTAAGTCATTTTATGATTGCGGTTATAACGATTTTGCTTGTTTACCCTGGATTTTCAATATTCACACAACTGTGTCGAATATGATATACTACACAAACAATGAAACAAGCTCTTGCATTTTAAGTAATATGCAGTCATATGCTCTCAAAGACTACTTCAGAACAGAGTCGACCCGGGGACGTGCAGTATCATAACTCCGTTACTATTGCGGTGAACTAACGAAGTGCGCTCAAGTGCCGTCAAAGGACGCCAAGGTACGGACTAACGTGGCCTTTTCAGAGCCGAGAGCAGTCCACTTCCCGTCTCAGGAGCTAATGTATACAAATGTATCCTTAGCTATTTGAGCTCGATATTTGAATAGCTAGTGTGTATACATTAAAACTATACAGTAAACTGTATACCAACGTTTACTTGCAACAAGAACACAATGATTTATTTGCGTAATACTGCAAGCGTTGTTCTTGTAAATAGTTTACGTTCGTAGAGGCCCTAATTCAATTGCTGAGTGAGACAAAGTGGTAAGTGTTTCAGTTCTGAAAGTCGCACTTCCTATCACGACTTTAATAAACTTAAATTTATCCTTGCGAGAATATATAAGCACATGTCTTTCCATTTATGGTTGTTAATTGCTTTTTACTCCTTTCAAAAAGCAATATCAGATTATCAGCTTGGAAGGTCACGGAGACAATACCGTCGATATTTCGTCTGCACCATTAATTCAATCGAAAAGACACCATATTGTCAACATCTTTGAGAAATTCCCAAAGAATATCTTCAAGCAGAAATAGAACTTTTACGGTTCAATGAATGTCTAAAATCGCATTAGACCTCTTAAGGTAGTCACGACGAGATTATAATATTCGTAGAAGTTTTGAATGATGACGAAAAATAATGATGTTCAGAAATTGTATAATAGGAACACTTTAATCTCTTATTGCAGACTTTGATATTGATATTGGCTTTTAGGGGAGAGCGTACATTACAAGCGTTTCATATTGGACATTTCTGCTAGCTAGCGCAATCAAGTGATGTCGAAAGTAATTCCCATATAGCGGGCGCCGAGCTTTTGCTTCACAAAAAATGAAAAATAATAACTTAAATCATTCAATCCTAGTCCTGTTTTTGTAATAGGGTTTGGGATTACGCCGACACTGGGGCAATTTACTGAGATGAGGTAGAAAAGTGAATGGTGAAGTGGAGTGCGTGACTTCATTGTTTCATCTTATCTCAAAGATCGCGGGGAGGCTGTAGTAGCTACGCAAATAGTTGTTTGCAGAGAACTCTAATTAGTGTACGAAATAAAATTAAAAAAAAATATGTTTTTCTCATAAGCGGTCGGTGAGTGGTGAGCTAAGTGGCCGAGTTTGCTGCGTTGCATTCACCTGACCTGAAATGTAATATTTTTGTGGTGGTTCTGGCTTTTTATTTTGACATAGAGATGTTAAAGACACCATGCGAAACTAGTAATGTCAAATGTTGGTAAATTAGTTGTGTTTAAAACTCCCTGATTTTATTTAACAAAAATACTTACGTAGTATTTCGGTACTGAAATAAGTATACACATTAAAAAAGAGTAACCAAACATCTACAATATTGCCTTTTAGAACAGAATAGAATACTTTGTTACTATAATTTACTTTTAGACTAGGCGTATACCTAATTATATTAATAGCACATAAGCCGAAATAACTTAATATGCATTTTAAAATTAGTCACTGCCTACACAAACATCACGTACATATATAAAACATGATAAACCTTGTTTGTAGTCCAAGTCTAAAATTTGCTATAAGGCTAGCTATCCACTGGAGCGGAGAGGAGTGTAGCGGAGTTTTTCCAAACAACTGAAACGTTAAATCTTCGCTGTGGAGTTTTAATGAATTTATTTTGTATCTGTCTTCCGACGGTGCGTTGTTTTGCGGATGGGCGCACACCTCATATTTATATGAAACTACACCGCGAGTGGGATCACCTTTTTGCAATGCGCTTCCATCCACAAAACCGAGCTCCTCAAGCTTTAGCTAAAGCTCAGCTCCACTCCACTTCAGTGGACACTCAGCCTTATCATTGGTATTTTCCACAACGGCGTCGTTTCGCAGTCCTCCATACTATTCTTTTAGCGGTCGTTAGCAATTTAGCAGACTCTATCAATTAGCTAAACTAGACTATGCTAATACACTATCTAGAATCTAAACATCTATTATAAACAGAAGAACTAATTTTATACTAAGTCAGTCTTGTTGTTCTTTGAAATAAAACATAGCGATTGAACATGTTCTTTGAAATAAAAGGTCTAAGGAAATGTTGATTAATATTTTCTACGTGGTTGCCCCTGGGAATTTTCTGTATCTCACTCAAATAAACATAAAAGAATCTGCTTTGAATCCAAATTAGAATAATTCAAACCCGATTTCTTTTCTTTTATAAATTAGTCTTTATGTGACCATGTACCTAAACTCTACCCTCCTGTAAAACTCATATAAAAATATTAATTTACATAATGATCAGTAAAGTCGGTTTATCCGTTTCAAAGATTATCCCTGGTAAACAGAAAGACAGGCAAACAAACATTTTAAAAAGATTTGTATCATGTGACGTAAATAACTATAAGTTCATAACGTTACGACAAATATTTATTTTACAATATCAGACGTTAATCGACACCATTACTCAACAGTCACGAGCAACGTATTATGACCTTTTCTAACTAAAAGCACTCGCAGCTAATAATATAAATGCTAAGGAAACTTATTTATCATGCACTCATATGAAATGAAGACGAAAGTTTACGAGGAATTATTCCGAATGAACTTGAAATTTTAAAGGTAGCTGATACTATGAATATGTACTTCTTATTATTAAATTTGCTTTATTATTTACTAGATGTCGCCAGCGGCTTCGCCCGCATCAATTATACATAATTATAAACCTTCCTATTGAATCATTCTATCTATTAAAAAAACCGCATTAAAATAGCAAAATAGCGCATTTTAAGCATACATAGGGACAGACAGACAGGAGACAGACTTTGTGTAATACTATGTAGTAATTATATTATCAAACTAGCTTTAGACCGGGTTGCCGCCCGTGTGCGTGTTGTTTATTACGACAAGAAGTCTACGTAATGATCTGATGGATAAGCTACCTTACTACAAATTTTCACCAAAAACCATTGAGTTGTTTTAGCGTATGACAGTACGTCTTACGCTAAAACAACTCAATGGTTTTTGGTGAAAACATGCATCTATTTATACTCACAAATTATCGCGTTTATAATAGTATTATCGTGACAAAAGTGCTAATCTGATACATAGCCATAATACAACAAAGTTACATTATAGTAGCTTGTGCGTGTAAATGCACCCAACTTTGCTTTTATTAATAGTCAGTTTCATACAATTGATGTATATATCTATACCTCATATTTTATTATATACCTCAGTTTTCATGAAAATTATGCCGGGTTCTGTGGTACTTCTTAGTCAACGGTGTCCCCGTTCCACGTCTGAATATGAAATAACATAGGTGAGTCATGGGGCTTTTGTTACTAAATTCTCAGTACCAACAACACCCGATAATAAACGTTGAACGATATGAGGATCTAATAATAAATATATTATACAAGGTTATATAGCGGGTCTTACTCGCGATAAATCTTATATTTAAGGCATAAATACCTCGGTTTTTTGCCAACGTTTCGGCTGACTTGCTTCAGCCGTGGTCGCGGCGGGACTGGTGAGCTCAGCGCCGTCCTTGTGTTGTGTGGGTTTTGGCACCTACCCTCACTGGATTTTTATTTTTGTTTTTAACCGCACTGTCGGTACCTCGACACACTACACTAATGACGTCTACACACTGTTGAGCTGTATCATTACGGCGGTGTTTACACTTATTGATGACTGGATTCCAAGTTGTTGATAATCTAAATCCATCCTCCTGGTTGAAATTATTGTGTTTTTGATTTCAACCGCTTCACGCACTATCCTGGAGTAATAGTGACGTTCGGTGGACAAGACCTGTGGTTGATGTAGTTCTATCCAGTGGTTTGGTCCAGACTCCAATAAATGTTCAGCTATAGCGGACTTATTTACTTGTCGATTTTTCACAGCTGCGATATGTTCCTTGACCCTTTCCGCAATTGTTCGCTTGGTCTGTCCGATATAGGAGCTACCACAACTGCAATCGACCTTGTAGACGCCAGGTGTCTGAAAAGGAATGACATCCTTTGGGCTGCGCAGATTGTGTGCTATCTTGGAAAGCGGACTATATACAGTCTTAATGGAGTATTTCTTTAGTACTGTTCCAACTTTGTCCGTTACTCCTTTTAGGTAAGACATGTAAGCCGGCACCCTGCTCACCTCAGGTTTACGGTCCCTCTTCTTCAGACGGTGTATCTCATTCTTGTATCCGTTACGTCTAAGTACCTCCTGAACATGTGAGAGCTCACTGTTTAAGTGTTCAGGGTCACATAGGTCATACGCCCTGTTCACTAGGGACGTCACAACGGATGCCAAGTATCGCGGGTGATGATGCGAAAACGCGTTGAGATACCTGTCAGTGTGTGTCGGTTTTCTGTATACAGTGTGTCCCAGGGTACCATTTTCTTTAACTGTCACTTTTACGTCAAGAAAGGACAACGATCTATCCACCTCCATTTCAAATGTAAATCTGATGTTCGGATGTATGGAGTTTAATCTATGTGCGAATAGTTCTACATCTTTCTTATTGCCCTTCATTATACAGAATACATCATCGACGTACCTTTTCCATAGCTTCACATTGGATGCCTGCATGTCTATGGATTCTTCGAAGTACTCCATCCAGATATTGGCCATTACCGGTGCTACTGGGCTACCCATAGCCACCCCGTCAATCTGGAGATAATGTTGTCCTCTGTATAAGAAGTAGTTTCCTTCTAAGCAATTCCTTAGCAGAACAGTGTATGCTTTAGATATAGCGTTATAATATATGTTTTTACCTTAATAATAATCCTGCTTTAACTTTTTATGTAAAATTTATCGGGCAATATACTAGGAACATTTCTGCGTTTATCTAGTAGGGATTGTGGCCTAATCTTAAAGATTCAAATGGAATCAATTCGTTTTAAGGAGGTTGTTAGTTATCCTTGTTATAATTTATTCATACAGAATCATTAATCTAGTTCGGCCCGGACTAATCAAGTCTCGCTATATTACGGACTACCCGCACTTATATAACCTCCAATATCAGTAGCGCCGCTAATCTCACGCGGTGCGCCCTCCACGCCTCCCTTAACTTTACGAGACTACAACACTAATTAATTTCGATTTATGGACGGCATGCCCTTAATGGACCACCAAAGCTTACACTATAATCCAAACGAATTAACTAGAAGATAGTACCTCAATTTCTTAATTCCAGCTTTATTAGTTTCCTGCATGTCAAACGCAAAGCCGACGTATTTTATCGTATCCAAATTGCCCACCAATATTGAGTTTCATCTACAGCTGCTAATTATTAATGTTTGAACACATAATGTGTTCAGACATAAAAAATTATATGAATAAGCGATGGTCGAACGTCATAGCGGAGCAAATGAATGAAATCGTACAACATTTCGTTGCGCCAATAAGTGCTCGCCGTCTGCACACCGTCTGCGTCCGAAAAAAACAAACGTTTACCTGTCTACTCGCTCAAAACGGAACTTGCTTTATATTAAGCGCAACAGAAAATATTTGTGCTGCCACGTTACCTACACAAGTACACACAAAACTTTCAATAACTTCCTATCTCTATAGTTCGATGAAGGTTTTATTCCCAGTCCTCGGTTTGACACATGAATATGATAATCCCCAACACACCGAAAGTCACAGGTGGTAAGAAAACACGATGTCACCGCAAACGCAATATTCTATAACGATTTTCATGTGACAGATTTTTCGTGTACCTTGTCGTGACACAGCAATGTACGTCGATTATTGAGGATTTACGCAACCACCTGTGAGATGTAATAGTGAGGGGAGCTGATATGTAAGACAATAAGGCGGAGCCCGCATTTGCGTTTTATGTGGTTTTTATCGTTCATCCTTCGGGGTACAGTGGTTGACCGTGCGGCACAGGCACACGTTTGCACAACCGACCGATATTAGCCGGCTTGCGAATATTTATAGCTTCGAAAATTGTATCTAATTCATAAGCGAAATAGGAACGATTTTACATTAAAGTGTATTGAATGCTTCGACACACAATACAGTAAGTGCCAAACGTTAATATGACACAGCGATATTTTGCATTTCCACATTACAAACGCAATTGAAGCGTATGATATTTGGCTGATAAAAGTAAACGACCGTGGGGTTGACTCGACGATTACACTCGAACGAGTATCATTTCAGCAGGCCATCTGTGTAAAATGGACATCGTCATTTTCTACACAAGATGCTTGTTACGCGGCACCGAGAAAAAGGTTAAGTGCAAACATAAGCCTGTACATTTGCCATACAGGTGTGTTTTGGTAGGAAGTTTTCTCTGTTTAATTTGCATATTAATAAGTAGTGAGTGGGAATCAAGACGTTGCTTGCGAACGCTCCACTTTAGCGTAAGGAAATGTTGTTCTTCCTGTTTTTCACGTTCTATTTTATGCTTCTGACGACAGCCTCATCCTATTGTAGAGCGATTGTCGGGAGATGATAAATGATGTCCTCATGGGACGTTCCCGAGTACTTTTTTACTCGTTTTGTATAGCGTTCAACTTGAGGCCACCTTCTTGGACGCCTTGAGCGCCTTTTTATGAGTCAGTAATTTTATTATTGTTATTCAGATCGTTAAGAAAAAGGCTTGTCAAGATTGTTTATTGAATCTTCAACATTTAAGAATAATGGTTTGGCCTTTGTGTACAATATAATAAACAGACAATTTAAACAACTTTAGAAATATAAAGCTACGAATACCTACTGTTAGTATCAAAAATATGAATCATGAAAATGCCCCTCTCATTAAGACAGAATAAACTTTGGAGCACGTTTAATAAAGTTTCGCTCGTTTCACTCCGGTAATGACTGCTCTTGTAAGTAGTCAGTAGTCAGTAAAATCTGTCGCTAAGACAGTTAGTTACAACAGAACTATGTGTGCCAATTTGTGTTCGCGACACACAGATTGAGAAATAATCGTTGAAACTGACGCGGTGTAACTGAAACTGTTAGCCGAATGTTTCACACTGACAGGTTTTAATGGGCCGCATGTAAAATAATTTGTAGCTACGAACAACTGCTTATACACACGTGGTTATAAAAACCGCGCAGCTTTGATGTAGTTCCAGTATCAATTTCCTTTTTGTTTTATAGAATATCTAAGCCATTGCAGATAAAAATCTGCAATGGCTTGGATATTCTATAAAACATTGAACAGGCATTGAAAAACAACGAGTTAATATCTGAAAATGCCAGGTATGACACACCTGGCATTTTCAGTATTTACACACTTGATTTATATTGAATCTTACACACGGAAATATTTAGGTTACAAAGAAGCTATCCATAACATTTTGAATGCATATTTCCCTTAGCAACTTTGAATCGTTGATGAAATGTTAAGGAAGTGAGTCAGAACGGTGCATCGGTTGTAAAAAAGGTCTTTATGTTAAAAGAGATCACTGTCGCATCTACCGGCGAACGGAACACTTTGAGCCACAAACGGTCCATCTAGATATAGAATGTCACTATTCTAGTACAAAAAGAGGTATATGTTTTCAAAGGCCTAGGGCGTAGGTATGTTAATACTCCGAGGGATACAGAAACGGGTTTATTAAACAGGTAGGTCTAGAACATTCTGAAGGTCCTCATAATTATTTATGAGCTAGAGAGTTATGTATAGTTTACGATAAGAACTAAATGTAATGCTAATAAAGTCTCAAACAAAATAATGAATGGTATGGTAATATATCAACAGCCTTGAAGTTGATTCATCTATGTAAGTATCGTTTCCACGATCTCAAAATGTTAAAAAGTGACCAAGCCATATTTTTTGCGTTATTACGTTTTATAATTTTAGTAAAGTTGAAGAAAATATTGATATTTTGAGGTAAATATCCCAAAAAACTTCAGTAATTGCTAAAAGTTATAATTTATTGCAAAGGTCGAACAAATCGCTTTTAGGTACTTTTAATTCCCCGTTCTTATCTGGCTGCAAACAAATGATAACATTAGTTACAAACAAAGCCTCTTTAAATGACGATTCAAGGTTATAATTACTGTAATAATTATGATAAGTCACGCCACGGTTTTGAATAATGCCGGCTTAACGGGATTTTACTATAGAATTTAAGATAGTCATCAGTACTTCTCACTATAAAGGCTTAAGAAAATCACCTTGAATTACAGTCATTCCGTTATTATAACTGAGCTCCGCGGTTTTGTTTGCGCTATATTTGGTTTCAATGTCCGTTTTATTATACATGATGATATAGGTATGTATACATGTATACCAGGTACTTAGGTACATTGCAAATGTAAAGCAGTAGGTAGCTTACATGAAAAGGTCAACTTCAAGGCAACGACATTAATTCAAATCCTGTTCATAATTCTTACTGAGGTCTTATGAAAAAAATCTTGACTTATATTTTTAGAATCTTATACAATTTTACAGATTATTATTATCAACTGTACAGGTATCTGATCTACTAGCATTGCCTACTTTGTAATTAGGGGCAGACGGAAGATTTTGTATCATCTACCTATACATTATTCGATAACTGTTAGTGTTCGTCTCATTTCTCCAGAAATTGAGCAATCAATGATAAAAATGCATGCACTGGCTCGTAAAGGAATGCCTGTGTGGACCTGTGGTGTGGACAATGTTAATTGTTGACTGAAAAATACTGAGAAATTAAGTCATGATGTCTATACAGTCTATACTTTACTGTTTTTATTGGCAGTCGAGTAATAAGACATGGTTTTCAAGCAAGCTACGCAGTGGCGTAGCGTGGGTTTCTGCCGCCCGGGGCCGTTTGGCAATTCGCCGCCCACTTTTTACCCCAATGTTTCTGCAGAAGTTTAACGTTTTTCGGGTTTTGGTATGTTTGTATGTTTATAAGTATGTCCTTGAGTTTGGCAATACACCCTAAACGGCTTAGAGGATTAACAAAAATAAAAAAAGATATCATTTGATTTGTCTCAATTGCACGAATATCGTAGAGGCAAAATGTGGCAGCTCTAATGTATGCATTCTGAGGATTTTAATAAGTTAAATTTCGATGGATTTCCGTCATCACTAGGTGCTTTGTTGTTTTTAAGAGCCCCCGCACCTCACCCTGTTCGACATTCGAGATGGCTTCGGTGTAGTGGTACGTCAGTAGGGCACTGTGGTCGTCGGTACTAGGTTTAATTGTTTTGTCTGCCCGCGAGGTAAATAAGAGTCGATAAAACCTTTCAACGTTTTCGAGAATCTTGAACTTTGAGTTGGCGGTGCAGCCATCCGCGATCGTAGTGTCGTTTGATTGTGTAGCCTCAACTGCAGAGCGAAGACTTATATAATACTTATATACTTATATGATCCCCGAGGTTTAAACGTTGGAGGTTTCGTTGCGTAAGCTTTCGTATTCGTCGTTTTACGGCCCATCCTTCCGGGGAAGACAGCTGACAGGATGGCATCTCGCGTCTTTTCCTCATCAGCTCGAGAGTCTCGGCTGGTAGATTAGACTTCTTGTTTTCTTCTCTATGCGGAGCAGATCTTTCGAGACGAATCTCCTAGTACCGTGACCACTGTGGCCTTCTACTGCTTAATGTTGTCGGTGGGAGGGGCAATGTAGGTCTGAGAGTAGGCTTCCTTTCAGTTCTGAAGTTTATATTAAGAGAGCCTCGTACTCGTCGGTGATCGCTTCAGGTGTTTATCGTTTTGATCACCGTCTTTAAATATGTGCTGTCAGTCCGTCGTGATGTAGTTTTCACCTTGCTTGTCACATTATTGCGGTTTCACCAAATCCACTGCCTGTGAGGCATGTTCTTACAAAAGGAGTTCATTAAGTAAAGCCCCTCTGCTACGAGGAAGTTAACTAGCATTTGGCCCTATGATTCTTGTGCCCCACGCCGTGAGCTCGGATTTTCGTTTCGCCACGTTCTTGTACTTTCACTTTCGCGTTGAAATACTGAGCTTTGGTCTTGCTAGGTATTGCCTTAACAGTGTCCTGGTACATGGCCACAGCCATCTCGTCAGGGTGAATTGAGTTCGGCGCGTATACTTGTATTATCACCTTTAGGCCGCCCTATTGGTGAGTACAAGTTACGCTACCCGGGTCGACACACTACCGACTTCCACAAATTGTTCCTCCTGACCAGGACACTAACGCCACCCCAAGAGTACGTCGCCTTCTCGTGGGGAGCAAAGGTCACCTGACTCTAGAGTTACCATGTCCTCCCCCTATCTTCAGACTTCTGATAACCCGGGTTGACGTTGTCATGGGAACACGAAAAAACAATAGCTCTTAGCAATAATTTTAATAATATATTTTAAGTTGTTTAAAATCGTTCAAAGTTTAACAAGTGTACTCCAAATAACTTAAGACTATAGTGATATTGTTTTCCACTGGTTTAATCTGCGTTTAATACACTTACAAGTAAAATATATTGCTGTGAAAGTGACATTTCTGTTTGCTGTTGGATTTCCATTCTACATATTCTTGCACTAAATTATAATGTTCCGATCACCCGATAAGAAGCACTCTAATCCAGATATTGCTAGCTCACTTGAGATTGTGGAAAACGTCACTCAGAGAAAGCGTAAACAACCTGAGTCAGAGTTTGCCAAGGCCATAAGGACATTGTCACTAGACATTAACAAAAAGTTAGATGACTGGCGTGGTGAGTTGGACTGCGCAATATCTAAAATAACTGACAGTGTAAAAGCTATTAAAGCTGATCTAGCCACCGTAACCCAAGTTACTTGCGATATCAAGACCGACTTAGACAGTTTGCGCTGCGAACAAACTGGCTTAGATAATAAGGTGTGTAGCCTAGACGCTAAACACAATGGGCTGGTGAAGGACGTGGAAACTCTCAGGAATTCTATTCAGTATACTATGGACGAACAGGACAACCTTCAGAAAAAGATGGAACTCATTCGGTCTGTAAACACAGAAACTATTGCTGATACGATTACTATTCTTGAAGCGAAGATCGATTCTCTTGAACAACAAGCCCGCCAGTGTAACCTGGAGCTATGCAATGTTCCGGAAATGCGTAATGAAAATTTGATTACTCTTATGGAAAATATTTGCACAAAAATAAAGTTTACATTATGTCCTAAGGATATCCTTGCTATACATAGGGTGCCACACGCACACACAGGTAATAAAAAGCCGAAAAATATCATCGTAAAACTGAGCTCGCGCATCTTAAGGGATAATTTATTAAGCGCTTACCGGCTAGCAAATGGACTAGATACTAACCAACTGCAACTTACTGGACCTTCTAATCCCATTTATATGCATGAAGACTTAACTCTCAAAAAGAAGCAATTATTTCGACAATGTAAGGATGCCGCCGTCAAGAACAACTTTAAATATGTGTGGGTTAAGCATGCTACTATTCTCGTGCGCGAAATTGACTCCGAGCCAGCATTTGCCATACGATCCGAGAAAGACTTTTCTAAAATCAAGCCCAAAATGGCAAAATTCAAACCCGGTACCGATCATGTTTAGAATTGATTTTTATATATGCTTTAGCTGTTTAGTATTTCACAACTTTATTATTAAGTATATTTTTGTTTATTTGCTTTGCTCTGTTAAACACCTATTCAGGCTCATATTATATCTTAATATTTTATTTAATAACTTTATAGAATCTAAGTATTTTTTTGTTTATTTGCTTTACTCTGTTAAACAGCATTTAATGCTCATATTTTGTCTTCATATTTTATTTTTACATAGTGTAATTCTTAAACAAAGGCATAGTAGCTTTTTTAATAACATGTTATACTTGCTGTCGTCACTTTTCATAATAATAGTAATTTTAATCTTATATATTATACATAATCTGGACTTCCGTCTCATAACGGTTACGTGCATGTTAACTACTGATTTATTCTTAGTATTGTTTCACTTTCACCGTGTTAGATAAGTTAACAGTATACTACCAAAATTGTAGGGGTACTCGTTCTAAACTGTATCTCTTGTACATGAACATATTATCAAATTGCTATGACATAATTATATTAACAGAGACCTGGCAAACCCCTGAAATATTTGATGATGAGTTTATTGATTTGCGCTACGTAGTTTACAGAAATGATCGCGATCGTATTGCTAGCAATAAGAAGGATGGGGGAGGTGTTCTTATAGCTGTATTAAAAACGTTACAGTCCACCTGTGTACAATACAATTCCCAGGCTAGTTCTCATATTGAAGATGTTTTTATACAACTACCGTTTGCTGGACGCGAAAAATTTCTAATTAACGCGGTATATATTCCAACCAATACGGTCAAAGAAGTATATGTTGATTATTTTGAGACATTAGAAAATCTGATTGACAAATTCGGCTTTAATCATTTTCATATTTTCGGAGATTTTAATCTCCCGCATATTGAGTGGCTCCCAGCTACAAACAATAACATGACTGCACTTATTAGTACTGGCTCATAATTTGTTTGTAGACATATGAGTAATTTCTTATCTTTGCTTAGCGCTTATCAATACAATAGTTTAAAAAATTATAAGGGGCGTATTCTGGATCTACTAATATCAAATAGCGAGTGCGCGACTTATGCACCTTCATGTAATTTATTACCTCCCGATATAAATCATCCACCCTTTTGCGCCGATATAAGATATAAAACGACGTTACAGACAATCAATCCTGTAAAAATTGTAAAGTATAACTATTATAAAGCTAATTACGAACTCATAAACAAAAAATTGGCCGATATAGATTGGACTAATCGTTTGCAGGGGTTGTCATCGGAGGATTGTCTGAATACTTTTTACGATGTTATTTTCAATGTTATAAGAACTTATACACCCTTTTCTAACTCGCGTTCATCGAAATTCCCTGTGTGGTTCTCTAAATCACTGATTCGAATTTTCAAAAATAAGAACAGAGTCTGGGTGAAATGGAAAACATATAATAATATTTCGGATTATGAACAGTTTTCGCATCTACGGCATAGATTTCAGGTCTTATGCAAGTCAAATTACGCTGACTACCTGAATTCTGTTGAGGACAATGTTCAAAAGAACGTAAAATACCTATGGAGCTATGTCAATAACCGTAGGGGTAATGTCGGCATTCCTTCCACTATGTTTTTTAAAAATCGGACATCCAGTGATCCGGATGAGATTTGCAATATGTTCATGGACTACTTTCAATCGGTTTATGTTCCCTCAAACCTAAATTTGAACGAATGGTTACCCCCTGAAGAGAGTAGTGACAACTGCACTCATATTACTAGCATTACGTTTAGCGAGCATCAGGTCTTGAAGTCATTACAAGCTTTAGATTCCACTAAAGGTCCTGGACCGGATCAACTACCCCCTTATTTCCTTAAAAGGACTGCTAAGAGTATATACAGACCCCTGCAAATTATATTTAGTATGTTTATATCAGACGGCACCTTCCCTGAACAATTTAAAAGGGTTAATATAACTCCTGTATATAAATCAGGGTCCAAACAAGAAGTCGAAAATTATCGCCCCATATCTATTCTGTCTGCTTTGTCGAAGCTTTTTGAAAAGCTCGTTTATCAGGAAATACATAAGATAATTTACAGAATTATAATAGAACAACAACATGGATTTGTTAAAAGTAAATCTACAACTACTAATCTATTATTATTTACCGACTTTCTCTTTAATAATATGGATCAACAAGTACAAGTTGACGCAGTATACACAGACTTTCAAAAAGCGTTCGACAAGGTAGACCACAATTTGCTTCTTACCAAAATTGCCTTTAACGGCATACGAGGAGATTTGCTTCGCTGGTTTGCATCATATGTTAGTAATAGATCACAAAGGGTTGTTATCAAGGGATCCCACTCGGCGACTTCTATCGTAACATCTGGCGTACCCCAGGGCTCAATTTTAGGGCCTCTTTTATTCATTTTGTTCATAAATGATATTGGAAATTGTTTCAGACACTCAAAATTTTTGCTCTATGCTGACGATCTAAAAATCTTTAAAGCTATAAGAAAACCAGCAGATTGTTTTCAGTTACAAGAAGACTTAAATCGACTCTCTGAATACTGTATTCAAAACAAACTTTGCCTTAGTATTTCTAAATGTTTAACTATATCATTTACAAAGAACAAAAACGTTTTAAATCATAATTATAATCTAAACAATGTACCTCTATTGAAAGCTCTATCCGTGCGAGACCTAGGGGTACTGCTAGATAACAAACTTCACCTTGATCAACATATTGACAACATCATCAAAAAGGCTTATCGTATGTACGGGTTCGTTATGAGATCAGCTACTGAATTTAAACACGCAAGCACTTATTGTCATCTCTATAAAGCACTAGTTAGATCTCAACTTGAATATGCGGTGGTGGTGTGGAACCCTTTTTATAATAAATACGTTGAGATGCTAGAAAGAGTGCAATGCAAATTCCTTAGATCGATGCACTATAGGTGCTGCCACAATTTCCCAACCAATTTCCCAACCTATAAAAATCTTCTTGATAATTACAATCTAATGAGCCTGAAGTCTAGACGTTTATATCTAGAAATTATGTTTCTTTTCGACTTATGCTGTAACAGGTATAACTGTTCTGAGATTACTAATCAGTGGCGTAGCGTGGGTTTCTGCCGCCCGGGGCCGTTTGGCAATTCGCCGCCCACTTTTTACCCCAATGTTTCTGCAGAAGTTTAACGTTTTTCGGGTTTTGGTATGTTTGTATGTTTATAAGTATGTCCTTGAGTTTGGCAATACACCCTAAACGGCTTAGAGGATTAACAAAAATAAAAAAAGATATCATTTGATTTGTCTCAATTGCACGAATATCGTAGAGGCAAAATGTGGCAGCTCTAATGTATGCATTCTGAGGATTTTAATAAGTTAAATTTCGATGGATTTCCGTCATCACTAGGTGCTTTGTTGTTTTTAAGAGCCCCCGCACCTCACCCTGTTCGACATTCGAGATGGCTTCGGTGTAGTGGTACGTCAGTAGGGCACTGTGGTCGTCGGTACTAGGTTTAATTGTTTTGTCTGCCCGCGAGGTAAATAAGAGTCGATAAAATCTTTCAACGTTTTCGAGAATCTTGAACTTTGAGTTGGCGGTGCAGCCATCCGCGATCGTAGTGTCGTTTGATTGTGTAGCCTCAACTGCAGAGCGAAGACTTATATAATACTTATATACTTATATGATCCCCGAGGTTTAAACGTTGGAGGTTTCGTTGCGTAAGCTTTCGTATTCGTCGTTTTACGGCCCATCCTTCCGGGGAAGACAGCTGACAGGATGGCATCTCGCGTCTTTTCCTCATCAGCTCGAGAGTCTCGGCTGGTAGATTAGACTTCTTGTTTTCTTCTCTATGCGGAGCAGATCTTTCGAGACGAACCTCCTAGTACCGTGACCACTGTGGCCTTCTACTGCTTAATGTTGTCGGTGGGAGGGGCAATGTAGGTCTGAGAGTAGGCTTCCTTTCAGTTCTGAAGTTTATATTAAGAGAGCCTCGTACTCGTCGGTGATCGCTTCAGGTGTTTATCGTTTTGATCACCGTCTTTAAATATGTGCTGTCAGTCCGTCGTGATGTAGTTTTCACCTTGCTTGTCACATTATTGCGGTTTCACCAAATCCACTGCCTGTGAGGCATGTTCTTACAAAAGGAGTTCATTAAGTAAAGCCCCTCTGCTACGAGGAAGTTAACTAGCATTTGGCCCTATGATTCTTGTGCCCCACGCCGTGAGCTCGGATTTTCGTTTCGCCACGTTCTTGTACTTCCACTTTCGCGTTGAAATACTGAGCTTTGGTCTTGCTAGGTATTGCCTTAACAGTGTCCTGGTACATGGCCACAGCCATCTCGTCAGGGTGAATTGAGTTCGGCGCGTATACTTGTATTATCACCTTTAGGCCGCCCTATTGGTGAGTACAAGTTACGCTACCCGGGTCGACACACTACCGACTTCCACAAATTGTTCCTCCTGACCAGGACACTAACGCCACCCCAAGAGTACGTCGCCTTCTCGTGGGGAGCAAAGGTCACCTGACTCTAGAGTTACCATGTCCTCCCCCTATCTTCAGACTTCTGATAACCCGGGTTGACGTTGTCATGGGAACACGAAAAAACAATAGCTCTTAGCAATAATTTTAATAATATATTTTAAGTTGTTTAAAATCGTTCAAAGTTTAACAAGTGTACTCCAAATAACTTAAGACTATAGTGATATTGTTTTCCACTGGTTTAATCTGCGTTTAATACACTTACAAGTAAAATATATTGCTGTGAAAGTGACATTTCTGTTTGCTGTTGGATTTCCATTCTACACATTCTTGCACTAAATTATAATGTTCCGATCACCCGATAAGAAGCACTCTAATCCAGATATTGCTAGCTCACTTGAGATTGTGGAAAACGTCACTCAGAGAAAGCGTAAACAACCTGAGTCAGAGTTTGCCAAGGCCATAAGGACATTGTCACTAGACATTAACAAAAAGTTAGATGACTGGCGTGGTGAGTTGGACTGCGCAATATCTAAAATAACTGACAGTGTAAAAGCTATTAAAGCTGATCTAGCCACCGTAACCCAAGTTACTTGCGATATCAAGACCGACTTAGACAGTTTGCGCTGCGAACAAACTGGCTTAGATAATAAGGTGTGTAGCCTAGACGCTAAACACAATGGGCTGGTGAAGGACGTGGAAACTCTCAGGAATTCTATTCAGTATACTATGGACGAACAGGACAACCTTCAGAAAAAGATGGAACTCATTCGGTCTGTAAACACAGAAACTATTGCTGATACGATTACTATTCTTGAAGCGAAGATCGATTCTCTTGAACAACAAGCCCGCCAGTGTAACCTGGAGCTATGCAATGTTCCGGAAATGCGTAATGAAAATTTGATTACTCTTATGGAAAATATTTGCACAAAAATAAAGTTTACATTATGTCCTAAGGATATCCTTGCTATACATAGGGTGCCACACGCACACACAGGTAATAAAAAGCCGAAAAATATCATCGTAAAACTGAGCTCGCGCATCTTAAGGGATAATTTATTAAGCGCTTACCGGCTAGCAAATGGACTAGATACTAACCAACTGCAACTTACTGGACCTTCTAATCCCATTTATATGCATGAAGACTTAACTCTCAAAAAGAAGCAATTATTTCGACAATGTAAGGATGCCGCCGTCAAGAACAACTTTAAATATGTGTGGGTTAAGCATGCTACTATTCTCGTGCGCGAAATTGACTCCGAGCCAGCATTTGCCATACGATCCGAGAAAGACTTTTCTAAAATCAAGCCCAAAATGGCAAAATTCAAACCCGGTACCGATCATGTTTAGAATTGATTTTTATATATGCTTTAGCTGTTTAGTATTTCACAACTTTATTATTAAGTATATTTTTGTTTATTTGCTTTGCTCTGTTAAACACCTATTCAGGCTCATATTATATCTTAATATTTTATTTAATAACTTTATAGAATCTAAGTATTTTTTTGTTTATTTGCTTTACTCTGTTAAACAGCATTTAATGCTCATATTTTGTCTTCATATTTTATTTTTACATAGTGTAATTCTTAAACAAAGGCATAGTAGCTTTTTTAATAACATGTTATACTTGCTGTCGTCACTTTTCATAATAATAGTAATTTTAATCTTATATATTATACATAATCTGGACTTCCGTCTCATAACGGTTACGTGCATGTTAACTACTGATTTATTCTTAGTATTGTTTCACTTTCACCGTGTTAGATAAGTTAACAGTATACTACCAAAATTGTAGGGGTACTCGTTCTAAACTGTATCTCTTGTACATGAACATATTATCAAATTGCTATGACATAATTATATTAACAGAGACCTGGCAAACCCCTGAAATATTTGATGATGAGTTTATTGATTTGCGCTACGTAGTTTACAGAAATGATCGCGATCGTATTGCTAGCAATAAGAAGGATGGGGGAGGTGTTCTTATAGCTGTATTAAAAACGTTACAGTCCACCTGTGTACAATACAATTCCCAGGCTAGTTCTCATATTGAAGATGTTTTTATACAACTACCGTTTGCTGGACGCGAAAAATTTCTAATTAACGCGGTATATATTCCAACCAATACGGTCAAAGAAGTATATGTTGATTATTTTGAGACATTAGAAAATCTGATTGACAAATTCGGCTTTAATCATTTTCATATTTTCGGAGATTTTAATCTCCCGCATATTGAGTGGCTCCCAGCTACAAACAATAACATGACTGCACTTATTAGTACTGGCTCATAATTTGTTTGTAGACATATGAGTAATTTCTTATCTTTGCTTAGCGCTTATCAATACAATAGTTTAAAAAATTATAAGGGGCGTATTCTGGATCTACTAATATCAAATAGCGAGTGCGCGACTTATGCACCTTCATGTAATTTATTACCTCCCGATATAAATCATCCACCCTTTTGCGCCGATATAAGATATAAAACGACGTTACAGACAATCAATCCTGTAAAAATTGTAAAGTATAACTATTATAAAGCTAATTACGAACTCATAAACAAAAAATTGGCCGATATAGATTGGACTAATCGTTTGCAGGGGTTGTCATCGGAGGATTGTCTGAATACTTTTTACGATGTTATTTTCAATGTTATAAGAACTTATACACCCTTTTCTAACTCGCGTTCATCGAAATTCCCTGTGTGGTTCTCTAAATCACTGATTCGAATTTTCAAAAATAAGAACAGAGTCTGGGTGAAATGGAAAACATATAATAATATTTCGGATTATGAACAGTTACGCTGACTACCTGAATTCTGTTGAGGACAATGTTCAAAAGAACGTAAAATACCTATGGAGCTATGTCAATAACCGTAGGGGTAATGTCGGCATTCCTTCCACTATGTTTTTTAAAAATCGGACATCCAGTGATCCGGATGAGATTGGCAATATGTTCATGGACTACTTTCAATCGGTTTATGTTCCCTCAAACCTAAATTTGAACGAATGGTTACCCCCTGAAGAGAGTAGTGACAACTGCACTCATATTACTAGCATTACGTTTAGCGAGCATCAGGTCTTGAAGTCATTACAAGCTTTAGATTCCACTAAAGGTCCTGGACCGGATCAACTACCCCCTTATTTCCTTAAAAGGACTGCTAAGAGTATATACAGACCCCTGCAAATTATATTTAGTATGTTTATATCAGACGGCACCTTCCCTGAACAATTTAAAAGGGTTAATATAACTCCTGTATATAAATCAGGGTCCAAACAAGAAGTCGAAAATTATCGCCCCATATCTATTCTGTCTGCTTTGTCGAAGCTTTTTGAAAAGCTCGTTTATCAGGAAATACATAAGATAATTTACAGAATTATAATAGAACAACAACATGGATTTGTTAAAAGTAAATCTACAACTACTAATCTATTATTATTTACCGACTTTCTCTTTAATAATATGGATCAACAAGTACAAGTTGACGCAGTATACACAGACTTTCAAAAAGCGTTCGACAAGGTAGACCACAATTTGCTTCTTACCAAAATTGCCTTTAACGGCATACGAGGAGATTTGCTTCGCTGGTTTGCATCATATGTTAGTAATAGATCACAAAGGGTTGTTATCAAGGGATCCCACTCGGCGACTTCTATCGTAACATCTGGCGTACCCCAGGGCTCAATTTTAGGGCCTCTTTTATTCATTTTGTTCATAAATGATATTGGAAATTGTTTCAGACACTCAAAATTTTTGCTCTATGCTGACGATCTAAAAATCTTTAAAGCTATAAGAAAACCAGCAGATTGTTTTCAGTTACAAGAAGACTTAAATCGACTCTCTGAATACTGTATTCAAAACAAACTTTGCCTTAGTATTTCTAAATGTTTAACTATATCATTTACAAAGAACAAAAACGTTTTAAATCATAATTATAATCTAAACAATGTACCTCTATTGAAAGCTCTATCCGTGCGAGACCTAGGGGTACTGCTAGATAACAAACTTCACCTTGATCAACATATTGACAACATCATCAAAAAGGCTTATCGTATGTACGGGTTCGTTATGAGATCAGCTACTGAATTTAAACACGCAAGCACTTATTGTCATCTCTATAAAGCACTAGTTAGATCTCAACTTGAATATGCGGTGGTGGTGTGGAACCCTTTTTATAATAAATACGTTGAGATGCTAGAAAGAGTGCAATGCAAATTCCTTAGATCGATGCACTATAGGTGCTGCCACAATTTCCCAACCAATTTCCCAACCTATAAAAATCTTCTTGATAATTACAATCTAATGAGCCTGAAGTCTAGACGTTTATATCTAGAAATTATGTTTCTTTTCGACTTATGCTGTAACAGGTATAACTGTTCTGAGATTACTAATAAAATATGCTACTGTGTCCCAAGAACTGTTATTAGACGAGAGATGTGCGCACGTCCTCTTTTTGCTGTGTCCCATTGCCGCACCAATGCTGGTCTGCGGGCGCCTCTACGTCGCTTGTGCAAAAACTATAACGACTTTTGTTCAGAAACTACAGAATTAGATTTATTCTCAGTGTCAGCAAATAGATTTCGTTCTGCTTTGTTAAATAAACTTAAGGATTCCGATGTATAGTTATTTGAACATTCTTGTAGTCTTACTCGCATAGATTGTTCATTAGTATAGTATGGTATAGTATAGTATAGTATAGTATAGTATAGTATAGTATAGTATAGTATAGTATAGTATAGTATAGTATAGTATAGTATAGTATAGTATAGTATAGTATAGTATAGTATAGTATAGTATAGTATAGTATAGTATAGTATAGTATAGTATAGTATAGTATAGTATAGTATAGTATAGTATAGTATAGTATAGTATAGTATAGTATAGTATAGTATAGTATAGTATAGTATAGTATAGTATAGTATAGTATAGTATAGTATAGTATAATATAGTCATATGAATTGTATATGCTGTGGCTAACGATGTGGGTTTCACATTTATAATAATACCTTTGTTTACGTTATGTGCGCAGATATAATGTGTTACTGTTTGTTTGTCCCAAATAAATAAATAAATAAACCCCAGTATGTGCCACTTTATGTGACTTAATTCTACCTGGAGCTCGGCGAGGTGTTCTTTTGCCATAGATTAAGTTCGTTGTAGGTCGCAAGGTATACCGTATAATTGATTTTGGTAGCCAGCCGTAGCACGGTAGTCTCACAGACTACATGCTCCGCCGTACCTGCCACCATGTCCTTGGCCGGGAATAACGAAGCTGCCGGGAATTGAGGGCCTTATTTTATGGCACTTAATTTTAGAGGCGTAGTCCGTAGTCAAAGATAAGTAAACACCAAACTATTATAAATAAGGTGTAAATTAATATATACATCAAGCATCTTTGAAATCACTTTATGCTCTTCTTGGATATTTCAAAGTCAGAATAAAATTATGACGCCTTCGAATGACTTTGAATTGGCACCCCATATAAGTACATAAGTTGGCCTGATTCTAGGGTAATGGTATCCTCCTTCGAATAGAGGGGCGATCGTGAACTAGTGCCGTTGTTGTGTTCGTGAGCACCTTGAAGGGCGCAGGGCGTAGCTTCTCGCACCGGTGACGTTGCTGGCCGTCACCGGTTAATAGCATTTACTCTTACTCCTTATTTCCGAAAAAATAAGTAGTTGAGAGGCGAAATCTAAGTTTATGGACAAAACCCGCGTCACGTCCGACGTGGTTGCGTCCAAAAATTCGCAGAAGGCGTTTGTAATATATGAAATAATCGGCTTTGATTTTAACGCAAATCTCATAAATATTGGAGTCCAAATTCAAATGCTTAGCTTAAATGTAAAACCTCAGGTGTGACAATTGTCTTGGGAGACTTGTATCTGCCTTCTTCCCTAGTCAACAATAACGTTTGTGTAGTACCTAGTTAGAAGCCAATCAAAAATCATTTCAATAATTAACGCTGGCATTTCATTGGCATGCGGCGACCCTATTGCCCTGGCTGGCTGGATTCATAAATTACTCACAACACGCTCGCAGATCACCGGAATATTGCAACCCATTAAAGAATTGATAAACAAAAACTACGGATTACCGTGACAAAATTAAAAAACACTCCCATATCCGATAAAAAGTATTCACGTATTGAAAATGACGATGATTTTGTTTTTGATTGTTGTCCTGTTCGGAAAAGCTCGGTGCTGGCTAACTTCGACAGAGGACTCAACTTCATCCCCCCCTGCCTATCCTGCAGCGCCCGCGCTGCCGCGCGGTCCTACTAGGATCGAGTCAACGCGCGCGCATAGTATATTATATATTTTTTAATTCTCGCGGCCTCTTTTGCCGCCCCCTGAAATGTGCCGCCCGGGGCCATGGCCCCCCCGGCCCCCCCCACGCTACGCCACTGAAGCTACGTATTAAAACGTCCGACGCTGAGACATTTTTAATTTATGCATTAGGTTTAATATTACTACCTAATAAGGCCTAGGGGTTCTTTTTTATATTATATTGATGTTACGTTATACATTTTTGACAAATTTAAGCCAAAATAATGTTATTGATGCATTCACAACAACATAAGCAGATATTAATAGAAATTACGTTACAACAGTATCTTGCCAAGATTAGCTCAAAATTTCCTAAATCCGCATTGCGCATTTTATATCAATTTACATAAATTTTCGCGTGAGGCTATTTTAATTTAAAATTTTCACCCGGCGCGAATTTGGCATGGAATCCAAAACATGACAATCAACGGTTCAAACGGTGCATTGCAGAGAATGTAACACATATTGGAATAAAATGAACACACGTCGCGACGTAATAGGTTTCGTTCGGCCCCATGTGAACAAGATCGTGAGCAAAAACTAGTAAATATGACGTCATAAATACCTTTTTCCCTTCTTTTATTTATGTCCGCCTCGAAGGGAATTTATGTATCTGTTGTTTTTGGAATTATGACGAACAAACAGGAGCGGCAGTTAATTTATCCTAAACAAAGATAAAATATAGAGATCGTGGCTGGCGTGGCTCGATAGTTTTGGTTCTTTTAATGCGATTTATTAAAAAAATGTGTTCTTTTGTCTACAGGTATGTTTGGGGTTTGTGAATGATTCTACTTATTTGTTTTCGGAATTGGATCATAGTGTGAGGTAAGTCGGAGGTGTTTTATTAGAATAAGTACCAGCCACTCCCTTTTATTATTCTATTACCTAAGTATATTATCATTTTTGGTAGTAGTGCCATTCATAAATACCTATTTGCTTGTTTCTCTTAAGTCTAAGAAAATGAAACATGTAAATCGGATGACTTCGCCACCTAAGTATATTTAAATGTTATTATCATTATGACAATTAGATACAAGTCGGTAAGTCAGTGGCCTGTAATGCAGTAGTGTACTACGTTTGGTTTATGTGATAGTTATTTGTCACTGCCGCTTACATGCGGGTTGTTGGAGGGAAGTGTGTCATATTAATAGTCATACATATAAGTGTAGAATGTGCTAAGTTTGTAATATTGGATTCTGAATTCCTCATAAAATTTGGTCCATACTTTCTTATCGGTTTGGAAAATATTTCTTATTGGTTTTAAATTGGAATATCCAATGCTCAAACCACTTTCAATTTATATTTTTTTATCGTTTGAGGTTATATTGCTTACACACCAGTGCTAAATGCCAAGTTTATAGATAGTGCACAACGTTTTTTAAAGTTTAAGCTAGAGTTATTGATCCATGATGTCCTGACATTGGCAACTTTATTATACAGGCTGTGTGGTGGTCAAGATAGAGCAAATTACAGAACATGTGAACTTTTATTCGTTTTGTCAGAAGGCCGATAATAATATATGAGTTTCACTTATTGACGTATGTAATACTAAATAATTCCGTATAGATTGTCTAATGGCATTTCTGCATGTAGCTCAAATGTTGCCATCATGAACGCAATACAAAATTCTATCAAATATGTCAACAACGAAATATATTTAAACAACTATAATTAGGGGTCAAATGTTTCGGCAAATATATTAAAGTTTTAGTATTACAAATTGGGCGTCCATTAACGGAATGCAAATTAGTTTATATTACAATGCTGTATCCTTGATTGGATAAAACCGCGGGTTCACTGCAATACCTGGCTACGTACGGAAAGGCGCTTCATATAATTAGAGCTGCGGTTTTGTTCATAATTGACTCAAACGAGCTCGCTATCAAAAGTGTCATGTTATTTAGGTGAATATAGAATTAGCAATTGTGTATATCCATGTAACGTTTTGAGGTAAAATGCAGTTTCAGAGAATCTCTGCTCTAGAGCAGTACCTACAGCTAGTATATTATATATCTCTCGTACCTAGGTACGAGAGATATATAATATACTAGCTGAACCGGCGAACTGCGTACTGCCATATATTTTTTTAATATTCGCAATTTTTTTGTGAATCTAAACCATTCTCAAGTCCCTTCAACACACACAAAAAAATTAATCAAAATCGGTCCAGTCGTTTAGGAGAAGTTCAGTGACATACACACGCACATAAGAAATATATATAAATATAAATATGTTTGTTATTTTTTATTGTGTTTGTGATATTGTTGTCTGCAACACCTTTATTATTTTATTACTATTATCTCGAAGTCTAGTCTAGCAAAATTAACATAGATGCACAAAATAGTACGCCTCAGAACGCGAACCTAGGAGAGGGATAACTTTACATGCACAAAATAGGTACAGAACGAGAATGTATCAATTTATATCTTTACTAAGATATTCCAACAATGAACCATAAAGATTGTTTATGCAATGCATCTATCAGTGTAGCGTAGGTAATTAAAAGTATAATGAAGACATTATCTACGGGGATTTACCAATGACGTATTATAATACACACATTATAATAAACACAGGTTCGCCCGTAACTAAACAAAATGGCGGCAATTGCCTCCATTTCAGTTTGCCATTTCTGAGTACGGGCAACGCATCTATAGTTTTTATATATCTTTGGGATTTACCAATATTGTAATAAACATGCTGATGGTATCAGTTTAAAAGTACACTGGGAATGCCCATTAACATTGAATTATATCTTTTAAAGAATTCTCTTTTCGCTTTATTTAGTATCTTGAATATTAATTTGCAAGATCGCATTCCTACTCTGATATCGTCTAGGTGTAGCCTTAACTAAAAATGTTACATAGGTATATAGATCACTTGAATGTAGTGCTAAGCCGTATTAGGCAACTGGAACAATGAGAAACCAAAAACAAAATTTTAGCTCATTGCAAGAGGAGGAAATTGTTTTACACTATGGTTTAGAGAATACCATACATTGAATTTAAACTGCAGTTTATGGATTAAAATTAAGGATAACTAAGTGAAATCAACACTTAGTTATTAATAATAACTAATGGAAAGGAATATAACGCGATAAAATCCGTAAACTGTAGTTTAATTTCAATGTGTAACATTCGCGTAAATCCAAGAAGATATTCGTATACTATACGTTGATGAGAGTGAATGCAGCAAGAGGGATATGGATCGTTACACTTGGCGATCGATCTCTGCCTACCTCTCCGGGAAACAGGCGTGAGTCGACGTATGTATATCATAAGGAAATATTATCTCTTACTATCAGAATGTAAAGAACATCGCTAATATATCTACAGAAAGTAATACAATAATACGCAGCCATTGTTTATTAATAACTGTGCTCACCATTTCGCGTGTGTCATGTATATGCCTTGTCAGTGATGACTGACGGATGATGACGAGTTGAAGTAGTTCAGTCATATCTGCAGACTGCACCGCTTATTTGCTCTGCTATTAATTTTGCACAGCGTATCCAATACGTTTAATACTCCATAAATAATGCCAGAGCTTTAAAGGTTGACTTTATTCTTAATAGAAACGTATGCTTTTAGGGCAATTGTGAATTGTTTTAATCGAGCATCCTACTATATTACCACCCACGATTTTGGTCCAGTAATGAATGCTTTGCATTCGAAGGTTTAATACTGCTCGCTAAGCTATTAGTTTTCTCTTATGAGATCCGAAGAAATACTCAACGATCTGTAAATCATAACATTAATAATGATCTAAATCTACCGCATTGCAAAGCGAAGTTAATGGTTCCCAAGAGAGCGCTCGGCTCCTAGATCTTGCCAACCTAATACTACATCCGCGATGGCAGGCACTATTGTTTTATGAAAGCAGACTTGGATTATCACATGCTGTCTGAATGTTTTGGTCTGCCACTGCAGCCGACGTCACGTGTCTGTTTGACTTTTCGACAGCAAATGAATAAATTTAGAGCATCAGATTTCAATAAGACCGTCACAGTTGTTTAAAAAATCCGTTTGCATTATTTCACTGTGAAAATGCATCCGTAACATTCAATGTTCCCGTGATAGTGCCCCTATGGAACGTTGTGATCGGTTTGTAAAATATAGTGACGTCACAGCCATGTGACGTTTACACTTTGGCGCGCAAGCTGACGGTAGAAAAACGTTGAATAGTTATGACTTATGAAGCTTGTTTTACAACCATAGCACGAATTATAAAGCTTTTGTTTGAAGATCCTGCATTGTGTTTTGTTGACGTCACTACTTTCGTTTTGTGCCGAGACTTTACATGACATTATTTCATATATTTTGCGCAAAAAGTAACGTGAACATGTTAAAAAATACGTTTTGCTTGTGAATATTTTGCGAAGTTTACTTTGCAATAAAAAAAGTATTTTGAAGAGCAAATTTTGGTTGTCTTATTGTACCTCGACTTTATGCGATTACCCGACTGCATATGGCAATGATGCATCGGCGTTATACAAGTAGATTCTTAAAACAAACTACAAGTGTTTTACGCCAGTATGCTAGTAATGCAACTATGTCTAGCACAATATAGAATGGGTGGTTCTTAATTGGGAAAAGCCAGCTAGTTTGGATCTATTGAACTTTTTGGAATGAGAACCTCATCAATATTTTATCCATATGAAGTCTAACGATGCATCTGCTTACTTCACAGTATCCACAAAACATATGGAAGAGTACATACACAAGTTTCAGACACTAAAACCTTCACACATCGTACGTCTGCCTCGAGTACAATACAGAGGGACGTATACTAACGAAATAAGTCCTTTATTAAGGACAGGTTAATCCGGTCACATTTCCCCAGCGAGTGTAATAATTTACTAACATATTATTATTGTGCCCCTAGAAATATGACGTGATGTACTTAGAAAATTATTTTGTTCAAGTTCATATTGAAAGTCAGGGCAAGCCTTTATCGAATTACAGTAGGTACGCCTAAATAAATTTGTATATAAATATTTGTAGTTTGTCTAGACGCAGCCAATTATAAGTAATTAAAGTTATTACGTACCGAATGACCTCTGGTGTAAGTTTAGTCGGACGAATTATACAACTGAACACGTGAGGTTCAACATGCGACGAATAGATTGAACTCTACCTTGCCGTACCTTTCGTATAACTTTCCATCCGCAATTTTTGTTTTTCGTTTTTTTTTTTTTTTTTTTTTTTTTTTTTTTTTTTTTTTGTTTTTCGTGTGAGCGTGTGGCCAACTCTGGTGTCGGAGTTTTTAGGCCGCCCGAAGGCTTCCGACATGGCCTAACGATCCTTATCCTTGGGCAAGAACCGGGACCGACAGCTTTACGTGCCCTCCGAAGCACGGTAGCGCTCAGATGTAAATGCCACACACGGTCACCCATCCAAGTGGTAACCTGTGCAAGCGTTGCTTAACTTTGCCGATCTGTTACGAACGGCAAGCCAAGTCTCGCTACGAGCGCTACTCATATCCTTAGATACTAGATCCGCAATCATACCCTTCTTTGCTTTCGTCATGTGATATTTTTCGGACTTAGAGCGACGGATGCTCTTAAGCGTTCGTTGAAACTAATTTACTTTTGAGCCTCATTGGTATCTTATTGTCAACGATCTGTAAGAGTCCAATGGGAAATAGCCACCTAATGGTGATCATGAGATTCTAGCTGGCGTTGGACAAGTGGCTTAGCGTTCTTTTGCATTTTTTGGCTAAATTATGTAACCTGAACACACTTATGCTTGCTACAAAAATAATGGCCTTTTTATCTACTCCATGAACGAAAGTAACATATTTTAAAAATCAAATCCCATCTGTACATACATATCTATGTATTTCATCCTAAGGCAGATGAATGCATAAATTTATATTGCGATGCGGTATTTCTCATATTGCATTTTCAAAACGGCCTTATAAAATGTAAAACACCGTCTCACATTGTTTGACATACTTATGTAAATCGGGTATTGTTATGCTTCAACCTTCAAGCATTCTGATACTATTTTGGAATTGTTTTGCTTTAAACATGTTTATTTACTTAGTCTCTTACAAATTATTATTGTAAAGCGGGTTATACGGTTCTTAGTCTTTAAATTTGTAAATGTTTGACGCGAGTTTAAATTTGCTGCAGTAATTTAACACCTACTTGTCAGAATTAATTCTAATAATTATGTTTAACCTCGAAAAAAATATTTTCCAATTACTTTGAAACTTTTATACTTAAAACTAGTCTAGCTAAGCACTTCCTTCATTGAACAGTTTTCAAGAAACTACTGCAGACAGTCCAGCAGTAATTTTTAATTTGCGGCAGACGCGACCACGTTCTTTAGAATTTTCTTTTTATTCCCAACCTCACACTGAAAACATTTTAGCTTAACTTGGAAAACATTTTAAAAGACACGTAAAACTAGCATCGAAGTTTTGCGATCATATGGAACCCGTGGCGGTGGGAACGCTGCGCTATTAAACTAAGTGAGCCAGCGCACTGGTCGAACTTCGCAGCAGTAATATGGACGAACGCTGTAGAAAAAGCGGGAGTGTTCCTTGTCCCAGCTCTTCCCATTATTCATGTATAAAGTGGACAATAACTCATATGTCCGAACACCTGTTATTCTATTGCAAACAAACGGCGTATGATCAAAATTCACGCGGAAAGTGTTCGGCAAAAGACTGATGCGATTTCATGTTACGTACCCAATCGTTTCGTACGACATGTTTCTGTACACTTTGTTATTGTTGATAGTAGCTTGCTGCATTCCTTTACGCTTTGATTATCGCACACAATAGTTAATTGGTCAATCAATTATTCAAATTATTCGTGATTGTTTGCTGATCTTCTTTTGATGTAGCGATGCACTGTCGTTTTGTGTGTACTAAATGAGTTTGTTACAATTGAATGGTTGACAGTTTAATGGGCTAGTCTTGAAATAGGACTACATTCTATTATCTAACATACCTATACGTGGTATTACCTATAAATTTTCTTATTGGGTATACTTATGAACATAGGTACATAGCAACTGAAATGACACCCTCCTTATCGAGTAAAATGTACCATTTATTACAGAGACTAATTATTCAATTAATTGCACTGCATTTTTCATTAAGCGACGTGTATTGTTTCGTTACCAGTATCAAGAATGAGAATAATGAACCTTTGTTAATGTTTAATTGAACTACAAAGTTCAAGGAGACACACAGTGTAGCGGCAGCTTCATATGTATCATTAGTGTCATCTATCGTACAATGGCAATGTTGGAAACTCAAACCCTGGCGACACTAGTGGACGACGACGGAAACGATTGTGAATCGTAGATCACGTTTACAAGTTCTCAGCAATATCCGTCTGGCCACGAACCACCATCTATCTTCCCCTAGTCTGGCTTAATCCTCCCTTAAGTTGAAGAACCACCGTGACTTATTCCACTACACATGTAGCTATGAAGCGGGCGCTGCTGCAGCTACAGCTCAAACGGCGCAAATACAGAAATCTAATAGGAGATTATGTATTTGAGTCGTTTGGAGTCGAAACGTTGGGACCATGGGGTCCAAGTGCGCGATCTCTTTTTAGAGATCTCTCAAAGAGACTGGTCGACGCCTCGCGTGACCAGAAGGCTGGCCTGTATTTGGCGCAAAATATCAGCATTGCCATACAACGTGGCAATGCTGCCAGCATTCTGGGCACGCTCCCAATTGACGGCGATGTGGAGGATTTCCATGACGCCCTCTAAATTTAATTTTCCTATCTTTTTTTTTTTTTCTTTTAATGTATTTTAAGTTATTTAAGTATAGAAATTATTGTTTTATTTTATGTGTAAATAGTCATTTAGCTATGTTAGTTTTAATTTGATTGCAAATAAATTACTGAATAAAAGCTATGATAATGTGTATATAGCGACTGCAGCAATTAACAATGTCGGAATTGAAATCGTATACTTTTTCAGTACGGCCAAACGAAGTTTTTAAGATGTATTAAATCCACATAAAACCTGGGATTGATATAATATTTGATGTGATAAAATAGTTTAAGTTACTTTAAAAGATAATTAAGTGAAAACTGCAATTATATTAAAAACAGCTAAAAAAAAGCACATGTTACATTATTAACCGTTTGAACACCTTACTAAAATGTCGGAAATGGTACATCCTACAATATTCATTGGGGTTGTATTCATTGATTTTGTCAGATGTGGTATATCCTACAATATTTATCGGAATTTTAACTATCGAGTATGTTGGAAGTGGGATAACCTACATTGTTAACTGCACCCTGTCAACTCACTATCACGTAGATACTACATCAAGATACTATTTTTAATTAAACATCTGCTGTAACTCAGGTTCTAAGTTTTCAAAATATTTCATATCTTGTTTGACACAACTACGTCTGCTGTATGAAGTACACACAGCAACCCTTGAGCCACATATACCCTGTTAATTTCTAACTGGCCGGGCTGATATTGCCAACAGAACTTGAGTGTACCTACTTGTGAGCATTCTCTCCCAGGGTATTATTATTCCATAAATACCTAGGATTGTAATGTAGGAATGAAAACAAATTTATTTTTCAATAATATTTCAGTTTACTTGACAATTAAGTACCTCTAAGTCTGAATTAGGTACCGAAATGTAGAATAGGAACTACCAAAACGCATATTGAAGGACTTTTCGTGAATCTCAATTATAAAAAACAAACACAACTAAATAAGCAATAATCAAACCTAACTTAAACAGGAAACTTCTAAAGTCTTTCCTAAAAAAAGAAATAATCAACGATAAAATCTAAAAATGTAGATAATTATGACATAGGTAGGTAATTTTACTAAACAAAATAAAAATACTAAACTAAAACAGTATTTTCTCCCGGGAATGAATATAACATAAATTCTTCGAAATACAACATCTTCTATCTCAGTTGAATCACAGTCATTGTTATGGCACCTAGTCTACTAATCAACCTACTAAATCACTCTAAATCATCATCATCATCTTGAGTATTAACCTAATTGGCAGCATCAGCTTTAGGTAAGTTAAAATAAAATGTGTGAAAGCGATCGGGTATAATTCTCGTTCTGCAGAGATCGGTAAAATCTTTGCCATAAGTGTTTTATGTAAATGTCCGTCATAGGCCCGTTTCAAATCAAATTCGTTTGCCAAACGTTGTTGGTTTCGCTAACACTCTACAATCGAGCGAGCTTGTCACCATAAGTCAATTTAGGTGCCCGAAGAATGGTACTGCTAAGCTTGATGTGCTAAATCCGAAGGCAGCCCTTAGGTAGTAAAGGAGATAAAACAAGAGGAGGTCTTCAATTTAAAAATCCTGCTTGCCAAAAGAAAACTAGACCAAAAATAGGGCGAGTCGAAAGGTTATATGTAGGCCATTGTACTGTAAGAGAGATCAAAGTTAATGCAGAACAGTTTGATCGTATAGAGTACAAGTACGATTTTAATGAGGAGCCAAATACCATCATCGTAATAAGAGCGGGTCGTTTCTTTCCCTTATCAGTTTTAAAGGTTTTGTTCTGAAACTGGCTCCAGAAGATGATGTAGGTACATCTATGGAAACCGAATAACCCGATGGTTTTCCTATGTTCCCATAATCAACCTGGACTAATATGCAATCGACACAATAAGTGCAAAACTGATTTTCACAATTTTGGCTGTGTGGTGAAGTAGGTGATGTCATATGTTACGTTCTAAAACATTGTGAATACCGCGTACGCCATCTGTCTTATGATAAGGATCGGTTTCTGTGATGTTTGGTGCCTCTGCTGGAGACGTACTAAGTCAAAGTCAAAATCCTTTATTCATTTGGGTCACAGTATGACGCTTATGAACGTCAAAATAATAAATGTATAAAATAATTACTTAAAGACTCTACATTTAGGTTCATTTACTGCCACGTTCGCAAAGCAAGGGCGTAGAACCATGAGAAAGAACGGGCAATAAAACTCACGGTCACTCTTTTTCATCGCCAGATTTGGCATAATTTACGTTGTGCATGGTGCTGCAACTGTTACCCCTTCTATATCACTTGTATATATTTACTGTACATAATAATACTCAAGCATAATACTTCATTTAAATTTTAATGTTCATTTAGTCAGTCTTCCCAAAATAGGAAACGAATAGGATGAAACGATAGGAGACAATATGTGGAATGTTTGGAAGATCTAAGGTTACATTGGACGTCAAAGTCAATATTGCCGGAGTGGTTGATCCTGATGTTTCTTGATCTATACCATGAGAAATATCTTCTGTTCGGTTCAAGGAGCTATCGGTAAACACATCTCCTAGTAGGTCTTGCAATTGTATAAGATCTTCTTAAATTCTTCAGGAAGTGCCGATTATTCTCCTACAAATACCAAAAAAATATTTGATTAGACAGTTAAGAGTGTAGAATGCACATTGTCTTCATCTCTCCTAATTATATTAGAAATCCGAAAGTTCATAAAAATTGCATGCTTGGATGTTTGTGTATTAATTACGCTCAAACAGCTACAACAGAACCTCGAATAGGTTATAAACATAGGTACTTATGTACAACATACTAATAACGCAAAATGAAGCATTAAACAGCTAGAAAGTCAAAGTATAAAACACAAAAATCTTTAAAATCTATTGGAAAATATTATAGATATGACATATACGACTCAAACATTACGACGTATATTCGAATAATAAAGTTGGTTTTACCACATCCAATTTAAAAATTATATGATTTACAAAAAACAATGTCGGTAGTACCATATCCGATATTAATTTATACAAACAAACAACGAACAAAGTCGGTACTACCACATACGGCAAACGCTATTTATAAACCAACCAGTAATATTGTAGGATATGGTACATCCGACCCAAAAAATAAAATGCGAGTCCGTTAATATTGTAGGATCTGGCACATACTACATTATTCACCGCAAAGTCTATATATTTTTTAATTTTGTTAGAAAAGTATGATTAAAAATAATGAATGTACAAATATAACTCATTATCTATTATAGATTTAAGAAAAATGTAAAAAAATATTTTTACCTTACTATTTCTCTTCTGGCCGGACCGTGTTTGAACTCTGGTGTCGTTTAAATTTGTTTTTAATATAATTTATTTAGCCGGATCATGTCGTTGAACTTAGTCTATCGTACGTCTAGACCGAGACATCTTAAAAATTTACAAAATTGCACTAATTCCATTAAAACGGTCGAGTTGATCGGGGAAATGACTAGCGTGCGCTTTTCCCGCTAACTATGTGGGAACTGGCAGATCCGCGCGGCGCACGAGTTGCCTCAACCCCTGCGCGTCCCGGTAAGAGCGCCGTAACATAACTACCTACATTGTTAGTCGAGCGTCACAAAAACATCCGACTTTTTTCAAGATAAAAAATGCAGAAAACATCGTTTTTGAAGTTTATACTTCGTGAGGTTCAAGATATAGGCATTCTAAGACTTCTAATGCAATAAAACAAAACTGGCCAAAATGTAGTACCGACTATGTTAATTGCTGCAGTCGATAGGTTCATTGCATAATATGACATGTGCACTATCTCATGTTATACTGTGGCTTGGGGTCCTATAATAACATTGAGGGATTTGGATAACAGAACCCGATGCCCTAATGCGTAAATAACGAGTAGAACAAACATGACGTTACTAAAGAGTACTATAGTCTTTATAGTGACGTCACAATGCATCCACCAGAGCTGTGCTGGTTTAGCTGAGCGGTGTGTGGCGAAATCCTACTGCTATGAAATGCAAAAGTTGGTGGGGAGGGATGTTCGGTTCCCTTTGACGCGAAAATGACTTTACGGATTTTAATAAAACCGCTGTAATATAGCTCATACATCAGAATAGTACATACCCAGCTACCATTTATCCCGATAAGTGACACTCATGGAGCCCTCGGCATAAACTAGTCATCTATAAATCATAGGGTGCATAGGGTTCCCACCAAGAACTTAGGGTCCCAAGCCAACCTCACCTGCAAGTGGTGCACCTGCCGATCAACAGACGAGGCTCTGGCAAATAAAATATCCCGATAAGCGGCAATAGGCTCGCCAACTATTAGGTACGTGGGATCAAAACACTGGCGAAAAGTGGGCGTTTAATATGCCTCTGCCTACTTCTTCGGGGAAACAGGCGTGAGTCTATGTATGTATGTATAAATCATAGCACAAGTTGCTGAACTTTTTAAAATAAAGCGATATTATTTGTAGGTTGACCAGTCGCCTCTTTCGCCTGTAGTGAGTACGCAGCCTTATGTATATGGTAGGTACTAACTACTAGTTTTAGAGAATACTGCATTGTTTTCGGAAGAGCATTGTTTTGCAATTTGTTAACGGTGAGATAAAGAGGTTTGCAACAGCCTTTCATTATGTAGGCACGTCGGTTCTGTTCTTTTGTTCATTAGTCTGCATGTTGAAATTAAGGAGATAGACAAAAACCAGTGTCAAAAGGTATACCGATCTCATATTCAAAATGTCATTACAGGTGTCCCGCAAGGATATATTCTAGGGCCAATTTTATTCATACTTTTTACCAATGACTTATTAAATTATTTAAGCAAATATAAGTCTGATGTTGGTCTTGTTGTATTTGCGGATGACACTAATGCCGTTATAAGTTCAAATACGTTAGAAACCTTAAATTTAAAAATAAACACATCCATTGAATTATTCCACAATTGGTTTACTGCAAATAGGCTTATCATAAATACAAAGAAAACAAACATTCTTCTATTTAAATCAACGGTTAGAGACACAGATAACCTAAATATAATATTAAATGGATATAAAATAGAACTTGTAAACTCAGTAAAATTCTTAGGGGTATACATAGATTCTTTTCTAAACTGGAAGGAAGAAATGAAGGCAATTGACGCAACTATCTCTTCTGCTTGCTACGCACTAAGAAGTTTAAGAGACGAAGTTAATGTTGCCACCTTAAAAATGGTATATCATGCCTTAGTGGAGTCAAGATTGTTATATAGCGTACAATTTTGGGGAAATAGTTTTAGATATAATAGGGACAGAGCATTCATTCTACAAAAAAGAGCAATCAGAACTATTAACCGTATTTCTCAAAGAGAATCTTGTAGGCAACATTTTTCAAATCTTTCTGTACTAACAGTGCCTAGTTTGTATATACTAACAACTCTTACTTATTTATCAAAGCATATCAATGAGTATGAAACTGAGGAAGAAAGGCTACTCCGAGAAAGTACGAGAAGGAAACATTTGAAACAAAACATAAGACTAAATTTAAATATTGTACAACATGGTGTTCAGTTTCAAATGATAAAGCTGTTTAATTGTTTACCTACAGAATTGAAAGATCTTGTGTATAAAACGAATATGTTTAAAAGAAAACTTAAAGCCTTCTTGTTGGAGCATACATATTACTCGGTATTAGATTTTATAGACTCCAACATAAGAAACTGAGTTGTCATGGTAATTTAAATTGTTGAAATTTTTATTTTATTAATTTGATTTGAAATTTTAATTTTATTTAATTAATATTGTTTACATTTTTTATTTAATTAACTTGATTTGATATGCTATTTTAATTTTATTAACCGACTTCAAAAAAAGGAGGAGGTTAACAATTCGTCGGAATCTTTTTTTTTTTATGTATGTTCCCCGATTTCTCTAAGACGCCTGGACCGATTTCTAAAATTCTTGTTTTGATTGAAAGAGTATACCTCCTAGTTGGTCCCATGATCATCAGGTCAGGATATGATCATGGAGTCCTGAAAAATCGAAGGAAATCTTCAAATTTTATAAGCACACTTGAAGCGATTTGACGATAACAACCCAATGCCGTCGAGTTTGGGCTCGTTTGAGTCGTCTTTACATAGACTTTGATGCTGGATGATTTCCATGGTCTGATGATAGAGTTGGAAGGTAACTCTGAGATCTTTGTGATGCAATAACCCAATCTCATCGAGTTTAGGGTTGTTTGATTCGTCTTTACATGTACTTTGGTACTGGATGTTTTGCAGGGTCTGATGATGGAGCAGGAAGGTGGCCATGGAATTTTTGTAATACAATGACGCAATCCCATTTAGTTTGAGCTCGTTTGATTCGTCTTTAAATGGACTTTAGTGTCGTTTAAGTTGTATTTACATAGACTTTGATGCTGGATGATTTCCATGGTCTGATGATAGAGTTGGAAGGTAACTATGAGATCTTTGTGATACAATAACCCAATCTCATCGAGTTTAGGGTTGTTTGATTCGTCTTTACATGGACTTTGGTACTGGATGTTTTGCAGAGTCTGATGATGGAGCAGGAAGGTGGCCATGGGATCTTTGTAATACAATGACGCAATCCCATTGAGTTTGAGCTCGTTTGATTCGTCTTTACATGGACTTTAGTGCTGAATGTTTACCAAACTCTGATGAAAGAGCAGGAAAGTGGCCGTGGGATCTTTGTAATACAATAACGCAATCTCATCGTGTTTAGGCTCATTTGTTTTATCTTGGCAAAAACTTTGGTATTGGATGATTTCCGGGATCTGATGATGGAACTGAAACGAACGTGTTTAGGCTAGTTAGTTGATAACAATAAAATACTTCAAATTGCCAGAAAGGTACAGGTCTACATTTTAAAATTGAAGCACGTAAAGAAGGCCTCCCCATCATTTACCACCTACACTATCCTATGTACCTAACTACCACCTATTACTATTTTTTATTAGTATACCACTAAAAAGCAAAAAATAAAAAATATTTTTAAATAAAAAGAAACCGACTTCAAAAAACACTAAGGAACTAAACAACAAAAAATAATTGGTTTTGGAGGAACAATTTTTGGAGTCGGTGCCAAGCACTTACGCAAAAAGTTACTAAATTACAAACTACCTATTCTATCAATAACAAAAGTTGTATAAAAATGTGTAGAGGTTTTATAGTCAGATCAGAAATACTTGGCTTGGCACCGACACCAAAAATTGTTCCTCCAATAGTGTTTTTTGAAGTCGGTTTCTTTTTATTTAAAAATATTTTTTATTTAATTAATATTGTTTACTTTTTTATTTAGTTAATTTAATTTGACTTTTATAACTATTTTTTATGTAAAAATTCAAACACAATTGTATAATTGTTTGTGAATAAATGAAATGAAAATGAAAATGAAATAGTAAGCACCTGTGTGCTATGCAATTTAATTAAGAAACGTTTATGAAAATAAATTGTGCTTCTATGATATGCGAAAGTTTGTGAGGATGCTTGGATGAGATGTTTGTTACTCTTTCACGAATCAAGCACTGAACGGAATTAGATTAAAATTTACAGTAGTATACCTTATATATCAGGAATCACCATCTTCCTTTTGATGCGATAGCCAACTTCAACGCAGGCAGAGCCACGAACTGAATCTAGTTAATAAATAGTACGCTTGCCCTGCCATCTACTTAGAATATTTAGTATGTCATTTTACTGAAAGTTATGATTAATTTCAATAACAAATGACACCGCGCCTTAAACTATGTAATTACCGGAATTCCTGTATTATCCATTTACTTTATAACCTTTTGTACTGTTTGCGTAAAATCCGTTTTATTGTTTTGTATTATACTAAGAAATTGCTTTGAGTAATAATGGTTGAAGCAATTCCCAGATTTATTTAGTGATTTGCAGACGCGCCCATTTAATTAAAATTGTTAGCAGTATGTAACGACTTGTGTCTATAAAAGTCCATCATAATTTGTCCCGCTAAGCTTCAGCTGAAGCGATAAAAAAGCATAAAGTGATCTATTTGTGCTATTTTCATCACTTTAATAATCGCATTTGACCTTAAGAAGGTATTTCAAGAAAGCAATTCGAGCTAAGTAAGACATATTTATTTGTCATAAGCAAAGTTTTGTTTAGTGACATTATCTAATGGTCCATGGGGAGTTTGGCCAACCCATTATGTTTGCCATATTTCGGTCAAGGGATACGTTTGAGGCGAAACGACCGAAAGCCGATTTCATGTTTACGCTGTGCGCAGTCCGACCGTATCCTTAGAGATACGGTCTGAACTACTTTAGTCAGCATACTACGTCAGCAAACTGACCGACTACCTTTTCTTTACAAAAATCGGTCCCTTTCGCCGTTTATCAGGTCAGATAATATTCCTGTGACGATCGCACAAACGTGGTGTTTTCAACGAAAAAATAAGGCTCTTGTGTTTGCACCTACAAGAATAGATTTTAACAGTTGTACGGTAAATTTACTCCTTTTATGGCTGCCGTAAACTGTTCAAAAGAGTTAAACAGCGATTTGCAGCTACCACAAATAGGAGTATTTTATGGCAACGTTAAAGCTCCTACTAATACATCGATTTAGCGTCCAATTGCTCGGGACTATCGGCAGGGTCTCGATTGATCATGTGAATTAGCTTATTTAGAATCCCAGTTTGGTTGTGTCGATTCCTTATTTACATCGTCATAAAATCTCTACTACATGAAGGTTGATCATGATGCGGCTCAAATAAAACGTACACAGAGCAAGACACCCAATGACGTATTATAATATAGACGCGCCATACTCCCACAAAGCGGCTCTGAAAAACGGCTAGAAATACCAAATAATATCTTGTATGAATAAAGAAAGAGAAAGTAAATAAATACTACTATAGGGGACACCTGTTGTTAGAGAGAGATCATTTTAGTTCTTTTTTAAATTCTTACACACAGATTATTGTTACGGAGCGTGCTATCACAACACAGGTCCGCGCGTAGCTAAACGGAATGGCGGCAATTGCCTTTATTTCAGTTTGCCATTTCAGAGTGCGGGCACCGCATCTACATACATACATACATAGACACACGCCTGTTTCCCGGAGGGGTAGGCAGAGACTACGGAACGCCATTTGCAACGATCCTGACATATCCCCCTTGCGTCATTCACTCCCATCAGATTCCTCATGCATGCTCTTCTGTTCAAGGTACTTCTAACCTGTCCTGTTTTTAGGATGTCTCCAATCTGGTCAGAAAACGTCCGCCTAGGTCTTCCCCTTCGTCCTGTCCCTTCTACACTTGCCTTATATATCTGCTTGGTCAGTCTTTCGTCCTCCATCCTCTCCACGTGCCCAAACCATCTTAGCATACCTTTCTCGATGCTTGTCACTACATCTTCTTTTACCCCACGACACTCTCTTATCACACAATTCTTTACTCTATCAGTCAAAGAAACACCACACATACTTCTTAGTGCTCTCATTTCTACAGCATTTATTCTACTTTCAAGACTCTACTGCCATACCCAACTATCACTACCATACATAAGAGTAGGTACTAACACCCCTCTATGCACAGCCAAACGTGCCTTTTTGGACACATTTTGGCTATTCATAAACGCCTTCAGAGCTCCATTCACTCTATTACCTGCATTAACTCTTCTTACAATATCTTCTACATTCTTACCATCTCTTGTAAACAGCGTGCCTAAGTATACAAACTCATTCACTTGCTCCACTCGCTGTCCATCGACCATAACATTACAAGCCGTAACGCATTCCTCCTTTTCAAAAACCATAACTTTCGTTTTACTTACATTCACTTTCATTCCTTTCCTCTCTAACGCACCATGCATGATTGCTACCATCTCCTGCAACTCCTCCGCTGAAGACGCAAGTATAACCTGATCATCAGCATAAAGGAGGCATTTGATAAGTAACTCATTCATACTTAATCCACAGTCACGATTTTTCAAATCTTGCAAACAACTGTCCATGAAGAGGTTGAACAGCCACGGCGACGCTACACATCCCTGTCTAACACCTGTCTCGATGGTAAACCAATCCGTGTACGACCCATTTATCCTCGCACAAGCTCTAGAATCTTCATAAAGGCATTTGAGAGCTCGTATGAGGCTGCTGTTCACCCCATACATCGACAGTACCGACCACATTTCATTCCTCACCACTTTATCGTAAGCCTTTTCCAAATCCACGAATGCGCAATAGGTCTTTTGACCTTTGGCGATGCCCTAATGCGTAAATAACGAGTAGAACAAACATGACGTTACTAAAGAGTACTATAGTCTTTATAGTGACGTCACAATGCATCCACCAGAGCTGTGCTGGTTTAGCTGAGCGGTGTGTGGCGAAATCCTACTGCTATGAAATGCAAAAGTTGGTGGGGAGGGATGTTCGGTTCCCTTTGACGCGAAAATGACTTTACGGATTTTAATAAAACCGCTGTAATATAGCTCATACATCAGAATAGTACATACCCAGCTACCATTTATCCCGATAAGTGACACTCATGGAGCCCTCGGCATAAACTAGTCATCTATAAATCATAGGGTGCATAGGGTTCCCACCAAGAACTTAGGGTCCCAAGCCAACCTCACCTGCAAGTGGTGCACCTGCCGATCAACAGACGAGGCTCTGGCAAATAAAATATCCCGATAAGCGGCAATAGGCTCGCCAACTATTAGGTACGTGGGATCAAAACACTGGCGAAAAGTGGGCGTTTAATATGCCTCTGCCTACTTCTTCGGGGAAACAGGCGTGAGTCTATGTATGTATGTATAAATCATAGCACAAGTTGCTGAACTTTTTAAAATAAAGCGATATTATTTGTAGGTTGACCAGTCGCCTCTTTCGCCTGTAGTGAGTACGCAGCCTTATGTATATGGTAGGTACTAACTACTAGTTTTAGAGAATACTGCATTGTTTTCGGAAGAGCATTGTTTTGCAATTTGTTAACGGTGAGATAAAGAGGTTTGCAACAGCCTTTCATTATGTAGGCACGTCGGTTCTGTTCTTTTGTTCATTAGTCTGCATGTTGAAATTAAGGAGATAGACAAAAACCAGTGTCAAAAGGTATACCGATCTCATATTCAAAATGTCATTACAGGTGTCCCGCAAGGATATATTCTAGGGCCAATTTTATTCATACTTTTTACCAATGACTTATTAAATTATTTAAGCAAATATAAGTCTGATGTTGGTCTTGTTGTATTTGCGGATGACACTAATGCCGTTATAAGTTCAAATACGTTAGAAACCTTAAATTTAAAAATAAACACATCCATTGAATTATTCCACAATTGGTTTACTGCAAATAGGCTTATCATAAATACAAAGAAAACAAACATTCTTCTATTTAAATCAACGGTTAGAGACACAGATAACCTAAATATAATATTAAATGGATATAAAATAGAACTTGTAAACTCAGTAAAATTCTTAGGGGTATACATAGATTCTTTTCTAAACTGGAAGGAAGAAATGAAGGCAATTGACGCAACTATCTCTTCTGCTTGCTACGCACTAAGAAGTTTAAGAGACGAAGTTAATGTTGCCACCTTAAAAATGGTATATCATGCCTTAGTGGAGTCAAGATTGTTATATAGCGTACAATTTTGGGGAAATAGTTTTAGATATAATAGGGACAGAGCATTCATTCTACAAAAAAGAGCAATCAGAACTATTAACCGTATTTCTCAAAGAGAATCTTGTAGGCAACATTTTTCAAATCTTTCTGTACTAACAGTGCCTAGTTTGTATATACTAACAACTCTTACTTATTTATCAAAGCATATCAATGAGTATGAAACTGAGGAAGAAAGGCTACTCCGAGAAAGTACGAGAAGGAAACATTTGAAACAAAACATAAGACTAAATTTAAATATTGTACAACATGGTGTTCAGTTTCAAATGATAAAGCTGTTTAATTGTTTACCTACAGAATTGAAAGATCTTGTGTATAAAACGAATATGTTTAAAAGAAAACTTAAAGCCTTCTTGTTGGAGCATACATATTACTCGGTATTAGATTTTATAGACTCCAACATAAGAAACTGAGTTGTCATGGTAATTTAAATTGTTGAAATTTTTATTTTATTAATTTGATTTGAAATTTTAATTTTATTTAATTAATATTGTTTACATTTTTTATTTAATTAACTTGATTTGATATGCTATTTTAATTTTATTAACCGACTTCAAAAAAAGGAGGAGGTTAACAATTCGTCGGAATCTTTTTTTTTTTATGTATGTTCCCCGATTTCTCTAAGACGCCTGGACCGATTTCTAAAATTCTTGTTTTGATTGAAAGAGTATACCTCCTAGTTGGTCCCATGATCATCAGGTCAGGATATGATCATGGAGTCCTGAAAAATCGAAGGAAATCTTCAAATTTTATAAGCACACTTGAAGCGATTTGACGATAACAACCCAATGCCGTCGAGTTTGGGCTCGTTTGAGTCGTCTTTACATAGACTTTGATGCTGGATGATTTCCATGGTCTGATGATAGAGTTGGAAGGTAACTCTGAGATCTTTGTGATGCAATAACCCAATCTCATCGAGTTTAGGGTTGTTTGATTCGTCTTTACATGTACTTTGGTACTGGATGTTTTGCAGGGTCTGATGATGGAGCAGGAAGGTGGCCATGGAATTTTTGTAATACAATGACGCAATCCCATTTAGTTTGAGCTCGTTTGATTCGTCTTTAAATGGACTTTAGTGTCGTTTAAGTTGTATTTACATAGACTTTGATGCTGGATGATTTCCATGGTCTGATGATAGAGTTGGAAGGTAACTATGAGATCTTTGTGATACAATAACCCAATCTCATCGAGTTTAGGGTTGTTTGATTCGTCTTTACATGGACTTTGGTACTGGATGTTTTGCAGAGTCTGATGATGGAGCAGGAAGGTGGCCATGGGATCTTTGTAATACAATGACGCAATCCCATTGAGTTTGAGCTCGTTTGATTCGTCTTTACATGGACTTTAGTGCTGAATGTTTACCAAACTCTGATGAAAGAGCAGGAAAGTGGCCGTGGGATCTTTGTAATACAATAACGCAATCTCATCGTGTTTAGGCTCATTTGTTTTATCTTGGCAAAAACTTTGGTATTGGATGATTTCCGGGATCTGATGATGGAACTGAAACGAACGTGTTTAGGCTAGTTAGTTGATAACAATAAAATACTTCAAATTGCCAGAAAGGTACAGGTCTACATTTTAAAATTGAAGCACGTAAAGAAGGCCTCCCCATCATTTACCACCTACACTATCCTATGTACCTAACTACCACCTATTACTATTTTTTATTAGTATACCACTAAAAAGCAAAAAATAAAAAATATTTTTAAATAAAAAGAAACCGACTTCAAAAAACACTAAGGAACTAAACAACAAAAAATAATTGGTTTTGGAGGAACAATTTTTGGAGTCGGTGCCAAGCACTTACGCAAAAAGTTACTAAATTACAAACTACCTATTCTATCAATAACAAAAGTTGTATAAAAATGTGTAGAGGTTTTATAGTCAGATCAGAAATACTTGGCTTGGCACCGACACCAAAAATTGTTCCTCCAATAGTGTTTTTTGAAGTCGGTTTCTTTTTATTTAAAAATATTTTTTATTTAATTAATATTGTTTACTTTTTTATTTAGTTAATTTAATTTGACTTTTATAACTATTTTTTATGTAAAAATTCAAACACAATTGTATAATTGTTTGTGAATAAATGAAATGAAAATGAAAATGAAATAGTAAGCACCTGTGTGCTATGCAATTTAATTAAGAAACGTTTATGAAAATAAATTGTGCTTCTATGATATGCGAAAGTTTGTGAGGATGCTTGGATGAGATGTTTGTTACTCTTTCACGAATCAAGCACTGAACGGAATTAGATTAAAATTTACAGTAGTATACCTTATATATCAGGAATCACCATCTTCCTTTTGATGCGATAGCCAACTTCAACGCAGGCAGAGCCACGAACTGAATCTAGTTAATAAATAGTACGCTTGCCCTGCCATCTACTTAGAATATTTAGTATGTCATTTTACTGAAAGTTATGATTAATTTCAATAACAAATGACACCGCGCCTTAAACTATGTAATTACCGGAATTCCTGTATTATCCATTTACTTTATAACCTTTTGTACTGTTTGCGTAAAATCCGTTTTATTGTTTTGTATTATACTAAGAAATTGCTTTGAGTAATAATGGTTGAAGCAATTCCCAGATTTATTTAGTGATTTGCAGACGCGCCCATTTAATTAAAATTGTTAGCAGTATGTAACGACTTGTGTCTATAAAAGTCCATCATAATTTGTCCCGCTAAGCTTCAGCTGAAGCGATAAAAAAGCATAAAGTGATCTATTTGTGCTATTTTCATCACTTTAATAATCGCATTTGACCTTAAGAAGGTATTTCAAGAAAGCAATTCGAGCTAAGTAAGACATATTTATTTGTCATAAGCAAAGTTTTGTTTAGTGACATTATCTAATGGTCCATGGGGAGTTTGGCCAACCCATTATGTTTGCCATATTTCGGTCAAGGGATACGTTTGAGGCGAAACGACCGAAAGCCGATTTCATGTTTACGCTGTGCGCAGTCCGACCGTATCCTTAGAGATACGGTCTGAACTACTTTAGTCAGCATACTACGTCAGCAAACTGACCGACTACCTTTTCTTTACAAAAATCGGTCCCTTTCGCCGTTTATCAGGTCAGATAATATTCCTGTGACGATCGCACAAACGTGGTGTTTTCAACGAAAAAATAAGGCTCTTGTGTTTGCACCTACAAGAATAGATTTTAACAGTTGTACGGTAAATTTACTCCTTTTATGGCTGCCGTAAACTGTTCAAAAGAGTTAAACAGCGATTTGCAGCTACCACAAATAGGAGTATTTTATGGCAACGTTAAAGCTCCTACTAATACATCGATTTAGCGTCCAATTGCTCGGGACTATCGGCAGGGTCTCGATTGATCATGTGAATTAGCTTATTTAGAATCCCAGTTTGGTTGTGTCGATTCCTTATTTACATCGTCATAAAATCTCTACTACATGAAGGTTGATCATGATGCGGCTCAAATAAAACGTACACAGAGCAAGACACCCAATGACGTATTATAATATAGACGCGCCATACTCCCACAAAGCGGCTCTGAAAAACGGCTAGAAATACCAAATAATATCTTGTATGAATAAAGAAAGAGAAAGTAAATAAATACTACTATAGGGGACACCTGTTGTTAGAGAGAGATCATTTTAGTTCTTTTTTAAATTCTTACACACAGATTATTGTTACGGAGCGTGCTATCACAACACAGGTCCGCGCGTAGCTAAACGGAATGGCGGCAATTGCCTTTATTTCAGTTTGCCATTTCAGAGTGCGGGCACCGCATCTACATACATACATACATAGACACACGCCTGTTTCCCGGAGGGGTAGGCAGAGACTACGGAACGCCATTTGCAACGATCCTGACATATCCCCCTTGCGTCATTCACTCCCATCAGATTCCTCATGCATGCTCTTCTGTTCAAGGTACTTCTAACCTGTCCTGTTTTTAGGATGTCTCCAATCTGGTCAGAAAACGTCCGCCTAGGTCTTCCCCTTCGTCCTGTCCCTTCTACACTTGCCTTATATATCTGCTTGGTCAGTCTTTCGTCCTCCATCCTCTCCACGTGCCCAAACCATCTTAGCATACCTTTCTCGATGCTTGTCACTACATCTTCTTTTACCCCACGACACTCTCTTATCACACAATTCTTTACTCTATCAGTCAAAGAAACACCACACATACTTCTTAGTGCTCTCATTTCTACAGCATTTATTCTACTTTCAAGACTCTACTGCCATACCCAACTATCACTACCATACATAAGAGTAGGTACTAACACCCCTCTATGCACAGCCAAACGTGCCTTTTTGGACACATTTTGGCTATTCATAAACGCCTTCAGAGCTCCATTCACTCTATTACCTGCATTAACTCTTCTTACAATATCTTCTACATTCTTACCATCTCTTGTAAACAGCGTGCCTAAGTATACAAACTCATTCACTTGCTCCACTCGCTGTCCATCGACCATAACATTACAAGCCGTAACGCATTCCTCCTTTTCAAAAACCATAACTTTCGTTTTACTTACATTCACTTTCATTCCTTTCCTCTCTAACGCACCATGCATGATTGCTACCATCTCCTGCAACTCCTCCGCTGAAGACGCAAGTATAACCTGATCATCAGCATAAAGGAGGCATTTGATAAGTAACTCATTCATACTTAATCCACAGTCACGATTTTTCAAATCTTGCAAACAACTGTCCATGAAGAGGTTGAACAGCCACGGCGACGCTACACATCCCTGTCTAACACCTGTCTCGATGGTAAACCAATCCGTGTACGACCCATTTATCCTCGCACAAGCTCTAGAATCTTCATAAAGGCATTTGAGAGCTCGTATGAGGCTGCTGTTCACCCCATACATCGACAGTACCGACCACATTTCATTCCTCACCACTTTATCGTAAGCCTTTTCCAAATCCACGAATGCGCAATAGGTCTTTTGACCTTTGGCCAAGAATTTTTCGGCTATGCACCGCAAGGAAAAGACTTTATCCGTGCTCCCATACCCTTTCGAAATCCTGCTTGTACATCCCATATTTTCTTATCGGTTACTTCCATAACTCTTTCAATCAGTACCGTCGCATACAATTTGCCAACAATTCTGAGAAGGCTAATACCTCTATAGTTCTTGCAGTCTTGTTGCGAGCCTTTTCCCTTATAAAGAGGCACAACCACCGCTGTGACCCAGTCATAAGGTACTCGGCCGCTGCTCCAGCACAAGTTAAATAAGCGCTGCAGCTGACCAACTATGATGCCCTGTCCAGCCTTCAGCATTTCAACTGTAATCCTATCATATCCTGCAGCCTTACCTAATTTCATACATCCCAACGCCTTCACAATCTCATCCACACCAATATCGCTTTTATCATTGCTATTATTACCATTCATTTGGTCGATCGATGTCTCTATCGCCGTTCTTTCAAATAAACCTTCAAAATACTCCTTCCATCTCTTCAGCACGCATGATTCACCATTCAGTATCTTTCCATTCCTGTCTCTGATTGACGTGTATTCTGAGGATTGAGTTCTTCCTCGAACTGCGCGAACGGATTTCCAGAAAAACTTAATGTTTCTCCGGAAATCTTCAGATAGTATGCCATCAAACTCTTCTTTCTTTTCCTCTTTTTTCCTTTTAACAATTTCTTTCACAATTCTTTTTGAACGCATCTATAGTTTTTATATATCTTTGAAGACACCATTTATATTTATCACAGAATATAAATTGTTTCGTTGGTGGCAGTGCATGCCTAGCAGCGATGCTGTAACTAACCTTCCTTGCGCCAGATGACATCGTCCATGACCGCGCCCTTGAAAATGTTTACCTGTGATAATTAGGACATTTTGCTCGTCTAGGATCTGCATCCTGTACACAGCAAACACACACACAGTACTAATTAACGGCATTGCCCAGCAGACTGACTGATTATGAATAAGGTGATGGCGATGACTTTCTATCACGGTTTTAACACATTTTTCTTTATTACACATAAACACACGTAGAACATACGCAGAAAGCATAATAATATGAAGAAAGAAAAAATAACAATCCCTACTAATCCCTATCCCTATCCCTACTAATATTATAAATTTGAAAGTGTGTATGTATGTATGTATGTATGTATGTTCCGTTTTCACGCTAAAACGACTGAACCGATTTTGTTGAAATTAATATAGAGATATATTGGACCATGGAGACGGACATAGGCTACCATAAGTTGCAAAAATTAAACTGGGAGGGATTGTAGGGAGGGTAGAAGTTTGTACGGTACAAATTTACCTCTTGGAAGTAAGAACGCATGCGCTAATAATTGAGTATTGCGCATGTGCTAACATATCTGTCAGTACTGTCACGTCATACATAATGTCATATTGTGCACGTTGAAAAACCAGCCAGTTACATTCAGTACAGCCAAAGAGGTTTGATTTCTAATAATACATTCGAAATAATAAAATACTTTTGCCCCGACCTATTACATAAAATTGTTCGCATAGATAAACTAATAATTATATAATAAGCATAAACGGCTGAAACGATTTTCCCTACTAATATTAAAAATGCGAAAATGTTTATAGATATATATTGAACATGTATTAGAACATGGCTTTTGACTGACCGAGTTACTTTGTACCCCATAGAGTTTCTGAAGTCTTTAGAATAATCAGGAGTGTCTTCACACATCTTGAGACTGAAAGTAGATTTGTGTTACCCCGAATTTAACGCGCGCGAAGCGGCGGGCAAAAGCTAGTATACATATATCATAACAGACCCAGAGGAAACTTCACGATATTTCCTATTATTCGAATTAACAAAGTTGATGCATGAGTTGGGCCGCTTAGAAGTGTTACAGTTCGGTCAGACGCTAAAGCTTGAAAATAGGTTGGTTTTATCCTCTAACCGCCGATGTGAGTAAACGGTATTGGCGTTTTATGATCGTCTCTAAAGTTCTCGAAATGGTAAACTTCCAAACATGATTTACAAAAGCTCTCTAACTTGATTTATTTACTACTTAGTTTTTAAACGTTGTGCAAGCGTTTTAGAAATATTACAGTGAACCTTATAGTATTATTTTACTTTTCAGTGCTTTTGACCTTTTCAAACTATCTCAAACATTTTTACTGCAGAAATCTATCAATTAAACCTGTGAAACGACGCCCGATTTATTTTATTTAATCTGATCCAAAATTATTCTACCAAGATCTTTCTGTAGAAAATCCGCAAAATAACTCTTCTGCCTATTTTAGCCTTATTATTAACAGACTTGGGTCCATTTTTGTCCTATCTAAATACGACTGAATAACTTTTGGAATAGAATTACGTAGTTCTATGCCAGAAACTTACAAAAGGAGAGAACTAATAATAGCTTATCACTTTTATTACATTAGTTTGTGAGTAAAGTATTATAGGTCGTCCACAAGTTCAGCGAAAGTTGTATTTTATTATAACTAAGGGCATTTTTGAGAGCTGCTGAATATAGTTCTAAATATACTTGTCATCTTTTATGTTTCTAAATCACGCTATTCAGCGGTGTATGTCATTCACATTTGATTTGGCTGAATACTGACCCGTGCTAGGTAGGTACAGCCAGAATACCTAATGTGTATCTATAGGATTGGAAGCTGACGGCCAAGTATTCTGAATATTTCATAGAAATTCATATTCAATTTACCCTTAACTTACAAGGGTGACAACCTTGAATTAATTCAGAAGCTTAACTTTAAAAGGTCAAGGAAATTTTACACTGAACTTAATTCTACCTTAGGTATGTTAATTAAGATTCTGGTATTGTGAGGATCTTATTTCTCGAGGAGATTTGTTAAATAAAATACATTTTCGTGGAGTATGTCTAGGCCGTAATAAATTATTTTCATAGTAATGTACGAAATGTTGTATTATGATACATTTATGATATAATGTTACAAAAGTCTGTTTAATTAGGTTTTATTTTGATGTTTGTATTTGATTTAGGAGTATAATAACCTGTCCTCAGAACTTCAAAGTCATAATTCTCGATGTCTCGTCCGACAGACAATTAGTTTTAATTAATGTTTGTTATATCGACAAGCCGAGGGTAATAAAATCTTGTAATTAGTCGGGTTCATTATTTGACGCAATAACATTTTGTTACTCGCGTTCATTCATCTAATTTAAGTCCCTTGTTTTCTTGTTTTCTTTCGTCACTTTTCATTGTAGGTTTACTCTCGTCTCGCATATTCCGGTGACCAAGTCGGGGCTTGATTGGACGGATTTAGCTCCGATTTTTTTTTATTATATCTGGGTTCTACATTTTCTCTGACCTTATGAATTCAACTGGTGATCGTTTAAACCGCTTCGTTAACTTTATAGAAAAATCAACGGAACTGTGTGGCTTTTTTCAGAGGAGTGAAGGTTTTACTCTGGACTTTTTAATTTTATTCCTGATAAACCTAGCCCGTTGTATATTTAAAGGATTACGGTAGACTGCCGTTTAGCCTAGTTCGCCTAGCTTTTGTATAATTCCCTTGTGCTTGCATAAAACTTAATTAGCTTCGCGTGCTGTGTACGAACTAATATGAAACTGGGGTGACAAGTAAAAGTAATAACCATTCTAAGAATTAAATGGCTGTTTTATTGTATGACTCGCAACATCTTGCAAAATGACGTGAAAATAAAGTGTAACTTGATAAAATTATTTTTGTTTTATTTGCCTTTTGACAGGAAATCAATAGTCGATTGAGAGTTCAGTCTCTCATAAAATTATAATACTTTACTAAACTTTGGTGATAATACCCGTGTCTTTTAGATCAAGACTGTCACTATTACAGCCGTTAGCGTCGACTAATGGGCTAGACGGCGTAATATCTGAACTGACCCACATTTTATTGTACTTATCTTGTAGATTGTTACTTCTGGCACTCTTTTTTTGTGAAGGCCAAAGCTTTAATGTACAATAAAATATAACTCAAACGAGACAATTTTTTTTTTGGCACAAAATCACTTCATGGGCACTACGCCCATCAAAGTGTTTTTTCTAACCAAGATAAAAGTAAAGCGCTTGATATACGGGTAGGTTATCCAGTCTATGAGTATTTTCTAACACCTAGAATCAAGCATCGGCGTATCAGTGACGTTGGTCCTGAGACGCAAGAACGCATTTCAAAGTTTAGATCCTGACTGCAGCAAAGAAAGTGACTGTTGGGCTGAGGGATAGATTTCAAAGTTCTGTGTTACTTTTGCGGCGAACAAAAAATAAGCTGTAAATATGTTTCCTATATAAATACTATCGGGCGGCCACACGAACAAATAAAGAGAAAACACTGACACTATACAAACCTGTGTAGATTCGTAGTATGTACCAATAAGTATAGACGATAAATACTGAATAGACCCTTAATCCGTGTTAATACAGATGAAATTTAATAATGTCGTAGAATGAAGTATGTTATTCATTTATCTTATTAAGACTCGTGACCTCGGGGACAAAGGTGAAGAAATAACCACCAAAGGTCGAGGGAGGCAAAAGGGTGATGCCAATGCGGTCTGATCTATAAATATAATAAACATTTTTCTTTTGTGATCTCTTTTAGATTATTTCGGTGATAGTGTTTACTTTAATTTTCTACTTGATGTGTCTTAGGATTGACACAGACTGCATTATTGATATTCGTGTTGTATTTTTTGTCTAAGTCGAAATTGTTTATCGAATGTCTAAGATTTATTAACTAGCGCAACTTAGTCGCTTTAGTTACATTGTATAAAAGCGAGACTCATTGTTTACTGAACCTTTTGATACTTTCATTTTCAAGTAATCAAAGTATGTATTCGTAGTCTAGCTTTTGCAGCAGAAAGGTGTTAAATTGATTTATCTGGCAATAAACCCAAAAGTTGTCAAGAAACGAGCCATAATGCTGACATACTCGTATATTCTCTCACTTCATTGACACTCACTATGTTTTTATACGCACTCATCGATCTAAAGTACTTCTATGAACAGTCCAAGTAGAAGCGTGATATGTTTTCTCAGACTAATTTATAAAGTTTACCGACTTACTAGAAGCAATCTTTAGAGATTTATTCGACCGTTGATATCAATTCGTGATGGATACACGAGTGTGCCAAAAGCGAGTACTTTGAACACAACCTCATAGAGCAATTCGTTTAGTGTAACTACAGAGGAGCAAGAACAACGTGCAAACATCTGTAATCCCAGCCAAGTTTCGCAATAAATAAAAACTTTGTATGTAGTGTTATTTGTGACGAGACAGTTCGCGATGGATTATGTTGCGTGCTAGACTAGTGTATGGATCTTTGTGTTCTTTGATGTTCACTCCATAGCAATTTGGCACAGCGCGTTGTGCAATTTTGAGGGGTTCATGTCTGTTGTGTAAGCTGTCCTGTCAGCGTCTGACAAACAAACAGAAATTAATATGGTGTATTAATATGCCAGACGTATGTACGCAACCGCGACTGTTGATGGTGCAATTACCGGATGGATTTCAAAGCAGGATATGTTAATGAATTTTTTATGTATCATTAAAATAGGGTACCCTGTAAATGACAAAAGCGATGTCTGCTATGACATCCCGTTGTCTTTAGTCGTACCTATTATAAACTGAAATTTTCGAAGCATTGCTTAAAATTCAACAAATATTTCGAGTTTTGTCTTTTTGCATGTACTCTGAAAACATTTTTCATAATAGCCGTTTATTTGAGGTCGATATGAGAAGTGATGACTACAAGAGTAATAACCAATATGTTTTGTTTTCGGAACAGAGTGGTCGGGTGTTCGTAGATAATATAGACAGTGTGGACAAACTGATGTATCTACTACAAGGTGATAGGATAGGGACTTGGCCATTGTGTTTTTATTTGGGTGATATCTAGATTACAAAGGATGCTATTAATAGGTAAGTAGATAATACAAGAATAATACATATTATTTATTTACTTCTTATTGAACAACAATATATATTACTTGAGGCTATTTGAGTTATGTTTACATTAAAATGGTTACAAACAATGTTTTCCTCTTAGTCATACCGTAGGTAATTAATGTTCCGATTTATTCGCAAAAAGTGACCCTGACGAAGTCATCGCATACGGCGCCGGCGCCGCAGTTATTGACAAGTATGACAGATCAAGATGAAAAGAGACTGCGGTATATGAGTAAGTAAGATTGAAATAGAGGCTAGTCATGTCACTTTATAACATTGTATAATGACGTCTAGAGAACGGGCTCTAAGAATTTGTTGATGGAATTGCATAGCGTATATAATTGCTGCGGTATTGTATGACATCTTGTATAATTTCATACGAAATAATTGACTATATTGCCTATATGACGTCAACTTTTTGGTCAACGTGTGGCATGGATGTATGAGATATTATTATGTGTCGATTCGCTGACTGTGTTAAATAACAGGTATTTCATGTGTGAAAAGTTTTAAAAGTATAAACTTTAACCGTTGTGCACCACATGTCAGTTATGGCATTTTACATGTGTGTTTTTGTCAATTAATATATTGCGGTTACCTCAAAATGCCATTAACGTATGTCGCGCTGTGGTAGATATAGCGCGAACGTAAATAGTCCCCTTTTAGCGCAATCTATTTAGAGTATTTAGTCTGCCAGAGTTTGTGGTTATGAACGAGCAAAGGCCAAATCCGGTATTATCTTCACATGTTTGCAACAGCAATGAAACACCGTCGCTGTTTTATTCAAAACGCAAAAATTGTCTTTTATTTATTAATGTGGCTGAAATCCAAAATTTTGGCCTGTAAAGTAAAACTAACAGTATAAATCTTTCGGTTTCCTCGTTTGTGTATATTCGTACAAGGTTTTCGCCTTAAAAATGCCTTGTATTCAGATTTTGTGACATTAAAATACGGTTGTGTATTAACAGGGAGTGCGCGGTGGAATGTTTATGCACAGTTGATGTGGTGCCAACTAGGCCCTCGGCGACGCTGAATTAAATTAAATTCTAGACTGCACGTGAAAAGCTATAATTATCTCTCTTTTGTGTGTCATCTTTGTTGCACAATAAACGGTTCGTGGCGCTAACGACTTTAGTACGTTTATAGCGTGACGGTAAAACCATCCAACCACTGTGGACGTCAGTTATTTAACTGAACTTTGAACTGATCTAAAATGAACTAATTACGTTCTGTGGGGAATTAGTTTTCATGTTATATACGTGTTAACTGATAAATCGGGCGGAGAATGTAATTCATTAGTTGACTTGGTATTGCATCACGCATTCCAGTCTAATATTTATTATAATTGTTTTGTTATCACCGATGGTAACACAGATTGTTATCATCAGCAATAAAATTTCAGATTTAAAGAGAAAACTTGTACGTCGCTTCGAGGCTTTTAAAATTACTTCATATTTTATATGCGAAAACCCGTTTGAAACAGAAGCAAGTTTCGAACTGACCTAATTAATTTAGCTAATTTTAGGTCTCTGTGGCTATTACAAAGTCTTTAACAAAATTTGCTTGTTCCTAAAGTATGTTCGGTAATACCCACGCACAAAAGTTGTGGCTTCACCAACAGAACCCATATTGATGAGAACAAAAATACTCCTTTCCAATTAATAGCTGACTGAGCTACAATTCCTAACGCGAACTAATCCAAGGTGTTAAAGTATGCTTTCACAAAGAAGTTGCGGTTTGATTTATCGACACTTTAATGGGAATGCAGTGCTTACAGTCCAGATAGAAGATGTTCAGATACAGACAGTCGCTAGTTTGCTAAGGCATTCTGCGAAAAGCTTCGAGTTCTATTTGTTGATTTCGAAGAAGTTTGTATTTGTATTCTTTATAGAAAGCTTATTGTGTGCCCTCTACTCGACTGATCTGTATGTTTATTTACGATCAATGATAAGGTGATAGAACAGTTATTTCATACTTGTTAACGGACAAATATGTTTGCTTAATAATATGATATCAAAAGTCCCGAAAAGTTTTGTCGAAAGATTGTGTCTCAAAATTCACACTACATTAAGCTACTGATTGTTTTGTATAATCGTGAAATGGAACCGCTTATTTTCGTTTTTGCCAGATAGCCTAGCATAGAATTAATCATTTATAATATAGTCAAAAGCCTAGTAAATCCTACTCTTGTTTTGGAAAAGTGTATCTAGACACATGTATAGTCACATTCTCACGTGTAGTAAGTATACACATACACCATACACCTGAGAAACACAGATAATATGAAAGGAGTACTAATGATTATGCAAGTCGATAAGATTGTTACGAATTGCACTCATGTGTTATATAAACAGTGAGTAACAAATGATATCCAGAACATGACTATTAGCGCTTTGATAACGTCATGTGATCACGGCTAGATTTATTACACGTTTGCAATCAGCTTGCGACAAATCACTTTTGATAAGGTACATGGCCAACAATGTATTGATATCGGACGTTTGCTTAAAGTATGTACGTATTTTAATCTAAAGCAGTGTGCTGGCAAAATATTAATAATTAGGTTTAGGAGTTTAAAAACGTAGATGCGATTTCGGGTGCACATCTTATAAACCAAAAGCATTTCTTCAAAGAACCCTCACGCACTTGTTTTAAATTCTTCTATCGTCAAGAACCTCACAAGCATTAAAAATCAAAGGGCACTAAGAACACCCAAGCTTAGAACAATAACCTGTAGATCACACAAAGTATTATCATACATAAGGACGAAACTCATATTCGGCGAAATGCTAATCAACTATACGACCACTTGATTGAGCAGTGAACCTTCAGGAAATTGTAAATAAAAAGGTGTATTATGTCACGATCTATAAAACTTCAATTGAATGTATGTACATATAATCTGTAGTAAAACTTTCTTTACAAACTCACGTTTCAAACGAGAGCAGATCCTTAGCCTCGGCATTCAAATTCCCCGACGAATTAACCCAATTTTTCCTTCATGTCATTCATTTTAATGTTACACATATAGGTCATATATATAGATCGGTATATTGGGGTCTGGTTTCTCAACAATGCGCGAACAAGGGTCGGAGGACAATTATAACGGGACTCGAACACCCACTCGCTACATGACCTTGTTTGAGAAACCAATCTTGAAGATACGAATTCCTTAAAGTTTTGAATACAGTCGATTGCGTTACCCTATTTTATGTCCGTGAAATTTGGTACTTCAACTTTTTGCTAAATATACATAGAAATTAACTAGAAAGAGATGACTGGTGATCTTATAGACACACTAGAGGACGCCAGCAGCTACGCCTGCATTTTTTTAAATTTACCCGTGTTGGCCGATCCCGTGGGAATTTTGGGAAATCCCTCTTAGTGCACCCCTACGGTCACCAAGGAATATACATGCCAAATTTCAGCTTTCTGCGCTCAATAGTTTCAGCTGTAGCGTGTCTGTCATTCAGTCAGTAACCATGGAAGAATAACTAAAGCATGGAATGAACGATATTTTTATGAACAAATTGAATATAGCTACACTCTTCACTCATATGACAAATTAGAGTTGCCAGAAGAAGATGGCACTATGTTTGTCAGTTAGGGCTAAAGACAATTTGAACACAAATTTCGTAACTTTTTAATTTTTTAGTGATTGAGCAAATCCGCTATCGATATCGATCAAAGTTTCAATAATATAGGTTCAAAATCAAACAGACTTGTAAAAGTAAGTATTTACATGTTATACATTCCGTAAGTTTGTGTCCACAGCAGTGAGAACGCTAGTTACATACATACATACATAACGTCACGCCTTTTATCCCCGAAGGGGTAGGCAGAGGTGTATTTCTACACCCACTTTTCGCCAGATATACTTTAGTCCCACGTAATAAGGGGCGAGCCTATTGCCGTACCGGGCACATTTCCAGACTCCGTGCTGCTACTGAGTTTTCGTGACAGAAAAACCCAATAACACTGCCCAACCCAGGAATCGAACCCGGGACCTCCCGATCCCACGCGCACATTTATGCCGCGAGACCAACAAGGCAGTCGTATAGGGTTTGATGTCTAGTTTTCCGTCTATACGCAAAGATGGTATTTGCATCGTGTTATCCCTTAGTCGCCTCTTACGACACCCACGGGAAGATAGGGGGTGGTGACACTTGTATTCTATGCCGTCAACCACACGGCGAGTTACAGAACGCTAGTTAATGGATAGTATTTATATAATTATTACACAAACTTGCATTTTTAAACGGAATCTATATTTTTTTGTTTCAAATGGGTAGTCAGTAGCACATAATAATGAAGCGTCACAGCATTTTTTTTAACTTCAAGCTAATCTCACGTGTTTTGTCACCAGCCGTGCGTGAAAGGTATTTTTTAATAACACTGTTATTTTTCACGTGATCTAAAATTATCAAATCCTTCTTTACGATATTTTCGTTTTGCTAACTATCAAGTATATATGGGCGCAAATCAATATATAATGATTATATTGTTACGAAAATGTTAATAATATTTAAGATTGATATTTAAATAACTATTTGTGAACACAGAACTGAGAACTTCACTACTTTAGAATATTAGACACTGTATTGACTGCCTCACTGTTTTATAAATATTGGGTATTTAATTTATCGCTTAATAATTAAGATAACTCCAGAAACTTTCAAAGTAAAATAAATTAGTATTTAATAACATTATTCTGATAAAAATATTAAAATTAAATTATTCCTTTGGTCGAGACATCGAATGGAGCCCAAGATCCGACTCCTATTTGGCGCTGCTACCCTAATAAAAGTAAAAGCAAGTAATTATTTAAACACTCACACTGATACGTTTAGAATGGAGGAGTAATGTTGGCACAGAATTTTCTTTTAGTCTGCGCCATCTGTCATTACTATAAAAACATTCCGCAGTAAAATGCTTGGAACAAATTCTATGGTACTTTCTAGGCACCCAATTTTCTCCACGACATACTGCAGCAATCCACTTATTTTATAAATCTTTATCACGTGCACAAAGAATCTAAAAAATAACGAGATAAAAATATACGGTGGATAGACATTTCGATAAGATTTCTTACAACACTCGAAAAGTCGATATAAATATTATACGGCTAAATTCAAAATCATGATAGAACTGTCATAAAAGATGAACCACTAAAGTTATATAATTTGATGGCATTAAATTGTCTAAATTGTATCTTACACGTCAGTTGACTGTGTTCAATTTTTCAGTACTAGGGCTACCTCTATGTATTATATATCCAATCTCTTTGTCAGTAACGCAAGGATTTTATATATTAAGATTTTCAATTAAGGCATTATTGATCTATTAATTACTTTTGGATGTTATCTCAGTAATGAACAATGATCGGATTAGGTAGATTGATTTTTGGTACTTGTATCATAAATACACACAGAAAGAATAACATGGATAAGCCATTTTTCCGAAGAGTAATTCCGGTATTACCGGATTCAATTAAATATTGTTAATGTTGGTAGTTATATTATTACTACTCAATTCAAAATTTAAAGGAAGGTATCAAAACAAAATAATTCGTTATTTACTTCTATGTTGAATAATAAAAAACCAATGGAATTCCGATCGAAGCTTTAATATTTTTTATTTTTAGCCTTTATACGGCCACAACTTTTTATAAATTGTTGCACTTTTACAAATTTCAATATTTTCATAGTGGTCATGTTAATTTACAAGGGTACAATAAATAAAAAGAGTAAAAATCAACATTGTTTATTGTTAAATATGTACATATTACATAATTTTTTCCCGAGTGTCAGACTCTTACTGACTTAAAGCCACCCGTGTTCCATCAAGTGACCTTTGCGTTCCAGGGCCGCGGTAACTACGTAAATTCCGAACCCTGGCAAAATACAATTCCTACCTAAGTTCCGATTTTTTTTAATAATCACCCATTTCCGGAGGAATGTCCATATTAATATATTCGTTTCGGATCAATGACGTCATTTCAATCTACCTACTCCGATCACTGGTAATGAAGGAATGTATGTAAAGGAGAGCTAGGTATGGACTGTGATTAAGTCGAGCAGCTAAATCTAATGGAGTCAACGCAAGTGATACCTGGGAAATCATCACGACATGCAGGAGGCTTTTATGTGTCTAATATTAAAAGCCGTTCTGTAGCTTTTGTGTAAAAAAGATCAATGACAAACGTTCATACATCGATCCATTCAACCTTCCTTATACACTTTCTCGTTTATAGTAAGTTAGTAGTAGTTCTTACGTGGAAATCCACTTTTAGGAGCAGTAAAGTAAACAAGTCAATTTAGTCAAATGGCTATACTTATATGTATTTTGTGGTTTAAGCATAGCATTGTTCGATCCACCGTAGATATTCAGGTCGGCTTTTTATAACTGTGTGAATAAAATTTCACAAAGCATAGTTACGCACTCGTCCAAGTTTGCTCTGCCGTTTATGGTTCGAGGTCATACGGAAGGACTCAACGACGAGTGATGACTCTGTTATAAAGATGCAGACTACAAATAAAATTTCCCGCTGTAGATTGACCTATTCAAACGTACTATCAATTTAGTCCCTATACATACTAACAAAACAATCAATTCAATTTAAATAGTCTGCTTTACAAAGATCAATACGGGTTTACTAAAGGTAGATCCACTACTGATGCGGGTGTTGCTCTGATAAAACACGTTTATAGTGCTTGGGAGTTATCAAATAATGCTATCGGAGTGTTCTGTGACCTATCTAAAGCATTTGACTGCGTTCAGCACGACACACTACTGCGTAAGCTCCGCCACTACGTCGTAGAGAAAACCGCACTTAGTGTTGTCGATTCGTACCTGCGACAGAGATTTCAGTGCGTCGATGTAAATGGGACTACTTAACATCCTCTAAATTACCTATACAGCTAGGCGTTTCACAAGGCCCAATTTTAGGTCCTTTTCTATTTCTTGTATATATTAATGACTTACCTTTTTATTTAAAAAAACATCTGTAATGTCGTACTTTTTGCAGATGATACGTCACTTATTTTTAAAATAGATAGGAATAGAAATCAATTTGATGATGTAAATAATGCACTATTACAAGTTAAAGTGTTTTCCGTGTGGTGACGGATTAAGAATACGAAATGTCACCACCCCATGGGTGTCGTAAGAGCCGACAGAGGGAGCATATTATGCAGAGAACAGCACTGTAAGAGAAGGAAAACTTGATACAAACCCTATACCAACCCGTTTGGCCAGCGTGGTATAGTAGGCCAATTCCTCCTTTTAAAGGAGAGGCCTAGTCCAGCAGTGGACTGGTAAAGGCTGATGAATGAAAAAAAAACCAAGTTACACAATGGTTTACAGCAAACAACTTAGTACTTCATTCTAGGAAAACTAAATGCGTTAAATTTGCTTTACCCAACGTTAGACAACTGGGACCTAATATTATGCTAGATAGGGAGGAACTGGACACAGTAGACTCTACAGTGTTCCTAGGTATTACATTAGATAATAAGTTACAAAGCTCAGCTCTGCTGCGTATGCCGTCAGAAAAGTTAGGCAACTTATTGACATCGACACGGCTCGTTTAGTATATTTTAGCTATTTTCACAGTGTTATGTCCTACGGCATTTTGTTATGGGGCAAAGCTTCGGATATTCAGAATATCTTCGTCCTACAGAAATGAGCAATATACATGTAGGTGCAAAAGATACACTTAGGGAACGCTTTAAGTCTATCGGAATTCTTACAGTAGCTTCGCAATTTTTATTTGCTAATATTTTGTACATTAGGCAAAATATAGATTTGTTTACCACAAAAAGCGATATACATAATAAAAATACTCGAAACAGGCATAGGTTATATGCCCCTTATCATCGTTTCCATAAAGTTAATAATTCTTTTGTAGGGCTAGGTATTCGTATATACAATAAAATACCAATTAGTCTTTTAGAATTTCCATTTAGTACATTTAAAACTAAAATAAAAGACTGCCTTATTAAGAAAGGTTTATACTATTAATGATTATTTCAGTGATAAGGATAGTTGGTCACTTACGCTAGACAACTCATGATTTTTATACCTAATTAGAGGACGACAGCAGCTACGCCTGCATTTTTTTTAATTTACCCGTTTTGGCCGATCCCGTAAGAATTTCGGGAAATCCCTTCTTAGTGCACCCCTAAGGTCCCCAAGGAACATACATGCCAAATTTCAGCTTCCTGCGCCCAATTTTTTCGGCTGTAGCGTGTCTGTCAGTCAGTCAGTAACGCAAGGATTTTATATATTAAGATTAGAATTATATAGATACTTTGCATTTTTCAGTTAAACTTTATATAATATCTCTAGTTTTTTTAAATTACTGTCCATGTATTATTAGGTCATTCAACTTACTTACTACATTTGCATTGTTGTTCCACTAATTTTATTTAAGTTTTACAGCACTGTAAGATGAAGATAACTCGTGATCATGGGCTGTAAACTAATGTTTTTGTAATTTTGTGTATTCATATACAGTCACTTCTGTAACATACATTTCCACCATAGTTCTGAACATGGTCGCGAGTTGTTATATTATAAGACGTAAGTGGATGCTCCTGTTACACAATATTCACATTGGAAGGCTAACTGAGGCACTTAATTTAGTAACTGCATTAATTTCTTAAGTATTATGTTTGTAGCTAAGTAATTACTATTTACAAGTACAATGTGAAACAGTTGCAGCTCCTTACAAAAATAAAATATCTACATAATTATGTACCATAATATTGGCGATTCAAAAGAGTGGCCACGAGTTTTATTGCCCGTTCTTTCTCGTGGTTCTACCTGCTTTGCGAACGAGGCAGTAAATGTAAATGTAGAAGCATTAAGTAATTCCATTTAAAAAATTGACGTTCATAAGCGTAGCTGTAGAAAAGAAGGAAAAGCGAGTTATTTGGTCATCTTGGATTTTCAGAAAATTAAGAAGAAAGAACCGGACTTCCAGGCTCATGTGGCGATCTCCCTTGCACGTTTTTGGTCATAATTATTTGAAAGGGTTTAAGATATATGGTAGATATGAGAAGTATAATTAATTATGGTTGTCAAGCCGAGTGACGTCATTATCCTCATTTAGCGTCTGCGGTTTAATTATGACGGGAATCAACATAATACAAAGGAAACGTCTGAGGCTCAAGCACGAAATATTTGCGAATTTGATAAGTAAACGTATCGAGTCCTCGATAACAGAATTATAGCAGCCAGCACCAACCAATTTTCACATCTATCGTTTACTCGATGACTTTACATTAGTATCGTAACCAAAGAGTATACAAATACTACGTAAGAATCGTTACGGTATCGTACATAGGGATGTGGCCATGTGAGCTAAATGACCGTCTTATTGAATGAATGGTACGTTCCAAACTAGGTGATAATATTAATAAAATTTATATTGTAAAAACTCTTTTGTAGAAAACATAAAAAATATTTTATGGTTTCCGAATATCCTTTCTTGTCATCGTCAGATGACGGACTTGTGTCAATAAATAAAAATCTAGTAAATCAAAATACGAGTAATTAAATCATTGGCACATTGTTATATAAAGAATTAGGTAAATACTATTATGGAAGGTGTTCGTGATACATTATTTTATTTTGGTTAAACTGCGTGAATACTACAATATAAAGTGTTCAACGAGAAAATTATAATAATATAAGTTTACAAGTTTCATTGTTGTTGGAACACCTTAAATGTATGATGTTTAAAGAAGATTTCGGTTATTTGTATAGCTAAGAAGCATGAAGTTTTATACAGGAGCTAATAAAGTGGACCAGTGTTTTGATATACCTAGTTGAAAATAAAATATTGGTTATTGTTGTATTGGTGTTTTTCATTTATTACTACAGCTTAATAAGATTAAGGCCTACCTCACATTGGGCCTCAGCGTTACGCGTGCGCTCGGCGTTCACTCTGTAGTATAAAGTGAACCGCGCCGGGCTCACGCCGAACGGACGCCAAGCGTACGCTCGAGGAACGCTCATGACCAACGTGAGGGAGGCCTAATAAACAGCTATCTTATCACATGTCTTCTGACTAAAGCGTTCGTTTTTTATTGATATTCAGTCATATCCGAGTGGGCTAGGTAAGACGCTGATATAAGTCTCACGAATTATTTACGGCAGATACTAGTCCGTCACCTAAATTTTATTATTATACTCGCTGTGTCCGCATATTATTTCTTCAAAATAAGAGGGTTTTAAAACAACCTTACAAACCCAATTTTACCCCCTTGAAGATACAATATGAAAATCCTTCCTAAGTGTTATAAAATAAATCCGCGGTCCAAATTGTATGTTTCTATCTTCAGCGTTTGATTATATGTTAGTCAGGATACGTTTTTTTATACTTGTAGAGTAGAGCACCTACTTAATTGTAGAGTAGAATACGCAGGAGTATTAAAAGAGTCTCTAAATAACATCCTATGTTCATATTAGAAAATTGATATGATGTCGATGTCGATTGGTACTTTGTTTTTCGTATATAGATAATTTTCACACATATTTTACATGCTCGCAACCAAAATTTGGGGTTATTTACTACATATTTAAAGTGGCGAAATTTGCGTGTTTGCTTTTTTATTGTGTCAATAATCAGGTCCTACATTCAAAAGGAACACATAAAATATGAATCTACATAAATATTCATCATAAAAAGGCTCAACACGTATAAATACGATACATATATATGTTTCGAATCTTTTCTCACCAACAAATTCTAGGTGAAAATTGTTTCGACAAAATGACATTAGATTTACATTAGGTTTACTTTGCTTAAGTCAAATCAGGAGTTCGTGCTGCCGTTTTTTGCTTATTTGTTAGAAAACTCGATACATTTACATGACATTTACCGCAGGATTGTCGTCGAAAGTAGTTTGTGCTGCCAATATTAGTTGCATCTTACGCACGATAGGGGCGCTGTACAAATGCCATACAAATTTTGACATTTACGATACGAATACTTTCTCGATAGTTTTTCGTGCTAGGGCCTCTGAGGCTCAAGCACGAAATATTTGCGAATTTGATAAGTAAACGTATCGAGTCCTCGATAACAGAATTATAGCAGCCAGCACCAACCAATTTTGACATCTATCGTTTACTCGATGACTTTACATTAGTATCGTAACCAAAGAGTATACAAATACTACGTAAGAATCGTTACGGTATCGTACGTAGGGATGTGGCCATGTGAGCTAAATGACCGTCTTATCGAATGAATGGTACGTTCCAAACTAGGTGATAATATTAATAAAATTTATATTGTAAAAACTCTTTTGTAGAAAACATAAAAAATATTTTATGGTTTCCGAATATCCTTTCTTGTCATCGTCAGATGACGGACTTGTGTCAATAAATAAAAATCTAGTAAATCAAAATACGAGTAATTAAATCATTGGCACATTGTTATATAAAGAATTAGGTAAATACTATTATGGAAGGTGTTCGTGATACATTATTTTATTTTGGTTAAACTGCGTGAATACTACAATATAAAATGTTCAACGAGAAAATTATAATAATATAAGTTTACAAGTTTCATTGTTGTTGGAACACCTTAAATGTATGATGTTTAAAGAAGATTTCGGTTATTTGTATAGCTAAGAAGCATGAAGTTTTATACAGGAGCTAATAAAGTGGACCAGTGTTTTGATATACCTAGTTGAAAATAAAATAATGGTTATTGTTGTATTGGTGTTTTTCATTTATTACTACAGCTTAATAAGATTAAGGCCTACCTCACATTGGGCCTCAGCGTTACTCAAGCGTACACCTAGCGTGCGCTCGGCGTTCACTCTGTAGTACAAAGTGAACCGCGCCGGGCTCACGGACGCCGAGCGTACGCTCGAGGAACGCTCATGACCAATGTGAGGGAGGCCTAATAGACAGCTATCTTATCACGTCTTCTGACTAAAGCGTTCGTTTTTATTGATATTCAGTCATATCCGAGAGGGCTAGGTAAGACGGTAATATAAGACTCACGAATTATTTACGGCAGATACTCGTCCGTCACCTAAATTTTATTATTATACTCGCTGTGCCCGCATATTATTTCTTCAAAACAAGAGGGTTTTAAAACAACCTTACAAACCCAATTTTACCCCCTTGAAGATACAACATGAAAATCCTTCCTTAGTGTTATAAAATAAATCCGCGGTCCAAATTGTATGTTTCTATCTTCAGCGTTTGATTATATGTTAGTCAGGATAAGTTTTTTTTATACTTGTAGAGTAGAGCACCTACCTACTTAATTGTAGAGTAGAATACGCAGGAGTGTTAAAGAGAGACTCTTTAACACTCCTAATATAAATAACACCCTATGTTCATATTAGAAAATTGATATGAAGTCGATGTCGATTGGTACTTTGTTTTTCGTATATAGATAATTTTCACACATATTTTTACATGCTCGCAACCAAAATATGGGGTTATTTACTACATATTTAAAGTGGCGAAATTTGCATTGCGTGTTTGCTTCTTTATTGTGTCAATAATCAGGTCCTACATTCAAAAGGAACACATAAAATATGAATCTACATTAATATTCATCATAAAAAGGCTTAAAACGTATAAATACGATACATTTATATGTTTCGAATCTTTTCTCACCAACAAATTCTAGGTGAAAATTGTTTCGACAAAATGACATTAGATTTACATTAGGTTTACTTTGCTTATGTCAAATCAGGAGTTCGTGCTGCCGTTTTTTGCTTATTTGTTAGAAAACTCGATACATTCACATGACATTTACCGCAGGATTTTCGTCGAAAGTAGTTTGTGCTGCCAATATTAGTTGCATCTTACGCACGATAGGGGCGCTGTACAATTGCCATACAAATTTTGACATTTACGATACGAATACTTTCTCGATGGTTTTTCGTGCTAGGGCCTCAGAGTCTCAATCACGAAATATTTGCGAATTTGACAAGTAAACGTATCGAGTCCTCGATAACAGAATTATAGCAGCCACCACCAACCAATTTTGGCATCTATCGTTTACTCGATGACTTTACATTAGTATCGTAACGGTATCGTACATAGGGATGTGGCCATGTGAGCTAAATGACCGTCTTATTGAATGAATGGTACGTTCCAAACTAGGTGATAATATTAATAAAATTTATATTGTAAAAACTCTTTTGTAGAAAACATAAAAAATATTTTATGGTTTCCGAATATCCTTTCTTGTCATCGTCAGATGACGGACTTGTGTCAATAAATAAAAATCTAGTAAATCAAAATACGAGTAATTAAATCATTGGCACATTGTTATATAAAGAATTAGGTAAATACTATTATGGAAGGAGTTCGTGATACATTATTTTATTTTGGTTAAACTGCGTGAATACTACAATATAAAGTGTTCAACGAGAAAATTATAATAATATAAGTTTACAAGTTTCATTGTTGTTGGAACACCTTAAATGTATGATGTCTAAAGAAGATTTCGGTTATTTGTATAGCTAAGAAGCATGAAGTTTTATACAGAAGCTAATAAAGTGGACCAGTGTTATGTACCTGACATTCAAAGCCTATTTTTATAAGAATATTTAGTTGAAAATAAAATAATGGTTATTGTTGTATTGGTGTTTTTCATTTATTACTACAGCTTAATAAGATTAAGGCCTACCTCACATTGGGCGTCAGCGTTACTCGAGCGTACACCCAGCGTGCGCTCGGCGTTCACTCTGTAGTACAAAGTGAACCGCGCCGGGCTCACGCCGAACGGACGCCAAGCGTACGCTCGAGGAACGCTCATGACCAACGTGAGGGACGCCTTATAAACAGCTATCTTATCACATGTCTTCTGACTAAAGCGTTCGTTTTTTATTGATATTCAGTCATATCCGAGTGGGCTAGGTAAGACGCTGATATAAGTCTCACGAATTATTTACGGCAGATACTAGTCCGATTATTATACTCGCTGTGCCCGCATGTTATTTCTTCAAAATAAGAGGGTTTTAAAACAACCTTACAAACCCAATTTTACCCCCTTGAAGATACAATATGAAAATCCTTCCTAAGTGTTATAAAATAAATCCGCGGTCCAAATTGTATGTTTCTATCTTCAGCGTTTGATTATATGTTAGTCAGGATACGTTGTTTTATACTTGTAGAATTACACCTACTTAATTGTAAAGTAGAATACGCAGGAGTGTTAAAAGAGTCTCTAAATAACATCCTATGTTCATATTAGAAAATTGATATGATGTCGATGTCGATTGGTACTTTTTCTTCTTTTTTTTCGTATATAGATAATTTTCACACATATTTTACATGCTCGCAACCAAAATATGGGGTTATTTACTACATATTTAAAGTGGCGAAATTTGCGTGTTTGCTTTTTTATTGTGTCAATAATCAGGTCCTACATTCAAAAGGAACACATAAAATATGAATCTACATAAATATTCATCATAAAAAGGCTCAACACGTTTAAATACGATACATATATATGTTTCGAATCTTTTCTCACCAACAAATTCTAGGTGAAAATTGTTTCGACAAAATGACATTAGATTTACATTAGGTTTACTTTGCTTAAGTCAAATCAGGAGTTCGTGCTGCCGTTTTTTGCTTATTTGTTAGAAAACTAGATACATTTACATGACATTTACCGCAGGATTGTCGTCGAAAGTAGTTTGTGCTGCCAATATTAGTTGCATCTTACGCACGATAGGCGCTGTACAATTGCCATACAAATTTTGACATTTACGATACGAATACTTTCTCGATAGTTTTTCGTGCTAGGGCCTCAGATAGTGCATTTATGACTACTAGGTATAGTAGTTATGAAAGTGGCTTACATTACGTAAAAATTGGGAAAGATTTGGTGACATACTGATTGGTAGTTTTAATGTACAACTTTTTCACCCCAACTTATTTGAAGGCCTGATATTAATGTAAACTAATGCCTGTATGTACACGTTAATAGCTTTTTAAAAGCATACGATATGCTTCATTTCTGATATTATGAGAGCATTTCTATTCTATTTGGTGGCGATTATACCGAAATGTACTGAAATTGTTCTAAATGTTTCACACACAACATTACTCCAGCTCAACGAACAACATCACGACACTATTGTGTTAGCGTACATTTGTACATGTATTTATATAAAGAATATTTTCTAAACATCAACTTGTTTACGCTTTTTGTTTGGGCTGTGTTTGTTATACTAAACTAGGTAGATTCCAAGGAACATTTTCAAGCGCTCATTAATAGATAGATGCCCAGTTCTATGTTTTAGATTGCTAGGTATTAGCCTAATTCTGATCAATTGGTAATTGAATGGTATGACGTCGCATGAAAGAGAGGTCAAAATTCAATGTCTTTTTAGAAATATCATACCATATAAGATTTCGACATCACGAAAGGACATTTTATCCCTGTTTCTAAACTGAAATAAATATGAATAGCTCATATACGATTACAACTAATTCTCATAAACAGAGTGATATAAAAGAATCACTTTTTGACCTCTAGGACAGCTATCCTACCCTTCTCAGTATTTCCTGTAGACCTGAAAGGCCGTAGGGAAAGATCTTTGTAATGAGCCTACGTACCTGTGAGTTAATTCGTTTCTATGACATAAATCCTAATTATACGAACGGCCCGAGGCGAGTAAATTGAACAATTCTCTTCTGCGTAGGCAATTAATCTCCAGGTTGAAATAGCTGGAATAATTACATAAAGTAAGGCCCAAAGGTAGAATAACCAAATAAGTTTTATAATTTTGAGATTTTTCTTTAATTTCTCTTGTTCTTACAAAGACGATTTTGTAGTAAGATATTATTAGTCCTTGATCTTAAAGAGCCGAAAATTGAGCTTAGTGGCGTGACGTCTATATCTAGCAGTGAACTACGGCACTACTGATAATGATGAACATATTTGCTTAGCGTAGGCTAGCAGCTGCTGTCGATCTTTAAAAATGGAGACGCTGTGTTGCCTACGTAAAAAAAATATGAGTTTTTACAACCCTTGCTCGTATAGAATGTATATAAGTCCCGATATTATTTTAAGGAACTTCGACAAGCTTACTGTAAATTGTATAAGGCTAGTTTTCAGCCGCGCTCTAGGGTAATATTATATTAAGAAATTAACACAAAGAACATACAAAGTCTACAGCTATTGTACGGTAGTCTAAATGGCATTTATATATCGCGCATACGTGTGATATTAAAGTTGCAGAAGAGTACAATAGCACGCGTATAATGCCCAAGTGGCGTAGTGTCCATTGTCGACACCTACAGGATGCTCCAGCAATCCTCAAGGCATTATTATAGCTAAAGTGTTGCAGTTATTTTTGTACCGGTTGCCAAGAGCTGGACACTTCCAACCGCTGTTTGTGTATCCTCGCTATTATTTGCTTAGACCAAAGTGGAAATGTACTGTTTGAATTTGGGTAATGGAAAATTTAATTATCTGTTTGGTTGTACGGATGGTGTTGTCGTTTAAGAAATTGAATCGTCGTCGTTTAGCAGAGCGCTAAGTGTTTTGGGTTTAATACCAATATTATGGCACATGTATAAGATCCGCAAACTGTGTTTCAGGTCTAGGTGTTGACTATGTCGGTTGAGTTTGGAGTTTACAAACATACTGAATGTCATAAACTCGATCGTCTAATGACAAGAGATAATGGTTGGCTGTGTCCAAGGTGGATAAGTACTTTTTGTTCCGTGTTTCGGTTCGTAACTCAGTGTTAACGTGTTGCTTATATCCATTCTTTAAGACAATTGCTAATAACGATTGTGCTTGATACGTTTCTCCTAAACTTTACCAAAGACACAAACTTTTCTACTCGAGGAAAGCATCTCATGCTAGTTACCGTTGATTTTCACCTTCGTGAACAAATTGAAAAAATAAACGGTGTTATTTTCTTAGGAAGTGCAAACGAGTTAAACTTTTATTGAGCACGACACAAGTTTATTACAGTCCGCATAGAGTGAGACATCCTCAGCAAAGCCACGTGATCCTGATATTCCAGATACAAATTTAAACTTTCCTCCTTATATGACCTTTTTACTACGTCAACTCGTTATGATGTCCGCGTGCTTTGAAATATTTCTAACGTTCCGCAACTTTTCGACGATCCAGTGCTTAGTTTCATGTACCTTTGTGAAACATTTATTGCTACGATATACTAGAATGAAATATTATGAACCTTAAGAGTATCTGATGTTTTTCCTCTGATCAATTGCTTTTAGTTTTACTTATCTTTTCATTATGATTTTATGGACTCAGCCGTACGGCATAACTCAACTAGATAAAAAAGTTTTTCTTTTTCGGCGGTAGGTGCAAATAAAGTTACTACGCTTTTGAAAATCGGAATAATATTTTAAATAGTTTTACTATATACACAGCATCAATTTTGTAGTAATTATAACTAAAATACATACATTTATAAGCGCAAGTGTTAGTAGTCCCGTATGTGACACTTGAGAACACTGCATAAATACCACCTGCCAACTGATCAACTGTTTCACCACATCTTACACTTCAAGTTCTGCAAGTTACACTTAAACATGTCACAATACTCAGACATAGTACAAGCACAGAGGAGCCTGGAAGAGAGTGTAACAAGGAAAATGGAAGAGCTACAGGCACAGCTTCAATGTGGATCAGCCAAAGATACTGTAGCTAAGGTCGCTGAGGAGTTCCGAACCTTTCGGGAGCTGACTTTCTCTATGCTCGGATTGCTGAGAAAGCAGATTGCTGCATGTGCACAGGTTGTCGATAACATTGATACAAGACATCGGAGGAAGAACTTGCTATTTTCCGGCATTCCTGAACACAACAAGGAAGACTGTGCGGCCATCATTCTTGATATTCTCCGTTCTAAACTGGCCTTGAAGGATGTTTCCGATAAATCCATAGAGACTTGCCATCGTCTTGGGAGCAATGGCAAAGAACATCACCGGCCCATTGTGGTGAAGTTTACTAGCTTGGAGGTAAAGGCCGCAGCTTGGAGAGCGAAGACCAAGTTAAAAGGCACTTCTATATCCATCAGGGAGCTCTTGACCAAGGCGCGGCAGGCTGTTTTTAGTAAGGCGAGGCAACATTTCGGCATGCGTGGATGCTGGACCCAAGACGGCATTGTGATCGTTAAGTGCCCAGATGGAAGTCGTGTCAAAGTTACATCCGAAGATGAGTTGATGCCGTTACTACAGAAGCATCCGAAGATAACTTCATCAGGTTCTTCTAGCTGATCTTTATAATGCATAATTTCCATTGCTTGCGCATCCCGAAGTGTCTTGCGTTTTCTATTTATCGTCATGTTACATTTTGGGTATGTTTACTTAGTATTTTTTATTATTCTTATCGAGCCACCAGTATGTTTTCATAACATTACGATGTATTATAATATGTAATTGATCACCCACTTTTCTCTTTCACAATTATATAAAACAGTGCAAATGTGTATTCATAATGTAGGTGTCAGCCTGGCGCAAGTTCCTAAGAAAAAAACGAATGTATGAAACGTGCTATCTTTTTAATGGCTACTATTATATGGATAAAACGTGAAGATAGCATCCTTCACTATGTACCCTTGGAACAGTATTCTTTCAAAGTTAGACGGGTTATACGTACATCACCGCCTTGGCTGTCAATAGTGTCAAATGTCACAACTGTCACATTATTATCCAGATTGAACTTTGCCGCGTTATGTAGTTTGTATAAAAAACGAAAAAAACATAATGCAAAAGTGCTTTGTGTATACCAAATAAATGTGATTTTACACTTCTAGTGTTAGTGTTACTATATTTATTTGATTAGCATTGAAAGGAGCGCAATGAAAACATGCAAAATAACGTGCGAAATATGGCATACAACAACATGCCGGTCAAGCAATGAAAAAGGGTAGGTATTTATGGCAAAATGTCCCTAGATAAAGATCAATGAATATTTATAATGTTATATATAATGTGATATATTTCAATGAAACATAAAAAATAAGGAAATATTCTAAAGTTTCATATCCTAGTACTTTGTAGGTAAACAATAGTGCTGCCTGTCAGTTATCGATAATCCGTTATTAGAAATTGGCACAAGGACTAAAAATTCTATTTTTTTTTCTTTTTAGATGTAAAAATGGGTAGCTGCAACTGGAAACCAAGACTTGATTTATGTGCCCATTGAAAAATTACATCAGTTGAACTATGTGTGTGGCAAGCATTTTAAACCGAAAGACTTAAAAAAAAGGGAACTCAAGTCAGAAAAACAGCTGTGCCTTGTATCTATAGACATATCTTTAAATCGTATTACAGAAGAAACGTTGAAAACCTTTCCATTACATGTACATACATATATCTTTTAGTTCTGTGTATTTTTCTTCGTTAATCTAGAATAGATTTATAGAATAGGCAAATTTGTTTGAATAAACACATAAATATTAAATACATCTTTTATTTGTGTTGGAAAAGTATAATTCTAGTCGAAACATAATTATAATTATTTCTTACCGAATATTATCGATATCGATATTTCGTTAATCATTTGAGGGTACATCCCTATATTGACAAATATGACAATGCTGACAACATAAAAACGATGTCAATTAGTATCTTTATGTTGGTACGAGTTCTCCCTGCACGTTTCATACAAAGCTGAAAGTCTCGCATGATCTATGGCACATCCGCCTCTTCTTACGTAGTATTTGTATACTCTTTGGTAGGTGTTTTCAATGTTTCTGTTGATTCTGTCAAACTGACATAATATGACGCTTGAACCTTAGGATGCGTTCAGAAACGATTCAGGATTTATTTTAAAAGTAATATATAATTAAGGTGAACGCTGACTTGGCCGCACCGCACGCGCCGCAGTATTCGCATTCGAATTATTTATATGAAGTTCTATGCAACCTCGCACACCCACCCGCGCCGCAGTCGCCGCAGTCGCTGAAACGACCGAACTCCCCAAGCAGCAGCTGATGACGTCACCAACACCGGCCCGCACGCAGCGGACGCTGCGGCTAGCGCGGCGCGGATGACGCTGAATGAAAGAACAGTGTTGCCAACACTGATTTTCAAAAATACGTAGATCAGAGTTAAAAAGTATGTAGATCTACGTACTTTTAATAATATCCTAGATAAAGGGAGTAAAAAAATGTAAAACGAGTGTTTCAAACATCGATTCGAGCCTGTAAGCAAATATTATTGACTTAAATTGATCGATATGTTTTAAGTGTGTACTTGTTAAACTAATTGGGTACGAATAAACATGCAACAAATTATTAGCTACGTCCATTATTACGTGTGGTTTGTGTTTAATAATGCTTATTTCTTAGTAAAATTCCGTTATTTTGCTAATTTGGTAATTTGCTGCAAAATACGTAGATTCTGGGCCAGAAGTACGTAGGTTCGCGAGAAGGGTCCAAAATACGTAGATCTACGTAAATAGACGTAGAGTTGGCAACGCTGTGAAAGAAATCAAGTGCGATGCGTGCGGCGACGGGAACGACTGCAGTGACTGCGGTGCGGATAGATGTGCGAGGCCATTAACAAAAAGCGATGACTGCGGGGACTGCGGCGACTGCGGTGCGGCCAAGTCTGCGTTCACCTTTAATCTTGTGAGTTATTAATTTTAGTGATTTTAACTTTTAATTTATGTGTATTTGTTTTAGACTGTAACAGTTACATTAAAATAACATAATTTATTATTTTCTAGTGCTGTCGGTTGGCGGGTGGTGCAGAGTTAAACATTTAATTGACAGTCAATATTGTGCATAATTATAGTATTATTATTTATTTATTATTAGTACGTTTATTTTTGTATTTTTTATTTATATATGTCTATTTCCGACGATAATTCTTTTCTTTCAGCGAACGATTCAGTTATTTTGTCTGCCGATGACAGATTCTGCTCAATTAATGACAGTCAGTCTCTAAGTGACATTCTACACGAGCAGTTTAATCTAAGAACGAATAATTTCCTCAATGTATGCCATATAAATGCGCAAAGCGTGCCAAGTCATTTTGGCGAACTTGTAGAAGCATTTACCGACACCAACGTTCATGCCATCCTGATCTCTGAGAGCTGGCTCAAACCTCACCTACTTTCTACCTCATACCCTCTTGCTGGCTTCGTCCTAATCCGCAACGATTGGGTTGACAGACGCGGCGGAGGCGTTGCTATTTATCTCCGAAGCAATTTACCTTATAAAATTCTATCTTCCTCCTCCCAACACTCTACTTCTGCGGAGTATCTTTTTCTTGAGGTTTGGGTCAGGGGAACCAAATTGGTCCTCGGAGTAGTATACTGTCCTCCTTCGGTCAACTACTTCACTGATTTGGAGTCGGTTTTAGAATCGTTGGGTTCTGAGTATGCACATCATATCATCATGGGCGATTTTAACACTGACCTTTTATCCCCTCATTCACCTCGCTCCCTCAAACTTATCCATATCATCGAGTCTGCCAGCCTCCACGTTTTGCCTCTTAATTCCACTCACCACAACCCTAACGGGGAGGACACCTGGTTAGACTTAATCCTCACCTCTAACCCCACCTTAGTCCGCTCTCATGGTCAGCATCCTGCTCCTGGCTTCTCCCGTCATGACCTTGTCTTCCTGTCGTATTTCCTGAAGCCTCCTAAACCTTGTCCTAAAGTATTGTATTTGCGTTGTTATGGTGGAATGGACGTTGGAAAGTTGAGAACAGATGCTGCGAATATTGACTGGGAACCGCTGATGTCAGCCATCTCTATCGACGACAAAGTGGATCTTTTTAACAACACGGTTACGAGGTTGTTCGACGTGCATGGTCCCATCAAAAAAGTTAAATTGAAACGTCCACCTGCACCTTGGATGACTGAGGGTATTCGGATGGCGATGCGACGTAGGGACCGGGCTTTCCGTAAATATAAAAAGGATCGGTGCGACGACAATTGGTCTCTTTTCAAGATGGCTAGGAACAGATGCAACCAGATGGTACGCAACGCTAAACGCCAACATATCTCCGAAAATATTACCAACTCATCCCCTGCTAATATATGGCAGTTTTTAAGGACACTTGGCATTGGGAAACCTCATGGCCAAGTGGTTCTACCGGTGACTATTAGTTTGGATGACATTAATCGTCATTTTACAACTACACTCTCTTTGGACGACCAAACTAAAAGTCAAACCACAGCCTATTTGGCGGGCTTACCTCGCCTGATCATTAATTCTTTCTCTTTTTCTCCTTTATCATCAGGTGAGATTAAAAAGATTATCCTATCAATTAAGTCCAAAGCCGTGGGATGCGATGACATTAGTCGCCGCATGATCACGGCTATCCTTGAACAAATTCTACCTGTCATTACCCATATCCTAAACTTTTCCCTTGACACTGGTCAATTTCCCTACATATGGCGTAAAGCCTATGTGCGTCCTTTACCCAAAACTTCGAATCCCACTCTCCTGACACATTACCGTCCCATATCCATTCTTCCCTTTCTATCCAAGGTACTTGAGTCATGCGTTCAGAGACAGTTGTCTGGGTTTGTTTACCAAAACAACATCCTGTCACCCTTTCAATCTGGATTCAGACCTGGACATAGTACAGTCACCGCATTGCTCAAGGTGACTGGCGATGTGAGGGCGGGGGTGGAGGACACCAGACTTACACTTTTGGTCTTGGTGGACTTCTCAAACGCATTTAACAACGTCAGTCACGACCTTCTCCTTTCAGTCCTATCCTGTCTAATGATCTCACCTATGGCACTGTAATGGTTCTCCTCTTATCTTCGAGGACGCCAGCAGTCGGTACGTGTCGATGAAACTACATCAACATGGCGTGATTTAAACTCTGGTGTTCCTCAAGGCGGAATACTTTCTCCTCTTCTGTTTGCATTATTTATTAATTTTCTTACTCATGAATTTCATTGTGCGTATCATCTGTATGCTGATGACCTACAGCTTTATTCACAGTCCAATTTAGAAAATCTAAATACAGCAATAGCAGAAATTAACCAAGATTTGAACTCTATAAAGGTCTGGTCGGAACGGTTTGGCCTATCTGTGAACCCTGCTAAATGTCAGGCTGGCTTGCAATCGCTGCCTGCTGTCATTTTTGATGGATCTATCATTCCGTTCAGTTCAAGTGTCAAGGATCTTGGCTTATTTATTGACGCCAACCTTAACTGGCGGACGCAGGTAGCGAATGTGAGTCGTAAAGTCACTGGCGCCTTGCGGTCGCTTTATCGCCTGAAGAACTTTCTGCCATTCAGGACTAAGACAATGCTAGTACAGTCTTTAATATTTCCCATCATCGACTATGGTGATATGTGCTATCTCGACCTTAATGCAGATCTTCTCAATAAGCTCGATCGTCTTCTCAATAATTGCATTAGATTCGTTTTCAATCTTCGCAAAGGACAATGGCAGATCTCCATACATCAAAATGTCTGAAATTAAATTGACGGGAACAGTAATAAAAAATATATCAAAAAATTTGGCGTAAGTAACAGAGTTCATAAATGATTCTATTTTTACTCAGGAAAGGCGGAAAAAGAAGATATCGGTGTTTGAATTTTTAGTTAATAATGAACAATGTAGGTAAAAGGAAAGTTAAAGTACAAAGGTTAAACAATGAAGGTAGGTACGTTTGAATTATCAAATGACTTATGTCAGATTGACATCAAAACGCAGAAGTATTTTGTAGCATCTAACTGTCACAAACAAAGACAAAAACAGAGCTGTACATTTTTTATCGATTTTATGTGAAATCGATACAACATCAAAACGATGCTGTGACGATTTTATTTGATTTAAACGTTGTTTTGCTTCAAAAATATTAGCTTATTGATATAATGTTGATTAAATATTAAATAACTGCATTTTAAACCAAACCAAGCCTATTAAGGTCGATCGTATCGATTACTTATTTAATAATCGATACGGATATAGCGCTCACGTCTATTCCCTAAACACCATTGTCTATGGCACCAATCAAATAATAAAGTATTCGTAATCAATTGGAATGCTTTTTATCATCATAAAATACTCCAGCTTTAACGAGACAAAGTGAAAATATTAAAAATCGTAGAAAAATAAAACAATTTGTTCTGTTCATATGAAGTTTAAGTTCGCCAAAACAAACCCAGACCAAATTCTGCCATTGTTCTTCGATCATATTTCTGAGTACCGATCAAAGTTACGATGGCTACCCATTCGTCAACGGCGTAGCTTGCGTACTTTGTGTACTCTTCATTCATTACTGCACTCTCCTTGTGCGCCCGTCTATTTAAGTTCCCGCTTTCAATTTCTCTCTAATACTCATGAGAAAAATCTTCGTTCCTCTAATAATCTTCTGCTTCTTTGTCCTTCTCACAGTTCTAGCCTGGTACATTCATCCTTTAATATACAATCTATCCTTCTCTGGAATGCTCTCCCTCTTGAGGTCAGGATGTCCACTAACCGTTTTACGTTCAAAACTAGAGTTCGGCAGTATTATTTAGACGCACTTACTGAATCGACATAGGTTTTTATCCTTTATTGATTTTATATATTAATGTATATATGTACTGGAATCATAAAATGTATGTATATTTATGTAGTTTATAATAAATATATATTTGTGTATTTTATAATGAATATATATTTATGATATGTAAGTAGGTATGTATATTGGGCATATAATAATATATATGTATATCATTTTATATTAATAAGTAGGTTTCTGTCTTTTTCTTTCATTTTAATTTAAGAACTGTACCTATTACATGTTTCTCTGCATCACCCAAAGGTTGGCTGGTAGATAATGCCTACGGCATTAAGCCCGCCTTGTACTATTTTTGTGCATAAAGTTATAAAATAAAAAATAAAATAAATAAATAAATGTCTTGCACCTATACCTATATCCATGTAAATACATATATTGAATATACGAGACAGTTCGAATCATCGCGGAAAGAGAGTAAGTATGTTCGTACACGCTGTTCACGCTGTTCAATGAGATTCGTACATAACATGGATTAGCATGCATTGTTCACCTAATCAGCCGAAACGTAATCGCCAAATTCAAATTGAATAGATCTGTTATAGAACACAGTTAAATAGAAATGCAAGCTGGTCAGGTAGGCTAACGTTTCCAGGATGTGTTGTGGACGAGTCGTTGTGCCATTCACAGATCACATCGCGATACTAATCGAAATGGCCATTGTGCGAGTCCGGATACAAACCGCACGCTCCAATCTCGCGCCCCAACACAATGCACGGCCACGCTGCCAATACTTTGTTCACTAGGGCTACCACTCCTACCACCCACTTCACGGTAATTAACACTTATCCCATTGTACTAATATTGGATCCAATATTCCATGTATTTGCTAAGTTTTCCCAATTAATTACATCCCAATTTAGGATGTCCTTGTTTTACTTAATCAGAGAAAACCAATCAAGTGTATCCAAACATTCAATTATTTCTTCTCGATAGACATTTAGCTGCCGTTCGTAATTAGGTACTTCATATTTTAGCCTCTAATTCTGTTTTGGTTATATGATACTTTCTCTGTTAGCTTCATCAAACACAATTATGTTGTTGGTCGTGAATTGTACATGTTTGTGAAATACGCCACAAAGTTTTGTCATGACAACCCTACAAATCACAATGATATTTATCTAGATAAAGTATAATCTGATATTCCGGCACGAGTGAAACCGTTGCATTTGTGAGTACTAGTGAATAACACAGTTTTGCAATTATGCTCATGTACCTTAACATGTTATGGACAAAATATCCTGTGACATATATGATGGACTGTTACGTTGCTCCAGTTGTGTAGCTATGACCGTAACGTCCTTAGTTTTAGGGTTTGAATTGTTGACCTCACGTAATAGTGTTTATATGTTATGTGGAGAGACTAACGGCCCTTTTTGAATATTCGAACTATAGATAGATCTGTAGATTTCAAATTCGTGTTTGACATATTTTGTATGAAGCTTATGTCAAAAACTGTCAAAAACGAATCTAAAATCTACAAATCTTAATATATAAAATCCTTGCGTTACTGACTGACTGACAGACACGCTACAGCCGAAACTATTGGGCGCAGGAAGCTGAAATTTCGCATGTATGTTCCTTGGGGACCGTAGCGGTGCACTAAGAAGGGATTTTCCGAAATTCCCACGGGATCGGCCAAAACGGGTAAATTTAAGAAAAATGCAGGCGTAGCTGCTGGCGTCGTCTAGTCTATCTTATCTATATATCTAATATTGAATTCCGTAAGAAGTGCCAAAGTATCGAAATAACAGTTTAGGGCATAGAAAGTTTGGGCATGCACCTTTTACGTAGGTATTCATAGATTGTCTAGGGTTGTATTTGAATAAAATTCACAAATGTCCTTCACATAATTATGATTTGTTGATGTTGCATTTGGTATTATAAATGTGCTTTTTTGTTTCTTATGTAAATATTTTATTTTTCCTTAAGTTATATCACTGCAATAAGTGGCCAACACCTTTTTTCATTACATACTACGTATCTTTGTTTAAAAATACGTAGTATGTAATCAAAAAAATATCTTTAGCAGTCCAATAAAATCGCCACAACATTACAGCTTCTATCAAAACAAATAAATAAAGATAACACTCAGACGTCAGTCAAATAAATGTATTCAATAAAATGTGACATCAAAATGGCGTCCCTGATGTGTTGGGCCGTTGCAATTTACTTGTTTCGAATTCTTTGTTTGAAATAATTTATGTTCCCTCAAAAAAAGTTGTGATATCGTTAATAGCGCTTAGTAAAGAGGACATTTTTATTACTTAAGTGCAACGATTCACTCGAAATAATAGCATTAAATTATTCAGCTAAAAACTAAATATAGGTTAATGTTGATGTTCGAATTAGTATCGGCATGTTAATTGTTTGCCCTTCCATCCGAAATAATGATACAAGACGGGCATTCTAAAGACATAAAAGGAAATATCTTTTGTGATGCTTTGTAGCATTTATTCTGTGAAATTCAAAGCGCATCTGGTCCGCCACGTCGACTTTGATTGTAATATATCGTTTCAGCTACTGGTTAGATTTCAAACTTATTGTAGTAGGATATTTCACTTTAAAGCGTTTCAGTTTCCTATTCTATTCATACTACATACATATATGTAGGTATGTAGAGATATACATATACACACGCTTGTAAAGGTGGTGTGGATACAGACTTTGCGAGGCATGCGCTACGAACGGCGCACAACGAATGCCTCTGTTTGAGGCGTGCGTGTTGAAAAATTATACCAACATATGCTCGGGTCGAGCCATCGCGTACGAAGCAAACGCCTCGTTTGTCTGTCTTCATGTTTGCTGCGAGGCATGTGCTACGCACAGACGCGCGCGTGCGAGCCGCGCATGTGCGCCGGCTCATTGCGAGCAGTGCGTTGCGTTTGGACGGTTGTGTCCGCACCGCTGTGATGTTTGCACGCATTATGAACGAAAAATTTGAATTATACGAAAATAACCGATTATCCAAAACATCATTATTATTATAATAAAAACAAAAGAGAAGACATATGGCATTTAATTGCGAATGAAGTAATGTAACCGTCGCTGAACTGAAAAAAAAAATATCTTCTAGGATCTTATAGAAGGAAAATTCTCGAGAAAATAAAATATATTATAAAAGCAGCAGCGGATACGCGCACGCGATGCAAAGGTGCCATCTTGACTGCTGCTGTGTGGGTTGGATCGGCCCGAGCATGCGCTGCGCGCTGTTTGGCCCGAACAAACGCAGTTTCATTTTCGCAGTCGAGGCGTACGTGGATATTGTACGCGGCGCACACTTCGAGCGTGCATGCGCGGCACCGTCCACAACTAATGTTATGCTCGCACTGAGGCACTTTGATCTTGTAGCATTTGCCGACATTCGTTGGCTCGCCCTCGCACGTGCGTAGCACATGCCTCGCCACGAATATAAAGGTACACACCTTGCGAGGCATGCGCTGTGCGCCGTGCGCAGCGCATGCCTCACAAAGTCTGTATACGGCTTTATGTAGTTTTATTTTTAAAACAGCACAGACCCAACAATTTGGATTTCAAGTGCTTACTTTAAATAACAAGTGCTCGTTTTGTTGAACTGTTTTCTGTATAATTCTTTAACAGCTGTTATGTCATGTGGAGCACAGTCCACCAACCAGTTGTAACCAATGTAGCTAGACCTCACAGTAATATGAGATTTGAGCTGCCGTAAGTCCAGATTATTTGGTTGATAAAACTAATTGGGCCATAAGAAGGGTAAAATGATGCAGCATATAAATAGGAGGTATATAACCTATTTATATCACAATACCCTCAACCCTGGGCTCCAAGGCGAGGGTCTTTGATTGCAACCGGAAAAATGCAGAAATGATGATGATTACTCATTATTAAAAAAAAACAAAATATAAATTTGTAGGTAGAGATGGAATATTTGCCTTACGGCATTATAACTTCAGGCCGACCTATAATGACTAGTGTTCCTCCAGAACGCCGGAACTTCCGGAACGTGAGTAATTATAAGTTACCCTGTGTACTAGTCGGTCTTTAGATGGTTCAGAAATAAATGTAGTAAATACTTAGTAACAGATGTCCTTTCGTAATATGCGTAGTTGAACTCAATTCATTATTTTGCTTTTGCTTATAAAACTCATAATAATACAATTGTACTCTTTATAAAACAATATTAATTATACCGTAATCGTTTTTATAACCATATTAATTACGAAATTAATTGTGCCTTGGTTGAATGGCGGTTATTCTTTTGTCATTCTTTGATACCCTTTTTTTCAATTTAAGAGCTTAAGCCTCTTCCATGTAATCCTATCTTCAGCCAGCGCTTTGACCTTACCTTATGGGATAAAATATTATCAGAAATTCAGAACTAGCCGCTATACATCACATCATTATCAATAAATCAGTTCATGGCACATGCTAAATATTTACAATAACCGAATGCAATATCCAATCAAGTCTAAGACGTATCTAATTTGACGTAAGGCCGTTCATGTATGCTTTAGTGCATCTGCACATATGGGCGGGCCGTTAGCGTTTACTGCAAACATGTAAATACATATTAATTATCGTGATTTAAGGCCCTATTGCTTATTCAATGCATGTTAATCTTCCCCTGATTTGTGTTTGATCTGGTCGTAATGTTGGTATTATAAGCATTTGTGAATTAGTAAGGATTTTGAGAAACTTGACTTGAAAAGTAGTAAGTAGCTTCTCTATGTCCACTAGGGTTGAAATTATACTACAGTTTAAGGAATTCTATCGCGATATATTGGTTTGACTGAGGTTACAATCTAGTTGCTACATTATTATAGAATAGTAACAAGAAAACGTTATCTGTAGATTTCAATGTGTAACATTCGCGTTAACCCAATTAAATACTACCCACTAGAATATACTTAGAACAGCTTTTCTATACCCACTCGGGTATTGAAAACCTAGTATCAATTGACTATGACATGAAATTAATAGAAAACGTTGGTGTTATAAATATAGATCTATGAAAACATACGAAAGTTAAATAAACTGCTTTACTCTTACACGGTGCAGGTAAAATATCAAATACCAAGTAAAACGAAAATTAGTTTCTGTATAAATAGCTAGACGTCTCGCCGACAAAAATGTAGCTTCAACGTAGTTTCTCTCTCTCAAAGCAAAAATGTCCAAAAGCCTAGTCTGTCCGTTCGGTTAAAACCTTTTCAAAAGTCGAACGGGATACGTCAAGTTTATACTTTATTTTGCGGGATTTTGTCTACGTTGCAACTTACTATGTTACGCCGACTTGCAAAATTGAAATGTAAACACACTGAACATTTTTAATTCCCTGAATTAATTAGCTGTGAAAAATGAACTTCTAAAATTGGTCGGTCGTGTACGGATATCTGCTGAAAACCAATGTTGATGTTTGATTTTGCCGCTTACACAGCTTGCTACAAAAATGTATACAGTGTCAAAATTATTCATCAGATATAATCTCTGTCGAATAGGCAATCTGTTCTGAATATTAAAAGTAATGGCGATTACCTATTTGTAGCTTTGGTAGCAATTTAATGTCAATGCATTGAAATAGGATAACTACAGATTATGCTGAGTTTGGTTTGTGGTTTCGAAGACTATTGACTTAATCAAATGGTGGCAATTGTGGTCTTAAACCAATAATTAGAAATATTTGACGGCATTTGAATAATTTTGCACAAAAAATCTTTTAGAAGTAATTACACCTATTAGTGTACTCTGCAGTTTTATGGTCTATCCACACACATCCGGGCCGTGGACGGGACGTGGACGGGACGGGGACGGGCCGTCACCGTGCTTCCGGGTCCCGGCCGGGATATTTCGTTCACACACGTCAGGGGTGCAACCGGAGCGTGGACGGGCTGTCACTAGAGCTTGCATTTTAATATTTGAATTATTCGAATTATGATTTGTGTCAAATATTCCAAAGGAAATTGCAATATCCGATTCTAGTTCGAACAGCGTTCTCAAAATTGTCCTAAATACATGCACCAATAAGCACATTTAGTTGACATTCTTAACACAATTATATTACAACATTTTATTATTTTGATTAGAATTTGTTTTTTTTTGCGTATGAAGCCCTAAAAGGAGGAGTTCTAATAATAATAAGAAGAATAGCCGAGAAAAAAGAATCATAATAATAATAAACATCTCTGGGGGGCAGTCATTATCTCAACATGAGACTAACGCAATCGGAGGGCAGAGTGACAGCTTTCAAACATCACCTTCATCTTATGATAAACAAAAACAGCATCACAGGATGAAAAGAAAGGTTACAAATCAAAGGGCAGCTTTGTGGCGAGCTGTCAGTGCTCAAGTCAGGGCCTCGTCTTCGGCTTGCCGTTATTGGATGGTTGGAGTGGATTTCCAAAAGCGCCCGCAACTTCACACAACTTTAATATGCGTCTCATCGCACCGATTGTTGGGCCTGAGCCCAGCAAGACCATGTCGTCCGTACCTATAGCTGAGATGTTGTTCATAACAACTCCGTCTACATGACAGTCGACACCAGCCTTGCTGAGTAGGTACAACAATTAGCTTATTTATAAATAATAAAAAATATATATAAGGGCGTGGCGAGGTGATTTCCTCTTGCGTCACGCCAGATTTCAGCCCATATTCCTCATGCAGAGCTGTACGCGCCCGCCTGACAGTGTTTATTGGATTTGCATACCAATATTGTAGCATTCAGGTACCTACCTCATAGTTCATAATCTCAGTTTTTAAATTACCCCATACAGATCGGCAAAGTTAAGCAACGCTTGCACATGTCGCCACTTGGATGGGTGACCACGTGTGGCATTTACATCTGAGCGCTATCTTGCTTCGGAGGGCACGTAAAGCTGTAGGTCCCGATTCTTGTCTCAGGATTGGAATCGTTAGGCTATGAAGAAAACTCCGACACTAGAGTTGGCCACAAACTCTCACGAAAAACAACAACTAAACAACAAGAGGTTTAAGGTCCAATGCCTTATAAAGGTCTAAGGATTTACATGTGTGGGTCTAACTATATAGTACCGGACTGTCTGTGTTAAAAACAAAACTAAACTAATTAAACTACGCGACGTGCAGACAAATTTTAGGGACCATGTATATATCCAGCAAACTATCGAGCACCTTAGTTGTAATTGTTGCCAGGAATATAGGCCTATAGTTATGAAGTTCAATAAAGAAAAATTTTTGAATATAAAAATTGGTTGCCTGTAAAGTCGGTATACGGGCGAAAGTTTTACGTGACAACGACTTTGAGTGGTAAAATAATTTTAATGTGAATATTCATTCGTATAGTAGGAAGAAGGATGAAAGACGCGTGCCTTTCACTTTTTATGTCTGTCTCTCTCGCTCTTAGGCGGGACGCGTGCCTCTCACTCGCTCTCATTGTGAGCGCATAACGTGAGCGGAGCGTAACGCAGTTTCTTGAAGTGTCACCCGGCAAACCAATTTATAAGACGTTGTCACGTCAAAAATATCAAATAAGTATTCGAATAAAATTCAGAACATTTGCAAGCCCTAGCCGGGACCTTTCATCTGTCACTATTTGCACTTGGGCAAGTCCAATACAAAACACCGATATAGGAATAACATGGATTGGACATACCTACGAAATGAGCGTGCATACCTACAATTTTGTAAAAAAAAAAATTTATTTTTTTAAAAATATGTACATTTATATTTGCAGTAAGTTACTTTAGTTAGTTTAAATCTTTTTCCAGATTAGTTTATTCCATTACGCAAATGTGGGCAAACAAGGTAAAGCAAAAAACGTCCCTTGACATGAAGACAAACTAAACATGAAACAAAATATTCTCTGGTAGCCAATATCGATACAGTGTCGCTGAGAAAGAAACGGACATGAATGGCGCCATTCATACCGTAATGAAACACACTGCCACACTGAAATACAATAAGGGCATAAGAAAATTTAAATTGATTGATTAATTTTATTTATAAATAATATTATTTTATTCAACGTTTCATTTCTAGGAATTCTCGCACACAGTTGCTATTCATGTTGTCTTTGGCAAAAATAATAATTTGCCATAATTATGTACTATTTGCCCTCTCCATGTACATTCTTTACTCAAAGGATAGAAACAAAAATGGGCGAGTCCATTGCGATCTGTCAAACTTATTATGTCAGGTTTGGGTCATAGATTAATAAGAAAGATAAGTTAATTTGCAGTTATTATGAACTAGATAAATTCTCATGCAAATCAGGCAAGCATAATAATAAATACTTCAAGATTTATTACCAGTTTATAAGTAAGCGTTTTCTTGGTAGACTCATGTGCTGCAGTGGACGTTTATTGGCCAATATGCTGATGAAGTTAGTTAGGATGAAAGTGAACCAGCATACATTTTATAGTATTTCTTAACGCTACAGTACCGTCGCACGTCTCGCTGTATGATGAAATACTTCGAAGAATATAAATAAAGTTTCAGGAAGTTAATTTCTACCAGTGATCCCTCTTCTATTGTGTTTGTAGGTACTACCTACGTTTCTATGTCTCAATAATTAATTTCATATGGAACGAATATGAAGGGTTAGGTTAGATGCCTTTCATAATTAGTAATTGCGGCAATTTATTTCACATTACCACTTCACAACATTTTTTTACCTCATATATAGTTATCCCTATAATATATGTTTATCTGAAGAACTTCAAGAAGACAACAACATGAACAAGTCTCAAAATCAAACCCGAGTCTTATTTCATAGCAGTCTAAAACTCCAATCAACCATGTTTACAAACATAAATTATAATTTTGCCAAATTTTTGTGAGTTCTTAATACATGTGAACACATCTTTTCACCTCAGCAGCTCAAACATGTCGCTTTTGCTGCGAGACAACAGTGAACAAAACGCGATTTTGATTCGATCGTGAGTAAAAGTAGCTTTTTAATTTTTCAATCTACAGTGTCACGAATTGACACTGTTCAGCCATAAATTTGAAACATTCGAATTTTACTGTGCTCTGTCTCTTTCACATGCATATAAAAAGTGAGTGAAAAAACAAACCCCTTCGAATTCGAAATTCGATTTTGGAATTCGACCTCAAAGAAAACACCTACGGCAACGCAAAAAAAAAAGATATTTGTTATAAAGAAATTACTTTTTTTATATGTTATTGTTTACATGTTTAATTTATTATTGGATTTTAATAAAAATAAGTCTTATTAATAGTATAAAATTAGTATTTAACCAATACATTTTTATTTAGAATTACAACAATGATACATTTGAAAAATAAACGGTATTAAAACGCGATTTAAAAAAGTAGCGGGAATAAAAATTTCGCTGATGCTGATACAGTAGGTATAGCGTAACGTGTTAAATTATATTAATATGTAAAATAATCTAAAAAGATGAGTGAAACTAGCGATGATGACTGTACTTTAACACCAGAAGAGTTAAATCAACAAGTGATTATGCAGAATTCAATCTATTCCTGTCCATTCCTATGTATCCTAAGTAATAGGTGTTCTCACTGCTGTGGTGAAAAGTTATGTGTGCTACACGAGAGCAAAGTTTTTTGTATCTCGTGCTGTTGAGTCCCTCACCACGCTCAGGATTCTAACTTTGATTCACTCGCTGCGCTCGTGAATCAATCATAGAATCCTTCGCTTGCTCGGGACTCAAAATCAGCACTCGAAACAAAAAACAACTTTGCTCTCTTGTTGCACAAATAACTATTGTCACATTTGTTTTATTTCAGTATTATCTATGGCCAAATTATTCACTAGTTATATGTGTCATAGCATGTCTATGGATATATGATATCCTAGAAGTGACAAATATTTGAAACGAGGAATTTATATCGGTTAAAACGGAATTATCTCATATTATATAAATTTAGTGTCATCGCTTATGTATACAGGATGTCACAAGACCCATCACCAAGCCGAAGTCTGCTCGTTTTGCACATCATACCAAGTCATACTACGCGAAAAGAATACATGGGAAATGAAATATTTTTTAAGCTTAAAGAAATAGACACATTTTATAAGCCGCAATATATAGCGAGCGCTTGCAGGAAAAATTAGCGCCAGAAATGCACTGTACCTACACCGGCCGTATCTACGCAACGACGGCAGTTTATGATCACGTGGTCGCGCGGCCGAGGGGGTAATGCACTTGTCCTCAGCTCAGCTGATGACTTGTATCGCGTCCATTGCGTTTAGAGAACTTTAAAGCTGCTTATTTTAGAGAAATATTTAAAATTTGTTAGTTATTAATTTGGAAGAAAGTTTACATTTATCATTCAAAATACGATTTTGGAATTATTAGAAAAACAAAACCTCATACTCATACGCACCCTGCATGTGTCTGTAGTACCTGGGAAATTCCTGGTTCAGGAGATATTGAGGCTCAAAGTCACGACTTTTTTTTTTCTTATTATTCCACTCGTACGAGCGTTGATGCACATCTAAGCTCGTATAAGCTTGAGCCGTCAGAGTCTATGTTGAAACTGACATGATGTCACTACCACTTTGAGCGAACATGTCGAAATATGCCCGTTTACGCGGGTTCGGTGTTTTAACTTTATTTGACTCGTTACCTTAAAATGTAATTATGTTGCGATTTTCTCAATTAAGATTGACCATTTTATGAAGTTTGTTGATTAAACGATTTGTTATCATAGATCTGACCAATGAAAATCATGAAATTACAAATAGATAATTATAAGACTTTTCTTGAAATGCGATCATTTAATAAAATGGCCAATTTCACGATACGGCCACGACATAGACCCGCTTTTACATATAAGCACTATAGTGATACAAATGTTGTAGCGCAACTTGCTGTCATCTATTGTCAATACGACGTAGTTGTGAGTAATTGGCCATAGACTTACATTGAAATAAGAATAGATTAAGATTCCTTTATGGTATACGACACCCCACCCTACCTCCGCCACCCCACGCATGTTGAGACTAATCAATCCCATATATTTAGTATGGTGAGCTGCAGATATACAACACTCCACCCCACGCGTCACCATCCATTCAATCCAGATCGGCGCGTTGACGGTGGAGGGGAAACACACGCCATCCGACGCTTGACAAGTAATGTGTTTCTAGTTAACACACAACGCCATACGCCAGTTGAAAACATTCCTGTCATGATGATACTTTTTTAATGTTGGTTTAAAATCACAACATTAGCTACTTGAATTATTAAAATGTAAGCCAGCATTATACGATTTGAGTTCAGGCTAGTTCTTCCTCAAAATCACTATTTAGGAAATTATGTCATAATTTCGTAAATAGTGATTTTGAACAAAGCTTGTTGTAGCGTGGGGTGTTGTATATGTGCACCGTTCGCATCGGGTGTCGACACGTGGGGTGGGGTGGGGTGCGGTAAGTATATCTGGTTCAACATTTAGTACACATACAATATAAAACATCAATATAAAAAACAGGCATTACAACGTGTAATAATATTGTGATCACAACTAGGTTATAGGGTAACCCATGGTAAAAATACAACTTTCATTAAAAATACAGAATCTTTCCAATCTTTGTCACGTCTCGCGACTATGTTAGAAGTGACAAAATAAATATTGGAGTGAAGAATATACAACGGGAGTTTTAAATATAAAAAGTGCTTAATTGTAGGTATTTTTTTTCATGCGTCATTTCACTCGCGTTTGAAAGTAATAGTTTGCATAATAGTTAATAGACTCGTCCTTTTTTACCTATTCATAATAGACTGGCCCAGAACAAAAAAAAAATATTATTTAGTTATATTTACTAATAAACGCGTTTATAACATTTTATTAGAACAAGTTTCAACTTACTTGCAAAATAATATAAAATAACAATTTCAGCTTCAATTGTTTTGCAGAAAAATCGATTATCTTTTTTCGTATTTTTTTCTCTCCCAAGTTTGTGAACTAAGGAAGCTAAGGACTAAATAAAGCGTCATTGTGCCTTAACGACAATTCACTGCCATGTGATTCTTCTGAAGATTACATCGAACACAGCGCATCTAGTGCTTAATATACATATGTATTTATAATTTGTTCTTCTGGATGTCACGTCACACCTAGCGCATCTAGTGCTAAATATATTATATCTATGGTGCCCGTCGCCGGCCCGTGCACGTCATGGCCCCGGTCGAGGCACTGACAGTGCACTGACACGGCACGGAAGCTCCGTCCCCGGCCCGTCCACGGACGTGTGTGAACGAGTCCATATAAAATGTATGCAACGATTCTTTTCTGCGCTCCGTCCCGTCCACGTCCCGTCCCCGTCCCGTCCACGGCCCGGTTGTGTGAGGATAGACCACTCGGCCAACTTACAATTGTATGTCTGCGGCTCTCTAAGAATCCGTAACACGAAAAACTAGAGAATAAAACGTTTTGAAAATAAGCTTCCAAAAAGATACACGTAAGTATGCTTACTTGATGATCCAATCCAATAAAGGTTTGTATTTCGATTGACACGAATCCATTTATAATGGTTGTTATAGATTAGTAGGGTTAGCACGATTTTCGAAGCACGAAAGGTTACTACATGCTCGTATGTAAAGCACGTATGGTCGATCAATCTATGCAGTAGTTATTCAACTCCGAACCCAAAAAGTTTACTCCATATTGAACACAAAATTGGCTGTTACAAAATTCAGTTGAATATTTAATGAAAGGAAAATTTGCAAACGGAAACACGTGTCGTACTAAAAATTCTAAAACTCATTCGCATATTACTGATAGGTCAAACAAATATAAAAAAAGGAAAACGCCAACATTCTATCTCTTGGTATCAGCTTCGGCGCCCGAGTTCATTAATTTCACAGACAATATCGGATTTCTGTACTGCCGACAAAGCGTAAATTATAATGATTGGAATTTTTAAAAGTCAGTCAGTCTTGACAAGCAGGCGAGGACCAACGATATATTTTATTTGATTGCAGTGCCAACCCAATATAAACTGACGTGTATTGTTTAAACTTCACTTTGTATTCAATAGCACGGATGAGAAATATGGAAAATGGTCACCAGTATTATTTATCGTTTTAATCAACAGAGTCCTTAAAAAAGCAAACTTTAATATTACAATATACATATTTGATATATTTATGATGCTTCATTTACATTATTCGCTTTGGCCGTATTCAATTTGCTCGTTTGCGGTGTACGAATATTATATACAGGTTTTGGTATTAGGTCAAACACCTATTTTCGACCCTCTTGGACTCTTGGTATAATTTATTATTAGGTCGGTGTACGCTCACAAGCCGCTTAGTGCTTCGCGGAAACGCCTTCTGTGACCTATGGATGTAAACTGACACAATCTGTTAACGAATTCGGTTAAATGAAATGCGGTCGACGTATTCTGCTACCAACCTACTGCTACTATTTAGAAATATTAATTAATATGATTAAAACTAAAAGCAAATCAAAACAACGCCATTATATATATTTTGCAAGTGTTATATCAAAATAGATACATTTTGTACTTATTTTCTTCACCTAATAACAAAAAAATTTGTATACTTTCTGTTCAAAATATATTTTTCTGGCTTTTTACAAAGTCCTAATATCGCGTGTCAGTTATTCATGTATTTTTGTCTGTTTGTTTCAGGTAAGCTGCAAAACCTAGCTGAAATTATTAGATATGAGTAATTATTTTGGTTGCATCTGGCAAGTGACGTTTTTGGGTAACGCGTGAGTAATCCTTCAAAACTAGGAACTGTATTCTAGTCAATGAAGCAAACCACAATAAACTCTGGCGACACCACGAGGTCAGTATGTCTAAACAAATGAAATAGGCTAGTTGACAAAAAAAAATTATATGCCCGTCCTTTAGATTATTCAAAAATAAGCGATACACATCTTTTATTCATAAATTAAACCAAAAATTACCAAGATATAGTGCATTAAAGTTACGTATAACGTCACGCCGTGCTGCATTTTTTCGCACTAGATGACGTCACACGTAACTTTAATGGGCTATATCTTTGTTATTTTTTATTTAATCGAAAAAAGAAAAAATACGTGTCCAATATTTTTTTATAATCTATACGGTCTAAATAAAATTGGTAATTATTTTGACCCTGGAAACTACCCCATTATAGTTTAGTCTGATACGATGCACTATTAACTCGTTATATGTGAATAAAAATTACCTAGTCGCCCAATAAGCTTAGTAGACGGAGCCCTGCTTTGCAGGGCTCCTATTTTTGAGTGCGGGGTCGCAAGAGAACCTAACATAACCTATTAGGTAAGTACCTACACATAACTAATTATCCGGGGCGGACGAGAACTTTTCATAATACCTAATACCTGCGTTACAAAAATATAATTCGCTTGTGAACTGTTTGCGTGCTCGGAACACGCGGCGCGGGGCTTATTGCATGCGTCCGCTGTGTGGTGCGCTGTGCACTCGGCAGCGTGTAGTTGCGTCGATACCGACGCAGTCACTGTGCGAGAGATGCACAGCTGCGGCCGGTGTTGCCTGCGCCTCTGCCGCACTGCCATTCGGTTCCCCGACGATGTATGTAATTAGTTACACCTTATGTTTATTTAATTGTTTGATAATTATTTATACATATGTTATTTATTTAAGTATCCTAACTGTTATGTTAATTTTACTGTAGTATTAAGTTTGCTGTTTGCGTGAGTCACTCTAGGGCATAGTTGAAAATCAGCGTCAGGCATCTGCCTGACAAATGCTGAACTATGCCCTGTTCTGACATGCCACTCTTTTGCCTTTTTTATTGTTTTCCTGCACGGTTGGCGTAGTGGTTTAAGCAGCCGCCTCACCGCTTGACACTGTGCCGAAGTGTTGTGGGTTCGATCCCCACACGAGACAACACTTTGTGTGATTCATAAATTGTTGTTTCGAGTCTGGGTGTTCATTGTGTCCGTTAGTTGTATGTTTGTAAAGTTCCCCGCGACACAGGATTTAGTCCTAATGCGGGAGTTGTCAAAAAAAAAAAGAAAAAAAATGTTATTTTTATTTGTGTGGGTGTGAGAATAAAAATTATTTTATCTTTATCTTTAATAGGTTATGTTAGGTTCTCTTGTAACCCCGCACTCGAAAATAGGAGCCGAAGCAGGGCTCCATCTACTTAGCTTATTGGGCGACAGAACTTTTCATAATAAGTAGGTAGGTTAGTCAAAAGTACTTTTAACCAGCTCCATTGGGCAAAAGTACTTTTGACTAAAATAACAGTTAAACTGGTATTTTAGTAAAAAGTATTATTAACTAAAGCATACGGTCAAAGTACTTTTGACTGATTTTGCTAGTCAATAGTACTTTTGATTGGTTAAGAGTTTTGACTGCAACATACACATACTCATATTTATGTTCTAAGGCTGATATAATTAATGCCGACTGCAACTATTAATGTAGATAGAATATGATATACAATAGAATTAAGAACAATCAAGACTAGAACATAATACTACAAATGATAAGTATCACAATATTCAAGGCGTATCTCCGTACCTAATAGGTTAATAAGCTGGAATATGTCTGCGCGACTGTTTCATTGCCACAAGTACACTAATTGATTCATAGATGTCTCGCAGACTCCGCTCAGACAGACGCATATCTTTAAGTACAATGTCTCAGGCATATTTACTTGTATTATCTGTAGTAGTCTGCTATATAGACTCAGTTATTTGGTAAACTGAGCTAATTAGTTTATTACACTAAATTAATATGATATTCCAAATGGTATTTCGTTGAATTTTCTCGTAACACGCAGCCAGATAATTAGTTGTATTAAGTTTTGGTCAAATGAGTTGATCCAATTTTCAAAAAAAATATTTTTGCTTTTGTGCTTAGTAGTCTTGTGCATAATTTGTGTAAGTGCATTGATTTATTAATGTGACCTCGTGAAACCAAGTGCTTCCCTTTTTTTTAAAGATGTCTATCCTCTTGCTAAGAAAAATTCTGTACAGCAAAAACATATAAATTCTGTAACAATACATATAAACAACGAAACCAAAGGTCAGCCATACAAAATAAATTAGCGGGTCTTAATCGCGTACAATTAATTTATTTAAGGTATAAATACCTGGGTCAGCAAGTCTCAAAACATCCATTTGATGTTTAGTGGATCTTGTTTCCACTGGTGAGAATTGAACCCACAACCTCTTCAGCTTCAGCGGTGCATAGGGTTCCCACCAAGAACTTAGGGTCCCAAGCCAACCTCACCTGCAAGTGGTGCACCTGCCGATCCACGGACGAGGCTCTGGCAAACAAAATATCCCGACAAGTGGCAATAGGCTCGCCACCTATTACGTAGGATCAAAACCCTGGCGAAAAGTGGGCGTTTACTATGCCTCTGCCTACCCCTTCGGGGAAACAGGCGTGAGTCTATGTATGTATGTAACCTCTTCAGCGATGCGATTCTACAGCAGTGCCGAGGCGGCCATTATGAAATACAAAGGAGTCAAATCATTGACTGGGATGTGAAACGTTAATGAATCCTATCCTACTAATATTATAAATGTGAAAGTTTTTGAAGATGTATGTACAGATAAATGGATGTTTGTTACTCTTTCACGCAAAGACCACTGAACGGATTTGGATGAAACTTTACAGTAATACAGCTTAAACATCAGAATAACACATAGGCTACAATTTATAAAGATTTTGTGTAATTTAGCCATAATATTACGGATAGTATCAACAAAGTCGGCAAAAACCCAGAGTTCTAAACCGCTGAAGTTGATATCGATAGTCTGACACTTGGAGAAGGACATAGGCTACTCTATATTAAAACTAGCTTTCGCCCACGGCTTCGCAAGCATTACATTTTAATAAAAAGTACCCTATGTACTTCCCCGGGTTTCAGACTATCCATGTCAAATTTCAAACGGCTCTGCAGATTAAGTAGCCGTGTAGCATACATATTAACAGATAATACTTAAAAATTACTTTTGTTTTCATAATCGTCGAACTTTAGGTAAAGATTAGTATGTAGGTATATTATTGAAGTTATGAAGACCTAATATACCTACTGAATATAACAGCAGCAAAAATAAGAACTGAAAGCATAACCACAAAGTACATATCAGACCGTCCCTCCGCCCCGCTGCTTTTAATGACGCTGCACTTAGGTCAAATATATCGTGATAACTTTTAAACTATTTGTCCAAACTACTTACTGCAAAAGACAAAGTTCTTCTACATTAAATATTGAAGGCAATAGATCTATCAATTTAGAAAACAATTTGATAACTACTCTAGAATGACCTTTGTAAAAACATAAATATTTTTTTTGTTGATAGTCTCACGCCTTTATCCCCGAAGGGGTAGGCAGAGGTGCAAATATTACACCCACATTTCGCCATGAATTTTTAGGTCCCACGTAATAGGGGGCGAGGCTATTGTCGTCATTTTATTATGTTATACTGTTTTATTACAATAAAAATGATGTAGTTAGGTTAAGTCTCGGATTATTAGCTTAAAAGTAATTCGGTAAGTCCTAGCTACCAGATCGCACCAATCGTCGCATCAATCTGGGGTATTGGTCAGACAAAATCGTTGGGCAATTGAAATTTCTATCATAATGTTTACCTACTCTGGATACGCTACGCCCAAAATATTTTTTTAGTTACTTAATTTTATTTGCAAGGTTGTAGTTTTGTTGGTGGTTGATACTTCTCATTATATTTTCATAGTGAGCCCTTTTCTACCAATCACGCCTTGTCATTCGATCGATACCCATATTTAGGTATTTGTGGAAAATAGGTAATCCGCCATTTTGTGGCGGCGGCCATCTTGGATTTTTCATAGTGAGCCCTATTCTACCAATCATGCCCTTTCATTCGATACCCATATTGAGGTATTTATGGAAAATATGTAATCCGATATTTTGCTGCTACAGCCATCTTGGATTTTTCACAGTGAGCTCTATTCTACAAATCAAGGCCTTTCATTTGATACCCAGTCAAATTTCATCACAAACGGTTCTGCAGATTAGCCGTGTAGCATACATATAAACAGATAATACTTAAAAATTACTTTTGTTTTCATAATCGTCGAACTTCAGGTAAAGATTAGTGTGTACGTAAATAAGTAAGTAAGTAAGTAATTCCTTTATATATATAGTATATTATTGAATTTATGAAGAGGTTATATACCTACTGAATATAACAGCAGCAAAACTAAAAACAGAAAGCATTACCACAAAGTACATATCAGACCGTCCCTCCGCCCCGCTGTGTGCGCCAACTCATAGAAAGAGCTTTTATGCTAAGCGTCCGAAGGTCGGCATCGTACGTATCGGACGCATCGCATCAATCACATTATTTTTCATACTGCGTCCACTGTGTCGGCAGCGATCGGATTGCCGACGCAAGTACCAGTGATCGTAGGTGTATTTGTGAGAATAGTGGAAAGCGAAGAAGAACAATTTGTCGTTATTGCTTGTTTGTTACTAGAAGAGGAACAAAATGCAAAAACATCTAAAAAAATAAAACATAATGTCTGGATACACGACATTCCGTATGAAGTCATCGGCATGCATCACAAAAGTTGCCTCTCGGAGCATCGGTGTCGGCATTGCCGATGTGCGATCCGTACAATGCAGATCAGTGGATGCACTTGTTTGACTTTCTATACAAAGAATACTACGATCCGCTAAATGCGATGCGTACGATGCCGACCTGTGGACGCTTAGCAATAATGACGCTGCGCTTCATCATCAGCCCTGTATATAAACTGTCCCACTGCTGGGCACGGGCCTCTTCTCATTGAGAAGGGTAAGGCCATAGTCCACCACGCTGGCCAAGTGCGGGTTGGCAGACTTCACATGTCTGCCAACCCGCACTTGGCCACTTGGCCGCACATGACGCTGCACCTAGGTCAATTATATCGTGATAATTATTAAACTATTCGTCCAGACTACCTACTTACTGTAAAAGACAAAGTTCATCTATATTAAATACTGAAGGCAATAAATCTATCAATTTTAAAAACCATTTGATAACTACCTACTCTAGAATGAGCATTGTAAAACATATTTTTTCTTTTATATGTTAAACGGTTTTATTACAATAAAAATGATGTAGTTAGGTTATGAAATAAATATAAAATCGTTGGGCAAGTGAGATTTTATAATTGTCTGAGTCCTTTTCTACCAAGCAATCCCTTTCATTCGATACCCATATTGAGGTATTTGTGGAATATAGTTTATCCACCATTTTGTGGCGGTGCGGCCATCTTGGATTTTTCATAGTGAGCTCTATTCTACCAATCAAGCCCTTTCATTTGATACCTATATTAAGGTATTTGTGGAAAATATGTAATCCGCCATTTTGTGGCTCCCGCCATCATGAATTTTTTATAGTGAGCTCTATTCTACCAATCAAGCCCTTTCATTTGATACCCATATTGAGGTATTTGTGGAAAATATGTAATCCGGCATTTTGTGGCGGCGGCCATCTTGGATTTTTCACAGTGAGCTCTATTCTACAAATCAAGCGCTTTCATTTGATACGCATATTGAGGTATTTGTGGAATATAGTTTATCCACCATTTTGTGGCGGTGCGGCCATCTTGGATTTTTCATAGTGAGCTCTATTCTACCAATTAAGCCCTTTCATTTGATACCTATATTAAGGTATTTGTGGAAAATATGTAATCCGCCATTTTGTGGCTCCAGCCATCATGGATTTTTTATAGTGAGCTCTATTCTACCAATCAAGCCCTTTCATTTGATACCCATATTGAGGTATTTGTGGAAAATATGTAATCCGGCATTTTTTGGCGGCGGCCATCTTGGATTTTTCATAGTGAGCTCTATTCTACAAACCAAGCGCTTTCATTTGATCCGCATATTGAGGTATTTGTGGAAAATATGTAATCCGCCATTTTGTGGCGGCAGCCATCTTGGATTTTTTATAGTGAGCCCTATTTTACCAATCAGGCCCTTTCATTCGATACCCATATTGAGGTATTTGTGGAAAATATGTAACCCGCCATTTTGTGGCGGCGGCCATCTTGGATTATTCATAATGAGCTCTGTTCTACAAATCAAGCCTTTTCATTTGATACCCATATTGAGGTATTTGTGGAAAATATGTAATCCGTCATTTTGCGGCGACAGCCATATTGGATTTTTCATAGTGAGCTCTATTCTACGAATCAAGCCCTTTCATCACCGTACATTATCTTTAAGTAACTTTAACGGTTTAGGCAACGCACGCGAGGATAGCTTTCAGAGCTCAGGATTTTTGCCGACTTAGTTTATACTTTTCCTTAAATTATGGCAACATTATACAAAATCTTTATAAATTGTAGCCTACGTGTTATTCTGATGTATAAACAATATTACTTTAAAGTTTCATCCAGATCCGTTTAGTAGTTTTTGCGTGAAAGTGTAACAAACATCCATACATCCATCCATCCATCTATACATACATCTTCACAAACTTTCACATTTATAATATTAAGTAGGGAGTAGGATATTAGTAAGAAAGGAATAGGATATAACGCGGGCGAAGCCGCGGGCGAACGCTATTAAGTATAGCTAATGGCTTCCACGTGAAAGGTAGTAGCATATACCTAATATGCTATCGCGGACTTTTAATTAGAGTTTTTGAGACAAACACGCGTATATTTGCGCGGGAAAATACCCATAAATAGTAATCACGGAGATAACAACGGCGGTAGATTAATTTCATTAGCTTTGCATATTAATATGTATCGGTAGCGCTGCCTCCTGTGGGTGTACACAGATGTACGAAATACGACCTTATACGTGATACCTTAGCTTGTTTAAAAAAGAATTACGGCAATTCCAAATTTCAAATAGTTCATTCTCTAGTGTACGACCAAGACAAATGTGTACGACGCTTTCTGTTCGCTTTCTGTAGACGTCTTTTTTAATAAACTTATTTTTATTGGGAACTTAGACATTCAGATATTTTTTATTATTATAGCTCAGTTTATAATAACATTAGCATAATTATGTAAACGTAGCAAATCAAAAACACAATATTATGTAAGGAGGTCGTTACCTCTTTACACGATATTTTGTTTTTAAAATAATAACAAACAATCCTTTATAAAAGCAATGCTGGCATAATGCATTCTTCATTTAAACTTTTATTCGCGTTCCTCTGTTTGATTTTTCTGTGAAAATATTTTTCTAGAGATTTGAGCGTCTTTCGATTTTTACGAATTATTGTTAGAGATACCTATTTATTTTGTTAAAGTGCTTTTGTAAATTAGTAAGTAGGTTATAGTTTCATTTGGTTGATATGTTTTTCGACATTTTGCCATTCGTTTTTTTACGAATCTCCGTAAAGTGCGGCGGCAGCGTTACATTTATGGACCGAGGCTCAGAGGAAAAAGGACAATTTAGTAAGTAGGTAATTTTATAAGTTTTTACTAAATATAGTGGCGTTCCACTAGCGTTATCCCATTTTCAACCTAGGGTTCGCTTATTAGTCTCATCGGATTTTGCTGAATTTATAACTTAAGAACGGCTGAACCAATTTGGCTGAAAATTGGTGGAGATAAACACATACATAGTAGCATTAGTTGCAACAATTAAACTGGAAGGGATTGTAGGGAGGGTCGAAGTTTGTAGGGCATAAATCTACCTATTGAAAGTAAGAATGCATGCGCTGTAATAGGTAATTGAGTGTTGCACATGTGCTATCGTATATATTTGTCAGTACTGTCTCATCATACATTGTCATATTGTGCACTGTAATTACATCGTTCGCTTATTATACTAATATAATTATTGTAACTGCCTTGGCTAATCCCTACTAATATTAGGTGTAAATGCGAAAGTGTGTATAGACAATATATACCTACTGGACCATGGCACGGTAATATAATCTAACAGTATTGTAACTCGGCCGTCTTCGTGAGTTATATACCTACCAGACGCGCTGCATGCGAGCTGCGGCACGATAGCGGCTGCGGGTACTGTAGGTACAGTCCGCCCAGTCTAATGGGTACTCTGCTCGCGGCGCGTAGGTATAACTCGAGTTTCGTGCGTTTGTATGGAGTTACAATACTGTTAGATATTATTACCGTGACCATGGCTTTGATATTTGACTGTTTTTACAAGGTGATGTTGTTGAGTAGTACCTACCTACCTTTCGGTAGATAATGTCATGGATACTGACCAAGTTATTTCGTATCCTATAGAGTTTCTGAACTCTTTAGAATAATCAGAAGTGCCTTCACACAACTGAGACTGAACATAGGTGTTCCTGTTCTGTTAATGCGGCATCTTAATGCATCAAAACTATGTAATGTCAAACGGCTACAAGTAAAACACCTAGGACAAAACATTATAAAAGCTATTATAATGACTGGGACGGCAAAAGGTGAAAATTTCCTAAATCCCCGCATACCCATTATGCCCACTGATTTGCCGTTCCAGTTTATAAGAGTCCAATTTCCCCTGAATTCTGCTTCTGCTATAACAATTAACAAAGCTCAAGGGCGGGCTAACACTTAAAGTAGCAGGTGTGCATTTAGGAGATTCTGTTTCTTCCATGGGTAACGTACTTAACAAAAGACGGGAAAAATATCCATAATAAAATCAAAAGCGATTCAGACTCGCTCATAAAGGTTTCCGTAGTAGAGTTATTCACTTAACATACCCATTACCTTCGACTAACTATATATGTATACCACTGCCACTTTTCCGCCAGCTTTGTTTTCCATAGTATTTATATAAACGACAATAAAGCTATATTTGCGATTTTAAGATGTGCTTTATTTTAATACCTGCTGAATCTAATATCGTTCAAACCAATTTTCGTTGGAAGTTTTATAACGATCTAAAGCATATATTATTTTAGATTTGTCACTATTTTACTTTAAAGGTTACGCTTCCAAAGTGGTAAAGTGACAAAAAAGTTTCAAAACTTTGACTTTAAATTTAGAGGGACACACAGCCTCATTTTCCTACTTAGGAAGCATATAATTATCTTTCAAACGATTGACTTTGAGAAACAATGGTTTTAGGAATCTCAAAGTAATATTTAGACCCACTGTCCACATCAGTTCCATGTATCGAGAGCCACCTTAATATTTTATATCTTTCAATTTTCTATAACGTCGTAAAGTGGTTCACAGAATATTATACATGAACCTACCAATTTTCAAATGTGTACTGTGTAGACTCAATCGTTGTGGCATAAAGTGAGTGACGTACGGGCTGACAGACAGACATAGGGCATCTATAATATATTTAAGTGTTTCGTATTTGCCATTTTTGGTTACGGAATTCTAAAAATACTGTTTACAGAAATTTATTAAAGTAATGTGATAAATACATCTTGCAGTTATGTTTCTTATTAGTATAAACAGAATTAAAACGAAACTGTTACACATTTTACATTCCGAACAATATACGAGATTGGTGTTACGGTGTTACCCCGAATTTAAAGAGAGCGAAGTCGCGGGCAAAAGCTTTTATTAATTCCAAATAGTATTTGAAATAATGTCATACATGCATAGTATTCATAAAGTACGTATAAAATCAGTCTAAGAGCGAGGTAAGTACAACTCTTCAATCAGCTAGAGAAAATCTCTGATGGTCGCGGCAGTAATACTAACGTAGGTCCCGTGACCCCGCCATTCAATGGGATCGGATAGAGGAACACCATGGTGGTTTTAGTGGGTAGTCCCGGCGCTTCTCGTCGGGGAGTCACCACACTCTCCCTAGACTGAGCCCCTTTAGGGGCCCAGCCTGGGGGGGTCAGCCCGTAAATTGTCTGGTTTCCACCATGAGTCAAAAAAAAAAAAAGAGAAAATCTCTGATGTAGAAGTATCTATACAAAGGCCTGGGCATGTTTTTTATTATAAGATGTTTTTTTATTAGTTTATTATTAGATGTTTTTTATTCTAGTTGAAACTAATACCCATACTAAAAACATAAAAATAATAACCATATTTATGTAATAAGTGTTTGCTGATTTGTAGGTAAAGTAGTCACGTGTGCATTAATCCGTTAAAACAAATTGCATTGTCCTACGTAATGGTATCAAATATAATATAACAATAGGTACATTTGACACGGTCATTTGGCCTTATAACTAACTTGACATGCTGCTGGGTTGCTACTTTTGAACAAGTGTTGGTTGCAAATAAACATTTCTGCACATACCGGTCTACTTGATGATTATTTTGCAACCAACACCCGTTACAAGGCAAGAATTTGCTTATTAGGATTGCCTCGCTTATAAATTGCCTTTAATAGTTTAATAATATTGATACAAATATGATAGAGCTATTTGCTTTTAAGTCCGCTTTTGTGATTGTTGTCCGTTTGATGAATGATAATTATAGAAGTTGTGATTTGTAGGGGTGAAATGGTAAACATCAATATGAAAAACCTCGTATTTATGGATTTAGAATGTATGAATATTACTTTACATGATTAAAATTACAAAGAAAAGTTACTTATCACTATCACTACATAGTATAAAACAAACTGTCTTCTGTCTATCTGTCCCTATGTATGCTTAAATCTTTAACACTACGCAACGCATTTTGAAGCGGTTTTTTAATACATAGAGTAATTCTAGAGCAAGGTTTATATGTATAATATAATAATACATGCATAATATAGTAAAGAAATACTGATAGTTTTAGAGGTTTCTAATGTGATGTCGTAAATAAACACATTTTTTGCGCTTACATTGCAAACGCTGCCTGAACGCATAATATAAGCATTGCAGCCGTGCCAAGCCGGGGCGGGTCGCTAGTTTTAATAATAAAAGGATAATAATGATTACCCACTTGTAAGACGGTAACACGAAAGTGGGTACTAAACGCGCTAAATTTGTAAAATCCGTCATTTTGCATTTCACTCGTGTTCCCGCCATTATCTTTAACGGAACCACGAACCGTTATGAACCAGTAATTGTAAATTGTAATTATATAACCCGTATATTCCATTTGCATAACATTGTATTACGTATTGATAATAATAATGGGATATGGGTAGCGATGCACAAAGCGATGATGGTAGCATTATACTTTGATTTGTATGTTTGAAATAGGCTACTGCAAAACATAATACTCGCAGCTAAAATTGTTTCATTTCATAATAGATCGTAGACTATGTACCTAATAATGAACATGGAATATGTTTTATGCAGCAATATTTAGACAATTCGTACAATAATAACTTATATGTAAAGGTTGTTATAATACGAATGTATCCTTATTAGATCATGTTTATGTAAATATTACGTATGAGAAGGGTCTCAATGACCTCCTAATATAAAGCCATGAAACATTTTGTAATATATGTATATATATATATATGTATTTACAAAAAAAAGTATATAATATGTATGTTTATCCATTATCTAGTACCCATAACACAAACTCTGCTTAGCTTGGGACTAGATGGTGATGTGTGTATGTGGTAGAATATTAATATATTATACTAGTCGGCGCCAGCGGCTTCGCACGCACATATTTTTGAATTTCCCGTTTTGCCCGATCCCGTGGGAATTTCGGGAAATCTACGGTGCCCAAGGAATATACATGCTAAAGAACAATGTCCATTTTTCTTAGAGACGCCGGCCCAGGTGTGGACCGTCAAAAATCGTAGTAATTGTTATTGCATTCGATAAAAGAGTGTTAAACTAGAATTTTGAGATTGATTAGAGGTTCGCCACATTCATAGTTTTATTACTAGAAGTACTTTTTTATACACAAAACATTTGGTGTGTACGTATTTTTATTAGGATAGTTACAGTATTTCGTAGTTTTGAGTAGAAAGGAATGAGTTAATCGTTTGGTAAAGGCAGAAATACGAAAGGAAAAGCCAAAAGTCGTAAAAGATCCACAAACATTCACAATGCACACGCGCAAAACAAATAACAATCAAAATAAATTGAATATGACATTATTGACATTTACTATCAGTCAGAAAAAGTGTTGCCATTTTACAGTTTTTAAATGATATTTATTGATCGATATAGATTTCGGTCATAGGTTATATATCTATATATTTGATTCAAAATCGAACTTATTTGTAGTTAAGCGCATACATACCTCAAAGTAAACAATTAAAAATGTTTCAGGACCAAGTAAAGATTTGTTAGTCACTAAAATCATTTTGAGTAGAGAAAATGTGAAATCGATTAAGATAATAGATTTAATATAATGATTTCTTTACTGGCAATTTCTGATCAATTACGTGTTTGCTATTTCGACGTTATCACATCTTTTTAAACCTATTTATTGAATAAGTTTCTCGGCACACCTTTAGTAACGCCTATAAATTAAGTTATAAATAAAAAGGATTATTCAACAATAAATTGAAACTCTATTCTGCTGTTCATGAGTTCCAAACTGGGCCAGAAATGGGCATTGTTCTTTCATCTTCTTATGACCAGTAGTTTCGGCTGTAGCGTGTCTGTCAGTCAGTCAGTAACGCAAGGATTTTATATATTAAGATTATATCTGCTAGGAAAGAAAATATACAACGCGAGAAAGAATAAAAAGTAACTGACTGAATAGGTTCTAATGGTGATAGTCACATTTGTGATTTAAGAACTATCACCAACATTATTTTCTTTCAGACAAAGCCAACTTTCCCACTCGGGTCAAATCCTATATCGACTTCTCCGACGCCCTTGGTCGACGAACATTCAGTCAACAGATAAAGTACACCCACACTTGAAATAACAATTTCTGAATGACTTAAAGTTTGTCTCGCATGGGGAGCGAACCCACAACACTGGGCGCAGTTCTAAACGGCAAGGCGACACAGTTTAAAGCACTTTACCATACTGCAGGGGAATCCTCATGTTACTTTCCACCTTTATCGTTTAATTCTCATGATGTGCATAAAGCTTGTAACCTGAAGAAAATACCAAAGGATCATATCGTACATTCACAGGGTACACAGTTATGTGATAAGACGCCAGCCCTTGACATTTATGGGCAGGGTTTCATTTCCTGGTTGTAACTGTTTTTTTTGAGAGGAAATCTCGGCTCGTTTATTTCAGTAGAAAGCTTGGCTTAGCTAATGCAGGATAACTGATATGTCAATGAGAAATGTGATTCGATTTTCTTTGATCAATGAGCTTTTATAAGAATTCCTACACAAAATAATTAGTCACCATGCATTTACTACTTCTTCCAAAAACATATTTAAAGATTGCCTATCGGCTAGTTAGATAGTTTCCAAGACATACATTAATCTTTTATTAGCTTTTTAAGCTTAGATTTCATGACCTGAGAAATATTTTATGGCTAGGCCTAAGGAACATTGTTGAATTCAGAAGTGTTCTTTAAGTTAAAACGGCACTTGTAAAACGATCTTAAACTTCCTTGAAATTAATGCGGTTTCGACAATTGTCTGAGAATTACTTTGGAAAATTGGATTCGTTAAAAATTAGTGGCTATGTCTAATGTTTAGACCGAAAGTTTTTCTATTTAATTCATTCTATTGTTAAAATGATTTGTTTAAATTGTCATCAGAAATAAATTACTGTCCAGCCAATTTTTCATTGTAGGGTGTTGTGTAAATATTCTAAAGCTGTATTTAAATAACTTTAATAGATGTAAACATGACTTTGACAAATAATCTAAGGTTTTATGCGATGCGAATGAGATTTATTCTCTTTTTCCACATTTTAGAATATCTATTTTCACACGTCACATATCTATAAACAACGAACATGCAACACAGTAACATAATCTTCACCGAACTATAATTTAGTGCCTAATTCATAATCAATGTAACTTGATACCAGCTGTTAACGCGAACATAAAATATGTTGATTATTTACGTAGCTTGATTAAATTTATTAGAAAACCGCTACCGTGTGTATATTTGTATATTTTTGTATATTTCCCATCATTACGTTATCTATTAATTAAAATAAACGAAACCGTTAATCGAGTTGAGTATAAAACAAACATGGACGCCAATATCGGTTTCGAGCGTATACTAATCGATACGTAGAATAAACACCAATCGAAAATTGTTTCTTTTATGTGGATTATGACTATGAAATATAAACCGTGTGGGATTTTTCAATTATTATGTAAATCGACATCATTTGGAAGCAGTGTTTGTTTCCGAATACACGGCGTAATGATTCTTTATTGCGATTTGAAGGCATAAGTTTGTGATGATTAATGGTATTTGATTCTGAGTAGGTTTTTTAGTTCCGTCAAGCATTGTAAGTGCTAGTGATTTTCCTGTTAAATAATTCTTAGAAGAAATTGGGGAGTGAAATTTTGACGTGGGATTGGGACGTCTATTCCTACTTAGTATTTTATTTATAAAACAAATTACGCAGAATATATAATTTAAACCAATCTACCTTAGAGTGGTGTAGAGAAGTGTATGAAGCATAAAAATATGATATTGCTTGCCTCTGAAATCACAGATTATTCTTTTATACTACTTAAATTATTATGTATAATTATATGTTCACGCATAATGCTTCACACACATGCCTATCCCCGACTGTCATAGTTTCTATTCATCGATTTAAGTAAAATATCGTAGGTGTTTTTATCGAAGCAACACATACAAATGTTCTGTAACGTTTCAGGTCAATCGCAATTTGACCTTAAACCAGATTATACTTATTAATTAATCGTAGTTTACGCAGTTCCCAAACTATTAATACTACGAATATCTTTGATAACCAGTATCACGAGGGCCGCATGTTTATTTTGCTCGTGAATTGGTATAACTTATAATATTGGTAGATACTTATAAGAAGTATAAAACATTATTCATCGCTTGAAGATGGCGACAATGCAACCATGTGTAAGTGTTGTTAAGAAGTTTATATAGACCTCACCATTTTAAATAGATATAATACAATGCAGACATCCTAAAGCGACGGCTGTTGGTGTAATCCAGGCCGTAATGTAAAAATAGAAAGAAATATTACCTTAATTTTTAAATAACTACGCGAAGGGGCCCGTTGTACAAACATTCATAGTGTCTTAAACTTAAAGGTTTAAAATTAGTTTAGTATTTTCAGTATATGTATTTAACCGTCTGATATGCAAGAACGGTTACTAGTACCTGACGCTGAGTCATCAAAGAAAATTTGCTCCTAAGTAAATAGAACCTATTTAGATAGGCATAAGGGATATTATTTACCGTGTTAGTTGCGAAACCTGATTAATTATGTACATATGTAAGTACACAGTGTTTATTCAGTTCACTGTGCAAACTATAATTAATTTTGTAAGACGTAGCTAATTTCAGCCGCCTAGTCTAGTCGCAAATGCCACCCATATTCGAAGTGTGAAGCTAGATCATCATTTTGATCAGCCTTGTTCATAATCTGTCCCACTGCTGGGAACTGGCTTCTTCTCATTATGAGAAGTATAGCCACGCTGGCCCCCACGCTGGCTAGATCTTTTGTATGTTTTCTAGTTGTGATATTATAATATGTATATAACGTTCTTAATTAATGTTAATAAACTAATAAAGCTAAAACGCATTAATTATGCAAATAAAAAGCTAACGAGCACATTAAGATATCGGGGCTGTTTGTCATAATGACATTGTTGACATAATTATAATAATTTAAAACAACCATTATCTAAACTGTCTCAGTATTATTAGTTGCATTATTAAGATATTATTGTAATATTGAGATTGGATCATAGAATTCTAAAACGGGTATGAGATCATTTATTTTCCAAACAAAATCAACTATTACATAAACAGCAACTTAATTATGTCTTTAAATTAAAATAAGCCTATTTAATATATACAAGACGAAAAATAAATTAAAATTAAATTTAGAAGGCGTCATAGAATAGTTAATTTTATTATTATTTGTTTTAATTATTAGTTTCTTCATGATTTATAGGTGCACAGTAGTGTTGTTACAAACACATAAAAGGTAAACAAATCGTGCTAGCATTTACTGTAGATACTATAAATCCCACACTATTATGATGACTTGATGACAAATAACAAAATTATGCATATACAAAAATATGTAAATAATATTAATTTACTACTCTAATTCTTCCAATGCTTGGCGGTGAAAGAAAACATCGTGAGGAAACTTGCATGGCTGAAAGTTCTCCATAATTAAATAAATTAAATTTCTAAAGGCGAGCTGTACCTGGCTACACAGGTGATACTGTACTGAAAACACAGAAATATACTACAAAAAACCTAACGTTGTCTTTTGTGCAACTTTACCAATTTTACCACGCTGTGGGCGATTACTGTTACCACATCTGCTATAAAACTTCCGAATGGTCGGTAAAAGTGTAAAAATGAAGTTAAGAATCCTTCTGTTTAAAAGTAAACACTGTTAAAACTAAAATAAAATGCAATAATAGCTGCAGCATGGAGCTTAATCCAATACGAGTACACACTTTATACTACTACTAGAGGAAGCCCGCGGCTACGCCTGCACATTTTATTAATTTACCCGTTTTGCCCGATCTCGTGGGAATTTCAGAAAATGCCTTCTTAGTGCTCCCCTACGGTCTCCAAGGAATATACATGCCAAATTTCTGCTTCTTACGCTCAATGGTTTTGGCTGTAGCTTGTCTGTCAGTCAGTCAGTAACGCAAGGATTTTATATATACAGAAGATAAAACTAGTGTTTTAAAAGTAATGTAACTATTTTAAGCGCCAGCCTAAATATAGGGCACTATCATACGGAAAGTTACAAAAAAAGTTTAATGGCATTTGTATCTTAAACATAATTTAGACGGAATCTGACTTGCTTTGTTTAAATGGTTCTCGCCGATTAGTAATAACCTTTCTTTGCTCCTTCTGCTTTTTCTGATCTATTTTCTCTTTCCAACGTCATTCTACTCTACTGCTTTTTTTGTTTTGGTTTCTGCTATTTGTATTTAATTTTCAGTAATCTGACTAATCTCGTATTACCTGTTCAGGCATACGTCGAGCTTGATTTTCCCAATTGAACTGTATTTTGACGGCTGAATGGTGTTAATTAGCAATGTGTATTTTGGAATGTAGTATTGAACTTAATTATGTTTAATGATGCTGAAAGTACACATACAACCATCAGCTTTCATAATTTAAGTATAAAGTTTCTACTATACAATTTCTTAAAAACGCTTGCTTCTTATAAACACTTGTTATAAAATTATCATTTTGTATTATTATTTAAATAATTCATCATACAAAACAAAATGAGAAAATTGTCTTGGACAAAACTGTCAAGAAATTTTCCTTTCCCACTGTTGGGCACAGGCCTCATTTCACTATAAGCAGCGTTTCACCATAGTTCAACCTCTGCGCAGCAGTCTGCTAGTTTCGCTGCTAACCAATGGCTGTTCGTTCGTACAGATAATTTAAATCGATCCAGAAATGTGAACGAAAATGTTAGCTTTGCATAATAAAAGTGTGGACACCATGTCATTCATAAAGATACATATTTGAATAGCTATGAAATCTGTTATATTGTAAAAATTAATTACTTTCAGTTTATTATTCAACATTTGTTTGCACAGGATGATGAATGAAATCAATTTTGGCTCGTTGACAAACAGACTTTCGCTTTATTGTTTGAATTATGATGGATTATAAACAATGTATTTTAATACATATATATATGTAATTTTAATATCCCTCGTTTTCAGGCTGAAAGTTAATTTGAAAATTTTCATATCTTTTACGATATTTCTGAAGACTATCTTTAGATGGATCGTGTTTTATTTATGGATCATGTCGATTTATCAAATTTATACTGTTGAACGTATTAATATCAGGTATTTGCATCGCGATTCAATTTGTACGAGATGACAGAAATGATTTATGTCCCTGTCTGGACGTTCAGTGATAAAAGAAAAAAAAATAGTGCTAGTCGCCAGAGATAGGCCCTCGAGAGAAGTATCCTATACGTGTGAGTCTAACGTACCGTAAACGAGTGTTCGTATTATGATGTTTTTATTTAGAACTCTATTTCATAGAAATTACAGGTCACATTTCTCAAATGCTTTAAATTACTAGTAGATATTGAATTTAATAGTAATATTTAGTGAGTTCTGCCCGCCAAAGTTTGGCTAAAGTCAAACTTTTTATTTTTCGTGTTTTTTTTTAGAGGAACCAACCAGCACAGTGATCTTCAGTCTGTTTCTTAGGATGTAAACACTGATAACCGATCCAGGCAAATCATATATACATACATAGGACTCACGCCCGTTTCCCGAAGGGGTAGGCAGAGACTACGGAATGCAATTTACAACGATCCTGATATATCTCTTGCGCTTCATTGACTCCCACAAAATTTCTCATGCATACTCTTCTGTTTAGGATACTTCTAACCTGTTCTGTCCAGGCAAAAATCAAACTAGTTTTTATCGAATAACTTCGTTTCATTTCTTTTAACGTCCATTTCAAGATTAATGCGCAATCTATATGATAACTGTTGCCTCAAGCGACGATCAATAGATGATGCACACCGCTTTTTCTTTGAATATCAAATCGGTGTGTAAGTAACAAAGCGTAGTGGCTAAAGTCTTGTGGGACTTTGTTAAATCGCAGAAGACGTAGCATAACGAAAGTGTTTCCAGTCGCTTACCAAGGGATTCTACTAAATCTAGTTCAGTTCACTCATTTACATCGAAGCCAGGAGGGTGTAATACTGGAGCCATTGAATTTTAAGTTTTGGAATATATTATCAAGTTTAAGAAAAAGTGTCTGAATATCTCGGATTGGCTTATAAAATATTTGTTATTTCAGCAAGTATAAATGCAAATTAAAATTCGAAGCTTTTTTATTTGCGAGTAATATTCCGGATTATTATTCAGCCAATAGCTAAAAGTAAACGCGCTATGAATAATAAAACCTTCATGTAGTTTCTTGCGAAATCTAAGGTCTGCGAGACCGGCCAACCTCACTATTATCAGAGTAAATGGACAAATTAATATTTTAATAATCTATATACGAGTATAGGATTGAAATGAGTGTTATTTAGCGTACACGAATAAAAATAATTTCTCTATTTACATACATTTTGTCTTAAACAATACCACTCTTTATCTTTTTATTTGCACAACAGCTTTTCCGCGTCAAGCACGTCAAATAAACTATTTGAGCCAGTTAAACGATTTTACTTTCTAAAGCCTTTCTGAATTTGGGCCTTATTTGATTAGCGCAGCGAAAAAAAATCCTAAATCTATCTATGATTTAAAATCACATCGATTTAGTTTTATCATATTGTTGAGTGCCTTTTTTTGTAGTCATTCGGCGTAGACGTTTTGCATAACGACTTCGACTTTATTTTTATCTGTTTTTTTGTTGTTATCTTACTTGGAAATACACATACTAGTATCAACTTTAACCTCGTAATTTTGCGGAATGTCCGTACTTATGACACGAGAGGGGGTAGGTACTGTTACAAAAGACACAGCGGGGACTTCGCTTTAGCCAGGGATTTTATATTCGATTTGGATATTACCTTCAACCTACATAAAGCCGCAACTACCTAAATTCTTGGTTTGCACTGTGGTAAGCAAGGACTTCGGGACTCTTATGATGTGTTGTGCGATCTAAAGTGATATTTATCCTTGTTACATTAGATTGCGATTTTCTATTAATGCACCAATTCTTTTAAGAGTCCGATCAAGTATTGACCAGACTCTTAACAAAATATGTATACATTATAGAGGAAGCCAACAGTGTAACTATGAACGCATCCTTATTATGGTCGTCTCGTGAGTCTTGGGTGTGAATAGCCCAAGACCCACGATAAATTTGGCTCTTGTTATATCTATAACGAGATAGCGATACAAGAATATAGTGGCGTGAAACACGCAAACCTCGTGAACCGACGTATATTATAAGTTTAGACGAGAAATTATGTCTTGAAACCCTGTAATTATGAAGATACTTGTTTGTTTATGTTGTTAGTAAGCGCTCTACAAAATAAAGAACAAAAGGAGATTTCGGATTCAAAGTTACGTGTAGCTTATTGTACCCGGATGTTTTCGGGGCGCTCTTTTAGGTCCAATCAATCTACTATATGTTTTTATGAACATAGGTATACTTAGTTTAAAGGCAGCGATAGCCTAGTGAAGATACCAACAGACTGCTATGTAGAGGGTATCGGGTTCGAATCCACTGCGCGCACCAATGACTTTTCGGAGTTATGTGCGAATTAAATTGCTAATTATCGCTTGCCCCGTGCCTCGGAGAGCACGTTAAGCCGTCGGTCCCGGTTGTCATGCAGATCTTTGACAGTCTTTATATGGCGTCAGTACCTTCTAAATAAACTGACACTAGTCTAAACCATGGAATATCGCTATCCCTTCGGGTTGCCGAGGGCAGACAGGCAGTCGCTCCGTGGAAAAGCTAATATTCAGCTAAATCTGGAGCTAATATTCAGCCAAATCCGGTTAGACTAGTAAGCGGACCCCAGATTGAAACTGGGATAACGCTAGGAGAATGATGGAGGAGATGAGGTATACTTAGTGAAGTAGATACAGCATACTGAGACGTTCTTAGGTACTAAAGCAATCACTATGGTGCGCTGTCTCTACGTACATAGGTATATCTAACCACTTGACTCAAACTGTCAAGCATACACAGAGCTACTATCTTTCAAAGCAAACACATACATGTTGTTTCTGTTTAATAATGTGGTTTAAGATAACATGTATCCAACTTTATAATCACTTAATAGATGTAGGTACACAAAGTTTAAACGCTTGACGTTTTGTATGTGAAATTTAACGTGTTCGCGTTATAACTTGTTATCAGTTTTGTAGCAATAGTCTATGCGAGACTGTGAGCTTGCATATTGCATGCGCTCAGATTATCGGCCATTATACAGACGATGCGTTGAACCGTGCGAGATAAGAACCATTGATCCCGTGGAAGAGAGAGAGAGCACTACCCCAAGTATACCTCCGTCCTTCTCACACGCGAACTTCTAGTATTATATTATAGTGGTATTTCGTTCGTATTCTATTCTATTTGAGAGTGCTTAGAAGGCGTTCGTTTGCGATTGCATGACCACTTGTACAATTATTGGATTTTAATGTATCCCAGGTCTTAGGGATAAACTGGGAGCTTCAGATATCTCACGAATACACTCGCAGCTAAAGTTTTAGACTAAAGCAAGTAAACTCTTTGCAACGTTTTTGAACAATTTTCAGACAAAGTTTTAATATAATGTTGTACATATTCTAAACGCTTGTTTAATTTCTACACGAAATACCTCACTAACGTTATTTTTATATCTGACTGTCTTTTTGGTAACGATAGTTTAAATGTCAAACGTGTAAAAATGTTGGCATTTTACATCTGAATACAAGAAATTAATTAAAAAAGAAATACTAATCCTGTTAGGTAGTGACAAACAACACTGTTTTAAATCAAATTGTCAATTTTCATATATCGCCTAAGTACATTAAGCAGATTGCCTATATAAACCTGTCAAAACTCCAAATTTATTGCCCAGTAGGCATGTCTAATGATACAATGCACTCTGCAATACGTGCACTCACATTAAACTTGACGGATACGTACGTTCAACGCCACAGAATAATGAATAACCCACACCTGTCATTTACGAACCACTAATTCTGTAAAAACAAAATAAACAAGATTTATTGACATAATTTGTTTAGCTATAGATGTGCGATAGTTTACACATTCCATATTATACAACTTTATGTCATCTTCGATGAACAACGTGTTGTCAATTTGAGTAAGAATGTGCTGATAATACTTGTCAATCGTTTATAAGCCTTATGATAAGGACTTAAGGTTGTATGAGTCAATTACTTTATAAGCTATGATGAGATGGCTGTGCAGCAGTTGTTTGCAGTTTATTGAAACGTTAAGCGAACGACTCGTTGATAAGGGATGCTCAGAATACGAGAAGACGAGAACTAGTCTTTCACACTTTGTCGTATTCTTAGCGCAAATTGAATTTTCTAAAATGAATTCGATCCGTTTGGAATAGCGAGAAACCTATTTGTTTTCAGCTTTTAATTTACTTTATTTGTGTGTAAGGCGATAAAGACTTAGTTAAGTCTTTGAGAAAGTGACAATTTAAAATAAAATTTGTAAGACGCTTTGAGTGCTTATGCTACACAAAAAGCAAGAAAATTTAATTGAAATTGTTTGTAATCGTCTTAAAATATATTTGCAATTGTCGTCGACTGGCGTGCTCAGAAACCTAGTGACATTGCCACGTTGAATGGCAATGCCTATTTCAGATATGACAATACTCGACAGAGTTTATGGGAAACCTATCTCATAAAGCAGTTGCATAGCGTCCCCATTGTGCAGGACCAACTTGAAAGGACCTTCTTCCTTAGACGGGGCACATAAATTCTAAGATTATGAGGTCTATAGTCCGAGAACTTTTGTATAATTCAGTGTGAATTACTAAGGAAGCTGAGAGCAACGGAATAATGAACATTATACTTACAATGTAGCTGAATAATACTATATCAAATAATTAAGAAATTTGAGTCAAAGTTACATAGATCATATTATTATCCTTATAAAATAAAACTTCTTGTTAGGAACACTTAGGTTGTGTATATTTTCGAAAGAGTGGATAGAGATATGTATATAAGGCTTTTCCTTTCATTAGCTAGTTGTTAGCAAAAATCTAAGTAGAGCCTAATCTTTTTACGTGCCAGGCACGCTGTGAAACTCTGCTACTAGAATGAAAAAGCTTTATCTATATGTATACAATTCTTGCGTTAATGTTGACAGACAAGCTGAGGTTCAAATAATTAGCGCAAGAAGTTGAAAGTTGGCATGTATGTTCCTTGGGGACAGTAGTAAAATCGGCGGGCGTAGCTGCGGGCCTCTTATAGTATATTACAAAAATCAATCATGAACATTTATTATTAATATTAAGTATTTTATTACGCAGTATTTAAACCCAGAATCAGACGCAAGCAATACACGCAATCTTTATTTACGAAACCAAGAAAGTAATCTTATACATGCATTTTGTCTTACGTAACATTAATTAAAGAGAAAAGTGGCTTATTGGTATTAGTTTATTACACGTGCTACAAATTATAATGTAATATAAATCTTAGTGCATGCTTATCATAAATTAGTTTCACGGTATCTTATGAGATTAGCTTTTCAACTTGTCTTTAATATCGAGAGACCAGTGTTATAAACGTGGCCTTTAAAAATTTATTACATTCATATTACTTTAGAAATAAATCATGTGTAGTGCGTGCCGTTAGAGAATTTTACATTTAATTGCAGAACAATATTTTTTCAACTGAGTCATCATCATCATCATTGCCCTAGCGTTATCCAGGTTGCATCCATACAAGGCTCCAAGACTGACACGCCTTGGAGCCCGGGGTCCGCTTACTGGTCTAACTAGATATGACAGAATATCAACTTTTCCACTGAACGACTGCCGTCTGGCCTCTGCAACCCAAAGGGATAGCGATATAATTATATGCCATGGTTTAGACCATTATCAGCTTATTTGAGGGTTCTGTCTCCTAACGACTGTCAAAGATCTTCATGACAGCCGGGACCGACGGTTTAACGTGCTCTGCGAGGCACGGGGCAAGCGATAATTAACAATTTAATACACACTAAACTTCGAAAAGTCATTGGTGTTCGCCGTGGATTCGAACCCGGTACCCTCTGCATGGCAGTCCGTTTGGTATCTCCACTAGGCTATCGCTGCCTGCATTTTTTAAAGTGAGTATCAGTCCATTAAGGACCTTGCAACACAGAAAAATATGACCGATAATTCACAAAGCTTTGTCATTTCTAACATCTTGTAATTAAATGCATAAGTCACAAGTTTACTATATGAATCGCAGCAATAAATTATAACAGTTACTGTTGTTACTAGCATACGAGCATATTTAACTGTGCTAGTTAAATATGCTCGTATTCTAGTAAATAGAGCAATTTCTGGCGAATTGTCAACACAAAGTTCAACTTTGTTAACTTTTGAGTAGGTACTTCTGACCCACTTGTAACCCGTCAAATAGTATTTCCGCTTTTATAAATGTTGAATTCATAGTATGTAGCATTCATTTTCTTCAGTGTTGTAAGTTTATTTCTTCGTACAGAATGATCAATGAAAGATGAAAGCTAATATCCTTTGCCTAACTTTTACGGTAAATCACGACTTGACACGAACAACGTTGTAACTAACGGTGATAAATCTGTTGATATGTAAAAATTGGAATAAAAGTTACAGCGCTTTTGTAATCATGAGGCGAGGCAATATGGCGAAAGGTTATTTTTAATCAAATTTGAGTGCAATATAATACATATATAACTTTTATTATGTGTAGTACTTACGTATGCACATCTTGTTCATGCTCGTTGATAAAATATGTGCGTAATCTCTCTAACTTTACATGCATTAAAATAAGGAGCATAAAGAACACCAGGACTCTGAAAACGATCTGTAAGTAGATCACACTAATTTAGTACCACATGCACTCGGCGCGATGGTTGATAGCGAAATTATCAAATAAACCATGCCGCTACATGTATATTACGCTACATATTAGTTTCATTATTATTTTTAACGGTATTTATTAGTTAACGACGTGGCGCACAAAAATCGAGAGACAAGAATAACGCCACCACGGCCATCAGTGACAGTTACTCGAGCTACTCAGATTGTACTCCATTTGTTACAAAATTCTTCTAGGCTAACATAAAAGCGAGTGTCTTTTTGCAAGAAACATTTTTTTTAATTTATATACTCACGTCTGTATCCCCGAAGGGGTAGGCAGAGGTGTAATATTACACCCACACTTCGCCAGGATTGTTTAGGTCCCATGTAATAGTGGGCGAGCCTATTGCCGTACCGGGCACATTACAAGACGCCGTGCTGCTACTGAGAATTTCCTAACGGAAAAACCCAATAACACTTTGCCCGACCCGGGAATCGAACCCGAGACCTCCCAATCCCACGCGCACATTTATGCCGCGAGACCAACGAGACAGTCTAAGAGGCAAGAGACAAAAACACTCGATTTTAACTGTTTATATAGTAGTACGAAATACCCAGATCATACGTACATGTAATACGAACCTGTTTATAAAATCGGTGCCAAAAAGCTGTTAATTTCTAAACAAAGTGGTCGCACCGGCTGTTTTAAAGAATCGGCATAACCGCCGGTTTGTCGAAGAGGGGTCACGGTTGCATTCTTCTACCTATCCCAAATATCACGTTGTCTATTCCTGTGGTCGTTGGTCAAACCATGTCATTGTCACTAACAATGACGTAGATTAGGCCGGTATAACCGTGCACGGAAAATTCTGAGAATGGAGTGAAGAAAATCGTTTAGAGGCGGCCTTTCACTGGTCACGCACCATTAGGAACTTTATAATCAGCTTGTGGGTGTTACGCCTAATCAGTCTCTACTTGGTCGGTTCTCCGGTATATTCACAAAGGTACGCAATATTTGGTTCACAAACTTACTTGCCTATTAGTAGACTTTATGTTGTTACAGTCAATAATAGCGGCAACCGTCTTAAACTTTCGTTGCTAAGCTACGAACTCAGGTAAGATTACGACGACGTCTATTTTTGGCACCTTCCGGGTGGGAACTGGGACTAAGTTTCAAAATACGGATCTTATCGTTGACGTAAGATAATTTTTGTGCCTATCTCCTTGGAATTAATATTATACCCATTTTTCCGAATACGGGATAAAAGTACAGGGAATCTCAAAAAGTGAAAAGTTTAATATGACTAATTAAATGACTAATAGACTGTACCATGTACCATACGCCTCTGATGGCACGCCACTGAGCTCGATTTCCAGATCCACGTGTCTAAAATGTGCCAGCAATGTATATATAATTAATGTTTATCTATTTGAAGCATCATGAGGTATGTAGTTGTGCCTCTTTATAAAGGAAAAGGCTCGCAACAAGACTGCAAAAACTATAGAGGCATTAGCCTTCTCAGCATTGTTGGCAAATTGTATGCAAAGGTACTTATTGAAAGAGTTATGGAAGTAACCGACAAGAAAATATGGGATGTACAAGCGGGATTCCGAAAGGGTATGGGATGCACGGATCAGGTTTTTTCCTTGCGAAGCATAGCCGGAAAATTTTTGGCCAAAGGTCAAAAGGTCTATTGCGCATTCGTGGATTTGGAAAAGGCTTACGATAAAGTGGTGAGGAATGAAATGTGGTCGGTGCTGTCAATAAATGGGGTGGACAGCAGCCTCATTCGAGCTCTGAAATCCCTTTATGAGGATTCTAGAGCTTGTGTGAGGATAAACGGGGCATACAGTGACTGGTTTACCATCGATAAAGGTGTTAGACAGGGATGTGTAGCGTCGCCGTGGCTGTTTAACCTCTTCATGGACAGTTGTTTGCAAGATTTAAAACATAGTGACTGCGGATTAAGGATAAATGGGTTACTCGTCAAATGCCTCCTTTATGCTGATGATCAGGTTATACTTGCATCTTCAACGGAGGAGTTGCAGGAGATGGTAACAATCATGCATCGTGCGTTAGAAAGGAAAGGTAAGTAAAACGAAAGTTATGGTTTTTAACCGACTTCAAAAAAAAAAAGGAGGTTCTCAGTTTGACCTGTATGTATGTATGTATGTATGTATGTTTGTCCGCGATTATCTCGCGTTTGGCTGAACCGATTTTGATGCGGTTTTCAGAAAAGTATTTGTTACACTTAGGAGAAGGTTTTAGGCCCTTAACCGACTTCAAAAAAAGAAGGTTCTGAGTTTGACCCGTATATATGTAAGTTTCCCCACGATTAACTCGAGTTTGGCTAAACCGATTTGTAGGCAGTTTTCAAAAAAGTATTCGTTACAGTTAGGAAAAAGTTTTAGTATTTTAACCGACTTCAAAAAAAGAAGGTTTTTCGTTTGACCCGTATACATTTAATGGTTCTTAGTATGTTTGTATGTATTACGTGTGTGTGCGCGCACGCGCGTATGTGTATTTGTATGTGTACCTACGTGTGTGTGTGTACGTGTGTAGGTGTCTATGTCTCTGCGATTAACAAAAAACAAAGAAAGTCGGTGAAAGAATCTAATGCGAGAGCATATTTCTCATTCTTGTCATTTCGGATAAGGCTATGTTGTCGTGGGGATGGTTGAGTAATTGGTTCGAGTCAATATCACTTAAAGCCATGCCTTTTAGGGGTTTGACCCGACTCTAGGCAACAAAGCATTGGCCTTTAGCAAAGATTTTAGGCCCTAGGTCGATTACTGCGGAACTAAGTGTACATCCTTGCAACTTAATTGTGTACCGTCACAGCCCAACTCAATTTGACTGGCACCATCCGCCTTTCGATATCACCATAACCGCGATTGCCTTGATAGGTCGCTGTCACTGGAGCTATGGAAATGTATCCATCATCATCTTTAAGACGCAATGCTATTGATGGATCATCAAATAATATCAAAATGGCATCAGCCAGTTAAGCTGCCTCAAGTTGATCTCTTCATAGTGCCGGCCATTTAAATCCTTTAGGAACACCGATTGCCCCGTTCGCTAAGCCATCCGTTATTGGCATATTTCTCCGGAGCATAATACGAGAGCTCACAGCCAATTCAATAGTATGTACAAGTCCGCCGCATTTGTTTGGATCAGCCGGAGCAGCATTTGCGGAGGGCTTCCTTCCGTATGTAGCTGATTCCCTAGACTCATCTCTCTCTTGCAGCATCAAGCCTAAGCCCATAGGCACACAGAATAAAAGAAGGTACCTATGTTAAAGTCATGATTACAGACTGATACTAGCAGAAAACTTATCACTAATATAATTGATGAATCTAACTATAAACAAACTATTAATTAGCCCAAAACTTAAAGTAAATGGAGTACCTATCACTAAAAAGTATGAAATAAAAAATAAAAAATAAAAAAAACAAAACGAAAATGAAAACATAAAAATCGCAACAAAAATGTTAACTAGGTAATTAGTTTCTTTTAAAAAAAAAGAGAACCGCCTTCAAAAAATTGACCCACTGAAAAGTAAGAAATAAATTTTACATACGCTAACCCTAATCCTCTCAAATTTCCTTTCGAATTTCTCCCAAAAACTATTTACTAAATTTAACTAAATACTTAGTTTTTGAAGTCGGTGCCAAACCAAGATAAACAAAAAAGAATACTGGCAAACAGAGAAAATAATACGACGAATGTATCAAATCAATAAAGCCTCAAAAAATATCTGAACAAATAAAATTTAAAATAATCCACCTATATACTCTAAAAAGCAACAAATATATAAAATATATAAAAAGTATGAAATAAATGCTTAATTATAAAATAATTATACTTCTTAGCTACCTATTTTGGGCTGTAAGGTACCTATGTAGATTAAATGCGCTGGTTTGGAAAGGATGACGCCAAACAATAGGCTTTTAGTGGGATTTGGTTTGGCACCGACTTCAAAAACTAAGTATTTAGTTAAATTTAGTAAATAGTTTTTGGGAGAAATTTGAAAGGAAATTTGAGAGGATTAGGGTTAGCGTATGTAAAATTTATTTCTTACTTTTCAGTGGGTCAATTTTTTGAAGGCGGTTCTCTTTTTTTTTAAAAGAAACTAATTACCTAGTTATTGAAAAGGAGGAATGCGTTACGGCTTGTAATGTTTTGATCGATGGACAGCGAGTGGAACAAGTGAATGAGTTTGTTTACTTAGGTACGTTGTTTACAAGAGATGGTAAGAATAAAGCAGATATTGAAAGGAGAGTTAATGCAGGTAATTGTGTGAATGGAGCTCTGAAGGCGTTTATGAACAGTCAAAACGTGTCCAAAAAGGCACGTTTGGCTGTACATAGAGGTGTGTTAGTGCCTACCCTTATGTATGGTAGTGAAAGTTGGGTATGGCAGAAGAGATTTGAAAGTAGAATAAATGCTGTAGAAATGAGAGCGCTGAGAAGTATGTGTGGTGTGTCTTTGACCGACAGAGTAAAGAATTGTGTGATACGAGACTGGTGTGGGGTAAAAGAAGATGTAGTGACAAGCATTGAGAAAGGCATGTTAAGATGGTTTGGGCACATGGAGAGGATGGATGACGATAGACTGACAAAGAAGATATATCAGGCTAGTGTGAATGGGAAGGGACAAAGGGGAAGACCTAGGAGAACGTTCTCTGACCAGATTGGAGACATCCTGAAAAAAGGACAAGTCAGAAATACCCTTAACAGAAGAGCATGCATGAGAAACTTGATGGAAGTGAGTGAAGCAAGTGAGGGTTGTCAGGATCGTTGCAAATGGCGTTCCGTAGTCTCTGCCTACCCCTCCGGGAAACAGGCGTGAGTCTATGTATGTATGAGGTATGTACGGTTCAACAATATCGTCGCTATTGAAGGGACACCGTACAAAATCCTAATCATTTTCTAAGTAATTCGTTTACCCTTATAAAAAGACCGCAGGGCATGAAACCAATAACAATATCAAGATGCTTTAAAAATATTATTAGACAACGATATTTTTCTAAATGGTAATTTAATGTTCCCAGATAAAACAAGGCAACTTTGTGGTAATCGCGTCTAAAGCATAACGCTAATCTGCAGCAAAACGATATTATTTGCTTTGATAAGATTATTTGATGTTTAATTAGGTCACAAATAAGTTTTGCTCTCGTTGTTGCTGGCCAAGCAAAATAATTATTTTTATACGAAAACCTTAGAACAACAATAATACTTTAAATATGAATCTGATGTATGATATTACTATTAGGTTGACTGGTAGAGAATGCCTTCGGTCATTAAGTCCGCCTTTGTACAAATTACGTATTTTGTTTTGTGCTTTAAATAAAAAGTGCGGTCATAATAATCAGGTTAATAATGTGAATAAACTATCAGTGATAACATTTTTTCATTATGAGTGACTACAAAATTTCTCAAATCACACTTAGTGATAGAGAAAACGCCAGCGATGTTCATTGTCATGACATTACTTATCCCGACGGGATCGCAGCAAAGTGCGCTAACTGCGATTGAAGAGCCTTCTCCGCCGACGGACACCGCGATGTATTTGTTGAGTGACGCAGTCACACACCCTCTCTGCCAGCCCCAAAAGTCGGAGAAACGGCTCCCACTCTGGGATTCCGCCTCGAAGACAAAAATAAGTTTACGTAACTTTTTTTTTGGTAAAGTCGCTAAGTCTTCTTTCTGCCGTTTCGCTGGCTTAACCTTATAATACTATAAGCTTATTATTGACTTCCCGTAGGTAATTTGCGTAGGTATTTGACGATTTCAAGGCGAGTATTAATAATGTCCCTAGAAATGAACAGCGCTATCATTGATATTAATTTTAGTTAATATTCATATTTAGGAAGTCGGACCAGTACTTGTTTATAATGTTTGTATAACAATAAAATCTTATAGGATTCAAAATCTTATCTTTAGAAACTTAGTATTTACACATTATCCACCTAACAGAAAAATAAGAAGAAAATAGCCCATAATTTCAAAATTAGGTGTCCATACGAAAATAAAACCTCTAGTCAAATAAAAAGGCATGAATAACGACATTGACGTAACTGACCACCATAAGAATATTGTAGTCGTAGTGTAGCAATATCTGAGTTAGTCGCTGAACTCTCGTTTTAAAGCATAGGCCTTGTTTAACATAAAATGGACTGGCTGAAAAAGAAAAAAGAAAGATCTTAAATTATTCCTCCTTAGAGTAAAAGTTACTGCATAAATTCCTCACTAGTAATGAGGTTGATAAGTGGTATTTCAAAGGATAGACGCTTTCGGTATTTGCTGTTTTTGAAATAATAACTTAGTTTCAAGAATTAGCATCATAAAGTCTAAACATTAAGTTTTGAAGTGTTTGCGTTTGAGCTATAATTTGTGGCTATTCAAGTTACAAATGATTGGTGGAGCTGTATAAAATAAGATGTTAAATATTGAGTTGTCTGTCAAGAAAGTTGAAAGTTTACGACAATAATATTCTTATCAACTTGTGCATTAGCAGCTAATGCTCATAATCCCCCCCGTGGGATCTCCACCTTGTCGTGGTGGGGGGGCTCAGTAACCGGGGATTGGTCACTCGCGGTGAAGCTAAGAGGGATCCAGGAGGGGACGCTCCGCGTGGGCTTGGAGGGGCCTGCGCAGGATGCGTCCAACGGTGCGGGTGCGGGGGACAGTTCTGTCTGTCCCTCGCAGTCGGGTGCGGTCGCGGGAGGAGAGGCGTGTCGGTGTTGCGTTGCCGCGCGCCCTATCTCCCGCGACCAAATGGGGGCGCACCATTCGATGCGTCGCGGTGGGGCCGCAGAGGAAGAGGAGATGCGGTGTTGCGTTGCCGTCCTCCCTATCCTCTGCGGCCGCTGGGCGTTTTGGCGGCGGAGTCCAACACCTTAATCCGTCGCCAAGGGGGTTTTGTTCGGGGCCCGCCTGACCATCTGGCGGGCCAATACCCGTCGGAGGGTGGCGACGAGTGCTTTGGTGATGCCCCACCCTCCGACACACGGGTACATGGCGGAAGTCGAGGTGGTTTTTAGTGGAAACACCACATACTACGGCTCTTATTTCCCCCAAGAGTCGGAGATCCGAAGGGATTTTCCACCTCGTAAAACAAAAAAAAAAAAAAAAAAAGCTAATGCTCATAATAATTTCACTTAAGGACTACTAGTGTCGGTTGTAGAACGTTTTCACAGATATTGATGCCATGAAATGTACGTAATAACTTGTTTGATAGAGTAGATAAGTATGTTTATCGGTAGCAAGAGCTGCGATAATAAGATTATTGCCGATCTAATTTGACTATTGATTGGATGTGGTAAACGTCAACCACTCAGGAAATTAAAAGTGACCAGAGCTGTGACTACTTGCGGCTTTCATATTACAAGGATTCCTAAACATGGCAATGACTATATAGAACCTTTTAGTTTATCTTGCTGTTTTAAGGGTGAAACCTATTGAAAACATTTTTATTTTATAGCATGCCCCATCTATTTGTGACTGCAAAAAAATATTAGATACCTACGTTGTGTCTGAGCGCGTTGTTTCAATGTGTGTAAAATTTTGCCACGATTCAAATATTAAACATACTAATATTATAAATGAAAAAGTGTGTTTGTTTAATTGAAATTTAATTCTTCTTCATCTTAAAGTCATCTTAACGTTAAAACAGAGTAAGTAGTTGTAAGGTTGAAGCTGAAGAGTGTCATAAGCATTTTATCTTTAAATGTCATATTTCCTTGGAAAAGAATTGTTTAATCAAATAAGCGACGATAATACATACATACATAGACTCACGCCTGTTTCCCGGAGGGGTAGACAGAGACTACGGAACGCCATTTGCAACGATCCAGACATATCTCTCTTGCTTCATTCACTCCCATCAGATTCCTCATGCATGCTCTTCTGTTCAGGGTACTTTTCACCTGTCCTGTTTTAGGATGTGTCCAATCTGATCAGAGAACGTCCGCCTAGGTCTTCCCCTTCGTCCTGTCCCTTCCACACTTGCCTTATATATCTGCTTGGTCAGCGACGATAATAGATGACGATAAGGGCGTCGATGTAGGCAGATTGACACGGATTTAGTCGTTATGCATAAAAAAATGTAGTGTGGGCGAAGCTGGGAGCAACAACTAGTTTTTATATAGCTATGTTAGAAATATCCAATGTCCTAGCCAAGCGAACTAGGTATATAGGGGTTAAAAAAGATAACAGTTGTAAGCTCTTTTTGACGTGGTCGTGTACGCAGTAGGTAATATCAACACGGGTCGCCGTGCCCGTTATCGTAAAAATTAATCGGTGGTACTGTTATTCTCTATGGCTAGTATACAGGCTTGGGTATAAGGCTTTTGTATTTACTAGGTACTTACATTTAATATTGTATTGTTATCTTTTGGATCTTATTAAATTCTGGTAAAGGGGAATTTTCGCGTCTGAAAGTTACATATTTGATCATTATTGAACATATTAGTACAATATAATATTATCTAAAATTTACAATTTAGCCTGTGACATCACTGCTGCATCCTGCGATCACGACTGCTGTTACCCATATCGAAATCCGGTCTGTGAAAATCGCCAAAGTACCTATTAGGTTGTAGTGAAATGATAAGAAGTAAATAGTGTTTTAAAAGTATTTAAAATATTTTAGTGCCCATATTTGTGGCTGGTTACATTATGCTATTCGCAACATTAACAAGAATGGTTCTCAATGAAGAAAAATAAGTCAACCACAAGATGTACCTTATAATGTTGTGTATCTAGTATCTACGACAGGGACATGCATTAGTAGTGAAACAGCAATAAGTTTGTCTAGTCTGCAATAAGTATCTATTAATGGTTGAAATCAATTCGCAGATGTAAGTAATGCACTGTTGAAACTAAGAAATGTAATGTAATATACTGTAATGTAACTTTCGTAATGCAACGCATTAGTTACGTTTGCTTCCTTACTTTGTCTTCTGCCTGACACTAAGCTCTTATTAGATGTAGTATGAAATACAGGTGCTTGTTGCTAAAGCTCTAAGTTTATGTATTTGTGTACAACGGAAGTAGGTCAAATTCACAGTTCTATCGCTCAAATGGGGTAAATTGTATGATTAAATGTAAATGTTCTTTTTCTTATACAGAATTTGGATGACACGATTTGTTCGTTGATGGATACCTATCCGAAATCAGTCTATATTTAAGGTTTCATACTCAACTAATTAATTAAATTAAATCTTGGTCGGCTAAATTGAATCAAGCTAGTAAACAAAGATGATTTGTGATTAATTGAGTATCAATCATTCGCAGCTTGCAAACACAAAATCATAAGGGCTGAGTTTGTTCCATACTAAATCACACAGTACTACAGAAAGTTTTATTTGTTTGGTTTTATGAACCAAAAACTAATATTATTCAGGTCTCGTAGCGCTGTTAGAATTATTTACGACAAGAATATAGTAGGTTAAATTTAATAAAAGCGCATTGAGCAGTGGCGAATTGCCAAGTCGCGCTCTATCCGCAAATGCAGCTGCACACCTTTTCTTAGTTACTTTCACGAAGAAAAAAATCGGGCAAGTGCGAGTCAGTCCCGCGCCCCGAGGGTTCCGTACGCATTTCACCTTATTTGAGGTTGGTGCTAATTACGCTAGGCCTCTAAATCTGTATGAGCGCCCATACAACTTAGAGGACTGTCTTAAATGGAGTCTAATATGTATGTATGGGGACACCCTTAAATTTGCCACTTTTTTATTTATTGTAATTTTTTTCCTTTATTTGTGCTGTAAGACCCTGCTTTTGGCCAAATTTCGTGATTCTAGTTCAATGGGATCTACCATATAGGTTTTCGGCCCAAAACCTATAAAACAACATACTAATAATTATCATTCTGTAAGCTTTATCTCTTCGTTACATTATGTGCCGATTAAAGTGCTATAGATACAATTTTATCGAGTGGTTGATATTAATTTTAACTAGCTAACCATTTTATGATGAGGTAATCAGATGAAAGTCTTACATTAACTCTGGAAGAAAAAGAACGTATATGTAGTTAAAATAAGATTATAAGTCTTTATACATGAATACCTACGTATGACATACCTAATATCGACACATCATCAATGTATCAACATAAATAAAACATTTAAGCGATACAGCAAAAAAGAAACATGACAAGGCAACGTGCGACGCGCAGACGGGGTGATTGTGACGTAACTCGATATCGCAGGCAGCCATGATGGACACGAGCAAAGTTATTTATTATTTTTATGTAATACTAGTCGACGCCAGCGGCTTCGCACGCACATATTTTCAAATTTCCCGTTTTGCCCGATCCCGTGGGAATTTCGGGAAATCCCGTCTTAGTGCACCCCTACGGTCCCCAAGAAACGTACATGCTTAATTTCGGCTTCTTGCGCCGAGTAGTTTCGGCTGTAGCTTGTCTGTCAGTCAGTCAGTAACGCAAGGATTTTATATATTAAGATTATATTTCATTCCAAGTAGTTAGGTATTTTTTTTTATATCAGAGCATTCTTGAACACTATCGGCAAAATACTTAGGGCCAGCTTCACTGTTGTCTGATAAGTTTCTGGTAAAATTATATGTGTAACTAGCTATTTCCCGCGGTTTCACCCGCGTCCTGAGGGAACTACTTCGCGTACCCGGTTACTTTATAGCCTAAGTTTCTTCTTGGTACATCAGCTATCCGCCAGTGAAAGTTCCGTCAAAATCGGTCCAGTCGTTCTAGAGATTAGTGAGAACAAACAGACAGACAGACAGACAAACCGACAGACGGACAGACAAAAATAAAAAAAAATGTCATTTCGGTATATGTACCGTGAGGATAAAGCCTGTCCAGAAGTAGTGAATCTGGGCGTCACTCTTGTAAATTCGAGTGGCAGTAACTAATTTTTAAAACAACTTTTCAGCAAACCATACCATCTTTATTAACGATGAAAAGTCTTCATATGTGTAATAATACATACATACATACATACATAGACTCACGCCTGTTTCCCCGAAGGGGTAGGCAGAGGCATATTAAACGCCCACTTTTCGCCAGTGTTTTGATCCCACGTAATAGGTGGCGAGCCTATTGCCGCTTATTGGGACATTTTGTTTGCCTGAGCCTCGTCCGTTGATCGGCAGGTGCACCACTTGCAGGTGAGGTTGGCTTGGGACACTAAGTTCTTGGTGGGAACCCTATGCACCCCATATGTGGGAACAATATGTGTAATAATTATGCGAATAATCCTGTTTTTTTTTCATTCAAGCTTATACCTGGATCTTGGGCGTAGCGATGGCGTTGCTTTTATTATATTTTCTTTCAATTTCACCTAATCGTGGAATTAACCTTCTCGGTTTTCTGCTTAGAAAGATTTTTGAGCGTCATTCGTTTATGGGCAAAACAAAAATATTTTTTATGAACCTATTTAAAATTTAATTCTGCTGAATAGTTTTCAATTCATGTAAGTGTAGGTGTGAATTTCAAGAACTGTAATATTATATCAGAACTATTTTACTAGTTTCTTCATTATAGAGTTGTTTATAACTACGTGATAAAATGTATTATTTCAATTAAAATGATTACTAGTTGGCATATAGAAGCATTTACATATATTCGGCGTATGCGATGAAGACGGCTTAATTTCACTGTTGACTTAATTTCACGTATTTAATATCGATCACCTAGTGAAAGCTTAAAATACAACAAGTCTTTCTTATCTATCCATTGATCGCGTTCTAATTTCAACGCTAAGTTTTTTACTTAAACATTTCTGCTGACCTGCAGTTTTTATCAACACAATAATATCTCGAAAGGAAATCAGTTGAAAAAGTAGAGTTTCAACTTCGGGCAGTTTATCTCGTCCGTTTTTATTTAAAGTAAATACAAGTTACAATTTATCCGAGGAAAGTTGTTGCAAGTGCCGCGTGGCGGGTCCCTTCTACTGAGAATTTGAACGAAGTAATTCCAGTTCCGTCACGCCTGTGATACTTCGGAGGGGAGCCAAGAAACGTTAGGCTCAAATGTTATTTCGGGGACTCATAGTTCGCCGATGACGGTATTTTTAGTATTTGCCTGCAATATGATTACCGAGGAACCGACGATGTTATCCGATACAATAATGACCTCGGTTGTTCACACATGCGTTCCTATTACAAATTGTTCATCAACTGTTTCAGGATCAATTTCGAACATATTTAAAATTCCCCGGCATTTCAAAGAGGTTTAACAATTTTATTCTATTTTATTTCATGCCAGCCTCATAAAAAATAGTACGATTGAAAAACAGTTTTAATATGTATTTTACTGTTCGTACAAAACGGTATAACTTTGTTGTATATTTTTGTAAGTCACGAGTATTTTTGGAGCTGAATTATTATTTTCGGTTGTCTGACCCAGATTAGTTATAATGTAGTTTTTAGATTTAAATTCCAACAGTTTAAAATGTGTGTTTAAAAGTTAATTTGTCTGAAGTGAACTTGTTGGTAAGTCGATTTTAGATTATCTGTAAATGTTAGATGTACATACATACATACATACGCCTATAACCCCGAAGAGGTAGGCAGAGGTGTATTTCTACACCCACTTTTCGCCAGATATACTTAAGTCCCACGTAATAAGGGGCGAGCCCATTGCCGTACCGGGCACATTTCCAGACTTCGTGCTGCTACTGAGAATTTCGTGACAGAAAAACCCAATAACACTGCCCGACCCAGGAATCGAACCCGGGACCTCCCGATCCCACGCGCACATTTATGCCGCGAAACCAACGAGGCAGTCGTATAGGGTTTGATGTCGAGTTTTCCGTCTCTACGCAAAGATGGTATTTGCATCGTGTTATCCCTTAGTCGCCTCTTACGACATCCACGGGAAGATTGGGGTGGTGACACTATTGTATTCTATGCCGTTAACCACACGGCTAAAATTAGATGTAGTTTTAGTAAATAATTATTAGGTGCAAGAAAAAGAACATTGTAAGGCATATAGAAGCGTATGTTTATTTAAAAAACGACGTTGTCTTTTTATAGTTTTCTTGTCTATAATATACCTACACCACTTCACCCTACCTACATATACATTATATATTTATATCTATGCATAGGCAATAGGGTTGTTTCTCTCACTTTAAATGAAAAGTCAAAAACGATCTTTGCTGCTGCGTTTGTATGAAATAAGACCTAGTGACGTCATAGCTTTTTTGCTGAAAAATAGAATACTTATTATCAATAAATTGTCGATAAAAATGTTAAATAAAGTTTTAACATTAATTGATGAATGAAACTACCATTGTTTTGACATATTTTACTAGATAAAAATACTTGTATAATTTATTTCACTTCCGTAGTAAAGCAAGTTAGCACAAGTAGGTACAGTCAGCGTCAAAAGTTGATGACCACATTTAGATTTTCAATATCGCTGTACACCATAATATGCCTAAATTGCTCAACATGACAAGCGCCAGAAAGTAATGATTATCTTAAAAGGGCATAAGTAGGTGACCATGACTTTTCAAAAGTCGCTAAACAAAGTTATGGTAAAAAAAGCATAACACCACGTCACCAGTCATTCGGCCAGTACGGCCAGTGACGTCCGAGAACTAAATAAAGGAGGTCGTTACATTTGATAAACTAATGTGATTAATTATATTATTATAAAAGTATTTTGAAGTAAATAATTTTATATAATACTATAGTCTTTTAAGCTAATACAACATTTTATAGATGATAAATAATTGCAACCGCAATGGCTTACATTCGATACAAAGTGATAATTAAGTAGAAATATTATTTTACATTCAAGGGTAAACAGTTTTACAAAGAATTGAATTAAAACAGAATTTGTGTGAATTAAAAAAATGAGTCTTATATGTATATAGAGGGTCTACCGAGAGTTTGTTTTTCAAACAAACCACGACTTTTGCACGCGATCGTCACGGAAGTTTCCTGCATGTGAAATAAATTATACAAGTATTTTTATCTAGTGAAACATGTCAAAATAATAGTAGTTTCATTCATCAATTAATGTTAAAACTTAATTTAACATTTTTTTATCATCAAATTATTGATAATAAGTATTCTACGTGACAGCAAAACACTATGACGTTACTATAACATATTTCATACAAAACCCTTGACAAAGTTCGTTTTTGACATTTAATTAAAAGTGCTTGATTTGACTAGTTGGAAACAACCAAGGAGCATGTGTACTTGCTCCTTGGAAACAACCCTATTTCCATAGATTTTCTAAAAGCGCCCTTATCGGATAGTAGCGATCGATAGAGGGTGCATTAAGGAAATGTATGAAAATTGTTCCCGTCGACTAGCCTATCATCACCGTGTAAATTTCGTACTAGACCCTCGGATTGGGTTCTAAATCAATCGTAACTTTATAAATCATAAACTAAGTCGACGGTATGAATTTGAATGGAATCTACGTGATTGTTTAAAATAAGTCTTATTACTATACGAATAAGGTTACAATTCAATCGAACTAAAAAATCTATAATAACGTTGATGGTATAAATTCAAACCGATGATTCCGGATATTATAACGATCAGCAATTTTTGACAAAATGGTGTTCAGTTCACCTTCACCTTTGACAAGTAGTGTTCAGTTAGTTTTGAACTTTAATGATGTTCATTCAATACTGGCGCCCTTCTTGTTGAGCGATTTATGGGTGATAAAATGTTCATTGATTTTGAAAATCTGAATGTGGTCATCGACTTTTGATGCTGACTGTACCATAGAAAGACAATTTAAAAAAAGTTAAAATATCATCTTTCTAGCGATTGGTTGGGCTCTGCTAGAAGAAACTGATGCATCATTATTCAATGTTTTATTGACTTCAAGCTGTGACTTCAAGATTGCCGCAACGATTTATACATTCGTGAGATATGTCAGGATCGTTGCAAATGGCGTTCCGTAGTCTCTGCCTACCCCTCCGGGAAACAGGCGTGAGTCTATGTTTGTATGTATGTATGTATTTATACATTGCATGCAACGGAGGCGGAGGTCTGTCCAGTAGTAAACAACCATTTCTGTAAACATATAAACAAAGATAACGGATCCGAGTGTATGTAATTTGTAAACTGCCAGTAACAAGCGAATGAAAGAATAAAGACTACAACTGATATTTAATACAGTCCCTGTCTCTAAAAATAAACTCATAAATACCAGTTTAAGTAATTATTGGTTTTCTTTGTTACAGGTAAGAGGCATTTATAAAGGGCAGCAGACTGATTGCAGTGTTCCCGCCCGCGCCATCTTGGAATGTGAGTGTAAGTGATTCGGCCGAAGGTAATCCGCAATTGAATTTCACTTGAACAGGACGAGTTCCGCATGGCCTTGTTCAATGTTGGGTGGTAAGTGGTAACTAGTTCTACATTGTAGATCATTCTAGAAAACTATATATCACTCAGGTCAATATCAGATCTTGGTAGACATACTTACTATAGATTGTTTATAAGGTGTCTTTGCTGCATTTAAGAATACCTGTTTTTTTGTTCATTTTTAGGGTTCCGTACCTAAAAGGTAAAAAACGGGATCCTATTTATTACTAAGCCTCCGCTGTCTGTCCGTCTGTCTATCACCAGGCTGTATCTCATAAACCGTGATAGCTAGAAAGCTGAAATTTTCACAAATTATGTATTTCGGTTGCCGCTATAACAACGAATAGATACTAAAAATACGTAATGGGGGATCCCATACAAAAAATTCGGGCAAGTGCGAGTCTGACTCGCGCACCGAGGGTTCCGTATGCATTTTACCTTATTTGAGGTTGAATAACGTCCTCTAAATCTGTATGAGCGCCCATACAACTTAGAGGACTATCTTAAATGGAGTCTACTATGTATGTATGGGAACACCCTTAAATTTTCCACTTTTTAATTTTTTGTAATTTTTCCTTTATTTGTACTGTAAGACCCTGCTTTTGGCCAAATTTCGTGATTCTAGTTCAACGGGAACTACCATATAGGTTTTCGACCCAAAACCTATAGGGTACTTACGGTTGACCTAGAATTGTCAATTTTGGTCAAAACCAAGGTCTTACAGCACAAGTAAAGGCAAAATTCCGAAAATTAAAAAAAGTTGAAAATTAAGGTTAATTTTGGTACTTACAAGTTTTCGCAAAAATCTAATTTTGACCATATCTTTTTATAGGGTTGACCCAGGACCCTGATTTTCATACACCTAATAGCAACCATAGACCTCAGTATCTGGTATAAATTTCAATTTGCTAGGTCCACCCGTTCCTGAGAAAATCGGTGGTGACACACGGACAGACAGACAGACAGACAGACGGACAAGAAAGTGATCTTATAAGGGTTCCTTTTTTTACCTTGAGGTACGGAACCCTAAAAACGTGTTTTTTTCGTATTTTTTGCTCAAAATTACTAACTGTAACACGTAGATGCTTTAAATTTTCACAGAATATCTAGTTGTATATTACCTTTCAAAATAGATAATTAAATTTAAAAAAGTAAATAATAAAGGGAGGCTCTCATACAAGAAACGTAATTTTTAAGTAATTTGTTACTCGATCTTAATAAACAGGTAGAAACTTGGGTATTATCGACGGAAATGTTATAAATACAAAAGTAAATCAGTGTGTCTATCTGTTAAGCTGTTATGTCATAGAATTTTAGATGGGAGTAACAATACATTCCGAGAAAGGTCTTGCGCTTTGTTTCGTTACTTAAATTTTTTGTGTTTCCTGGAAATTCTGAACTTTATTCTTTCCTAGCAAGTACCAGTTTTAGCTGTGATAACTGAAAACTATTGCATTATACATAACAATTGTATTATATTATTTCAGTATGTATTCATAGAAACAGTCTCAATTCCGTGCTGGGGCTTATACTGTAAATTATGAACCTACACTACCTAAATACCTAATTATACTTATTGCCTAAATCCAGCGAGTCAAAAATATTAATGATTATTATCGGTTGTGACTTGGTTGAGACATTAACATACGTATTTTGCTCAGAATGCAGATATGACTGTAAAAACTCGTAGCTTGTTGACGTGTTGCAGTGGATATTATTATTTATGAGACCATTGTTAGGTCTTCTATATTACGATATTGTTGCATAAATATGTCAAGAAATAATATTATTCTTAAGATTAAGTCATGCAATACAATAATTATAAAACACAATCTCGGAGGCACTTATGTCTCTTTGTAAGTGTAGACTTAGTGTGTAAGATTGGGTATTTCCCTAAACTGAAATGAAGAGAAGTTATAAAAAATACATTAAATATACTGAAGAAAATTATATAATAATAATGTTCTCTAGACGGTACAATAGCCAAGGCGGTTAGTCTCAACGGAACCTATTCAACTTTAGCATAAGTGTAACATGCTAAGTGTACACTGCTATATGCTACGGCTTAACGTGCTCTCCAAAGCACAGGCATGTATCTGAATATGACCTTCTTATACCTATTAGCCTGGGAGCCTATTATAAGAAAAACCCAATGTAAATATGAAGCTGAATGACGAGAAGTTGTTTTTTTTTTCAATAGGTACTCAGTTGAGTATAGGTTAATATGTCATCAAAGTTATAAGTTTCTATTATCACTAATTACTTATAGACATATCCAAAAATAAACACACTTCTATGGAATATCTAAGAAATATTTCTGAATTTCAATTGGTATCACTATTTTGTTCGAACCGGAATCGGCTCTCATGATCCGAAGTAGCCGAAAACAAAATAAGTTAGAAAATAAAATTATATCTACTAGTAACTTGTAGGTACATCCGACACAGACCTTCTTGAATTTGATATCAAATCTTTGTGACTGTGAAGTAACAAGTAAACTTGAAGATATTTCTACATCCAAGTTCTACTCAGTAGATTTAATTTATTTCGTAAACTTAGTCTTGTTTGTCCATCTACACGAAATTATCTTTGAAAGAACAAACAATTTCAAAGTTTACTGTAGTTGTGAAATGTAATATCAGTCTGGAATTGACTTCTTTTGCATCAAGATATACAATTTCAGCTGATTCCAAGTACAAGAAATTCGAAGTATCTAACATTTATTGCTATATACTTATAAATTACTTAAAGTATTTTTTATCTGTCAGTATCAGTATAGGTTGTGGTTCTTACTTCTTAGAACAAATTCCATATTACTTTTTGTGACTGTTTCATAAGCTCTGACTGGACAGATAAACGATTTCATTTCCAGTTAAAGCGCCTCTGGGTCTATTTTATCCGTCGTAACGATACAGACAATAAAACCTAGCACGCTATGCTGCTAAAATTATCTATATATTAAAAGAATTTGTGTTTTATAGTACGAGTCGGCCAGCCCGTTCTACCCAACCGATTCGCATGATTTTTTTTTAAATGAAAGCTCTCGCTGCATAGATTTGTCATCAAGCATTAGAAATTACCTAACTTGCACATTCATCAAGTTATATGCAAAAACAGTTTTCTCCCATACATTTTTTACGTTTTCGTAGCCGTAGTCAATGACTTTCTGCTTCTATATATCTGGTTCTCATTGAGGTAGGCGTTTCGTTATAGGCCTAAAATACGCGCTGAAAAGAGCTCTTTCATTTGATGGTATGCTCATTTAAATTGGGTAAGTTTGAAAGAAGATAGGTGTGGACATTGAACTTATTTTTCAATATTTTCCTATCAATTTCTTAAGATTCCATTGCTTTCTCTCTATTGGGCGGTTCGGTAACGGTGCGGTAACTGCCAGGAAAAAACATTATGCCTCCTTTGAGTGTGGTGGTGTGTAAAATTATATCCGATGGTGGTCAAATTATCACTACAGTGAATTATCGCTGATGGCAGGTAACATTCACCGAATGTTACCAGTTAACCCTTAATGTTGGGGGAACTGACTTTTCGTGTTTTTAAATTACGGGCTTTCTTCGGGCATCTTAATTTTTTTTATTTGGAACATATATAGGTTCATAGTACTCATCATTGTCTTGCACTGGTCCCAATTTATTTGGGGTCGGCGCAGTATGTCCTTCGCTTCCATACTTCTCTGTCACCAGTCATCCGATCGTTTACCCCTTGCTCTTTCATATCCATCCTCACACAGTCCATCCATCTCTTCCTTGGCCGTCCTCTCCCTTTTCGTCCTTCTACATGCATATCCATCACTTTTTTACCTACGTACATCTCATCTCTCCGCATAACATGTCCATAGCAGGCCAATCGACTCCCTTTCACCTTTTCAGCTATGGGCGCCACTTTCATACTTAGGTTCATAGTACTATTGTCATATAATTATATGATTACAAGTGGTAGTTATGGAAGAAATTGTAGTTTTGGTAAGAATAGTAGTTTTGAGAGCAAAGGTAGGGTACTTTTGACAACACCGGCGGTTTTGGTAGAAATGGTAGTTTAAAAAAAATGGTAGATATGATAGTGTTACTTGAATAGTAGTTTTGATAGGAAAAGTATTTTCGGTAGGAATAGTAGTTTTGGTAGAAATGGTATTTTGGCATATATTGTAGTTTTGGTAGCAATGTTACTTACGATTGCTACTAAAGCTACCATTCCTACCAAAACTACAATTTCGACCAAAATTATATAAACGTCATTATTACATTTCTAAATTATGATGGATTAATCACACCCATACACAAAACAATATAAGTTGTGCTTCTCACAGACATATTTAGCTGGATAACAGAAATAAAACCTATTTTCTTACTTATAAAAAAGTCGTTTTTCTATATTTTTAATTTTGACAGATAAAGAAAAAAGTGAAGTTAGCGTAAGTTAGTTACTTAAGTTTCTGATTTAATAGCGTATTTTTTGTGAGTAGTTGTGTTTTCAATTATAATGATGGTTCTTGGAAGGAAATTAAAAATGCTCAGAGAAAGTATGAACAAAGAGTCTTGGTCAATAACGGCCCTGTTGGAGATTTGGTACCAGATGGTCCTCCCTACTGCTAAAAAAATACGGGTGGTAACGGGTTCAGATTTGATTAATTCTACCATCAACAATTTTATTTTCAAGTGATTTCCATTCTTGGTGACGGTAATTGCTTATTCCGCGCAATTTCTTATTGTTTATATGGAAGTGAGAATAAACATTATGAAATTCGTTTGGCCACTGTTGATAACATTGTCAATAAGTTGGATGTATATATAGTAACTTCATTGTTGGGGACGAAGCATATGGCCAGACCATTACAAATGCAACAGATTACAAACGTGTGATGGGTGCCAATGGACAGTACGCAGGGCATGCTGAACTTGAGAGTGTAAGTGAGCTATATCCCGAGTGTCAATTCGGAGTTCACCTGGAAATCAGTAATACGATTACTGACTATGGTACTGGCGAAATTGTTCATAACTTGCTATTTTCTGGGCACCTGGACGAAGGACATTACAGTGTCCTAATGGAAAGAATGGTAGGGTAGCACAGTCATATTGAAGAACTTTCTTTCGTCAATGTTCAGTTATACATATTATTTAAATCCCTATTGCGCGGCAAACCATTCAGTAATGCCAAGGTGGAAATTTCACGATACCTAAGGTGCAACGCAAAGCTAATGTTGTGAGAAAAGAAGTTTTGTGATATATATATTTTTCTAATGGCAGGTTCCCCCGAATGTTATCAGTTAACCCTTAATATTGGGTGAACTGATCTCTGATGTTGAGGAATTTTCCCCCTTTTTTTTGTATACCAACGCCAACTCTGTACCAAGTTTGGGGCAGGTGGAGGGTGGGTGTGTGGCTCGGCTCTCCACCCTAGATGTTCGGGGGGCATACCCACTAAAACACCGCGGTGTTCCTCTATCTACCCTCATGACGGGGTCGCGGTAACGACTTCAGTAATCAGTATACCCGCGACCCGAGGAACTTTCCCCAAATGTAGTGAAATTTCCGCCTAATGTAGGAAAATTTTTGTGTTTTTAAATAATTATTACGGATTTTCTTCAGGCATCTTAAAATTTTTTATGTGGAACATATTACTGCGGTTCATAGTACTATTGTCATATAATTATATCACAAGTGGTAGTTATGGTAGAAATTGTAGCTTTGGTAAGAATAGTAGTTTTGAGAGCAAAGGTAAATACTTTTGACAGCACCGGCGGTTTTGGTAGAAATGGTAGTATAAAAAATAATGGTGGATATGATAGTTTTAGTACGAATAGTAGTTTTGATAGGAATAGTATCCTCGGTAGGAATAATAGTTTTGGTAGAAATGGTAGTTTTGGCATATATGGTAGTTTTGGCATATATGGTACTTTTGGTAGCAATGTTACTTACTATTGCTACCAAAGGTACCATTCCTACCAAAACTACCATCTCTATCAAAACTACTATTTCTACCAAAGTTACCATAACATTTCTAAATTATGATGGATTAATCACACCCATACACAAAATAAAATAAATCGTGCTTCTCACAGAAATATTTAGCTGGATAACAGAAATAAAACCTATGTATTTTCTTACTTATAAAAAAAAGTTGTTTATCTATATTTTTAATTTTGATACTAAAATATTGACAGATAGAATAAAAAAGTGAAGTTATCGTAAGTTTTTTTAATTATTAGATAATGCTACAATGAAATACAAAATCATACCTATAATATGTAACAGCTTTTTAATAATACTAATATATGCTGTGGAGCAGCACGGGTCCTCTAGTATACTTTAACACATCATTGTAGTATTTTGACACAAAGCCTTATAAGTCCATTAACCATATGAAATAAAGATGACAAGAAAAAAACACAATAGGACAATTTACCTACAGAATGTATTCTTCATGTTATACAAAATAGATAAAAAATAAACGTAAAAGGACAAACCACTCGCATTACCTGAGATCAAAAGTCACAGTAAGCACCGGTGTTCCCAAATATATTATGACTTCAAACCAAATCAACAAATATTTGTGAGGTTAGATAGTGAAGGCTGACGGGTATATTTCCTTTGCGATAGTATTACGTCTCACAAAGAGGTATGAAAAAAAAGCTTTGATCAACTGCCAACGAAATGTCACGTAGCTTAGGTACCCCGGGATCAGTGATTTTTGCTACAGCTTTGTAATATTGTTTCGGTAAAATTGCCAGAAGCAATACCAGTGTCTTGAAGTTATTAGAGCAATAATACGTCTTTGATATCCGACGCTTGTATGTCACTTGTCTTTATGTTTATTACGAAACTAATACCTTATTTTCCCTATATTAGTCGTTTGGAATGGTTCCCAATAAATATGATTCAAGAATTCTTTATGGGAATTACATATATTATTGTTCTGATATAATCTACACCTAGTGTATAATAGGACAAACATATGTACCGTTCTATAATATATTTGGCGCATTAGGAACTAACTTAATGGTCGGTCGTTACTGGTTTCGGCAAAAGTAGTGCAGGGCGTCTAGTAGCCAGATGGGGCGGTGATATTCGTAGGGCGGGCAGGGACTGGAGGAAGAAAGCTGAGGACCGAGCTCATATGCGTGCCGTAGGACCAGTGCCGTGCGTCCAACAGTGGACTGATACAGGCTGATGATGATGATGATGACTGGTTTCAACGCAAAAGAAAGATTTAGTACAGACAACAACCTGCCCGCCGTTTTGCCCTTGTGGTTCGCTGGTTTGGCTGTCGTGCCAAAAATTGTGTTATCTCATGTATATTACTGCAGCTTTATCAAAATCCGATGTGTGAATTAGGAAATTATAGTGTCACTAACCGTATTCTTCTCTTCAATCATCCAAAACTTTGCTGTTCGTTATTTAGATAACGGCACCTAACCAAACCAATCTTTACAAGGTTTTACAGAAAACTTACAGCAGATAACAATTGTCCAAAATATCGCCGAAGCCGTCGATATTATTCAGATATTCAAAGTCGTTTACAGAGATCTCGCACAAAACATCGAGCTCAATCGTTCCTTAAACTTAGAACTAAACAGTTAGAAAGTCGTAGATAAAGCGATATATCTCTTGTTAAAGCCGTGTTGGAAGTATGGAGCTTATCGATAAGTCTGGCATCGTTAAATCCTACGCGGACGATCCGAAGAGCACTCAAGCTTGCCTCAACCCGGAGGTAGAACGTCCATGGCTTCTCAGAATGCACGGACTTATTTATTTTCAACGTTATTCTGATACAAACGTAAGTAAATGTATATACATACTCCTTTTATACTTACTGTTCACGCCTTGTATACTGGCTGATTTCACATTTCACGGGGGACTGCGGCTTATTAGCGTCGGTAATTCGATCTATGCCTGCCATGGCCATAAATAAATAGGTCGGTACTCTCATAAGTTTGGTTCCCTATTGGGGCAATCTATCATGTTGGTTATACGATAAAATATATAAAAGAATTTATATTCTTTACTGAGTATACGAATGGCAATCATGCAAGATCGCCCCTGAATGGCCAGTAAGGCAAAATGTGATCTGTACATGTAGGCACATTTTTATATTAATTAATAAAATCAGTCTCTTTGAGTTGGGGTGCGGTGATTTTCATATCACTTTGCTACTCAGATAGCTACAGACTAGAGGCTTGTTTATTGCTATTGTGTGACATAATCTGTTAAAACTTTCATGTTACATTGCATTTCGCCATAGATTAAGCACTGAAGATATTCGGTTTCAATGAGACGTGAAGACAACTTTGGCACTACGCCATTTTCGGTATCTAGTGACAAATTGTTTCAAAATCTGTATAAATTACGTATTTAGAACAGATCTCTTATGATAATACACTAATGAGAAATAAACATGATTGTTTACTATATTAAACCCTAAAGGACTGAATACGGCCTTAAAAAGTATTTGCAAAAGCGTGCAAATGTTTTTCAAGGCCGTATTCGGTATAAGTATCTTTTATAGAAAAAAGTCGCCTAGTTTAGCTGTCTACTGCGTCAGTAGTATGTTAAAGATTTTTTCACAAATCAAAGGCACTGCGCATAAATCTGCAACGCGTGCCAAAGATGTGGCAAATATACTCGAGTCGAGGCCGCGTGTTCTTAGCCCACCTCACTACAGATATTAGAAGCTCTGAGTGGCTTTATACCTCTTAGTAGTAACTTTAGGGGCCACAAGTTCCGTTAGCCTACCGATTGTCTACAGCATCTGCGAGATATCGGTTTGAGCTTAGCTGTAATTACATATTCATAAAAAGGACATTTGGCGCAGCTCACCGTTTCGCAGTAATTTATCTATGCGCAAAATATTATTTATTGGAGTTTTTTGTATTGGAGTTTTTTGTTTGTTTTGCATTGGAGTTTTTTGTACTTAAATTAATATCGACTGTTGTTCAAGATAAAATGTTCTTATTACCAAATGTAATTTAACAACATTTGCCGATCTTCCTCGATATGATCAGATCTTCTATTTGAGAATAAATTACGACGACGTTTCGAATTAATAAACCACGTCTGTATCATATGTAAAGGCCAAATTGCAAATTAGGTTAGGTACTTGTGAATAATGATGTTCTTGGCATCCTACAGTGAAAGAGAAATTTCAGCTACATACTTGACCCAATTGCCAGTGATTGTTTTGAGAAGGTAAAATTGAAAAATCGCGAAAACATTTATTTTTCTTCTATTGCAATAAATCCATTTGCTTGTAATTCCCAAGGAGATACAAATTATTTATTTCTCTTTTCTATCTGATGAGAATATTGTATTTAGGAGTGTCAGCTGGGGACCATTCGTTTGTCTCGGCCAAAAATATTGCGGATGAATAAATTTTTGTCAGTATAAATTCGATTTGTTTTTTCCTTTATCTCTGCTGGTTGGTATAATAGCTTAACGTAACGACTGCACGGTTGGCGTAGTGGTTTAAGCGGCCGCCTCACCGCTTGACACTGCGCCGAAGTGTTGTGGGTTCGATCCCCACACGAGACAACACTTTGTGTGATTCATAAATTGTTGTTTTGAATCTGGGTGTTAATTGTGTCCGTTATTTGTATGTTTGTAAAGTCCTCCGCGACACAGGATTTAGTCCTAATGCGGGAGTTGCTTTTTTTAAAATAAAAAAATAAAAAAGCTTGCGGGAACGCTCGCCATTAAGAGCGCATCTTGAACTAAAGGAAAACTGCAATACAAATCGGGTATATCTTAGAAGTTATTTGTGTTTGACACAGATTCAACGTGCGGCATCTATAGTATCTTTTTAGAAACTATTTTACGTACTTGACTGTCGTATTTCAACATTTTATTGGATACGGTCAGCATTATTTTTATGTTTTCAAGCGATATGGCACATACGATAAGAAACGGGAATTTTTAAAAAGTGCATTACACTCAGTGATGATTCTTACATTATAAGCACAAAGGCTTTTTAAAAGTAGAAACCGTTGAAACACATTCAACAAAATTATAGAGATCCAGTAAATCAAGTCACTGTCTCAGTTGTACGAGGAATCACCGCGCAAGCCCATTAAGTAATAAACGGAACAAGTATAGTCCATCTGAGGCACAAATTGGCTAAATTTTACCCCGTCTCAACTAGTTAGAGTCTCAGTTGATTGCCGCGCGGGCGTTACTTGATATTCAGTACCGGACGAATGTACATAGACCAGAAATTCTTAACCTTTTAAAGCTAGATATGTTTTTATGTAACGGAATCGATCGTGATTTTCAACCACTTAAAGATTGAAGAAAATTTTGTACTCTCAACAATCCAGGGGCCGGTCACAAAAGAAGGACTAAACACATAATATTTTTAGTTTGGTCCTGTTTCACCACCTCTTAGGAAGCGTTATCGTCCAAGTAAATTCAAAATAGGAACTAAATTTGTATGAATTATATGTCAAAATAATTTAATCAGAACTTATTAGACAGTAGTGAAACAGGCCCTAAAACTAAAAAAACACGTTTTAGACTTAAAGGTAAAAAATAATATTTCATCGTAAAAATGTGTGGATTGCTTTTAAAACATTTTTTTACTACTTAACTTTTGGGCAGGAGCTTTGTCCAATGCGTATGGGTTGGATTGCGGGGTGAGACAAGGTGGCTTGACTTCACCAACGCTTTTCAACCTCTACGTAAATGAGTTGATAGGTGAGCTCAGTGGCGCCAGGGTCGGCTGTTACATAGATGATATCTGTTTTAACAATGTCAGTTATGCAGATGATATGGCATTGCTGAGTGCGTCACCATGTGGTCTGAGGAAACTTGTGAACATTTGCGAAAGGTATGCCAACAGTCACGGTCTGGTGTATAATGTTAAAAAAAGCGAGGTTATGGTTTTTGAGGCAGGGGGTAGAAGTCCTAAAATAATGCCACCTATTTTCCTTACTGGCCAACCATTAAAAAGGGTTTATCTATTTAAATATTTAGGACATATTCTGACTCCCAGTCTTAAAGACGATAAAGATATGGAGAGGGAGCGGAGGGCATTGTCAGTGAGAGCGAACATGGTGGCCCGCAGGTTTGCAAAATGCTCGACAAATGTCAAAATCACTCTTTTTAAATCATATTGTACATCCTTCTACACATGCAGCCTGTGGGCTAAATATACTCAAAAAGCTTATAATGCCCTCCGTATACAATATAATAACGCTTTCAGAGTGCTGTTGGGACTGCCACGTTTTTGCAGTGCGTCGGGGATGTTCGCGGAGGCACGGTGTGATTGCTTCTTCACAACAATGCGAAAGCGGTGTGCATCCCTGGTACGAAGGGTACGATCTAGTTCCAGCGGCATTCTGAAAGCCATTGCCGATAGATTAGATTGTTTATACGTGAATCACTGTTGCGCTATCTCACATGGAATGTAGTGCAACAGTGATTGAACTTATCAAATTATTTATATGTATTTACTTATTTGATGTGTATTACTAACATAGGTTAAGCTTTGTGTATTACTAACATTATGAGTCTAGTTACTTGAATAAATGAATTTATTATATTAACTATTATTTTGTTATCACGGACCTCTTGTGAAATTTAATACAACATCATGTTCATGTGTTATTTTTTTTTATTATGACAAGTAAGTCTTCTGAAGTTGCAAGCAAGGTTTTTCAGAGTTTGGCCACTAGCAATATTTTTTAACATATTTATTGACCCCGATACCTCACCTATAGACTTCTTAGAGATACACGACCCAAGGTTTAGAATCCCTGATATAGACGTTTAGTAGGCTAGCGAACTAGTAAGCTTAATTCAGCTGTTATTCTACCCTGGCCCCGTTGATCAGGATATGTTGAATTGCACTACGTAGGTACATGTATATTAATTACCAACACTACGCACTAATTACGCCACAACAATTGATAAATTGCTGCATTGTAGCAAACTAGCAAATGTTCCCTATTTGTGTTAGTTTTGGTGTAAGGTTATTTCAATATGGAACGTCAGTATCATGTACTAACAGTTACATTGAATTAGGAATCAGCATTCACAAAATACGTATATAATATGACCTTTGTTCGATTTCGGTAGACCGGAAAAGTCACCTTATGGATGGGTAAGTGCAGGTTGTGATATTTACATCATAGCTGTTAGGAACATCGGTACCGGATTTTGTCTCAGGATAAGAATCGTTAGGCCATAGGCTTGTAGGCGACTTATAAATTCATACAAGACTTAGTCATACACTAACATACATACATACACACATAGACTCACGCCTGTTTCCCGGAGGGGTAGGCAGAGACTACGGAACGCCAATTGCAAGTTGCAACGATCCTGACATATCTCTCTTGCTTCATTCACTCCCATCAAATTCCTCATGCATGCTCTTCTGTTTAGGGTACTTCTAACCTTTCCAGTTTTAAGGTTCACTAACATGAATCGAAATACTTATAGTTCAAAGTGTACAATATTTGATAAGAAAGTTCTCGTCAGTAGTAACATCTCTTAATATAAAGTTCATTACTTTATATGTTTAGCTACTCGTATACACACATGCATGCATCAGTATAGAGTTTTCTACGCACACATAGAAGGTAAACGAGTTCTATAACGACTTCAGATAAACCTTTTCTGTTTGCTTCTATTACTAGAAATTGCGAAGGGTCCATGTTCTTATTAATTCATTTGTTTCAATTTACAACTTTCTTGCATGGTTCTCTTTTAAAAGGTAGAGATCTAATAAAATTATAAATTAAATCTTTTTATCAGGGAACTATGTGTAGAATATATTACATACCTATGTATTATATTTCTAAAACAATTCTTTCTAAACGAACGTCTATAAAGTACTAGCTTTCGTGTGTGAGTTCGCCCGCGTGCGTGTCAATTATGGCGAAATTGTCCTTATGTATTATTATGATGTACCTATAAGCTATATTACTGCAAAAGTTTATAAAAATACAAGAGGATGATCGCACTTACTCCCGCTTATCTTTTTAAAATAATATTAAAATTAACCGTTTCTGCCCGATGCTGTCAGAATTTTGGGAAATGTTTTCTTAGGGCACCTCAACAGTCCCCAAGTAATAAACATGCTAAATTTCAGCTTTTTGCGCCCAGAATTTTCGGCTGTACCTTGTCTGTCAGTCAGTAACGCAAGAATTTTATATGTACTTACAGATGTTCGGTAGTTTTTGCTTAAAAGAGTAAAAAATATCTATCCATTTCGTTACAAACAAAATAATAGTAGTAAAATATTGTAGAAGCTGTAAAGTCGCTATTGAATAGTTTGCTGTCGCTTGCTCGGCTACACTGGTTAATCCGATTAAGTTAATTCAAAGAAACATTCGAGCTACTCCACAATATTTTGAGAAAATCGATAGAAATCTGGTTAGTAAAGCAAGTTACAATTCAAAGAAAGGTAGTCTATTGGTTTGTGGCACTAACTGTTAACATGGAAGTAGTGTGATCAAATCTCGTCCAAGGTAAATCTTTGTGTAAAGATATAGTTTGTACTTTGTTTGGGTGTCGTTTTAGCTTTGCAAAAAATTGGGCAAGTGCGAGTCGGACTTGCGCACGAAGGCTTCCGTACCATCAACTAAAAAAGGAAATAACGTTTGTTGTATGTATACTTACTTAAATATTTTTTAAGTTTCTACCTGTTTATTAAGATCGAGTAACAAATTGCTTAATAATTACGTTTTTTGTATGGGAGCCCCCCTTTATTGTTTACTTTTTTTAAATTTAATTATTTATTTTGGTAGGTAATATTATACAACTACATATTCTGTGAAAATTTAAAGCGTCTACCTGTTACAGTTAGTAATTTTGAGCAACAAATACGAAAAAAACACGCTTTTTGTGTGGGACCACCCCTTAATATTTTTTTTTCAGCTTTCTAGCTATCACGGTTTATGAGCTATAGCCTGGTGACATACAGACAGACGGACAGACAGACAGACAGACAGCGGAGGCTTAGTAATAGGGTCCCGTTTTTTACCTTTTAGGTACGGAACCCTAAAAATGAGAAAAAGTTTTCTACAGAGTACCTTTTGTACACCGCAATCTGAAAATATATGTATCAATATTCAATAATTAAGATCAGTGTCAAAATTTGAGATCACGAAGGCATGTTAAACGCAAATTCAAAGCGTCCCAAATAATTATGTTCTTCAAAAATTTATGTTACAGTTACATACACATACATACATAGACTCACGCCTGTGTCCCCGAAGGGGTAGGCAGAGTCATATTAAACGCCCACTTTTCGCCATTGTTTTGATCCCACGTAATAGGTGGCGAGCCTATTGCCGCTTATCGGAATATTTTGTTTGCCAGATATGTTACAGTTAACACGTTACAAACTGATTTGTTTCAAAACAAATTAAAACTAGTAATTGTCAATTCGTATTCAAGACCGCACATCCCACAGACCAACACTAAAAACAAAATCAAATTATGCATTAAGTTCCCTTGTAACTAGAGTGGCAAGTAATTACAATCCTAGAAGTGCGGTTTAAAATGACAGCAACTGTTGAATTAAAGATACGTGCTCCGTATGTAATAAACGAAGCAAATTACAAACTTCTCCGGGAACTTTGCTAGAGCAGACGCCACTTGTTTATAAATTCCCTCGCCTCTCAGTTTGACCTTTGCAACTTTCATTTGTCTAGCTCCATCAAACAACTTCGTTAGTTCTCCTTAGTGATTGTTTCCACTGAACAATTAATTAGCTACATACGACGCGCCGGGATCTTTATTAGTAGTTTCGTGTTCATGTGTAACGACACCGATCATTCTGACGTCTCACTTTGGCCAATTTGTTAATGGCACGTTGTCGTTGCTAGTTCTCATTATTCCAATGTTCTCGTGTTCGTCGTGAATTAGCACCTCCAATGAATATTTATGGCAGTGGCTAACTACAATTGGACTATAATTGTGATTTGTGGCAAATCGATGAAGTCGAAAGTAATTCGTTTCCCCCAAAGGGCCGTGAACGACTAACCTTAATGAAAATAAACGTTGGTCGGATAATATTCGCATTTTTCTTCCCTTGTAATTTATTCGTAAGAAATTCTTGTATGTATATTGAAAACGTCAACACTTTATAAATAAAGTAATTAAAATTTACATTTGAAGTGGATAACGGTTTTAGCTTAAATCAATTTGGAGAAACTTAACAGTTAAAGTGTAAATAGAAATCTGTTTTAATAGTTGGCATACTACAAATGTGTAAATAGTCAGACAAAAGCAGTACTCAAAGTAAATACAATTACTTAGTATTCTTATTCACATACATACATAGACTCACACCTGTTTCCCGGAGGGGTAGGCAGAGACTGCGGAACGCCATTTGCAACGATCCTGACATACCTCTCTTGCTTAATTCACTCCCATCAAGTTTCTCATGCATTCTCTTCTGTTTAGGGTACTTCTGATCTGTCCTTTTTTTAGGATGTCTTCAATCTGGTCAGAGAACGTCCGCCTAGGTCTTCCCTTTCGTCCTGTCCCATTCACACTTACCTTATATATCTTCTTTGTCAGTCTTTCGTCATCCATTCTCTCCATGTGCTCAAACCATCTCAACATGCCTTTCTCGATGCTTGTCACTACATCTTCTTTTACCCCACACCACTCTCGTATCACACAATTCTTTACTCTGTCGGTCAAAGACACATCACACATACTTCTCAGTGCTCTCATTTCTACAGCATTTATTCTACTTTCAAGTCTCTTCTGCCATACCCAACTTTCACTACCATACATAAGGGTAGGCACTAACACGCCTCTGTGCACAGCCAAACGTGCCTTTTTTGGACACGTTTTGACTGTTCATAAACGCCTTCAGAGCTCCATTCACACTATTACCTTCATTAACTCTCCTTTCAATAGCTTCTTCATTCTTACCATCTCTTGTAAACAACGTACCTAAGTAAACAAACTCATTCACTTGTTCCACTCGCTGTCCATCGATCAAAACATTACAAGCCGTAACGCATTCCTCCTTTTCAAAAACCATAACTTTCGTTTTACTTACATTCACTTTCATTCCTTTCCTCTCTAACGCACCATGCATGATTGCTACCATCTCCTGCAACTCCTCCGCTGAAGATGCAAGTATTACCTGAGCATTAGCATAAAGGAGGCATTTGACGTGTAACCCACTCATCCTTAATCCGCAGTCACTATGTTTTAAATCTTGCACACAACTGTCCATGAAGAGGTTAAACAGCCACGGCGACGCTACACATCCCTGTCTAACACCTTTCTCGATGGTAAACCAGTCAGTGTATGCCCCGTTTATCTTCACACAAGCTCTAGTATCCTCATAAAGGGATTTCAGAGCTCGAATGAGGCTGCTGTCCACCCCATTCGTTGCCAGCACCGACCACATTTCATTCCTCTCCACTTTGTCGTAAGCCTTTTCCAAATCCACAAATGCACAATAGACCTTTTGACCGTTGACCAAAAACTTTTCAGCTATGCTTCGCAAGAAAAAACCTGATCCGTACATCCCATACCCTTTCGGAATCCCGCTTGTACATCCCATATTTTCTTGTCGGTTACTTTCATAACTCTTTCAATCAGTACCTTTGCATACAATTTGCCAACAATGCTGGGAAGGCTAATGCCTCTAAAGTTTTTGCAATCTTGTTGCGAGCCTTTTCCTTTATACAGAGGCACAACTATAGCTGTGGCCCAGTCATTAGGTACTCGGCCGGTGCTCCAGCACAAGTTATATAACCGCTGCAACTGACCAACTATGATGCCCTGTGTCCAGCCTTCAGCATTTCGACTGTAATCCTATCATATCCTGCAGCCTTACCTACTTTCATACTTCCCAGTGCCTTCAAGATCTCATCCACGCCAATAACGCTTTCATCATTGCTATCGTTACCATTCATTTAATCGATCGGTGTCTCTATCGCCGTTCTTTCATATAAACCTTCAATATACTCTTTCCATCTCTTAAGCACGCACATCCTTCCATTCTTGTCTCTGATCGATGTGTATTCTGAGGATTGAGTTCTTCCTCGAACTGCACGGACGGATTTCCAGAAAAACTCAATGTTTCTCCGGCAATCGTCAGATAATCTGCTATCAAACTCATCTTTCTTTTCCTCTTTTTTCCTTTTAACCATTTCTTTCACTATTCTTTTTGACCTAACAAACTTCTTTCTTGCTTCATCTATGTATTCGCTCGTTGCTTTTCCCATTCTTTCATTTGCTCTGACAGCCAACCAATCTAACCAAGCTTTCTTCTTCTCTGACACTGCTGATTGTACATCCTTGTCCCACCATGTATTCTTAACCTTTCGTATCTTCTTCTCTTCATCACACCACATACTTCAGACGCTACACATACTACCTCTTCTTTAAAGGACTGCTATAATTCATGCATATCATTTATGCCATCTAACCTCTCAAGTCTTGCTATCAATCGTCGTTTATACTTATCTTTCACATCTTTCTCTTGCAGATTTTCTACTTTTATTCTTTCCAAGACTCTATTTTCATTATGCTCTCGGTGTCGCCATCCTTTAAAGAGCCCACTTATCCGGCTTAACACCAAGAAGTGGTCTGTGTGGATGCCGATCCCTCGATACACCCGTGTATCCAACACATTCTTTCTCAATCGTTCATCTACTATTACAAAATCAATCATACTTCTTCTAACATTTTTCGCCTCACGCGTATACATATGTATCCTTTTGTGATCAAACATGGTGTTTGTCACACAAAGGCTGCACTCCAAACAAACCTCAAGCAAAACTTTTCCATTTTCATTCACACTCTCATCACCAAATCCACCTAAAACCCTTTCAAATCCATCTCGTTTTACTCCCACCCATCCATTGAAATCACCTAACAAGATCAATCTTTCGTTATCCTTACATGTCCTCAAACTATCTCTTAAACTCTCCCAAAACTCCTGCCTTTCGTCTTGCTCTTGCATACCCGTAACTATGTATTGACCGGGGCGTACACCCCAATAATAAAGACACGAGTAAGTCCTACTTTAATTCTCATCCATAGTAGCCTAGCATTTACACATTCAAACTCTTTAACACACTCATTCATTCACGCATAAGGTTCCCACCAAGAACTTAGAGTCCCAAGCCAACCTCACCTGCAAGTGGTGCACCTGCCGATCAACGGACGAGGCTCTGGCAAACAAAATGTCCCAATAAGCGGCAATAGGCTCGCCACCTATTACGTGGGATCAAAACACTGGCGAAAAGTGGGCGTTTAATATGCCTCTGCCTACCCCTTCGGGGAAACAGGCGTGAGTCTATGTAATGTAATGTAATGTAATGTAATTCATTCGCGCAGATAGTATTACACCAACTCCCTTGCAGGCTCTGGTGGTACTATCTTCCCCAGACCAATACGCCGTATATGCGCTATGCTGGGTGGTGCCACAACCTTTCCTTTTTGTTTCATTCACACAAAGAACATCAATCTTTCTATCATCCATCATCTGACATACTTCATCCAATTTGCCGTCCATCCCTCCTCCAACGTTCAACGTTGCAAACCAGCTTTCCGTAGGCCGCTTTTCGCCCTCGCGGGGAACGAGACGTGACGGGTTGCGAACCGCGTCGCCGCCGTATGGAGAAGAAGTAGATTTTGTTCCCATAGCGTTCCCACGAGATGTAGGGATCTAGACTGTCCACCCCCGCAGAGCCCTTTACGGGGGTAAGGCGAAATATCAGCTGTGCCTTGTGACTACCAACACAGGCACCCTCCGTTTACGACCAGCTTGCCCTCTAGCCACGAAATCCCTCGGCACGGGTCGGTCACACCTTAGATCGGGGTTTTGTGTCAGGTATGCTCCCTAGAAGTTGATTTAATTTCAAAGTTTTCCTTCTCCTAGATCGTTCTAAAACAGAGCTTGCGTTGTTTAGAGCTAAAGGCGGTAATGCCGGGTTATTCACGCAAGAGCTCTTCTTGGCACAAGGGTCGTTAGCGAGCCGTCAGAAAACCACGTGATTTTTTAATTTGAAAAGCCGTCCGAGAAGCATTCTCTTTGCGACATACCTGCAAATGTTGATAGCAGAAAACTGTGTGTAAATGCTTTGATATTCAACTCTATGATGCTAGCACATAGAGGTTAACAACATCTACAACAATGACAACTCAAAGTTTAATCTTTTTATATTTCTTTAAGAAACATTTCTTAAAGAAATATAAAAAGATTAATTTAGATCCCATTCTCATTTTAATTATTTGGATTTGAATTTAGTCACGATGATGGCTGATGCGCTTAATCCTATAAGAATTAAATACATTGTTATAAACGACTGAACTAAGTTTGATCGACAGTTATAAATGCGAAATCTTTAATATTAAGTTTAAAGCTCTCTTGGAACATTTTATTAGGTATAATGTACCAGATAAATTAGAGGAAATTTATCAGGCCTCGCCGACGCCGCGAAGATGTAATGTAGCAAATCAAATTTAGGGGCTTCACTAGGCGATGGAACCCACGATGGGAAAGAGCTTCAACTATTTTTAATGAAACGATAAATAAGAAAGGCTGGGATGGCACGAAGCGCCCTGGAAAAGGAATTAACCCTGTCAACTGTCGATACGCAGTGTCCCAACGAGATTGTGGTACAATTATTTTTAATGGATTTTTCGGTTTGGTCACCCAAATTCGACGTGCGTAAAATATATGACTGTATCTGCATGACAATTTCATTAACTGAAGTAAATTGTGGTTGTTCCGTGATGAACTACTACTTTACTTAATTATTTTTCAGTATAGTTAGGTAGGTGTATATTTCGTTTTGAGAATTCCAGGTACTTCTTAAACTAATGCTGGATATTATGTATATAACGGAGAGGTATGAGATGAGGTTAGCAATAATATTGAGTGTTATATCTGAAGGCAACACACAAAAAACTAGTATATGATTATATCATTTAGTAAGGAATGGTAAAAGTCTATACATAATTATGATAACAGTTAAATGTTTCAGTATTTTTATTTATTGTTGGATATCGCGTATCGTAATTGACCTTAGAAGGACTAATTAACTATATTAATATTTAAGGTAGTCGAGTATAACTTTGAGTGAAGTTTAAATATAGCTGTGGGGGTTTTCCTTGTACCTAACTCAAATTCAAATTGTTTACATCAACCCATTTGGGTTGATGTAAACAATTTACTAGTATTAAAGTATTTACTAGTATTAAAGATTTATGCAAAATATTGCCCAACCAAATACCTGAATATTTAATACTGCTTAAACCACTAATGTTTTAAAAAGAGTTTTATAACTTCTCCGTTTAATATAATAGACGATAGCACTCAAAATTCTTTCGAATTTACTCGTGTAGAAGCTAATAGTAATAAACACAGTTTTTTAGGTGTTTAGTGTTAACTTTTCGCCTTGAAATTGCTACTCACTGGAAGAAGAGCTAGTTTATTAGGGATTGGTCTAACGATTTTATTCTAAAACGATTATTACTTGAGTTATGAACGAAATAAGATTTCAGACAGTTTCGTGATGGCATGCCATGTCAAAAACCGTGCGACATGCAACTTTATGGCTAACACTTAGCGATGACCTCTGCACGATTTCTTGACCTTCGAGGTAGCGCCTTAACAAATTTATATTCTCAAAAACCTTAGTGTCTGTCCGTAAGAGACGGACGAACGGACATGGCGAAACTATAAGGATATCATATAATACCAGTCCTAAGAGTAAGCAGAAATCCAAACAATAATAATATGTGACATATCAGCGCTGCTAATATACATTCTATAAGTTATAAACTTATAGGATGTATATGGTGCAATTTATAATGTGATTATTTCTAAACCTGATTATTTAAAAGATGGCAATTGGCTGACAGCTCCATTAATTACGACCAAAATACAACACGGCTGGCGCCATCACAGTAATAGATACACCAATCAAACGAATACAAACAATCAAAAAAGAAAACCTCAGTTCTTCGTAGTCTGTTTACTGTCCTAGTTTTCGGTAGAGGGTGTCTGAAGAGAGTACGTGCAATTAAAGTTTTCATTGCCTAGTTGCAAATGTAATTTAGAACATTAAGACGGAAGGGGATCCCGCGTAGTTTAAGACAGGGTGAATTATTAGTTAGCTGCGTCGCATCTGCATCAGGATTTCCTATGTGAGATAGATTTAATTCAGAATAGTGTGGTGTGGAGGAGTTTACAGTTGTTTGATGTTGGTAGTGTTCCAATGAAATATTGTCTGGATTTTATTTAAATGGGTTGTTTAATCAATTGTGCTGTATAAAATTACATATATAGTACGTTTTACTGATCTATAGCGAGTAATATCTATCTGCTGACTATCAAACCGCATCCTAAAGTTTATGGATTTCCTTGGATTATCCTTTTCATTAATAAACATATTTATGATTTTATGGATTATGTCCCCAATGAAACTATCACGCCTTGGAGTTAATAAATGATTATTCGCAGCAAAGCACCATGAAAAAAAACCATACATTACTGTTCCAACAATCAAATTTGACTGTTAAAGTGCTCAATTCTTACATTATATTCAAGGACAAAAGCGTAAAAACTAAGTGATTGAGATTTTTACGGACACTTGTCTATTCTTTTACGACTATCATGACGTAATTTGCTATCGTAGATGCAGTACAATTACGGTAAAGTGCCAGATTATATTTTCATCGTTGTGGCACACGCCATAGAAATAATAATAAATTTTACGCTTTTTACCATTTTTGTATGCTTCCCATAACGCATAATAATATTAATTACAGCACGTAGTCTCTATTAGATGCCCTTTAAAACAAAACGCAACAAAAACAACGGCCAGGCAAATAGTTTTACGTATTCTGGGCATTTATCTAAAATGTTATTTAATGCGATTGGTGCATCGTTTTCAACGTAACTGGATAAATATTGCGACATCTCGGCTCCTGTCTATTTCCTATCTTAGCAAGTGCAACTGATGGCCGGAAATAAACGTGGCAATCGAAGTTGACGACGCATTTGTGCGATTCAGGATAGAATTTCAGATTAACTTGAATGGAAATCTTATAGATAGAGATATTTCTAAGGGTGTTATACAATTTCGATTGTTTGGGTTGTTTTGTATACCGAAGCTGCTTTATATCTATCGCTGGTATATAGAAAACAGAGGCTACTAACATTTCTAAGTTCAAAGAATTTGTCTTGAGATTGAGCTAGATGAGAAGTTTATTTAAGAGATAGGTGAATCAAACATCGTGCCTATTGCTGAGGTAAAACTAAAGTAAGTTTAAGGTGCCGAAACCCGCACTTCTTATTTTTCTTTTTTTATTATTCTTAGTCTCCGACTATGCTCAGCGCAAGACGAGCGAAACGTCGTAAACAAATAGGTATTTATACCTTACTACTACCCAAATGTGCCGGTACATATCTGACGGAAAATGCGTCAAGCGTATCTACATCGGTCACGTCTATTCCGTCAAATTAGTCCTGCCACATTACGCGTCTAGTCAATTTCTGCGTTCAGCATCTAAAGTGCGGTTGCGTTGTGTAATATTGAATTTTAAAACGTCCAACGCGTAAGTCAAAATGCACGTGGTGCGTGGCGCGCGTGACGTCGACCGACGATACGTTGACCGAAGAACAGACGCTGTACGCTCGACGCACTAACGCATCATCGGTCAGGTGTGAAAGGTTGAATGTTTTATTACACATTTGTCTGTTTTGGCGTTACGCTACCAATGATACGCGACGTATTTTGCGTCATATCGTTATATTCTTTTTTCTATTAGTATCTATAAGCAATAAGAACACAAGATAGAGTCATACACTGTCATATACGGTCTATAGTAAACATAACTTGGAACCCACATCAATACAGAGCTAATTTATTTTGTATGTTGTTGCAATATTTATTTGTATGGATGTAAGTAAATAGCATACGAATCGAATAATAGATGCAATATCCAAGTAATTATTTTCTTTTATTTGGATTGTGATATCGATTGTAATATTATGTTTGATACGGAATTAATTATTACTTACGTTGGTTCAAATTTCTATTCCAGAGTAATAAGTAATCGTAGTGTTTAAATAAGTAGGTAATATGTTCTTTATAGCGGATTCATTCTCTATATTAAACTAAATAAAGAGATGAATCAAAGTAGATATACTCTGTCCACATTTTCAGGGATTACCGTTGTGATATATGGAAAACGTATAAACAGTCGATTTCAATGGAAATTACAGATATTTATATTAGTAAGCGCCGTGTGTTGATGTTATTTTTAGGTTGAGTGGTAAACGTAATGAACTTCCTTATTTAGGTACTCTTTGATATGCCTAATAGTATTGTGAATAATAACTACCAGTACCTAGTTGTTTTATTTTACGTAGAATAAATAAATACACTCTTTACGTAAATAAAGCAGCAACAGTGTAGTGGAGATACCAACAGACTGCCATGCAGAGGGCAACGGAGAGCGCTGTAAGCCGTCGGTCCAGGCTGTCGTGAAGGTCTTTACAGACGTATCACGACTCAGGATCTCATACTAGCCTAAACCATGGAATATGGTGATTCTTTTGTCAGACAGGAAGTTGATAGACAGACAAAGCCGGTAAGCGGACCCCAGCTTGTAACAAGGGTAACGAAGGGAGAATGATGACTTTTTACGTAAAAACACAAATAGTATTGTAGAAGGCCGCTGTCCAGTAGTGGACTTCGAAATCTTATAAAATCTTTAGTACGCAGTGCAGTTTCGCCGAAACTATACCTTGGTAGATGTATAGGTTCCTACATAAAATATATAGAAAATATAGGAACATTGCAGTATTCATCTGACCGATGATCTGAGTGTGACAGACAGTTAATTAGTTGGCATAATTTATAACGTTATGTTAGACGTGCAGTCATGCAATACCACATGTGGATATTGACTGCGGTTTATGTATCAGCTAGAATTTGAAACGGCCAAAATGTAAACTGTCTGTTGTATCTATATAATATATTAATCTATACATATTACCTGAATGTCTGCCTCTGTCTCTATAAATGCGAAAACCTCAAAAACTACCCAACGGATTTGTGTCAAATTTGACTAATAGATAGTACTAGAGAATGCTCGCAGCTACGTTCTCACTTATTATTTCTCGATCCTGTGGAAATTTCGGAACACCCCTTCTTAGTGCTACCCTACGGTCCCCAAGGTACATACATGCCAAAATTCAGCTTCTTCTGTCGAATAATATTGGCTGTGGTTTGTCTGACAGTCAGTCAGTGACGCAAGAATTTTATATATACAGATGATTTCTGAGGAAGGTTTCGGTGTAGCTATAATTCACGTGGGCGGAGCTGCGGCAAAGTCTAGCATTATATTATATATATTATATATATTATAAAAAGAGAATTATTTTGCTTCAAATTATACTTATAATAGTGAGAGGGCAAATTTCCTCTCCCGCCATTATATCATTTTGAAGCAAATTACCACGGATATGAATGAATCTAAAGGAAGCTCAAATTGTGAAAAATAATCAGTTTCCAGTATGTATGTATGACAGAAACGCCTAAACTCACATAATACTTGGCACAGAATCCGTTTAACCACACATTGCTTAATAAAAGATAATGCAAACATCAGTTGAAGTAGAGTGTAAACGCGGCAAATAAATACCAAATAAGCAATAAACTAAAATAATTGATACGAATGGGACCGACAAATCAATAATCACTCATATTTTATATCAGTAGTTGTAACATAAAAGCAATTAAAGTCTATAAATAACAATTACTTCTAAACAACTCAATTACGATTTCTGTAAATGTGATTTCGATTTAAGAAATAAAATAAGTTAGTTGTTTTTTATACCTACCGATTCGTTTCGGGTAACGGTCGGTTAAAAATGGTTTCAATATACTAAAGACTGACCAATTCGAGCGTTTAGTTGGACAATAAAATAAATTAAACCTCATCAACGAAATGTTTAACCGATAGTACAAATGTACGGCTTTAATTGGTGAAGGATATGTACACGAATGTCGATAAACGGCCGATAAAAAAGACTCGCAATCGATGTGAACCATTTATTTGGGGTAACGATAATGATATAATTGCAGTTCTGGCTGTATTGCGCAGTAGTTGAAACAGTCACCTCGTCATTACTGAAAAAGTGCCATGAGGCAACAAAATTACTTAAAAAAAAACAAATCTTGATTTTGGGCGCAAACAGATAACATAGCCAAACAGTGTTGCGACATTACGAATAATTTTGAGTTTATCTGGCATTTTCGAAGGACAATTTAAACAAAAGATAATATTTGGCATTGCATACACGCGCTGGCCAATCGAGAGATGCCTCACTAATCTTTGAGGAGAACATGAATCTAATGCGAATGTATCGTAAGATACATTACCAATAATACGAACCATCAGCATTCGGCTCTAGTGATGAGAACACTTACCCAAGGCACAATGTGAATTGTTGGAGCCTAAAGACAATACTTGTGTCTAGAAGCAGCACACAATTGAACTGAGAGTACAATACGGACGTCTGATGGGAATACTGCGATTGCTGCGATTGCTGCGATTTTTGGCAGACGGATTCCGAAGACGTCGTTTTGTGACATATTATATGGTGCCTTGTACACCACGTATAGTATCTAGACCTTTTATCTTTATACTTATTCAAAGCTATATTTACATAGTGCTTAAGGGATTATTGTATTCGTTATTACAAAGAACTGTTAAACTCTATTTGTTCAGGGACGTTGACGAAACTGCAAAAGGAATCAGCTGATCCATATACATAATTATATTGTCGATTTTAAGATCAATTTTGTAGGAACAGCTTATTCCATTGTCGCCCAGGACACTGGAATGCAAGAAACAAAAATTAGATATTGTTGTTACTGAATTTTTGATTTTTATATAATCATCCTATGCCTAGTAGGCGAATGCTAGAAAACGCTTTAAATCCAAGAAAGACCAATTTAATATCTGTACATCTGAAATTGAATCCGTATAATTTCAATTCTCTACAAATACATACCTTGAGCTTGAGACCAATGATAAAAAGATATTGCAATACTTCTTGGTATAAAAAATGCAATGCCTCTTCTAATTTACATTCTGAAGTGCAAACCCAAATTAGTTTGTTATTCTTTAGACGTTAGTCCAATAAACAAGTATGAGGCAAATTACTGAGCTTCATTTTGCATTTGTGGCCAGTATTGTTTAGAATGTAATGTATGGGGCATCCGCAAAATAAAACTGAACTTTTATTATTACCAATAAAAAGTTATTGTTGTTTTGATATCCAACTAGCAAATGCATTTTCATGTAGGACTTTGCAGCAAACTTTCTACTTCTACTTTAAGCACTCATGGATTTATAAAAACACCGAGTGCCTATGTCATAACCTCATAACCGACGGTTTAGTAGTTTTTGAGTTTATTCGTAAAAAAAAAACAAAAAATACAAACTTTCTTTTCATATTAGTACAGAATAATCACACTCAATTTATTTTTCTGTTGAGGTTATAGCTCATATATATTTAATTAATTGCATAGCATATATATATTTAATTCTATGGACTTCAATGTCTGCAAATAAATGATAAAAAAAAATAGCAAGGTGTGAACATTTAGGTAATATATTGCTGGATTAAGAGATTTGTTTGTTTTACCGTACCTTTCATCGGCTAATCTCAGTTATAATTCAATCGCAGCTGAATTTTGCGGTCTAAATAGGTATTAAGGTAAACATCATTTATAACGGAAATATATTTTTATTTATAACGATCGTAAAATATATTTAATATATGTAGGTACTAGGTACCAGTAACTTGTACAAAGTTCGATCAACAAACACATTTTTAAATTCGCCAATACCAAGATAAATAAACTTCTATACTAAGTTTATTAATGGATTAGAATAACAGAAATCAGTCAAATCCTTTTATTAACACACAGTCCTACCTACTGAGAAGCAAATGAGGGGAGAGGCTTACGTTCAGCAGTGGACTGCAAACGCTGTAAAGGAAAGGAAACAGAAATCTGTAACCAAAACACTTCCTTGCCTTTAGACGCTGGTAATAAGGATTATTCAATCGTTAATGAAACGAGAGCTATATATTGAACTAATTATTTCCATCAACAACACATTGCACTAGTAAGTATGTAAAAACTAGAGGACGCCAGCGGCTACGCCCGCATTTATTTTAATTTTACCCATTTTGGCCGATCCCGTGGGAATTTCGGGAAATCCCTTCTTAGTGGTCCCTTACGGTCCCCAAGGAACATACATGCCAAATTTCAGCTTCCTGCGCCCAATAGTTTCGGCTGTAGCGTGTCTGTCAGTCAGTCAGTAACGCAAGGATTTTATATATTAAGATTAAGAAGATAAAGGTTGGAATTTCCAATCACATGCTTCTAATTTACAATTTAATATATAGGTATGATGTAAAATACGTATGATGATTTGTGAAGCTCATGCCTTAGCCATGTCATTTGGGACATATAAAACTCGTTGTAAGAATTTCGATAAAATTCGCTTTGGTGTGACTTGGTCCTAAGATCGCAGCAAAATATGCCAATCCCGATCTGCGTAACTCCGCGGACCGCGGTGGTATTAATGATAGAACGCCTGTTAGGCAGAATTCACTACATCTTTAACAGCACAAACTCAAAACGTACAGCGAATGACAAGACCAAAAATACTTAGTTACATTTTGGCTCGTTCAAACTTCAATCGCATGATTTAGCAACTAAAGATACAGTTCCTAGGTTGCAAACTAACTAGTAATAAGATCTACAGATAGATAGATAGATAGATTATTCTTTATTGTACACCTTACAACAGAACTTTACTACAGATCAAAGTTTACAAGTTAGTATTGGTCTTCAGTGAGAGTTTCTATCCATTAGAACAACAATTGAATCATTAACGTATAACTTGTTGGATAGCCATCTAAATAGGACACAGGGAAATCTTACCGCTGACCGCAGAAGTCTGCAAGTTCAATCTGGTACAAGTCGAAGTATCTCCGATATTTGAATTGTTCAATCGGCTTTATTGGGGTTATTGTTTGATAGGGAAATGGTTTATTCACTTTGTTAAATGAATGTAGTGGGTGTATTAAGCATTCTGATAGATATTGGTAACTTGCCTCATTGTCTTTTTATGAAAATAAAGGATTCTAACAAGAAAGAAACTGCAGTGAACGAAACTTATACAAGTGACCGCGTGGTTTCAGATTGTTATAATATGCAAGCTATCGTTGTCCAAAGGATATAATAGCGTGTCAAGATTGAGATTTCGTGACATTTATTTTGATTACTACATCATTGAAGGGTACCCATCCTTAACAGGAAACACAACGGCCGTTTTTTAGGGTTCCGTACCTAAAAGGTAAAAAACGGAACCCTATTACTAAGCCTTCGCTGTTTGTCTGTCTGTCTGTCTGTCTGTCTGTCCGTCTGTCCGTCTGTCCGTCCGTCTGTCACCAGGCTGTATCTCATAAACCATGATAGCTAGAAAGCTGAAATTTTCACAAATTATGTATTTCGGTTGCCGCTATAACAACAAATACTAAAAATAAAAAAAATGAAAATATTAAGGGGGAGTCCCATACAAAAAACGTGATTTTTTCGTATTTTTTGCTCAATATTACTAACTGTAACAGGTAGACGCTTTAAATTTTCACAGATTATGTAGTTGTATATTACCTTTCAAAATAAATAATTAAATTTAAAAAAAGTAAATAATAAAGGGGGACTCACATACAACAAACGTAATTTTTAAGCAACTTGTTACTCGATCTTAATAAACAGGTAGAAACTTATAAAGTATTTAAGTATACATACAACGAACGTGATTTTATTTTATAGATGATGGTACGGAACCCTTCGTGCGCGAGTCCGACTCGCACTTGCCCAATTTTTCCATACAAACGTAGTCTCCTGTTTTCTCCCTGGATAATGCCATTAGAGCAATTATTTTTTTCCAAAAGATGTACCTATGGCCCCGATTGGCATGTCCCTATGTTTTCCTTTTCCTCATAAATTAAATATTAAAAAGGATATGAACCTTCAAATATCTCAAAAATTGGCCAGATTTTCCGCTGTGTTCAAACATCCAAAAAACAAATTTGGATAGATTATTTAAAAAAAGGAAAACATAGGAACACGGCCAAAGCCTTTCTTTAATTTAATATGAACAAACTAGTTAATTCGATGAAGTTTTGGAGAAGGAATCAAGGGAATACGAAACGTTGATTTTGTGTAGATTTAATAGGTATTTTTGGTCCAAGCTGCAGTTGTCTCGGGAGGAGCCTTGAGGCTGCGCGACAGCAATAGATTTTACAAATACCTATTTTTCAATTCTCCCGCCCGTAGTGTTTCCTCTTAACAAGCATGAAACCTTGGTAAAGATAGTTGTTATAAGAATACCAGTAACCTGCAAGCGTCTTATTGTTTACAAACGTACATCTTTCAAGAACATTAGATGATAATCTTTCTCATTAGCGTTCAGGAGGACAGATTTGTTTCAAAATGGTTTCTCGTTCAGTTTTGTAAGTTCTTAAAGCTGTAGATGTCAGTTCTGAACCTTCTGAATTGGTGATAGGATAAACAAATAGATATTATATATGCATTGAAAAAGCTTGCACGAAAAAGAAAAAATAGTGATATTATTTTATTAATTTTGCTCTGTTAAAATCTGAATCCGCAGTGACCAAGATTTGTATCCGTCTTTTATTACCAAATCATGTCAAACAATAGGTACGCCTTCATACATTGGTATGGATATGGGTTGACCCGGACACCGAACGCATCCACTTACATTATATAAAAGAATAAGAGCAATGTGCGACCTATTTGTAGTATAAATCGAATCTGAGTCGTCAGTGAAAGTGATACGACTATAGTGCGATAACAAAGATGGGCAGTCAGAGGGGCAGTGTGTATTGTCTGTCGGGTATGACACACCGGTTGGGTAGCGACCGGCTTTTCGTATAGGAGAAAAGGTGATGAAAGGTCGTGGCGTTTCCTTGAGGGGTTCGTGTGCGCTATATTTAGAAGTTCATGGAGCAATATTGTAGTTGAGTATGTTTACTCAGTAAACGTTTTCATTTACTGATTTTGCGTTACAAGATTTGTAGAAGCAAATGCTTAAGAACTTAAGAACATTTCATATTGTTAGATAGAAATAATGATAAAGTAGTATTACTCTGTTGGCAAATGTAAGAGTGACCACTATTCTTAGATTTTGCACAATCTGGAAGGATTACCTATAATATAAATGAGGAAATCCTCAGTTACAGCTCAAATCTTAAGATACTGTTTAGATTGGCCGAATATCCTTTAGCCGAAGCCGAATAGCCTTTTGTTACTACACAGGGGTCCAAAACAAATAAACACCAATTTAGCGGTGAGACCGGTCGCAAGTTCTTGAGATCTATCGCGGTCGAACTCCTAGTAGACTAAGATCCCGCGACAAATTAGTGCACTCATCGAGTTTTTGCTTGAAACCAAATTTTTAAGAATATTTATGATTAGGAGAATACATATCTACCAGGTTGCCTATTAAAATTTGGCCGCAAGTATGTTTAATTAAGTGATTGTTAATTGATTTTTGGAAGATACTTTCGTTCATTCGTTTTATAAGTAAAATATCGTCTACATCACGGCTATACATATAAAGATTCTGAAAAACCACGGTTGCCATTGTTCTCCTGGCCGCACCTCCTCGCAGCCAGGTGTAACCAGGTATGATTTCGATATATTCTTACATTCATAACGTTTATTTATGATTTATATATCAAATGAAAGCTAATTTTTTTCTGGTTCTGATTATATATGGTTGCCTAATTAAATCCAGCCGCAAGTAAGGGTTGCCGGCTGTTCAAGATTGTAAATATTTAAAGTAGAGTGAAAGAGAGTTATAGGGGGAAGTCCCCTAACGCCGGATGGCACCTAGCGCCGAGCACCTACACTATCTCGACAAGTAAACTTCCACATATTTTAAATCGTGAGCAACAATTTAAAAATATGTGGAAGAGGTGCGGGATAACATATCAATACAGGATCACACAACGCGGTTTTCCAGTGCTGCGACTGGGCACAGCGGTAGCAGCATTTTGCCGTTTATGGCAGGAAAGCATTGCGTCACGTTACTCTAATAAGTAATTATTTTTATATAAGGTTATATATTATGATTTATTTTAATATGTCACTGAATATAGTGTGCCATCGGGATTCGTAAAATATGCTGGTTGGCGTAGCGGGAGTGTGAGCGACTGCTACGTCGAAGGTCGCGGGTTCGACTCCCGCTCAAGTCAAACATTTGTGTGGATGAACATGGATGTTTGTCTTGGCAGGCCGGGCGCACTTTGCATTTTAGGTACAAACTTACAAGTACCTCGGCCGACCATTTCGACATGGTTGGATTTAGTGGGTTGCCGCGCGCCAGCGTTATGTGTTAGAAAAGAACGGGAACGGTTAGGTTAATATCGCATTAGGCACTGAGTGCTTATGCGAGCTGAATTGCACTTTGTTGCTTAGTAGCAAGAGTCGCAAATTCAATAAATTGGTTTGACAAGTGAATCTTCTGTACGTTAGTACTCTTCTTTATTCTGTGGTCTTGGTCTGGGTGTTTCTATGTATAATATGAATGTATTTACAAAAAAAGTATATATGTATGTTTATCCATTATCAAGTACCCATAGTACAAGCTCTGCTTAGTTTGGGACAAGATAGTGTTGTGTGAATGTGAAAAAAAAAGTAACACACACCCTGCCATGAAAACCTGTCTAGTGATCAAATGTCTTAACAACATACCTGGAACCAGCAGTATGAAGACGTCGACTAGTTTTTGTTTAGCAGTTGGTCAGAATATTCTTATATTGTTAAAATTACCTGCTTTTACGATGAAAAGATTAGCAACTTGACAAATAAAATGTGTGAGGAAGTGAAATAAGTGAAATTTTAACGTCGTCACCGTCGTGCAGAATTGTAGCTGAAGAGACAAAAATCATGTTGTCTCAGGAAAAAGGAAAGAAATAGGCATCAAGTACAAAAATAACCTGTATCCCCGAAAGGGTAGGCAGAGGTGTAATATTACACCCACATTTCGCCAGGAATTTTTAGGTCCCACGTAATAGGGGGCGAGCCTATTGCCGTACCGGGCACATTACCAGACTCCGTGCTGCTACTGAGTATTTCCTAATGGAAAAACCCAATAACACTTTGCCCTACCTGGGAATCGAATAAATAAAAAATGTAGACAAACCAAACTTATAAAAGTTTATGGGAAAAGTGGAGGTAAGCTAACAAGAAGATGTCACTATCTCAAATATTCAACATAGAAAAACACGTGTCACGACGTATCAACAAATTCAAAACTAATTAAAGTAAAATTTCTTAAAATAGATTTTATATCCTAAAAACCTTATAACTTCCCCCTGCGCGTGACATCATTTGTCAGACGAGAACGCTTGACAGCTCTGCGACGCTTTTAAGCCATTGCACATGCGTCAAATGCTAGTCAACTAGTCAACCCTTAGATTATATAACTATTAGATGGAGGCATACGACCCCAAGACAGTCACTAATAATCTGACGTAGGTGGCCATATGGCCACCCATTACCCGTTAAAATGTAATAGAACTTTATTTCAAACTTTGAGAATTCGGTCTTCGGTCATTGACATCTTGATAATTATTCGTATAAAGATTGTGACGTATTAACATAGTAACGTTATAACTTTATCGATACTTAAATTTTACAGACTAGCTTCAGTACACCGCGGGTCTTACTTATCGCATAAAAAGGTAGTTTATTGTGATGTATAAGCTATACTACAATATTTCAATAAAAATATTGTTTCACAATAGAGTATCCTCAATTTCTTTTCGTTTATAAATGTTTTTTTGTAAAACCATCTGCCGCAAACAACTACTAAGCCATGCAAATTTTTCATGATGTTTTCCTACATCATACCAAGCCAAGCTTCTAGTAACCAGAGACTCATGCAGTAAATTTGAAAACCGATGCGTTAAAATGATATTTTCACAGACTTTGTCACTGCTTGGATACATGCCAAAATTCAGCTTCTTCTGTCGAATAATATTGGCTGTGGTTTGTCTGACAGTCAGTCAGTGACGCAAGAATTTTATATATACAGATGATTTCTGAGGAAGGTTTCGGTGTAGCTATAATTCACGTGGGCGGAGCTGCGGCAAAGTCTAGCATTATATTATATATATTATATATATTATAAAAAGAGAATTATTTTGCTTCAAATTATACTTATAATAGTGAGAGGGCAAATTTCCTCTCCCGCCATTATATCATTTTGAAGCAAATTACCACGGATATGAATGAATCTAAAGGAAGCTCAAATTGTGAAAAATAATCAGTTTCCAGTATGTATGTATGACAGAAACGCCTAAACTCACATAATACTTGGCACAGAATCCGTTTAACCACACATTGCTTAATAAAAGATAATGCAAACATCAGTTGAAGTAGAGTGTAAACGCGGCAAATAAATACCAAATAAGCAATAAACTAAAATAATTGATACGAATGGGACCGACAAATCAATAATCACTCATATTTTATATCAGTAGTTGTAACATAAAAGCAATTAAAGTCTATAAATAACAATTACTTCTAAACAACTCAATTACGATTTCTGTAAATGTGATTTCGATTTAAGAAATAAAATAAGTTAGTTGTTTTTTATACCTACCGATTCGTTTCGGGTAACGGTCGGTTAAAAATGGTTTCAATATACTAAACACTGACCAATTCGAGCGTTTAGTTGGACAATAAAATAAATTAAACCTCATCAACGAAATGTTTAACCGATAGTACAAATGTACGGCTTTAATTGGTGAAGGATATGTACACGAATGTCGATAAACGGCCGATAAAAAAGACTCGCAATCGATGTGAACCATTTATTTGGGGTAACGATAATGATATAATTGCAGTTCTGGCTGTATTGCGCAGTAGTTGAAACAGTCACCTCGTCATTACTGAAAAAGTGCCATGAGGCAACAAAATTACTTAAAAAAAAACAAATCTTGATTTTGGGCGCAAACAGATAACATAGCCAAACAGTGTTGCGACATTACGAATAATTTTGAGTTTATCTGGCATTTTCGAAGGACAATTTAAACAAAAGATAATATTTGGCATTGCATACACGCGCTGGCCAATCGAGAGATGCCTCACTAATCTTTGAGGAGAACATGAATCTAATGCGAATGTATCGTAAGATACATTACCAATAATACGAACCATCAGCATTCGGCTCTAGTGATGAGAACACTTACCCAAGGCACAATGTGAATTGTTGGAGCCTAAAGACAATACTTGTGTCTAGAAGCAGCACACAATTGAACTGAGAGTACAATACGGACGTCTGATGGGAATACTGCGATTGCTGCGATTGCTGCGATTTTTGGCAGACGGATTCCGAAGACGTCGTTTTGTGACATATTATATGGTGCCTTGTACACCACGTATAGTATCTAGACCTTTTATCTTTATACTTATTCAAAGCTATATTTACATAGTGCTTAAGGGATTATTGTATTCGTTATTACAAAGAACTGTTAAACTCTATTTGTTCAGGGACGTTGACGAAACTGCAAAAGGAATCAGCTGATCCATATACATAATTATATTGTCGATTTTAAGATCAATTTTGTAGGAACAGCTTATTCCATTGTCGCCCAGGACACTGGAATGCAAGAAACAAAAATTAGATATTGTTGTTACTGAATTTTTGATTTTTATATAATCATCCTATGCCTAGTAGGCGAATGCTAGAAAACGCTTTAAATCCAAGAAAGACCAATTTAATATCTGTACATCTGAAATTGAATCCGTATAATTTCAATTCTCTACAAATACATACCTTGAGCTTGAGACCAATGATAAAAAGATATTGCAATACTTCTTGGTATAAAAAATGCAATGCCTCTTCTAATTTACATTCTGAAGTGCAAACCCAAATTAGTTTGTTATTCTTTAGACGTTAGTCCAATAAACAAGTATGAGGCAAATTACTGAGCTTCATTTTGCATTTGTGGCCAGTATTGTTTAGAATGTAATGTATGGGGCATCCGCAAAATAAAACTGAACTTTTATTATTACCAATAAAAAGTTATTGTTGTTTTGATATCCAACTAGCAAATGCATTTTCATGTAGGACTTTGCAGCAAACTTTCTACTTCTACTTTAAGCACTCATGGATTTATAAAAACACCGAGTGCCTATGTCATAACCTCATAACCGACGGTTTAGTAGTTTTTGAGTTTATTCGTAAAAAAAAAAACAAAAAATACAAACTTTCTTTTCATATTAGTACAGAATAATCACACTCAATTTATTTTTCTGTTGAGGTTATAGCTCATATATATTTAATTAATTGCATAGCATATATATATTTAATTCTATGGACTTCAATGTCTGCAAATAAATGATAAAAAAAAATAGCAAGGTGTGAACATTTAGGTAATATATTGCTGGATTAAGAGATTTGTTTGTTTTACCGTACCTTTCATCGGCTAATCTCAGTTATAATTCAATCGCAGCTGAATTTTGCGGTCTAAATAGGTATTAAGGTAAACATCATTTATAACGGAAATATATTTTTATTTATAACGATCGTAAAATATATTTAATATATGTAGGTACTAGGTACCAGTAACTTGTACAAAGTTCGATCAACAAACACATTTTTAAATTCGCCAATACCAAGATAAATAAACTTCTATACTAAGTTTATTAATGGATTAGAATAACAGAAATCAGTCAAATCCTTTTATTAACACACAGTCCTACCTACTGAGAAGCAAATGAGGGGAGAGGCTTACGTTCAGCAGTGGACTGCAAACGCTGTAAAGGAAAGGAAACAGAAATCTGTAACCAAAACACTTCCTTGCCTTTAGACGCTGGTAATAAGGATTATTCAATCGTTAATGAAACGAGAGCTATATATTGAACTAATTATTTCCATCAACAACACATTGCACTAGTAAGTATGTAAAAACTAGAGGACGCCAGCGGCTACGCCCGCATTTATTTTAATTTTACCCATTTTGGCCGATCCCGTGGGAATTTCGGGAAATCCCTTCTTAGTGGTCCCTTACGGTCCCCAAGGAACATACATGCCAAATTTCAGCTTCCTGCGCCCAATAGTTTCGGCTGTAGCGTGTCTGTCAGTCAGTCAGTAACGCAAGGATTTTATATATTAAGATTAAGAAGATAAAGGTTGGAATTTCCAATCACATGCTTCTAATTTACAATTTAATATATAGGTATGATGTAAAATACGTATGATGATTTGTGAAGCTCATGCCTTAGCCATGTCATTTGGGACATATAAAACTCGTTGTAAGAATTTCGATAAAATTCGCTTTGGTGTGACTTGGTCCTAAGATCGCAGCAAAATATGCCAATCCCGATCTGCGTAACTCCGCGGACCGCGGTGGTATTAATGATAGAACGCCTGTTAGGCAGAATTCACTACATCTTTAACAGCACAAACTCAAAACGTACAGCGAATGACAAGACCAAAAATACTTAGTTACATTTTGGCTCGTTCAAACTTCAATCGCATGATTTAGCAACTAAAGATACAGTTCCTAGGTTGCAAACTAACTAGTAATAAGATCTACAGATAGATAGATAGATAGATTATTCTTTATTGTACACCTTACAACAGAACTTTACTACAGATCAAAGTTTACAAGTTAGTATTGGTCTTCAGTGAGAGTTTCTATCCATTAGAACAACAATTGAATCATTAACGTATAACTTGTTGGATAGCCATCTAAATAGGACACTGGGAAATCTTACCGCTGACCGCAGAAGTCTGCAAGTTCAATCTGGTACAAGTCGAAGTATCTCCGATATTTGAATTGTTCAATCGGCTTTATTGGGGTTATTGTTTGATAGGGAAATGCTTTATTCACTTTGTTAAATGAATGTAGTGGGTGTATTAAGCATTCTGATAGATATTGGTAACTTGCCTCATTGTCTTTTTATGAAAATAAAGGATTCTAACAAGAAAGAAACTGCAGTGAACGAAACTTATACAAGTGACCGCGTGGTTTCAGATTGTTATAATATGCAAGCTATCGTTGTCCAAAGGATATAATAGCGTGTCAAGATTGAGATTTCGTGACATTTATTTTGATTACTACATCATTGAAGGGTACCCATCCTTAACAGGAAACACAACGGCCGTTTTTTAGGGTTCCGTACCTAAAAGGTAAAAAACGGAACCCTATTACTAAGCCTTCGCTGTTTGTCTGTCTGTCTGTCTGTCTGTCTGTCCGTCTGTCCGTCTGTCCGTCTGTCTGTCACCAGGCTGTATCTCATAAACCATGATAGCTAGAAAGCTGAAATTTTCACAAATTATGTATTTCGGTTGCCGCTATAACAACAAATACTAAAAATAAAAAAAATGAAAATATTAAGGGGGAGTCCCATACAAAAAACGTGATTTTTTCGTATTTTTTGCTCAATATTACTAACTGTAACAGGTAGACGCTTTAAATTTTCACAGATTATGTAGTTGTATATTACCTTTCAAAATAAATAATTAAATTTAAAAAAAGTAAATAATAAAGGGGGACTCACATACAACAAACGTAATTTTTAAGCAACTTGTTACTCGATCTTAATAAACAGGTAGAAACTTATAAAGTATTTAAGTATACATACAACGAACGTGATTTTCTTTTATAGATGATGGTACGGAACCCTTCGTGCGCGAGTCCGACTCGCACTTGCCCAATTTTTCCATACAAACGTAGTCTCCTGTTTTCTCCCTGGATAATGCCATTAGAGCAATTATTTTTTTCCAAAAGATGTACCTATGGCCCCGATTGGCATGTCCCTATGTTTTCCTTTTCCTCATAAATTAAATATTAAAAAGGATATGAACCTTCAAATATCTCAAAAATTGGCCAGATTTTCCGCTGTGTTCAAACATCCAAAAAACAAATTTGGATAGATTATTTAAAAAAAGGAAAACATAGGAACACGGCCAAAGCCTTTCTTTAATTTAATATGAACAAACTAGTTAATTCGATGAAGTTTTGGAGAAGGAATCAAGGGAATACGAAACGTTGATTTTGTGTAGATTTAATAGGTATTTTTGGTCCAAGCTGCAGTTGTCTCGGGAGGAGCCTTGAGGCTGCGCGACAGCAATAGATTTTACAAATACCTATTTTTCAATTCTCCCGCCCGTAGTGTTTCCTCTTAACAAGCATGAAACCTTGGTAAAGATAGTTGTTATAAGAATACCAGTAACCTGCAAGCGTCTTATTGTTTACAAACGTACATCTTTCAAGAACATTAGATGATAATCTTTCTCATTAGCGTTCAGGAGGACAGATTTGTTTCAAAATGGTTTCTCGTTCAGTTTTGTAAGTTCTTAAAGCTGTAGATGTCAGTTCTGAACCTTCTGAATTGGTGATAGGATAAACAAATAGATATTATATATGCATTGAAAAAGCTTGCACGAAAAAGAAAAAATAGTGATATTATTTTATTAATTTTGCTCTGTTAAAATCTGAATCCGCAGTGACCAAGATTTGTATCCGTCTTTTATTACCAAATCATGTCAAACAATAGGTACGCCTTCATACATTGGTATGGATATGGGTTGACCCGGACACCGAACGCATCCACTTACATTATATAAAAGAATAAGAGCAATGTGCGACCTATTTGTAGTATAAATCGAATCTGAGTCGTCAGTGAAAGTGATACGACTATAGTGCGATAACAAAGATGGGCAGTCAGAGGGGCAGTGTGTATTGTCTGTCGGGTATGACACACCGGTTGGGTAGCGACCGGCTTTTCGTATAGGAGAAAAGGTGATGAAAGGTCGTGGCGTTTCCTTGAGGGGTTCGTGTGCGCTATATTTAGAAGTTCATGGAGCAATATTGTAGTTGAGTATGTTTACTCAGTAAACGTTTTCATTTACTGATTTTGCGTTACAAGATTTGTAGAAGCAAATGCTTAAGAACTTAAGAACATTTCATATTGTTAGATAGAAATAATGATAAAGTAGTATTACTCTGTTGGCAAATGTAAGAGTGACCACTATTCTTAGATTTTGCACAATCTGGAAGGATTACCTATAATATAAATGAGGAAATCCTCAGTTACAGCTCAAATCTTAAGATACTGTTTAGATTGGCCGAATATCCTTTAGCCGAAGCCGAATAGCCTTTTGTTACTACACAGGGGTCCAAAACAAATAAACACCAATTTAGCGGTGAGACCGGTCGCAAGTTCTTGAGATCTATCGCGGTCGAACTCCTAGTAGACTAAGATCCCGCGACAAATTAGTGCACTCATCGAGTTTTTGCTTGAAACCAAATTTTTAAGAATATTTATGATTAGGAGAATACATATCTACCAGGTTGCCTATTAAAATTTGGCCGCAAGTATGTTTAATTAAGTGATTGTTAATTGATTTTTGGAAGATACTTTCGTTCATTCGTTTTATAAGTAAAATATCGTCTACATCACGGCTATACATATAAAGATTCTGAAAAACCACGGTTGCCATTGTTCTCCTGGCCGCACCTCCTCGCAGCCAGGTGTAACCAGGTATGATTTCGATATATTCTTACATTCATAACGTTTATTTATGATTTATATATCAAATGAAAGCTAATTTTTTTCTGGTTCTGATTATATATGGTTGCCTAATTAAATCCAGCCGCAAGTAAGGGTTGCCGGCTGTTCAAGATTGTAAATATTTAAAGTAGAGTGAAAGAGAGTTATAGGGGGAAGTCCCCTAACGCCGGATGGCACCTAGCGCCGAGCACCTACACTATCTCGACAAGTAAACTTCCACATATTTTAAATCGTGAGCAACAATTTAAAAATATGTGGAAGAGGTGCGGGATAACATATCAATACAGGATCACACAACGCGGTTTTCCAGTGCTGCGACTGGGCACAGCGGTAGCAGCATTTTGCCGTTTATGGCAGGAAAGCATTGCGTCACGTTACTCTAATAAGTAATTATTTTTATATAAGGTTATATATTATGATTTATTTTAATATGTCACTGAATATAGTGTGCCATCGGGATTCGTAAAATATGCTGGTTGGCGTAGCGGGAGTGTGAGCGACTGCTACGTCGAAGGTCGCGGGTTCGACTCCCGCTCAAGTCAAACATTTGTGTGGATGAACATGGATGTTTGTCTTGGCAGGCCGGGCGCACTTTGCATTTTAGGTACAAACTTACAAGTACCTCGGCCGACCATTTCGACATGGTTGGATTTAGTGGGTTGCCGCGCGCCAGCGTTATGTGTTAGAAAAGAACGGGAACGGTTAGGTTAATATCGCATTAGGCACTGAGTGCTTATGCGAGCTGAATTGCACTTTGTTGCTTAGTAGCAAGAGTCGCAAATTCAATAAATTGGTTTGACAAGTGAATCTTCTGTACGTTAGTACTCTTCTTTATTCTGTGGTCTTGGTCTGGGTGTTTCTATGTATAATATGAATGTATTTACAAAAAAAGTATATATGTATGTTTATCCATTATCAAGTACCCATAGTACAAGCTCTGCTTAGTTTGGGACAAGATAGTGTTGTGTGAATGTGAAAAAAAAAGTAACACACACCCTGCCATGAAAACCTGTCTAGTGATCAAATGTCTTAACAACATACCTGGAACCAGCAGTATGAAGACATCGACTAGTTTTTGTTTAGCAGTTGGTCAGAATATTCTTATATTGTTAAAATTACCTGCTTTTACGATGAAAAGATTAGCAACTTGACAAATAAAATGTGTGAGGAAGTGAAATAAGTGAAATTTTAACGTCGTCACCGTCGTGCAGAATTGTAGCTGAAGAGACAAAAATCATGTTGTCTCAGGAAAAAGGAAAGAAATGGGCATCAAGTACAAAAATAACCTGTATCCCCGAAAGGGTAGGCAGAGGTGTAATATTACACCCACATTTCGCCAGGAATTTTTAGGTCCCACGTAATAGGGGGCGAGCCTATTGCCGTACCGGGCACATTACCAGACTCCGTGCTGCTACTGAGTATTTCCTAATGGAAAAACCCAATAACACTTTGCCCTACCTGGGAATCGAATAAATAAAAAATGTAGACAAACCAAACTTATAAAAGTTTATGGGAAAAGTGGAGGTAAGCTAACAAGAAGATGTCACTATCTCAAATATTCAACATAGAAAAACACGTGTCACGACGTATCAACAAATTCAAAACTAATTAAAGTAAAATTTCTTAAAATAGATTTTATATCCTAAAAACCTTATAACTTCCCCCTGCGCGTGACATCATTTGTCAGACGAGAACGCTTGACAGCTCTGCGACGCTTTTAAGCCATTGCACATGCGTCAAATGCTAGTCAACTAGTCAACCCTTAGATTATATAACTATTAGATGGAGGCATACGACCCCAAGACAGTCACTAATAATCTGACGTAGGTGGCCATATGGCCACCCATTACCCGTTAAAATGTAATAGAACTTTATTTCAAACTTTGAGAATTCGGTCTTCGGTCATTGACATCTTGATAATTATTCGTATAAAGATTGTGACGTATTAACATAGTAACGTTATAACTTTATCGATACTTAAATTTTACAGACTAGCTTCAGTACACCGCGGGTCTTACTTATCGCATAAAAAGGTAGTTTATTGTGATGTATAAGCTATACTACAATATTTCAATAAAAATATTGTTTCACAATAGAGTATCCTCAATTTCTTTTCGTTTATAAATGTTTTTTTGTAAAACCATCTGCCGCAAACAACTACTAAGCCATGCAAATTTTTCATGATGTTTTCCTACATCATACCAAGCCAAGCTTCTAGTAACCAGAGACTCATGCAGTAAATTTGAAAACCGATGCGTTAAAATGATATTTTCACAGACTTTGTCACTGCTTGGAGTGGTTACCGGTGTTACAATAAATATCGTTTGCTTTATTCATGTTAAAATGTTAATTAAAATAAAAAAGCATTTCAGTGCATTTAAGATACTGAACTTCAAGGTCTGCGTGACTCAGCTAAGAACCACAATTTGTTTATTTGCTCCTGTAGTTGCTTACATAAATGCAGATCTATTTTTTGAACGGATGACATAAATAACATTATTATGACTCTTTCCTACGTTCAAATTATTTTGTTATTTATATTTGATATATTCCTTAATTTACTTGATTGAGAAATTATCATCATTCTATCGATATTTATTCGGAGTAAACCAGATCTGATATTCTAACTTATCAAATTAAGTGTGAACCGACGAAAATTCGGAACGTCTTTTGTATATATAATATGTTCGCGACAGACATTAAAACTATGACAGTGAATAGTGTATTCGAAACCGCGAGTGAAAATCGTATAAATTCAGTGTTATCTAATCGTGTGGTACACCGGGTTCGGTTCCCGGACGTGTCAAAACGTTAAAAAATAGCTAAAATAGTGTAAATGGTTAGATTGTTAATATAAAACAACTATGTAATACATGAACATTAGTCTTAAACTTGTGCTAACTGTAGGGACCTTAGATATCGAATCATAAATATCGTTATCAGTAGTGACAGATAAGAGTTAATACTTCATAAAACAGCTGTTTGTTTACATAGTCGTTTTATAGTTTTATAAGTGTTTTTTGGCTTCATATAGACTTGAAATCATGTCTAGATACCTTTTTATTGCTAGTTATTACCTTATATAGTTAAAATAAGCATAATAACAAACATTCGTATGTTTATTATAAATTTTGTTTACTTACGATAGTATTTACTTAAGAAATTCTGTAATTTTTTTATGATTCATAAGTTATCATGTAATAGGTTCGAATTGAATAAAGATATTTTCATGGTGTTTGTTTTAATAGATGCCCCATATAGTTGCACACAACGGCCTACCAAAATTATATATATAAATTTAGTATACAATAGTTTTTCAATAGAAAATACAGTGGGCGGGCCCTTGTGTGACAGCATTTTTTGGGAGTTTTTATGGAATAACTTAGTGACGGTAGTAGTTAGGTTTAAGTATTGTATACCAATAGATAGAACTTAATGAGATCTATCTAACGATGTATAGAACATGTATGTATGTATAATAGGAACGAATCATACGTAACATTTGTACTGTATTTGAAATAAAAATAAACGAAAGATTTTCTGTGCACGTGTTCGGTGCGATGGTCGTCACAAATTATGTATTTTAGTTGCCGCTATAACAACAAATGCTAAAAATAAAAAAAATACATACAATAAACGTGTTTTTTCGTATTTTTTGCTTAAAATTGCGAACGGTAATAGGCAGACGCTCAAATTTTTCACAGAATATGTAGTTAGGTATAATACCTTCCAAAATAAATGATTAAATTAAAAAAAGTTAATAAAAAAGGGGGCTCCCATGCAACAAATGTAATTTTTAAGCAATTTGTTACTCGATCTTAATAAACAGATAGAAACTTTAGTTTACAAACAACAAATGTGATACTCTTTTAAAGATGATGGTACGGAACCCTTCGTGCGCGAGTCCGACTCGCACTTGCCCAATTTTTTTAATTTATCGCATCTATACAGACTAAGTAGACGAAAACTGGGGACTTCATTCCGTAATCTTCTTAATATATAAAATCCTTGCGTTACTGACTGAATGACAGACACGCTACAGCCGAAACTATTGGGCACAGGAAGCTGAAATTTGGCATGTATGTTCCTTGGGGACCGTAAGCGTGCACTAAGAAGGGATTTCCCGAAATTCCCACGGGATCGGCCAAAACGGGTGAATTTAAAACAAAATGCAGGCGTAGCTGCTGGCGTCCTCTAGTATGTTTAGATATCCAAACAAGTATTATCTAACTACCTATCTATTACTTTGTATGCTGATTAAGCAATGAGAGGCAAGCAGATTATCATGCAAGATCTTGGAGACAAGACCATGGTACGCTCCTCTGAATTTCATAAGTTATGCACGTATTAAATTGGTAATCGTCGATTGCACAATGCATTGGAGAATTTCTGTTGTCAGATCTGTCTGACATAGATTGCTGACAGTCATTATTGTCAGCCAGTACAGCCATATATCAAATCATGCACTAGTACACCCATATATCAAATCATGCACTATTCTAAAGCAAAGAATATAGCTACCTACATAATTATGTAGATAGCTATTTTCTATGCTTTTTATATTCTGTCAAATCTAGTCAGCCAAGAAAATGGTCCTTGGATTCAATATTAAAATAATTAGCACAGCATTGTCTCAGTTGCGATCTCAAAACATTGGAGTACCTATTCTAATGTCAATTCAGGTAGGTGCTTAATTATGCAGGCTTGAAATTAACTACCCAAGTTCCATATCATAACAAATTGTGTTTGTCTTAATGATGAATGCTAGACCCTCTTGTCCGCGCATAATATGTAGGTGGTCTATTGTAAATTATCTCAACTGATAATTTTCTTCTGACGTTCAATCTGTCTTCACGCGAATTGGATTTCTTATACAATGTTGCATCCACTCTGAATAAAGCCGTAGGCATAAATCTTGACAAGGTTGAGTTTTACTCGTGATGGTATTTCATTATGGTGTTTCTCAAGAAGTAATAAACAAGATAAATAAGTAAGATGCTACGTTTGCTAGCTTGCGCATAAATATTAATTCGATTCTTCTATTCATCATGAGTAAGTACATAGGTATATGAAAACAACACGTGCAAAAACGTGAAGGCACAAAATGTTATTTTCTCTTCTTATTATTACACGTTTTCTGTCATATAAATGCGTCTCTACAAAGTTTGTTTTAATATAACTAATTACAAAATACTTTTGGCATGTTATACCGTGTTATGATAAAGTAACTTCATTTGGTTTGTTAGTTGTTGAAAATAAGGAAGTTTGCTGCCTTAATTACTTTAAATGAAACGTGCTGTAGTAAACAATTTGATCAGGTAGATAATTCGTTATCAAACTTTCACCAGGGAAAGAAAACGAAGCTGCTACATCATTTTTCATACATCATATTACAAAAAGACGAACTATGTTCGTATCACGTAAATAACATTTCGAATTAATGACTTGTAAGTTATTATTTGTACAACGATACCGAAATATTTAAGGTTTATTTAGAAACATGAGTTGTAAATAATTAGTTTTAACGTAGAATTTAATATTTGCGTGGTTCTGATGAGTTAACAATTAGTTGTACACGAACAGAAAAGCAATTAGACACGGCTGAGAATGGAGCTTAGTTGGGCTCTGACTGCGCGCCCCATTCGCACGCTCGTAAGAAAGTTTCCTTGTAATTTTAGATTTAGGCGATGTCATAGAAACTTTCGCTGTGTTGACTAACGAGGCCGATAGTACAATACCTTGTTAGCTACTTCTAAGAAGTCATAACTAACCATGTTGTCCAACTCGCCTTCCTTTTTCGTCTTTTACTTCGATTTGTTTCTCTATTTAGCTTATTTGTGATCAAACGGAGTTCCTCTATGACTGATCGGGCAAGCTTTCGGCAAGTAACAAGTATTATATCAGTTTAAGTCCCTTCGGGTGATTTGTCCTTGCTAGAACAGTTGTATTCTTGCCTTCAGAACGATGATGGATGGGATATCTTTGTGGACATTTTATCGTTGCTTTTACAATGTCTTGTGTGTATACAATGCTGAATATGTGTAAGTGAGGGATACGTATGAGTGAACGTGAAATGGCCAAATAATTTGTGTGAAATAAACTTTGTCGCGGTTTTGTAAGCCTTTTGGATGTACGTGTTTTATATAGAAGGTTGATATTATTATGTATATAATTTTACATAGTATAGAATGACAACTATATGTTTCCACATACTTAGACACAAAGATGCATAAGCAAATGTCAATTATTGCCGCAAGTATAAAGTAAAGGAAGATATGTCTATTTGTATTACTCAACTAGAAAATAATCTTTTAAAATATGATACTGATATTCATTGCCTGCAGACAGAGATTGATCGCTTACAGGATTCTTTACTTAATATGACAAAGAAATATCAATTATCACAAAGTCAAATTAATGAACATATCTTGGCGATGGATGACTTAGTCGATTTGTGTAAATACAATGAGCAAAGACTCCTATCGCTTACTACTAATAATCAGATCAGTGAACCTACCTTGAAACCACAAAGTTGTCCTCAGCCTACCATTTTGAATGATAGTTCTGCAATGTTATCTCAGTCAGCGGTGATGAGTAACAGCTTCATTAATGATAGCACCTCCTTCTCACATCACAATACAAAGACAAACACCAACAATTTAGTAATGTTTAGTGATGAGATAGGTAGGAACATGAGCCAATTGTTGAGACAAAGGACAGGTCAAACCGTTACCAACTTTTGTATGCCTGGAGCAAGTTTTTCACATATTTTACAAAACATTTTGAGTAGAACATACTGTCCTAATTCAACAATAATCATATTTATTGGGAGAAGGGGTAATGCAAATCTTAATACTATTAAAAGGTATTTCGACCAATTATTACACCTAATAGTTAGAAAAATTATTTTACTTGCATTTCCCTACAGTAAGTTGTTGCCACAGGCCGAAAATGACTATAGATATAAATTAAATTGTAAATTACATACATTGACATTATACAATGATTTTATTGACTTTATTGACTCTAATGCTTTCATTAGAAGTTTTTATTTGACATGTGATAGTTGCTATCTATCTTAATATATTCAAAGACAAATAGCATCATCGCTAGCATATTATATTAATGACACAGCCAAAAATTTGGCTAATAACACTGCTTTTATTGAGCAGTCTAACTTGACATGGAATATAAGCTTGGAATCTGTTCCAAATCGTTTAAATTAAATTATGAGACAATAGAGTCAATCTCTGGCAATAACATAGACAAGACATTGATAAATTTAAATATAAGTAATAAAAACACACTTTCATCAACCACACATTGTACAAAAAATAATTTAAAAAATTGTATTAACCTGGTGCATCAAAATATACAAGGGTTGATGGGTAAGGAGTTAGAGTTGGAATTGTTCATGAACTGTAACAATATTGATATTTTATGTATTACAGAACATTGGCTAAAAAGCCACCAGTTCATTTTCAATTTCAACAACCACCAGGTTGCAAGCTCATTCAGCAGAGAAAAATTTATTCGAGGAGGCTCGTTAATTATAATAAATAAACTTTTAAAATTTAAAGAAAGGTCTGATATTGTGAGCCTCTCTGTTGAGCGAGTTATAGAGATATCTTGTGTCAAATTTGATCAGTTCATTGTTATGAGTGTATACAAGCCTCCATGTGCACATTTTGAAAGTTTTCTAGTATTTATGGAGGATGCCCTAAGCAAAGTTAATAATTGCCATAAAATGGTTGCTATTTGTGGTGACGTTGAAGTTAACATTTTAGAGAAATGTTCTTTATCATTTGATTTCTTAAATCTATTTAAATCTTACAATTTAAGTCATACTTTTTTAGAACCAACTAGAGTGACTGCCACAAGTGCTACCTGTATTGATAATATATTTATTAACACTAAGCCTTTACAAAAATCCTTAATTAATATGTTACAGTCTGATCACTGTGGGCAGTTAGTCTGTTGTCCAAGAAAAAGCCCTAAGATTCAGAGTAAAATTATTAATTTTATACCTATAAATGAAAACCGATTAGAACTTTTTTAAAATAATCTATCAAATAAAATACGTTGGTTGCCTATTCATGACCATCCGGATCAGTTATATAATTCATTATTTAAATTGATTAGTGATGAATTTTCTACTGTATTTAAACCTAAAAAATTAAATGTAACTGACCGTCTGATGTTTAGTGATTGGGCAACTGAAGGCATTCATAAAAGTCGGATTAGGTTATATGAACTTTATAATGAAAAATCTTTTAATAATAGTCCAACCTTTATTAATTATGTAAAAAAATACTCAAAAACATTTAGACAAGCTTGTTATGCTGCAAAATCAATTTATTTGAAAAATAAAATAAAAAGCGCTGAAAATACCATAAAAGCAACTTGGAATGTGATCAATAGCGAAACTGGTAGAGCCAAAACACGCAGTCGCGACTACCTATTAAATATCAATAATGTAAGTATTGCAGAGGACTTGGAAGTAGCGACGGAATTTGAAAAGGTTTTTGCTAATATACCCATTGTAACTACAGAGTCACTCAAATCGTCTTCCATGTCTGCTGAAATGCTGCTTAAAGACTGCGTGCCGGAATGTGTTACGGCCTTTGAATTTGTTGCTGTTACTACAGATGATGTTCTTAAACAATTTAAAACTATTTATATGACAAAGATAAAGGATCTGTGGGGATTGTCAGTAAAGACTGTTTCGTCTATTATTACATTAATTGCTCCACATCTTGCAACAGTGTTCAATGGTTGTGTCACTTCTGGAACATTTCCTGATTTAATGAAGTATAGCAAAATAACACCTTTAGTTAAATCTGGTGACACATCAAACCCCTCAAATTTTCGACCTATTTCTGTATTGCCAACACTTAGCAAAATTTTTGAGAAACTAATTCTTAGTCAGCTACTTAGTCATTTCAATAGACATAATCTTCTTCACAAGAAACAGTTCGGATTTACGAGGGGTTGTTCAACTACTGACGCAGCATTTGAGTTACTGAAAAGTATTTTTGCAGCTTGGGAGAAGTCGCAAGATGCGTAACGTATATTTTGCGACTTGTCTAAAGCCTTTGATTGTGTTCATCATGATACTCTTATCAGGAAACTATATCATTACGGCATTAAAAATAAAGCTCTCGATCTCCTGACTTCTTATTAGGGCAACAGAATCCAGAAGGTCGAGGTTAATGGTAAGACATCTCCAGGTTCTGCTTTGAAAATGGGTGTCCCGCAGGGTTCAATTCTCGGACCATTTCTATTCTTGATATATATTAACGATTTACCTTATTACGTAAAGAATGATCATGAGATTGTATTGTTCGCTGATGATACCTCTTTGATTTTTAATATTAAACGACGACAGAGTAAATTCGACGAAGTAAACAATGCACTCTCTAAAGTTGTCAATTGGTTTAATGTTAATAATCTATTACTTAATAATAAGAAAACTAAACTTTTAAAATTTTCAATGCCCAATGTTAAACATATGCCAACCAATGTACAACTTAATGAATCTAGGATTGAGCCCGTCGAGACAACCACGTTTTTAGGTATTATGCTGGACACCAAACTACAATGGGTCCACATATAGAAAGGATTTCGGGCAAACTCAGTTCTGCAGCTTATGCAGTTAAGACAATTAGACGCCTCACAGATTTAGAAACAGCTAGAATGGTTTATTTCAGTTACTTTCATAGCTTAATGTCGTATGGGATTCTTCTCTGGGGGAATGCTGCAGACCTAAATACAATATTTGTTCTGCAGAAAAGAGCTGTAAGGGGAATTTATAACCTCAGTCCAAGAGTTTCTCTAAGAGAAAAGTTCAAAGAAATAAACATTCTAACTGTTGTATCACAATATATTTATGAAAATCTGCTATTATGTACCTACATAAAAATATTGACAAATTTTGTAAAAAATGTGATATACATTCTGTAAATACAAAACACCGGAATAATCTCGTAGTTCATAGCACTCGTCTCCACAAAATAAGTAGCTGTTTTATGGGCCAATGTATACGCTTTTATAACAAGCTCCCTTATAATATAAGAGACCTATCTATAAATAAGTTCAAAATTATTGTAAAAGCGAAATTGTGTTCAAAAGCCTATTATAAAATATCTGACTATAAAGACGACCAAAACGCTTGGGACTGAGCTGTTCTAATTCGACACACAAAAATAATTGTATTAAATATTTCTTTTTAATGACGTTTCGTAAGTACTTTCAAAGTTTACACGAAATAAAGAAGTATTTCATTTCATTTCATTGAACTCGCATTGTGACAGTTGTTTCATGTCGTGCAAACCTATGGCATGAAACCAAGAAGGTCCATTTTGAAATGCAGTACACGCGACTCAGTGACTTTTAAATACGTCTGGAATTGTAGCAAACAAGTGGTTTAACATATTTTGTATTTTAAGAAGATAACATGGACGAATACAGGATTTATATATTGGGAGTAAATAACAGAAGTTTGAGTGATGTGATGAAATCTATTTAACAACTTGGACGACCGGTTGGTGCCGCGGGAGTGTAAGCGAGTGCTACTCCGAAAGTCGCGGGTTCGATTCCCGCTCAATGGATGTTTGTCTTGGTCTGGCTGTTTCTATGTATAATATGTATGTATTTACAAAAAAAAGTATATATGTATGTTTATGCATTATCTAGTACCCACAGTACAAGCTTCTGCTTAGTTTGGGACTAGATGGTGTTGTGTGAATGTGGTAGAATATTATTATTACATTATTAACTCACTTAAAAATTTGGTTATGATGTAGTTATAATATGACTCATTATATGTTAATATTTTATGGCGAAATGTGGGTGTAACATTACACCTCTGCCTACCCCTTCGGGGATACAGGCGTGAGAATATTAATACAAAAGAAAGATGTTGTTCAAACCTCGTAATATTCCCTTCGAAACCATTTGTTGCGTGCAAAGCCACATTAAACTACTACAAAACTATAACTAAGACGGATTAGCTCTATGTCACCTCGGAACATCATTGTAACTTTGTCCGGAAGATAACAAACTTTAACGTAGCGTTTTGTGTTCGTTTCCCTCATACCGACACGAGATAGCAAGTCTAACCCAAATAGTTTTGAATTTTAACTTAAGTGAATCCGTACCTTCTATAGTTAAATGAAATATAGCTACATACCCACTACATCACATTTTTTATAAGATAATGCATTATGGCTGCGTCCGTAAAAATGACATAGAAAGCGTGCCTACTTTCGAATATCAGAAAAATAAAATAAAAGCCATAATTTCAGATGCACGCTCTTTAAGTATGAATGTTGTTATTATAATAACTTGTTAAACAAAGATTTTCAAGAAGATTTATTTTACAAGATTGTTCTCAGTATTTGTTTTCTTACGGCAAGGCTGGACTTCACTTTGCGCCAAACTGCTTATATTACAGCCAATTTGGATTAAGTTCAACGAGCAAACCGAACAAAGGTGATAAACAGCAGTTCGAATTTTCATGCGAAATATCTTGGTTACTATTGAATTCGAATTATATTATCAAAAGATTATCTAGATCCTTTTGAAGTTTATTAAATTTTCTCAGCCTTTTTTAATTTATTTCTGCACTCAATATACCTATCATTCGTCAAAACGGTCTTAAGCTTTTGATGAATTAGATCCATTCAATCCCATTCGATTTGTTCCCTCGATGTCGAGTCTCGCCACGTCGAGTAGCCTCTACGTCTACTCCGAAAAAAACACGCATTTATTCCCGCCTCGTCGAGTAGTTTAAAAAGTATATTTTATTACCGCTACGTCTACTTAACCAATGTAAATTACTACCACAAAAAATTTTGCCTAGTGCCTCCACGTCGAATGTATGGAATGGTACAGTCAATGAAACAAGTGATTTTAAATCATACAATTTTTATTTAAAATAAACAATTTTAGTACTGTTAATAATTGGAATAAATAGATACGATTCATATATAATGTACGTATAATAAACCTCGCAGTTTCTGCACTTTAGTGAGTTAGTATATCTAAAACAAAACCCTTAATACCTAAAAATCAGGGCATTTACATATAACAGTCATCGAGTAAGTGATATCAATAGAGTAACAGATAAAACTTATTATGGTTTAGTTATCAACTACTAGATCTGCTGTCACTATGTTAAAATCAGTCAAATTTTATGCTCAGCTACTCAGCCAGGTACGTCGCGAGAAAGAGATAGTATAGTCGTACAATTTTTTGTCTCTCTCTTACGTCTTGTATGCAAGAAGGCGTCGTCATTCGATAGTAGTGAACGGACGCGTGATGAGTGATGTCTGTGTTGTGAAAGTTTCAAATAAAGAAAAGACAAGGTAAGCTAATTTGATAATTTTGTACTTCAAATTATTTAGAAAACTATTTTCATTGTAATATGTTTAGTAAGCTAGTAGTTTGTTTTGCTAAAACCATTTACATAATCTTGAAATGCATCAATGTTAAGACATGACAAGAAGACATTTGGTGACAAATGGCAAAATATAATATGCTATTAGCAAATCCTTAAAATACCCATACCTAGTTCTATGGTAAACTTCTAGATAACTTTGTTGTAAATTTATACAAGCTATGTAAGTATGTACTTAATTGTTGCGATAGATTGTAGTTAACACGTTATTTGTCAAATCAAAATGGCCGACTTTCGACCGTTTCATTAGTTAGATAAGTTAAAAATTATTTATTTATTGCTGCTAGGAAATGAAGGTGCCAAATAGTTTTAAACACCATTTATCTACAAAGGAATTGAAGAAATCTATTTCAGCAATGGATTTCGTTGGAATATCAGAAATCCTAAGAGGGATTAATAATGAAAATATGGTCGATGAAGAATACGCTGTTCAAAGAAATTCAAGTGAGCTTAGATAAAAGCAATATCAAATTGTTATTACAATAATGATTTACAATTATGTTAAATAAGTATAGTTATATTATGTTCTAGCTTTTGTAATATTAGAGATTTCAAATACTACAGTTTTTCATTATAATGTTGCCATTATAATTTTATAAGTAGATTTCGTTATATCCGGGAGTCGTAACATAGGTATATAGATAAAGATATACAGACACACAAAGTTTAGTTACATTCGTTTATTGTTGAAAGTATTTGCACATTTAGTTCATCATGGCACATTTAAAATATTGTGTAATATTACTTTGCTTTCATTTATCACTTTGTAACTGAATCATTTAACGCCGAAACGTACACGCTTACCTGCGTAGTACGGGTCCCTAGCTGATAAATATAAACAATAGATCACCACAATTGCTGACCATCTGTGCAAATGTAAACAAAAGAATTACCGTCGTAACACGTGCATAGGATTTCTAGGAATCCATCACAAATCACTGGTTAGAACAGTCGCTACACCTGAACTCGGCGTTAAATTCGAAGTTGCTGTAGGCATATAAAAACTATACTTGAGTACGCTCTAAATTCAAGAGACTGATTTAACGTCGCTATAGAAAAATTTCATAGTGACAATTTTTCTATAGCCAAGGTCTTAATAAATAAAATTCACTGATCAGAACGACAAATCATGCCAAAGGGTGGCATAGTCGCCTTAATAAAATAATTATGAAACGTCCAAACGTTTTAAAAAAAGAATCAAGCAATAGTGATTTAAAAATTGAACAAAATAGAATAGGAAGAATAAACAGTCCAAAAAGAAAAATTGATTTCACAAATGAACAAAAAATCACAAAAGTTGTTGATGATTACTTGAAAGACAAAATTGATACTCATATATGCTTATCAAGACTGGGAAACATCAAAATATTAAACTAAATTGATATCAAGCTGAGCTGAAATTAATAATTGAAAAGTAAATATTATGTTATTTTTTTAGATTTTTAAGTTGGGAATGAATGTACATATTTAATCTAAACGTATTTTTATTAGTATTAACCTATTTCATTTAGCACATAAGAAACTGTGCTTATTAATAACAATAGGTACAGAAGTCCTTTTATATAACTAATTATAATAATTCTGTAAAGGGAACTTCGTCGTATACTTATAACTGATCTGTGATTTACTGTGCTAAAATTAAAATAATTCATGTTATGTTTTTTTTTATAAGAAATTAATGTACATATATAATCTAAACGTATTTTTATTAGCATAAACCTATTTTATTTAGCACATAAGAAACTGTGATTATTAATAGCACTAGGTACAGAAGTACCTTTATATAACTAATTATAATAATTCTCTAAAGGGAACTTCGTGGTATACTTATAACTGATCTGTGATTTACTGTGCTGAAATTAAAATAATTCATGTTATGTTTTATTTTATTTTATAAGGAATTAATGTACATATATAATCTAAACGTATTTTTATTAGTATAAACCTATTTTATTTAGCACATAAGAAACTGTGATTATTAATAACAATAGGTACAGAAGTACCTTTATATAACTAATTATAATAATTATCTAAAAAGAACTTGGTCGTATACTTATAACTGATCTGTGATTGACTGTGCTCAAATTAAAATAATTCATGTTATGTTTTTTTTATATTTTATAAGTTACTGCCATGATTGACAAAATAAATAGAAATATTATGATTGGAATCACTTGTTTCATTGACTGTACCTTTCCGTACATTCGACGTGGAGGCACCAGGCAAAATTTTTTTTGTTGACTTTGCGGTAATAAAATAGACTTTTTAAACGACTCGACGAGGCGGGAATAAATGCGTATTTTTTTTCGGAGTAGACGTAGCGGCTACTCGACGTGGCGAGACTCGACATCAAGGGAACAAATCATCCATTCAATTAACTTACTTCAAAAATATGTTATCAGATATTCAGTCTACATTTAAAAAAACTTGTTTACCTTCTCTTTATATTTTATCCAATGAGAAATTCGTTCGTAGCGAGAAAACTGCAAACAAAAATCCTTTGAGTTCTCATTAGATTTATAAGCTAACCTTTTTAACATTTTCTTGGGTTTACGCGAATGTTACACTTTGAAATTAAACTACAGTTTACGGATTTTATCGCGTTATATTGGTTTCACTAGTTATTACATTTAAACCAAATGATCTAGAAAATACATTTATATTACTAGCCGACGTTTCGAATTCTTTACAGGATTCATGTTCACGGCAGACTGAGGTGATATTTGTCTTTGTCTTGAATTTAAGAGTTATCTCAAAGTACCCGAACATTTTTCAACTATTGGTGTTACCTACTCGTACTATCTACGCAGAATGTGCTCACTGTGTCTGTGACCAATATAACGCGATAAAATCCGTAAACTGTAGTCTAACCTATTTACCAATAAATTAATATAACAGGGATTGGTTTTGTGGGCAAATTACCAGGAGTATGTTATTAAAAAAAGAGACGTTCCAAGTAATTTATATGATCTTATTTCTTTATTAGGAAATCTATAATAAAATACAACATTTAAAAAACCTAAATACAACTGAGCAATTGGCTAGATGATATTTTTGTGGTCAGCATAATTATGTGATCATATCAGTGGCGTAGCTAGCTTGGGTGGCACCCGGGGCGGAAGTTGGCGGATGACTTTTTTTTTTAATCGATACCTAACAATTCCGGGCTAACTCTCGTAGTGCTTGAGCTAGTGCCTATGTTGTTTTATATTTTTGTACATTGTTTTTAAAGTTGAGTGTTGGGTGTCACCCCTTTTTTGGATGGGTGGCAACCCAAAAAGGGTGGCACCCGGGGCGGACCCCCCCCCGCCCCCTTCCTGCGCCACTGGATCATATAAATTAGAAACTACAAAGAGAGTTATTCTAATATCTCGATTAATAATCAGCTATCCTATCGGCTAAGCATTCCGGTACACTTTATCGATGCGCTTGGGTATTTCCCGAGAGTGTATACCTACCGGCTCTTTTCCTTGAAAGTATATTGATCTATAAGGTTATTTGAAAACCTACACTGGGGAATATTGATTTCACTCTTTCCCGATACTTTAAAGAACAAGCCTCTACAGTATAGGAACGTAAAAAAGTGTTCCATTAAACCGTGAAAAATATTGGACAGGTACGCCATACTGCAAGCGTAGTCGGGATTTAAGGTGATACCGGTACCGGTATCGAAAAATTTCCTCCTTCATGGGTCCCTTGACGTGACTGGAATACTCCAAGCTTTCCAATTTGGGGCCCGCAACCTGAATTTGTTGACGGTCTGAAACATTGCTTTTTGGCATTGCCACACTGAATTTGATTTAATAATAAATATCTACAAAATTATTCACACAGTTGAACCCCATTTTGGTTCAGTGAATTATTAATATTATGTGCTTTCCGGTCTATTTATTTATTTGTACGTAGGTCAAGTGAAATTTAGTAGAACTTTGTTCAAATAGCTTGCGCACAAATAGAGGCGATGTCAACACTGTTCGGTCGGACTCCATGAATATACATATGCGGGGTATGTATGTAGGTATGTATAGTCCATTAATCTAGGACAAGGCGTATTGTTTGCCCACACATATATACGGTATTTGTTACCTAAAGTGGCACTGGCACATGTTTAATTAATGTTTTGTCATGCAGTCATCTGTGAAATGCAAGTCACGACTCTTTAGTTATCCCTTATAAGAGACAATGTGGAAGAAATGTATGCACGGGACGCATAAACTTATAATTTATATAACTTACGAGATAAGAAAATAGGTCTTTTTACAACATCGCGTTTTATATCCAGATACACAGAATATGTAGGTAACTGATTGTAATCGCAGTGTCTTCTTACTATTAGAGCAATAATTTAAAGATAAAATGCTTCACTTTATTTTTAAATTGTATCGTAAATACACGGGACATGTAAGAAATTGGAAGCTGGCAGGCGTTTTCAGTAATTTAATACGTTGTTGAAACGGATAAACGAACCGAATTATGTCGACATTTCGCGAGATTGTGTGTATCAGTATGGTTATAAAGTCTTAAGTTTGTTTACATTGCGACTTTGGGAATGTCATTAGGCGCCTGAAATAAACGGTGTGTAAACTTTAGCATGTGACGTTACTTTATACTTTGTGGTGAGAGATTGTGGATGTCCAGTGGTTTGATATATGATATACGAAGATGTCGCCCAGTATAAATAACTAGCCCGGAGCGTTGACCGAACCGCTGCGTTGCTATACGTCTTATAATATTCCGCTTAAAATTAATTGAAAATTATTCTTGATTACACTTTCAAAGGATCTGATTTTATGTGACGACATGTTCATCTGATAAGAGTAGGATTTCAAAGCGCTGTAAGTGAATACGATGTATTCAAAAGAGTTGTTTCTTAAAACCAATTTTTAATTCTCGCTGACAAAATCTCTCTAAAAGAAAACCGTCTTTAAGACATGAAACTTCGATTTCACAGTAATATTTTACTTAGGGCTGTCTTTTCAATCGTCAGATAAAAGTTATTTAACATAATTATAAACTATTACTGTTTTGTGGAACTAAACATTTGATCTAGTTTATGCAAATAATCGTAATTTTTTACTTGGAATCGTTTTGTTTTATCTTGATAATAACATTTATCTGATGATTGAATAATTGGAAATCGATAGGTACTTATTCACGTTTATTTATATTTCTATTTGAGTTTCAGTTTCGTGTCGTCAATAATAATAAAAAAAACATGTTCAATCGAGTAGAAGTTTAACTAAACGATGTGATTCAAATAAATATTACGAAATTTGTAATGTGTAACTGGCATATGTCGGTAGCCAAAAACTGAGTGAAATTACTGTCGGGTGTTTTTTAAATGAACGATAGGTGCAAGTTGTATGTGCGAGGGGAATATTCTTCATTATTGCGGAGCACCCTCGTCTTGTTCCCCGTACCGTTACATTCTTTATAGCTTCAATATTGTTTCGGGAGGTCTCGCCACAACAAAATAAATGTTTGTATGGACCCCGCGTTCCACGACCGCCGTCTTCTACTGATCCGACAATTTAAACATTATTGCTTTCCGTAGATATTTTACACGAGGCGAACGAATTTTATTGCTCTCTTTGTTATTAATAACGTAAACACAGATATATTAAACTGCCATTTACGAATGTTGCCAGCCTAACATGTTTCCACGGGCAGGTACCCTGCGCCGAATAAATTTGTTCGGTAATATTACTTTATACTGACATGAATAATTATTGATTAAAACCCATTCTGCTGAACCAAGAAATGTTCCAGATTTGCTTTAATTGGACCGTGTGGGAAGAGATTTTATTCTTTTGATTCATTAGGGATTTATGAATATTGTAATGATTTAGCATATTGTGTTATGAATTTTATTCAAAGTATTCACGTTGAAGTGATTGAGTAGTTAAAGTTTGGCGTTGCTGCGTGACGTGATCGATCTACGTTGGCTATTCAGGTCAGGATTTAACTGAACTAGCCTTGAATGGACGACCGCTGAATATGCATCGATTGTGACTCCTATTTGCTTCTAAGTGCATGTTAACTAAATTGATCCCGTTGTTATCTAATGTCATTCGTTATTATGGCCACAATTTACTATCGAATAAATTTCGGTTATCAAATGTTTACGTTACTACATTTTATTGGACAGAAATTATGAGTTAAGTTTCACAAAACCAATTCAACCTTATGCAGAATGTAAGAAACGTTCTATTCGTATGTTTCTCATATTATTAACATTTAACTCGCTTTGAAATACGACGAACGATCAATTAAAATGTTCCTTTAATTATCGGGGAGAGTTTGGCCCCAATTCCGTTATACGTTTTGCCTATAAATCTTAAAAGCTGTTACAAGGTGCTATAAATTTAAATAATAACATATGAAGAAAATCCGTCTCAAGAAAATTAGAGGTATAAGCAAAATACACATTGGCAAGAAATTAATTTATAAGAAAATGAAAGTTGAATTTTTGGTTGCAGTACTAGAAATATAATTTGTTGTTGTATAAAAAAATCTGTTGTACATTACCACCAAAGTCAACATCAATTACGCGCCCATAGCTTTTATTTTCACGTTACATATTTAAACGAGTTTTATATCGCATATTCTGACGGCAGGGGTAAGTTTCTGCACACATATACATAATATACGGATACACCCACACATGTATAGGTAGATTTTTGACGTGAACGCGCCATTTTTTCCAGGGAGCTTAGGTTAAAGGGAATTTTGGGCCCTCGGATTAGACCCTCAATTACGGCCCCACTGACACAACTCTCGACCCCGTGATATAAATCAACTTGAATTAGCACCAACAAAAAGTAGGTACCTACTGTACGTTTTAATTCATATAATAGGGTAGTTTCCAGGGTCAAAATAATTACATTTTATTTAGTCCGTATTTTAGATTATAAAAAAATATTGGACACGTATTTTTTCTTTTTTCGATTAAATAAAAAATAACAAAGATATAGCCCATTAAAGTTACGTGTGACGTCATCTAGTGCGAAAAAAATGCAGCACGGCGTGACGTTATACGTAACTTTAATGAGCTATATCTTGGTCATTTTTGGTTTAATTTACAAATAAAAAATACGTATTGCTTATTTTTGAATAATCTAAAGGACGGACTTATAATTTTTTTTGTCAACTAGCCTATTCAGACTAATTCGTATGTGTGAATGAGATGGTTCTTGGGAGTAAACGAATTTTCCGAATAATTGCGTTATTATTAGTACTTCCTGTAACTTGAGGGAATTATTAATATGTTTTAATTTTCTCGGCGCGGTGAGAGATGACTTTAAGAATTATATTAGAAGTTCGTCTTTGATTAATGTGGTTTAGAACTCCGTGGCGGTTTTTAAGATTAGATTACTTAGGCTGTATTAATCACAGTTTGGGCAATGAAGAGCTGTTCAATGGTTAAGCTGACAAGATTGACGTTGGACTAGCCGAGTTTAATCGGTCTTCGTATTGCAATTGATTGATATTACGGGTTCATTGGCATGAATAGGATGAAACACTTATAGATATTTCTTTACTTATCTTACGCATTTAAGTAATGCTAGTAGTAAAAATTAAATCAATTTGCGCAAAAATACTTGGAAGTAGGTAGTATGCAATTCACTACACATTCTTAAAATTATTTTGCTTAGATAAGCAAAACACAATTACACAAACAACGACACTGGATTCATACGAGCGACATTTTATGTCAAGCGTTTGAAACTCCAAGAAGTTGGACAAAGAAATATTTCCAAAGAAAAGAGGGTATATTAAAAACTCAATAAAACATAATTTCAAGAATCAATTCGCGTAATGTCGGCTGCCGTTTCAAACTCACTATCAAGATATTGTAGAATGAACCGCTAAACTTTTTCAATAACACCTACAAGGACATACACATACATACATAATATCGTCACGCCTTTTATCCCCGAAGGGGTAGGCAGAGGTGTATTTCTACACCCACTTTTCGCCAGATATACTTTAGTCCCACGTAATAAGGGGCGAGCCTATTGCCGTACCGGGCACATTTCCAGACTCCGTGCTGCTACTGAGAATTTCGTGACAGAAAAACCCAATAACTCTGCCCGACTCAGGAATCGAACCCAGGACCTCCCGATCCCACGCGCACATTTATGCCGCGAGACCAACGAGGCAGTCGTATAGGGTTTGATGTCGAGTTTTCCGTCTCTACGCAAAGATGGTATTTGCATCGTGTTATCCCTTAGTCGCCTCTTACGACACCCACGGGAAGATAGGGGGTGGTGACACTTGTATTCTATGCCGTCAACAACACGACAAGGAAATTTTCAATTATTAACTTTATCCGAAAATCGGTACAGAGGATTGCATTAGGTTTCATTGGAATCTTCAGTGAATAAAATTACTCATACCAGAGCAGCCGGCTGGAACTTGGAACTCTCTCTTTTGTACTTATTACCGCAAAAGGAATTGTTGTTTTAATCCTATTTTCTACAAACCCTCGGGACATAGTCAGTTTTTATTATTAAGGATTAACTATTTCGTACTCAAATAGGATTGTCTAAAAAGTCTTTGGAGAAAACATTATGTAATCCTAAGTAATGTGAGCGTAGGACTGTTGGCCGTCCCTATCAGCTTTTAGAAGAATTAGGAGTGAAACGAACTAATAAACGACTTCTGTGAAAGGCTGATATTGATCGAGATTAGCCCGCTGAGGAAAATGATAACCGGCACTTTTCTTCAATGATTAGCAAAGATACCTACTACATGTCCGATGACGTTGAGTACTAGATTTTAATTTCGAAAAATAAATAAACTTGGTATAGGCTGATATCAAGATACACCAATGAGTGTGTGATTTTAAGATCATAATATGTAAATTGCATAGTTTTGACTTATTTTCGTGGCAAGTTTATTTCTTGATAAAGATTTATTGGGTTATAGAAAATGGATATTATAATTATTATGATGTACTGATTTAAGATTTCATATACCTACCTAGGTCTGAAATATTATAATATAAAGTTATTTATGTTTATATAAAATACCTCTATTAATACATATAAATAAAATTGGAGGGTCTGTTTGTAATATTAAAATAACCGCTTTTTACTAAATGCATTATAGATGTATACACGGTACATATACCTACCGAAATGACATTTTTTTCAATTTTTGTTTGTCTGTCTGTCTGTTTATTTTCGCTAATCTCTGAAACGGCTGGAACGATTTTGACGGGACGTTCACTGGCGGATAGCCGATGTACCAAGGAGTAACTTAGGCTATAAATTTACCTGGTACGCGAAGTAGTTGCCTCAGGCCGCGGGTGAAACCGCGTGAAACAGCTAGTTGTATAGGTATAAAATCATTTTAGACCTTGCAGAACCTATCTATGACAATGTTTGGCGTCTTTACATAAAACGCTCTTAATACAAATACGTACAATGTTTTTCAAAGACAAAAAGGCTTTATCCCGGCCTGAAAAGTAACGTAATACTTCTAGAAAATAAATAATGCTTCTTCATTTATTAAATCCGTTCTTTCTTTACACCCAAAATACGTAATTTATTATTTAAATTTAATTAACAGGAATGGTCTTAAAAAAGTGCCAGTTTATTGTTTTCGAAATGAATTCATAGGAATTCGGTTAAACTTCAACGAAAGCATTTAATTTTGATGTCGTTGGGAATATTTTGTTTTGAAATGCTCATTTAGATATAATATTTGACGGGCTGTTTTCACAACTAGGTTATTTCTTCTTTGAGATATATTCTATGAGATCTTTATTTGAGTTGTTAGCATGATCGTAAACTAGACAGTCTATTCAATTTACTTATCTATAAAATTATTGCTCAGTCATTGTTTGGATTTCCAGGTCGAGTCATCAGGTCAATGAGTTCTATCTATTTATCTTCACGCCTGTCTCCTAGGTGTATATGGGGTAGGCAGTGAATGTCAAATTCTCCGGTTCAAACACACCTCTTTTGCTTCTTCGACATTCATTAACCTCATCATGCATGCTAGTCGACTATGGTATTTTCAAATATTATAAGTTTTCAACTTTCAGTTTGACCCTTTGACAATATGTCACTATTTGGTCTACTTGCACCCGTCTTTGGTGTCCCCTACCGATATATTCTTTCATTTTTATTCGACAAACTTCTTTCGTATTTCTTCTTTCATCCATCCGTTCCAAATGTCCAAACCATCGCAACATTCCCTTCTCAATCTTTTTCACTGCATCTTCATTTAAACTGTGTCAATGAGTGAGTTACTATAATGCCTGTTAACCTAAATAGCCTTCTATGTAGAAGGCTATATGAATATAAAATGTTAATAAATCCCTGCTTACTATGTAGTAAGCAGGGATTTATTAACATTTTATCTATGTCCATCTATGTCCATAAAACGTAAACAAAGTATAAACAAATTGTATTTTGACACCTCAATCAAGACGTACATATGTCAACGAGACATCTCGAAACGTTCTCCTTTTAACTAATATCGTTCCCAGTGTATAATTCTCGAGATAGAATCAACAAACATACCAATACGCTGCATGTTCTTAGATATGATTTGAACAGCCACTTTGTAAAATAAACATACACGCTTCGAAGATAATCTCAAAATGTGTATACATAAATAAACGTCGTCGTTTCAAATGTTAATAGCGTTATTAGGGCTTTGGGCTTGGTCACAGATTACTAAATAGTTACTTCGTAACAGATACATCACTCCCATACAAAACCGAAAATACCTACGCTATAATCACCTACAAAATCTTAATAATAATAGCCGATTTTCGCAGTAAACAGAAATGTACCTTAAATACGCAAGCAAAGAGTTGTAGATTGTTTGACTTACGTACAAGCGCGTCATCGAATGAAGGCGCTAGGGTTGTTCCTATAATGATTTTGAAAATAAAACGAATGTTGCGAAATAACCATATTTATATTTGTAAATATATTTGAGTTTTGTTGTTAAAGTTAAATATGTTGAGTTTTATGAAATGATTAACATATTTTGTTCCTTGTCTACATTCGCGGTTATTAAATTTCAATGTTGAAAATATCCTTAATCTTGTGAATAATTTTAATAAGTAATTATGCGGAAAACATGAGCAAACACCAGGCAAATCGACTTTATTTAGAATTTCCAACACGGTGCTACCCGGTCGATTCATAAGCACGTTGTCAAAATTATTCACGAATAATATTTCTAATTTTTCAATATAATTTATAAACGTTTCTGGTGGAACTTTTAGGCTACCATAAAAAGATGTATCTTTATTTGAAATGAGTAGGTATATAGTGTTGTTTCGTCAACATTAGGTTTCGCCTGTAACAAAGCATTAAAGCTAGTGCAGTTATATTTCTTGCTACACAAACAATAAATACCCTGACACATAGGTCAACGCATTTTTTGCAGGCAAATCGAATCTGTAGTCGGTTTCGCCGTTTAAGGCAACTGCTGAAGGTGTTCCTGCCTTACATTTTTGGCCAGGTATGGGCCGTTCAAGAAGAGTGGTGGCATCTGACCTCTGAAGCAAGTCACAAATGTCTTCTTGACAGTTACTATGACGTGAATTTTGCAGCATATTTCTAAGGAAAATTTTTTCATTTGATCATTTGTCATGTCATTTGAGCCTAAATTACATTATCTACACTTAATATTATAAATAGGTAAAATTTGTTTGTTTGTTTGTTTGTAATGGATAAACTCAAAAACTAGATACTGGACCGATTTTAAAAATTCTTTTACCATTAGAAAGCTACATTATCTGCGAGTAGCATAGACTATATTTTATTTTAGAAAAAAATAGAGATAGGTAAGATATTTTGGATTTTCGGGTACGCAAAGAAGTTCCCTCAGGAGGCGGATGAAACCGCTGGAAACGGCTAGTATTCATATATATATGTTACAGCCAAAATAATAAATACAGGTATTATATATACGATCTAGCCATTAATGTGTAATATCTACTCACTTTGGACAAAGTAATATTTGGCACGGAATTAATCATTTTAACTAGCTTGTAGTCTTGTATTAAGTAATATAACAGGTGTAAGTTATTGAAGCTTGCAAAGTTTATTTGAAACAGTTCTGTACTGGACATCGATATATTAACTGGCCGATTAACCAGAAGAACCATTCTAATAGGTTATGTTAGGTTTTCTTGTGAACAAACATCATTAAACATCTTCTCATGACTCCCCATTTCATTATAGCGTGGCTTGGTCATCAGGCCACGCTGTATCCGAGTGGTAAGGCAAGTTATTTGTACTGTATTTATTTATTACTTTGACTTTTTTGGCCTGCCTTTATGAATAACATCTAAATGATGTAATAAATTTATCGAATCTTCTAGGTAATTTAGTAATTATATATATTGACCAGTCATTATGTATAAATTTATATTAATCACTATGGCTTTAACATATACATACACAGTTTTAAGTTCAACCTAATTACAACCATGACACCTAGCAATAAAGTCGCAAAAAAATCGCGTAAAAAAGATATATATTTCTTACGACCAGTCGTCTGAGTCGTCACAAAAAACTAGGTAATCAATAAATTATTCCTGTCACATAGAAATGAAAAGATGAATGTTAAAAAATATTAAGTGCCGGTTTCACCACTGACCAATAAGTCTGATAAGTTCTGTATAAAATACTCGGCAAATAAATTCATACAAATTTCGTTCTAATTTTGAATTTATTTGGATGGTAACGCTTAGAGGTGTGTTAAACAGGCCCTTAGTGTAATATCAACCTTAAATCGTAACTGATAAAGTACTTTATCGCGTCATTGCCTTGCGAGTTGCGTCGTTTTGATCTGTTTCTTATATTCCGAATTTCGTCTTTGAATTTGTATGTACCCACGTACAAAAAAATTTGTGGCGGATAAAGAAGTGTAAGTAACATTTGATATAAGTAAGTAACTACTTACCTTAATTCGTCTTTCGGCAGTGAAAAGAACGACAACTTTTTGTTTGTTTTGTGGCTTTTACATCCATCCACTGCACAATAATTCCTCGGCATTTTTATAAGAAAGCGCAGGAAACGTGCCGTGCGTACGCTCTGGCGGGCGTGCGGCGGCCCTCTGTCATTTGTATCCATATGGATACACGAAATGGTAGGTGTTTATCGCGAGAATTTGAGCCAGTGACGGGGGCCTGGCTTGGTTGCGTTTAGCGTACGGTTTGTTGTAAACTGTAGTCTTCATTGAATTGACCGCTGCCGTCGGTCAAGTAAAACATTTTTGTGGCAAAATATTAGGAAACTGTCAGGATAGCACTGTTGTGTATTATGCTACAAAAAGTTTGCTCAGTGAGGACGTTACCTAAAGGTCGCGTTTGATATTAAAGTTAGGATTTTTCATGTAATGAACTCGCATGAATTTTAATGGCCCAAGTTTGAATACCGCAATTTCCTGAAGTGAAACGGAGTGTGATTTTTGGTTACGCAGTAATAAAAAATGAAATACAAAAAGGCACGCAAGCAACGCATAAAAGAAAACTTGCTGATTTTTTTGTTTATTGTTACTTTTTACTGTGTTTTTGTCGGCTCGGCAATATTGATACTTGGCGAACGCGTTAATTTGAAGATGAAAACAAAAAAACTGTGAGTAATAACAATATTAAGTGGGATATTTTTATTTAAATACAATTTGTAACGATTGTGTCTGTACAATAACGTTAACAGTTTGCAGAGCTTCTGCATACACTAGAGGAAATTACAGTGTCAAAAGAAATGCAGACTCAGAACAACACAAAAGCTTCTTCGCGTACGAATCCAGGCTCCAAAACTGTACATACCTACTTATAAAATGGCAACTATTTTATGTAGGTAACTAAAAATACATCGGTGTTTTATTAATTACTGTATACAGAATTAGAAATTTCAAAGAAATTACATGTTTATAATGTATTGAATCTTCCTGAAATACAAGCAGGATATTAAGTTATCACAATATGTTCAAATTCAGGTTATAATCCAACTTACCTGTTAGTGATAGGTTTTATTAATTACGGTAAACAAAATTATTTTACCTCGGGGTGTATTTTGATCAAAACGTTCAGTAATACAAATAATGTCGCCGGTATTAATCGTAGTCTGAATTTAAATTAACTGGCAGTTTACTTGTTATACGTTCAGAAAAGATTTCAAATAATTTTGTTCCGAAACAGAGGACGTACCAATAAATTTTTGTTGTAGCCCTTAAGCAAGTTTGTGGAAACTAGATAAACCACTGCTGCAGTCTATTTGTTATTATTTCATAGACTTTAATAAAATTAATTCTTTAATGACGACTAATTCCAATTCATCATTCATCATCAGCCTTTAAGCAGAGTAGTCAGCCATTGCTGGACATAAGATCCTTACAACTTAGTGAGACTTTGTTTTATGTTGTCATTACAAAGATGACTGACCTTGTTTTGGTGGATGCCCAAATAACGGGGCCATCCTCCGCCTTTTGCGACATTCAGAAAAAGTGTGTATGACTATCCTCTTCAGGCGTACTCACTAAAATGACTGTGGTGTCCATCGATGACCTATACGGGATTAGATACCGCCGAGAAGGTGACTGAACTATTATTCCGTGTACGTCTTCACATTTGAGAGTAAATAGCCGTCAAGTAACCATAAAACAATTAATTATATGGATCTCAAGGGTTTTGTTAGTGGTAACCTCAAATAGGCATGAGAGTATCCTCCAGGGGATATTGGAAGGATTGGAGGTTCTTGGAATAATTACGTTTGAGTGGCAGATCGGCAAATATTGACTCAGTAGTAAACGTTGCAATAGCGGACATTAAAGATGTATCAGTAATTCTGTTATTAAAGCTATGTGTATGTGTATATGTTATGTTATTAAAAATAAATTTAATAAAAACCAAGATCATGGATGAACTTTCAAATAGCCTTAAAATTTTCCTTAATAGCAATTAAAACTGTAGGAATGCAATCGCAAAGTCCAAACGAACTTGCAGACAGTCAGACAAACTTGGCCGTTTATCGCTACACCTTGTATAAAGAGACGATAAAAATTCTTACAAACCTGTGAAACTTAGATGAATAAACTTTGTAGTACTTGCAGTAGGTAGTTGGCTGAATGAGCCGGGTACCTGCCGGGACTGACGCCGTGTTTAACTCAATTTAAACTTTCTGTGTCCTAACTCGATTGTACGTTGCACCTACATTTACAGGCTATGATAGTTATGCAGTTCTAGCTACTGCGGCTTTTTTTATACATGCTGGCAAATGCTTGACTTTTAAACTTGATAGGAAACGTAATGTTTCTTGAAGCAAAATTATCGACATTTCTTTCCTAAATACCTTCTCATTCCTTTTTACTTCAAATAGACCATTCTATGTAAATTCGAGTATAATATCTAAACACACAAATTCAATATTGCTACTTTAACGGAAAGCTTGCCTGCTTGCCTGATTCCAGATGAAGGTCAACATGATCATGAAATAAAATCATAAACTGCCCAGAACCAGTCCACCACATCATTTTCAATATTTTATAGTCATATTTCACTTGCACTAGATCTTTTATAATATAGCTTGTTATAAATTACCCAGCATGCATCTGTGCCAATAAACAAAAATACATACGAAACAGAAACTAATATTGAGCTTACAACTGTTGAAACGTTTATTTTGTTTGTATGCCGGCAATGGAATTAAGTAAGTATTCTCGAGTCAAGAGACAATTTTGACCCAGTTTCTGATCTGACAATGCAGAACACATATATTTTAGTAATTACTTGGAAATTGGTAAACCCTGTAACTAAACGATTGCTCATAAAAGCTATTGAATTGGGAGATCCCTTGGTATTCTCAGGGATTTGGGCATGTAGCAAAAGATTGTATTATGCACGTGAAAACGGGAACACGTATTATATATACATTACTGTTTTACATTGAGGATTTATTATAAGCATTTGTTATGCAGTGTTTCCGTATTGAATGAGCAATAGATGCAGATTATTTTATTTATTTATTTATTTATTTACTTTTTGCACAAATAAAATATGTACATAGGTGGACTTAATGCCAAAGGCATTCTCTTACAGTCAACCTAAGGTGATGCAGAGATGATAGTTGTAGGTGCGTTCCGAACTTTTGTAGTAACAATTATAAGATTAATTAAATATTTTGATGATATTTAAATACTTACTAATATTTCAATAAACATATAAATACCAATAATACACACATAAACTAATATAAAAAGGTATATATACGAAAAATATATAAGTACTATATATATTTATATACATATATATAAATAATATAAATATAACTATCTGTATAAATTATCTTATTGTGCTGAAGATTCTGCCAATTTACTTAAAAGTAGCTCTCGTACTTTTTTCTTGAAAGAAAGCCGATTAGCAATCATCCTGATCTCAAGAGGAAGGTTATTCCAAAGAAGAACAGACTGAACAAAGAAAGAGGAGTTTACGAAGTTAGTTGAGTGGGAAGGACATAACAGGAGGCGATTGTTAGAGGAGCGAAGATCTCTGTTGTGATTTGAGCACAAGTACTTTAAATAGGACGACAAGTAAGAAGGAGGGGTTGGAGAGTTAAGAAAAGAGAAGAGAGTAGTGAGAGCACGCATACTACGGCGTTGACGAATGGGTAGCCAGTTGAGTTCAGTGCGATAAGCAGACACATGGTCAAACTTGCGAAGATTGTAAATGAATCGAATGCAGTTATTCAGAAGTCGGTCTAATTTATTGAGAAGATCTGCATTCAGGTCAAAATAACACACATCAGCATAGTCTATGATAGGAAAAATCAACGTCTGCACAAGCATTACCTTAGTGTTACATGGAAGGAAATTCCTTAATCGATATAAAGCGCGCAGGGATCCTGTGACTCTCTGACTAACGTTGGACACATGAGCCTGCCAGTTGAGAGTATTATCAATGTATAACCCAAGATCTTTTACTACAGGGCTAAATGTTATAGATGACTGGTCATATATCAGCGGTGGGAGAGCCGAAATGTCAATTCTTTGGACCATACGTTGACTCCCTACAATAATGGCCTGACATTTGTTCGGATTAACGTTGACACCAAAGCTATCTGACCAGTTTTTCAATTTGACAAGGTCCTGGTTTATTCGTTCAATAGCAGCAGATATGTTATCTATTTCTGCCTGCTCATATAGCTGCAAGTCATCGGCATACAAATGATACGAACACTGAAACTTTTGAGTTAGAAGATTGATAAAGATAGAAAACAACAATGGAGAAAGTATTCCGCCTTGAGGAACTCCAGATTGAAGGTTACACCAACTAGATGAAGACTCACCGTGGCGAACCGACTGCTGTCGTCCCTGAAGATAATTAGAAAACCAATCCAGTGCCACCGAGGAGATCTTTAGATGGGAGAGGATGGATAGAAGGATTCCGTGACTGACGGTATTAAAAGCGTTCGTGAAGTCCACCAAGACCAGCACTGTGACCTTGGTTTCCTCCATTCCCGCTCTCATATCGCCAGTCACCTTAAGCAGGGCGGATACAGTGCTATGCCCAGATCTGAAGCCAGATTGGTATGGGCTCAGTAGCTCATTACTTTGAACAAATCTGGACAATTGCTTGTGGACGCAGGCTTCCAGGACTTTAGAAAGGTAAGGGAGAATAGAAATGGGTCGAAAATGATTTGGGATGGTAGCATTGGTTACTTTAGGCAGTGGAAGGATAAAGGCCTTTCGCCATAAGGACGGAAAGGAGCCGGAGGTGAGGGAGAAGTTAATGATGTGGGTTAATGGTGCCAACAGATGGTCTAAGATTGAGACGATCATCTTACGACTAATGTTGTCACAGCCCACAGCATTTGACTTTATGGATAGGATTATCTTTTTGATCTCCGCAGGTGTCTCTCCCTGCCTTAAAAATTTTACCAGCTTCCGCTGATTCTGAATATATTATGAAATTTATTGCAAACGTGCTACATTTGTTGTTTATAAACTGAAATCAATGACCTTGACTCTTTCTAGACCAACGCATTCACGCATGGAATTTTTCAATAGTGAGGGCATTGAACTGGCGGCCGTCTAGTCAAAACTTGCAATAATTCTATATTTATAATGAATGACAAACGTCTGCAACATATTGTTGCCATCTGTTAGTACCATTATTAAGTTTTATTACGCTATCTAGGTCGTCTACTGTTCGTATTACTCATAATGTCAATGTCTTCCTCCTTGCCAGCAATCTATCAATAGGTTCCGTGCTTCTAACAATAGGACTCCAAATATCAAACGGAAAATAAGAAACAAATAAATATCAATCCAATTTCCAGTACTTATGTATAATAAGCCATTACTTAAACGTATATAGGTACAACATATTGGGTTAATACCTACTTGTAATTTTTGTAAGATTTTAGAGACTGAGGAGCAAATCCTTAAAGATAACCCTAAAGCAAGCACTGACACGTATTTGAATAAAAGGTCACTTATTTGCCGACTGCACTATTATTTGGTATTACTCTAAAACTCGCTTCGAATATTGTGACCTTTTATAATTTCCAATAGCCCCTGAGCCCCTGACTAATATTTTCCAACATCACACATATTAATTTATGCCGTTGATTGTAAGCGATATCCGAGACTTTAAGAGATTGGGAATGGATGTTACTATTAATTATGCACCGCTTAGCTCAGCTCGTCTGTGACCCAATTTAAGCTGAGTCCCGCCAACAGCTGGGATCGCGTCGCTCTCGACTTAACTTGTCTGTGTAACTGCACTATACTGATTGTGAACATGTGTACTGCGTGATAGTAATAAACTTACGCTATATAGAAAGGTGTAGGTGGTCTGATATTAGCAAAAGATATGTACCTAAACTAACGCTAACAAAAGAAGACTTTTTTTGACTGCATCAATAGCGTAGTGGGTTATAATCGCCTTGCCGTTTAGCACTGCGCTACGTGTCGTAGGTTCGATCTCTAGAGACATCACTCCGTGTGTGATTCACAAGCTGTTGTTTCGAGTGTGGGAAGTAGTACTTTCTGAACATTAAATAAGATATACCAATTCTCTCTGACATTTCAGCCGATTGCATCAACCATTATGAAAGACAAAAACCACAGTACTCTCTTTATGGGCAACTTAGCAGCATACTGACCCTGCAATATTAGAGCGAGATCCTCTAGCGTTGTAGAAAGTGTCACCTTTTTATCGTCTGTTAGAATACAAATGCAGTGAGCGTATGTGTACGTTGCACCAAGTCGCAACGGTGCCTGATTGAAGGAAATAGCCTCTATAGCATTTCTCATCCCATTGGGACCTAATATAGCAGCGAAGTGCAATAGAAAACTTCTGTCTTTGCCGCAACTAAAGCCTGCCGGCGATAACGCGTGTACTATCTTTATAATATAAGAAAGTTTACAAAAATAGCGCGAACGACAGCAACTTTCAAGACTAAACATAGTTAAGAAAGTTAAAAATTATATTGTTTAGTTAGTTCATGATAAACCAGTTTTTTTTGCGCTTGTTAGTCAAATTAATGTTGACGTGATTAATAATTGCTGAACAACCCATTTGAATGTTATATTAGCATAATTTGTTTATTCAAAAATTCAAGACGAAGCGCAAATTTCACAACAACAGTGAAGCTGTAAATCTCTTTGAAGCAAAAAATAAAGTTTGTTCGAGCAAATACTCTGATTACTAGCCTCGAAATGCGTCGAGTCGGCGTCCTCAATAGTCTCCTATTTAAGTTGGTCCATCCCGCAATTCTGGCATTCCCGAGTAAGTTATCGGTTTCCAAGTTGGTCGTTCGTTTGGCTTTGTTCCGGAAATCGGCAATCGCCACAAGATTGCGAATTTACAACTAAACAACATTTGGTCCCTAATGTGTTTGCACTATTAATTGTCAACAGCTGTTCTTGTCATAGAATGCTCGCTGCATCTCAACTATGCGGTATTGCAGTTTAGAACTTAACACAAACTTACATTAATATTTTTCTTGGGTTTTACTAATAGTTTATAGCCTAATTTGTATTATTTCCTTTTACTTCTGATTTTATTAATTAAAGAAATGCTTCAATGAACCCGTATCAACGACGAATAAAAAATAAAACGGCTATATTTTTACTCTCGTCAGTTGATGTACATTGTCGCAGATAGACTGAAGACGGATTTCTCGGGCAAAGTTCCAAATCCGGCGCTCTAATTAAGAAGTTAGCTAACAGAAAATATCCACTCGCTGCCTACTTCTCATTAGATGAGGATTGCAATCGAGACTAAGTGTTTCCGTACGTGTTTACTTATTACTGTCGGGTGATCTACCAAGCCTTAAAGAAAAATAAATAATACAGAAGATAAGCACTTACTTATTCAAGATTCAATAATGAAAGTAGAAAAGCTCAAAAAAGCTGGCATAGATGAAGGATTCTTTAGTACATTCTGAAGAATGCAAAAGATCACCGCGCTAGCGTAAATACCTTCAATGATTGTTTCGTTGGTATCAACCTCTGTGCATTGGGTAATACCAAATAAAAATTTACGATATGTGAGTGTATAGTTCGATAAAATTTCACGTGCAACAAAGTTTCAATATAAATTCCATCATTAGATTTAGCACGATCACCAGTTTCAAAAGTTTGAAATAGACGGACGTTTCAACGGGATAGTCATTTCGATCGCCCAATAAGCTGTGGCAAGCTGTTCGCAAGTTTCATGCTCTCTGGGGACTTCGTTAATAAACCAAAAGCGAAGTTTGAGCTCGTGAAGACTTCGCTACGGTACAAGAATACACCCAATACGCAAATGTACTTGGACACTTTTTTCTCCCGCTTTACAAGCTTCGTCGAAGTGGATTTTTAGATTTGACTAAAGTACTTTTTGTAGTCAGAGTTTATCTGAATGTCGCAGAATTTCTTACTGATAATTTAAAAACCGAACGAAGAAAACATTTAGAGAATCGGTAAAATGAAGGCATTCGGCTTTACTACACACCAATTTGCATAAGTTTGTACTTTTTACTATTTACCGCTTAGCTTTATCTTTAAAGATACCGCCGTAAATTCATTTCTATTCCAGTCTAAACGTTTTGCACATTGCCTTCTTGTTTATATAAACCGTTCTGCTAATAAACATGAGGAATCTCAACGCAAAGGCCCTCTAATGCAGTATAAGTTACACTTGATTAGTTGCGCTAATTACGACGAGATATCGACACGAGACGCTCGAAGACGTTTGCTATGTAAACTGGCTTATCTTGCTTATATTTGTTTGTGCCGCCATTTTGCTCTACGAATATATAATACTTTAAGTTATTTACAAGCCCTCATTGCCTCAGGCACACGGTGCGCATAATTGCTTGCGATTGTAAGCTCTGCACTTTGAATCGCAAATCAAGCTAGTTTAGTTAGGGAGTTTTAGGTTTTGTTTGTCAATTCTAGCTAGCAATATTGCATTACAGTAGCAGACAATAACCTCTATTTATATGTCTGCTTTATTTAGTTTATTGCCCTATAAAACAACCCACACATAAGGCAAAACGGTGGAAATTTTATAGGTAATAGATAGAGCCTTGCTGATTTCAGCATGAATGAGCCGGCTCGACCGGGGAAGAACTACCCTCTCACAAAAATCGACGTAAAGTAACAGTACTTAAACTGTTGCGTTTCGATCGGTGAGTGAGAGTGCCGGAGGCCCTATCACCTATTCCTTCTCCCTCATCCCACTCCTCATCATATCCCTTTTCCCATCCCCAAGGGGCGGCACCGAACTTGTGACTCCTGTGGTGTTGCTTGTGTCCATGGGCGGCGGTAATTGCGTACCATCAGGCGATCCGTCTGCTCGTTTGCCGCCTATTACTATAAAAAAAAACTGAAATATCACAATCTCTGAGCGAAGCCTTGGCATTTGCCGTCGCTTTCAGCCGACTGGGTCACCCTTTACATCTATCCACTTGCAAGGATGTAACTTTAGCCATGACCTACTCAGCCTTAATATAAGTTTTAAGAAAATAAGGTAGGGCCTAGATATTGAAAGTTTGAAACGTATTTTTGATTTAAAAATAACTTGATATTACAAATTAGGATGTTTAGATTACCTATATGATTGAATTACGAGTTTTCAAGAACAAACATGTGTGGCACAGAACATGAAATGGTCACGAAAAACAACTGTGGTATCACAAATTGGCGCTGTTTCATTGTTTACAAAGTCATACGCAAAGTCGGTTTTTTGTTATTTTATATAAATAACTATCTGCATTGCCAATATCCATGTTTGTGTGAGGCACAAAAAATTTTACAGAATTGTGTCGACAGCACTGAAAAAGCGTGATGCCTATTCATCTAATCATGACTGACAGAGTTATCACCACAACATGTTTGTAATGCTAACTACACTCGCGTGCAAGTAAATCGACTCTAGCCTCAAGTGCGCATAAAAAGTGATATAACTTAAAAATGCCTTATTTTACCTCTATATAATGTTTTACATAATTAAAGCCTAGTAATTGAGCTTTAAAATGATGTAAGTTGCATGAAAATCGATTCAGTAGGTTAGTAAAAAAGGTGAATGTCAAAGATATTGTAAAAAGATTTGAAAATTCATACAATTTCACAGTATGGGGTTATTGGGTATAAATTAAACAAAATGTGCATAAGATAAAAAATTTATTCGTGTCAATATTTGGTGTTCCCTCCTCTAGCCCTGATCACTGCTCTCAAGCGATTCTTCATCGGCCTTATCAACTTTTTAATTGATGATTGTGGTATTCGGCCCCACTCTTCTACCAACGCAGTCTTGAGCTCATTGATGTTTGTCGGAGCTAGATTCCTCGCCCTAACTTTACTTTTGAGCTCGTCTCATATGTGCTCAATGGGATTTAAATCGGGGCTGAGCGCTGGCCAATCCATAGTGTGAATTCCAACTTCACTCAGGAACTCACGTGTGGCCCGAGCAGTGTGACATTGGGCATTGTCATGCATCAAGATAAAATTATCCCCAATAAAGCCTTGATAAGGGTCAACTTGATCCAGTAGAACATTTTCAATGTAACGGTCACTGGTCAGACCTCCTCCCCGGCCTCCCTCAGGAACGAAAACAAGGTCTGTTTTTGCTTCTAAGGAAATTCCAGCCCACATCATGCAAGAACCGCCACCATATGCAACGGTTTCAACAAAGCAGCACTGTGAAAACCGTTCACCAGGACGCCGGTACACGTGACCTCTCCTGTCGCTGCCATAGAGACACATCCTCGTCTCATCTGTGAACAGGACCGACTGCCATTGCTCTACGCTCCAATCCAAATGCTCTCGAGCAAAGTGAAGCCGTGCTTGACGGTGGGCTGTGGTCAACTTCGGGCCTGTAGCGGATCTTTTCGGAGTAAGGTTAGCTTCCTTCAACCTTATTCTATCTGTCCACTGACTGACAGTTACTCCGCGAACTTGACGTAGCTCCTGCTGCACATCCACGCCGGTAAGGTGTCGATTTCGGAGAGAGGTCGAGACCAAAAACCGGTCGTCACGCTCCGAGGTGCACCGGCGTCGGCTGGTATTAGGCCGCCGAGTGAAGGCACCACTCTCTTGAAACCTCCTGTACACTCTCGAGACAGCAGACTGACTCATATTCAACCGACGAGCGACTTCTCGCTGGTTCAACCCTTCTTGCAACAGGGCAACGACTTGAGCGGCTTCTTCAGGTGTTGTATCCATAATTTTCTTCAAATGACGGCTTCAATTTGCAGAGATGTGTTCAGGTCAACGTCTAGTGACCGACTGATATGAAAAAACGATTACAGGGTGTTTTTATAGCGGGTTATGTCGCGCAAGTTGTGTATAGAGCGCAGAGCAGTTTATGGGAGGTTGCGTTCAGTTGCATTCTAAGGACATGTGTTCATTTAAATTAATGAAATTATGCTACCATTTTAAAGCCTTATTACTAGGCTTTAATTATGTAAAACATTATATAGAGGTTAAATAAGTCATTTTTAAGTTATATCACTTTTTATGCGCACTTGAGCCTTGAGTCGATTTACTTGCACGCGAGTGTAGTACCTTCGCCTTTCGTCTTGTTACTGTTTTCGTAAAATCTGTCTTATTCAAAGAAACATCACAAATACTCCAAAGCGGACGGAAAATAACTTAATTTTCTTTTTATTCGTTGTGAGAGTTGTTTTATTCCATTATAGATACCTATCTTTAGTAAAGTATCATCGTCTAAGTATTTGAAGTAAGGTTTCTATAGATTCTCATTGGAGTAAATACTTATTGCCTTCAAGTGGTAAGCCACACACTCTAAGAAATTTGAATAAAAAAACATATTATCTCAAATATGTAAGTGACATTAAAGTTAAAGTTTGAAACGTTTAATACGTAAGTACGTACGAATACAGTTCTACATATTATCCATTAGCCACACTCCTTCCTACGCATTTCGCCCCAAGCGCACATCTACCGTTAATGTTTGCCTTAAGTGCGTGAAAAAGCGCAGTTTAAATTACACTCTTAAAGTTAATTTCTTGTGTGTAATGTTACTTTGTAGGTTTACACCAGGAAACGCAATTTGAGATAGTCGTATTAACCGGAGATGTGTCTCGGTGCCATCTTGAATTAATGTCAACAACGACATTTCGTTCTTTATTTAAATGCATGACCGTATATTTCTATTAGTGGTTTATGTTCCTTGCCAGTACTATACATGTAAATCGATACATTTAGTATGGATGCATTTTGCTTTAACGATTTGAAAACGGCAGAAAATAAAAATGAAATGATGCCTAAGTATGTATATACACACATAGACACACTCTCATAGTGTGCGTGTTCGTATTTATTAAATTCTGCAAGAGATAATAATTCCAATACTGGATTTTACTTTTTAATTAATTTTACCGAATATAAATCTTATTTAACTTTTATTTAAAATAAAAATCCAATGTTTCAATGTTCCTTTTTGTAATGGCTTTGAAAGAACGTTTCATTACTTAATGGACGCCTTCGATAACAGCGCCAGACTGAAAATGAAAAAAATAATTAATTTACAACGGTGTTTTAATGGGATATACCTAGATTGAAAATACGAAATGAGTTTCTTGATAAAATTTTACTATTGTGACATTATTTAAATCGCAATCGAATCTTATTATGGACAACATTAAGACCTACCTACAATTATCAATATACCTACGTACGAATTTGGCATGTATGTTCCTTCGGCAGTCTAGGGGAACACTAAGAGAGGATGTTGGGAATTTCCTTCTCTGTGGGGTAAAAGGGGTTGCCAAGATTTTTTGTTGTATGAACATTCACGCCGGCGGCGCAGCTACGGAAAAAAGCTAACGTTATGTCAAATAAAAATCTTATACTCAATAGTTCTGCTTGTTAATGATATTTATTTTTTTTGTTTCAGGTAATTTATTGAAGAAACTACCCTTATATGTGGAGCAGAGCAGAATGAACTTTATCACGGTGTAGTAAAGAGCAATTTGATATAAGAGTGGTTAAGCTCACCATACACTCAAGATTTTATCAACAAGCTCATTGGGGCACTTAGCTGAAAGCGTTCAAGCCGTTGTAGGTATTGACGGTTTGTTTATCAATATTAGTTTCGCCGTTGTCATGGCAAGTTACTGTTGCGAGACTACATACCTCGTCTTCAAACTTGAAGTAATATAGTTACTGCACCTTCTCCTATGGCAAACCAATTCCTAAAGTAATAGCAAAGAGTATACAAATGTAATAGTTTTAATACCAATTTTTTTCTTTTTTTTATAGACTCACGCCTGTTTTTAATACCAATTTTTTTCTTTTTTTTTATAGACTCACGCCTGTATATCCCCGAAGGGGTAGGCAGAGGTGTTATATTATACCCACATTTCGCCATGAATTTTTAGGTCTCACGTAATATGGGGCGAGCCTATTGCCATTATCGGGCACTTCACCAGACTTCGTGCTGCTACTGAGAATTTGGAGAAACCCAGTAACACTTTTGCCCGACCTAGGAATCGAACCCGGGACCTCCGACCGCAGTTGCATACGCTATCCACTGGACAACGGAGGCAGTCCGAAACTGTAGTGAATTTCTGTATTTTCTGCCACGGATATCGTAGATTGTACTGCATTGTAAATCTATTTAAGATAGCCTTCTGACATTTGTACCTCCAAGAGCAAACAAATAAGTTTTTACAAGGTCATTTCGAACCCGGTAAAACCTTTTTATCACCTTTTTGGTGCATAAGCCTGTATGGTGTAGTCTCACGGGAACTTCGGTGAAGGAGGTCATTTCCCAAGTCAGAACTGACCGTATTCAATATAAAATATTACCAAGCAGCTTCTCATTAATCATGCGTCTATCTTCAAACTTAGAAATCATATGTTTTAATCCAATAACACAACATTTGAAAAATCCGACGCTTTTGGGTTCAATACACTTGAGTAAAGAGCACAGGATAAAAAAATCGTATATACATTTTATATGCTACGGAAATATCGACGCATCGGTCTGTGCCAAATTAAATATTCAACGGGCGTAATTCAAAAGCTTCCGGATCACTTACTAGTGCTTACTTTGTCATCTTGACAATTATTCAAAATTATTCTTTAAATCAAGGCAAGAGGATTGTCCAATTAATTATATGGACAGTAATGGCCAAGTGTGTTACGATGGTAACTTAACATCATTCTGTGATACTTTCATGTTTTTAACTTCGTTTTTGAGCATATTTTTCGAGTAGTCAGTAGCGTTTTTCATGATATTTTGTAGCGCTTTCATTATTTGGAGTTAAAAATTCAACAGGTACTTAAGTACCTATTGAAGTACTAATCATTAATGCGTAAAATATTGTAGCATGTTATTTAATCCTCTTTTTCATTAAAATATTTTGCTCTACAGATATCCATTCCTTAAAATACATTCTGCATACACATGTTAATTATTTTGCAGTGTGATACGCTAACGAGATTATAGTCTCGTACATACATTTCACTGGCAAAGCAAGACATTTTTTACTACAAGTATTTGTGTCTATTTTACCTCTCAAACTTTCTTCACTCATGGATTTGACTATACCTGCCTGCAGACTGTTTTCAGATCAGCTCTTAGGTTTTCGTTTGTCTTTTCATATTTCTTCTGATTGAAAAAGCCTCATATACTTTTCGGTATTTTGTTGGCTTGTGTATGTGTTTTATCAAACAATTTACAAATCTGCAAACCTTGTAGTTGAGATTTCTCTAGACACTTAATTAAACAGATTTATGAATGTTATATAAACCGAATTCAGCAGACTCAATAATTGTTTCACCATTGACAGATGCAATTCCGTAGGTAATACTAAATCGAAAGTGTGAAAAATCTACCACGCTTTTCTAGTAGTCGAGTGCCGACACTTAAAGGCGATCTTACGAGTGGTCACGCACAGATTTTATGATCATTGCCTCGATAGATCTCGATGTTACAACCTCTTATTGACCCTGACTATTAAGCCGGATTTATTTTAGGGTTTAATTCCCACCCAGTCTAGATATACCTATTTATCAGTTATCTGGTTATCATAGACGCTAAGCTCTACCTAGTTTGGCAGTATCAGATGATAGATTTTTATTTATATACATATAGTAGCTTTTCTACAATGACTAACAAAATTAAATAATTATCATCAGTTTGCCAGTTATTTAGATTTACAATTCAATGATATAGCAACATATATGCCTTGTTAGAGTTATAAGTATAATTCCAAGTTACACACAGCCGTTGAGATCTCTGCAATATACCGTAGCGAACTGAACAGAACTGACGATCGGTAGTCACGCTTGCACCGTGTAATATCGCGGCTTCACGTCAAATTAACTGACGGCTGTTCTTTACTGCGGATATTCACTTTTACGTCGCCGTCGTGTGATATAAAATGAACTTATTTATGCACACTGTGTCCTATATGGTGCACTTTACGTGAGTGCCTAACCTGGCACCGCTAACTGCTGCGAGTGTCGAGTTAGCTGTTGCTAAATGAAAAGTGAAAACAAAGAATGTCGTCTAATTTGTTGTTTTGTTTAGAGGAAAAGGCTAAACCGGTTTTGGGGTCAGGTTTTGTTCAGCGGGCTTGTAGTGACGTTTAGTTTATGTTACAGAAGAAAATCACTGGTTTAATTTTTACTGTTTATTAAAAGAATGATTTTTCTTACTAACTCGCACAATTATGAGTCCAAGCTCGTTAGTAACAAAGTAAAAAAATAATAGTAGGTTAGCTAAGGCCGATCGTCGAGTTAATTGCCTACTCTTGCGTCCTACCTACGCGCGGCGCATCCCGTACTGAGGCCGCGGGCGAGCCGCGCCGGGCCGCGCTCGTCTTAGGTTGTGTGCGTGAAAAGTCCGTGCGTACACGGCGCCTGCGACTCACGCGTACATTCAAACCGGCGGCGGCCGATTTGTATGAAGCTATCCTATTATTCTTTTTGTACTATGTTAGTAACTAGAATAATCCAGAACAATTGGATCTTTGGTAAATTTTGCTTGTCACACCCTACCATAAGGAACTTATGGGAGGGTGCTTCTTCTTCTTAGGCGTTACACTCTTGGCAGAGTGGTCGTGGTCGTCACAATACAGCTGTGGGCTGCTTCTCAATTCGACGCCACTCATCACGTTTTTCCGCTCTTCTTGTGTATTAGGGTGCTTACGGTAGCTTAAATTGCTGAGTAGATATTATCATACATTTTTTATAGACTCACGCATTTATCCCCGAAGGGGTAGGCAGAGATGTAATATAACACCCACATAATGATATGTGGGTGTAATATTACACCTCTGCGGTGTTACTTTGTATGAACAAATTATGTTCTATTTTTACCTAAATGCTAGTGCACATTCAGAGTGGTGAGGCTGGCACTTAAAAAATAATGGATCGGTATGGTTCTATGATTTTACCTTTAGCAGCTAGCTGCTAAAGGTAAAATCATAATCAATCAATTCAATTTCAAGGTAAAATCAATCAATTCAGTTTACCTACATGCCATATTGCAAAGCACTTTACTTCAGATATAGATAGATTCCCGGAATGCAATTTTAGTACCGTTTTCGGTAAAGTGCTCTTCATAGGATAGTAGTAGAATATCAGGTATACTATATACTACATAATACAGCTAGTACATCGTCAGATGGATAGATAATCCCTTCGTCGAGTAAGGTAGCAAATTAAGTGATAGTTGCTATTCCTTGTCGACATATAGCGAGAATGTTGCGTATTCGAATGACGCTCACTATGTCGTTTCAAAGATTTGCGACCGCCATTTTAGTTTCGACCCGAGTTTAGGGTTGCCAGTGCATAAATAGAAAATTGGTAATATTTTCTATTAATGCATTGGCAATTCTTGCATTGATACGTAGACGAGTAACTGAAATAGAATGCGTTTCAGTAGTACGTTGCGGTTGCGAGCTAGGTGATTCATTAACGTGTGAAAAATAATTTTAATTTTATATTCAGTGAGACATTGTGGCAAAACTGTTTCAGTTTCAGTTCAAATAGCAGTACTACCTACTATTTCAGCTGTTGTAAAACTTAAAAAAAGTCAAGCTTACTAAATTTAGACAGCTAAAAGTTTAGGATGTTTATATTGAATTCGTGTTTTAACAACCTCCAGTATGTTATTATGTTTTATTGTTATTATTGTTAACCATATGTCATAATTATCTCGTCTAAACTCTTCCGAATTAATTCATTACATATTTGAATTCCAAAATATCAGGCAATTTTACTTGCGGCTAGCCTTGTCCTGCACAGTAAAAATAGTCCATTCATTGGCTGTGCGCACTTGTACGTAAGTAGGTATAGTTAGAGGCTCGTAGAGAATTTTGTATTTTTTGTTTAACTCACTCTGGTTCAACTCATAAATTAGAAAAAAGAAGCTCTGCAAGTCACTTGTTATGCTACACCAGTACGGGTCAACGATAGGACCATGTTATTACCCGGCTTATAGCCAAAGGTCCGCAATCCATTTACTCGGTCTCAACGATACGAGTAATAAATTATTTGTCAGTCTTTATCGGTGACTTACTTAATGCGGATGAACGCTACCGAACAACTGTTATGTATATGTTTAACAGAAATTGCTTGTTGGTTGATGGTATGGATAAAAGTAGATGACGATTGGAATACTTTAGCCAGATCTTGAAAGTAGAGTAGTTCAGATCTAGGTATACAGTACCTTTAGTCCAATACTTACAAAATCTCGTGCTTTATCCACGTTTTAACTGAGCTAAGATGCATAATTATGAGGTGACCATGGCTGTAACACCAGCCAAAACATCAAGGCAGGGTCAAATCATAGTACGGTAAAACCAACGCGATTAAGACGGGTTTTGTAGATATTACTATGCTTAAAGTAGTCTTCATTTAACTTTCTTTCTTGTCGTGTGAGTTTGTGGCCAACTTTGGTGTGGAAGTTTTCAGACCGCCTTTAGGCCTCCGACATGGCCTAACGATCCTTCCCTGAGATAAGAACCGGGTGCTTTACGTGCCCTTCATCTAACTCATTCAGCAATAGACATAATCCTAGTATGAAATGACGCCGTAAGTTATTTATTGTGTTACCTAACTTATTCAGGAAGTTCACAAGCAACACGAATACGTTTTACAACCGTATCTAAATCTAGAAATGTTATATATAATAGAAAAGGTAAATGAAAAGTATTAAAATTTTTAATGGGCAAATCTCACATGACCGTAAATTTAAATAATCCCCCCCTGTACACCCTTGAAAGTTTAATTAGAAAGTTAAATTGATTATTTAAACATTTTTACTCTTCGGATAACCTGGATTCTCTCGAAAAATTTTTTTTGTAACTTCCTTCATAATTCATGCAATATGGGCCCTTATTGCATGAATTATGAAGGAAGTTACAAAAAAAATATTTTTTGGTGAAAACATGTTTTACCTATAATCTTTTGTGAACATAAATTAGACAAATAAAAAACATATTCGTTATTATTTATGGATTTACAACACGAAGCCATATCTAGACTCGTGTGCATTCAATTTGAAATTATATAAACCTTATCTGGCTTCGCATGCACAGTTGTTACAATTTTTCAAAATCTTTGAACCAGTTCCACTAGAAGACTTTTTCAAGACCATTTTTATTATTTATATTTTGTATAATTGTGTATTTTTTGCAGTTTTACCTTGAAAGAACCATAAAACATGGCAATATCCATTTCTGTATAGCAAAAAACAGGAACTCGAGTGCATACGAAGCCATATTTGACATACATTATTTTGACGGAAACGCATAAGGTGAACGTCCCAATAGCCGTGAAATTCTGAACTTCGCTGACTTTGCAGGTCTGCTATGTTAAGGTTAAAAGACTAACAAAAATTAAATTTACGGAAGTTTATAGACAATTTATTCTTGTTTTCGTGCAGTTTTATAGTTTTTGATATATACGACTGTAAGAATACTTTAATTTAAATAAAGTTTAAAAAGACCCAATTGTACCAGTATCCGGTAGATTTGTCCTAGTAAACGATATATTGTCCACGATACCGGCAAATTTTAACCGCGATTTTGTACCCTATTTGCTTAATGTTAAAGTTTATAATATTTGAACTTTTTATTTATAAATATTGTGTGATGTAATTGTTAAAGAAAAGATGTTTATTTTTATTTAAATGTATTTCAAAGGAATTAAAATTGTCGTCATAATAAATTGTATTTTATCTTTTCAACTTCTTTCTAAAATAAACTAAAACAAACAATAGTATACCGACGTCACATTATTTTTGAACTTTTAAAATTACTGTAAGAAGTGAATTCTTACAGTAATTTCCATTGGATTAAAGTTAAAAAACAAAATTGTTTTGTAGTTTTCTAAAAACAGATCAAATCCTAACGTATAAAACAATGAACAACAGGTACAAGAAAATATCGTATACAATTGGTATAATTACAAGTTAGGTACAATTTATAGATTCGCAAGGCCCTTTCTTTAATAGAACAACTCACGCACTAGGGATAAATCCTGTGTTGCGGGAGTCTTTACTAACATACATTCTTTACTAGTCTCTGATACAGCCAACGGGCACGATGAACACCCAGTATTGAATCTACAACACTAGGCAAGTGTCGACTGGCGAGGTGGCCTCTTAAACCACGACACCATCCGTGCAGTCAGCTCAACAACCACTCTTTGTTTTCCGAAACGTGGTCTCCTCTCTAAGACTTGTCTGCTCCATCGGTCGTCGGTCCTTCGGCAGACGTGGCCAGCACATTGCCACTTCAGACTGCTTGTTTACCATTATAATAACATTATTCATTAATTCTGAATAACAGTTTTTGTTTGAATAGTTGTGAATATCAATATTACGTTTGGCTCGAAGGAATATTCAGTTTAATTTTATAAATGTATTTTAATTCATAACATTTTAATTGGCATTTTTAAATGACTTTATAAGTTACTCTCTCTTTTATAGCGATATAATGTGAAAATAATATAAATATGTACTTGTCCTGACTAAGATATCATCGCGGAGCCTATACTACCTACTGAATCTATAAAATTATATCTGGACAATGACGTAATTACTCACTAAGGATTTTGAAATATTTGGAATTTTAATGTTTTATTTGAGAATCTCCTGGTTTTGAAATGTACGCTATAAAAATCTGGGCAACAGCTAGCTATCTCTAAATATAATCTGCAGCTTCAACCATTGATGTTTCTAATGAGGTTAGACGATTCATGAAATACTTTACGATACAAAATAAGCTAGTTGAACAGACCTGCACTGCAATAGAAATAACCTACAATTTTGTTACATTTTATTACTAAAATTGAACGAAACATATTTTATAGAGAACTTTTCATTTTAATAATTATGACTAGCTCGTAGTGTTTCATTATTCTTTAGAAAACCAAGTAATTGTACTGACATTGCAGATGCTTAAGTGCCTCTGCTCATTGGCAATGTAACAAATGTTGTAGCAGTGTAAAAATTTGGCGTGTCGTACTGGTAGTTTATCGAAGTTCGGACGATATGTGTGTTCGTTTTTCAGTAGAAAATGAAATATTTTGCCACAGAATAGTGATTATTGCGATGGATATTGTCAAATACATTAATTATACTTACTAGCTTTTAAGTATCAACTAGTAAGCGTATGTATAGTATTGTATAGTATTTTATTACCAATTTTTATTACCAATTTATGGCATATACACACTAAACAATCCGATGTAACCACGACCTACGTTGTTCAGCGGCATATTGTAAAATGAACCACAATATTAGAACGTTCGTCAATTCTAAATCCCTTTTAACTTTGTAATTCAATCTTTGGCTAATATAGGTCGTTCTCATATCTTGAAAAGTAGGCCGTACGAAACATCCTGCAGGCGGCCACGGCACTTTGTCGTTTGGACGGGATTGCAGTGTTGGAATGGCCTATTTTTCGCGAGATGTCAGAACTCAAAGCAAATATTCAGTCGATTGCATTCAGTCAAAATTCATTGCAGTGCTATTATAGGGCAGGGGGACGGGCGGTCGATATGTACTTGGAATATCACGCCAGAGGATTTTGTCGCCGTTTCAAGCGAACTTAAGAGGCAAACCAGTTTTCGCTTACGTGACAAACTTATAATACGCCTAAATTACTTTTGAATGTTATCAAAGACTTTGAGCCTGTGGTTAAATTATGTTGCGGTTTAATCCTATCCACTTCTTGGGAGCCTTTACAATCGTATGCAATAATGTTCTTAAGTACCTACTGAGGGTTTGTAAAATATTTTAGATCCCATCTGTAGAAAATATTAATAGAGACGTCTTCAAATATTTCAGAATTTGTTTCCAGGTGTATAATAAAAGCATAATTTAATAGGTACAACAAGCGTTAGTGGTTTCCACTAGATTCATATTTATCATGAAAACCCATGAAACTGCCATGCTATAGCAAGTGCCGAATATCAAAATGACTCGCGCAAGCGACTACAAGATATTAATAGACAGACTTCCTTACAACATTTCTTATGTAGCCGTCATTTTAAATTGGTCATATATTAAAAATATCTTTATTGAAAATATTAGCTCTAGCTACGCCCATCTTGCTCGTTTCTGTAATTTACTTATAATATTATTTAATAGGAGAGATAAAAATAATTGTGTAATAGGTATAGGTACTTCATCTTTTTTAAGCTATTTTAATAATTTATCGTACGTCTTAAATAAGTGATGCGTTCAGTAGTATTGAAAGTATCTTTGCTAATTGCTTGTAAAAAGAACAGTCTAATAGTTCCTGCGATACGCGTTTAAACACAAACATACAAACGAACTCTCCAAGTGACAACTGCGAGCACTTCTATCTTATTAAATCTTGTTATAACACCGTTAACGAGGTGCATGTTTACCTAGTTAAACAAATGAATACATCGACCCCGTTATTTATTCAGAGCTAATGCATTTTATAATAGGGGCTATGAAATTATCGATCGCTGCTACGTGTCAAGTGCAGAGTAATTGTTTTGTGATATATAATGTTAATAGCTAGGCCCGTGATAAAATATCCGTTTGCCTAATAGTTCAGGTGTTGGGCTTGCGATTGAATGGTTTTGGGATTCAGCCTATCTATGTAGGTATAGCATATAGACGTGAACTTTCTGTAATTAGCTTACTGAGTATGTACTAAAATGTGCTATTTAATTGCTTGTCGCGATTGTAGCGTATATTCGTGGCTCGAGATTTATATATCAGCATCTTTAAATAATACAATAGTCATTATCACTTTCACGTTTGAGCCCACCCTTTAAGTAGAAAGCAATGTAGTATAGTATTAAATCGGACAATTTAATTGATCATTAAATAGCTCTTCGAATATTAATTAAACGTTTTCTAACTTTCGAGATATGGGTTATGGGTTCTAAGCAGTAAACTAGAAAAGCCTTTTTCTTAGTGCCTAAGTCACAGGCTGTACTAAAACCAGAGCTTTATCTAGCGGAAATACCTGTAACTCTATAGACACGAAGGCTAAAGGTTCAAAAGATTTAACATTTTCTAAGAGAGTGCGCTCGCACAACGATTGATAATGCACCATAAATATACGATTACTACTATCCAACAATTTTCTTGGCAACACTACCAGATATTAATTCCATTTTTGAAATATAAATTCAGAATGGCCAGTTTAAAACTGTCCATTCATTATTCTACAGCTTGCATTAGGTACCCGCTAGCATAACGTGAACATTTTCAACTGTGCGTCTCATATTTTATGGAATCCTTCCTTCGGTCATTAACTAAGCGTTAATAGGTCATACTCTCGTTGGACCATTTATACGAGGGACGTAGATAAGGGTTAAGAGGGTGATCTAGATGACTCATAATCGACTACGATAAAAATTTACGTGACATTAAAAATTGATTTCATGCTATTAAAATTATGGGACTGTGGGGAAACATAATTATATGCCTATTGATTAGCTTAGCAGGGTTTAAGGCAAGAGAATGAAAATTGTATTTAGATAATCGCGAATAGATAGGAAAGCATCCTGTATCAAGTAAACTTTTTCCTTTTAGTATAATTATATAATCAGTTGAATCTGAAACTGAGTTGTGTGTATTTAATCATGCTCGTTTGAAATGTCTCTTAAATATAACATTTCTGGCAATACCTGTTCTGGCCTTATACACTTAACAGTCAATGAAATTCGTCATGAATAAAACTTAACGTGTAGATACAATACATACATACATAGGTACATACATAGCCTGTTTCCCGGAGGGGTAGGCAGAGACTACGGCACGTCATTTGCAACAATACAAAACCTAATTATTAATTTCTAGCTTACCAGTAAGCACTTGGGATTACGAAATGATAATACAAATCTCTTTCGTCTGCTGTAGAAAATATATAAAATAGCTTTGTCTATATAGCCGGATCATAGAGCATTCGACTAAAATCTACTTCCCGCTGCTAAGCGATCGATCGCGTGACGACTAATTGTTTCGTGTAGTGTAAAGGGCTGTATAGTTTTAACCTACATACACTTCTTTACGACGTTCAAACGCTATAAATTTTACTGGCGGTTTGAAACACCGGATCTACAGACAGTCATGGACTTAAACCGCTGATGTTTTATGGCATAATGAAAAGTATTTTATTAAGAAGAATTCAAATTTTAATATCCTGAATAATGCATTCTTTATGGTGCTTTTAAGCGCGAGTGTATTGACTTTAAACACCTGAGCTATAGTTAATTGTTTAATAGGAATGAATATTTCCATACTTTGCTGTGCCCCATATTATAATAAGTGCATGATCTTATCACAATTTTAAACGAAATGTTTTACTTAGTCTAGTCAGAGCATCGAAATCAAGGTTAGACAACATTAACGTGTAATCCTACCACAATACCAGTGCTCTACTTTAACAAATAGGTATTTAAATTAAAGAACGGTTTGAAACGAATTGGCTTCGATCGAGTTTTTCCTTTGTGTATAAAAAGTCGTTTCTAGGCAAGAATACAGGTAGATACAGTACAAAAAGTAATATCGGTAGCGAATTCCAACGTCAACTATGTATGTCCGGTTTTTTATTGTTGCCAAGGCCGTATTTCGTGCGCATACTAACTCGCAAACAATTCGCACAAACTTTGTAGAAACTTAACACAACGTTAATTTCAAGCGCTTTACTTGTCAAAAAGTTTAGCAATTGTAACCGTTTGAAGAAGACCGACTTTATGAATGAATCTTAAAGCAAGACAGCGATATTACAAATTTAAATTTGGACGCAATGAAACTCTGATTACAAAAATAGGATTGCAGTGTCCACAATTCTTAATTTAGGATCCATGATGAATTTTTGTATTTCGTTGTTCGAACAAACAAGAAAAAAAAGTGACCTGAGGCTTAATGGCTCGGAGTTGTAAATTGCTTTATAACTTAAAAAAAACTTATCGCGAACTTATAATGAGTGAGTGATGCACGGATAATGGAGTTAAAGCTCTTATTCTTGTTCTTAACTTGTTTGAGTAGATTATCAAGGTGAGATTTTTAGTGTTAAATGATGAATTATTTTTAACTGCTTTCAGTTAGTATTCGTGACTATCACATGTAATATAAAAGCATGTTAAACAATTTATGCCTTCGGTTAAGCTGATTTTTCACCAGAGTGGCGAGACGAGGCGAGGCGAGGAGAGAATTGAAATTTGTATGGCAAATTTTCAATTCTCTCCCAGCGCATCTTTGGTGGAAACAGTGTGGATTGACGAGAAAGGGTATTATCTTGTCTGTGACGAGAATATGCGAGGCGTGAATTGAAATATTTGTTTGTGTAAAAATGAACCGTATTGCTTCCAACATAGAGTATAAATTAACCAGTACCAGTATATCTTTGTCTAATGAAGCCTACGGGCGGCGCGGCGGTCTCGCGCGTGCTCGCAAGAGCTCGCGCGAGCTCGCGATGGCTATTTTTAGTGGAAAAGGGTCAGTGCGATTTCAATTCTCTTCTCGCCTAGTCTCGTCTCGCCACTCGGTGGAAAATCACCTTAAAGGTGATTTTCCACCAGAGTGGTGGAAACGACACTCAAACATCACTGTACCTATGACGAACTCAAACATCACTGTACCTATATCTTTATCTAATGAAGCCTATGGGTGGCGCGGCGGTCACGCGCGAGCTCGTACGAGCTCGCGATGGCTATTTTTAGTGGAAAAGGGTCAGTGCGATTTCAGTTCTCTCCTCGCCTCGCCTCGTCTCGCCCCTCTGGTGGAAAATCACCTTTACTGTTTGGGCTATGTTTTATTTTTGCATCCACAATCACACCTAAGTAAACTGGATAGTTTTGGAATCGGGTTACAAATAACCCGATTCCAAAACTATCCAGTTTACTTTTTAAAAGCTTTTTGACGTACTCTTGCCTTTGGGATGGATGATACGTGATTTTTCGAGGTCGGTAAAATGACTTTTGACAAGCGCTTTCATCAATTTTTCTCATACACACAGGAGCTGAATCATATTTCGTACAACTTGGTCGAAGTTTAAAATTTGTAACCCGATGCTTTTTGTTATGACCTTATGTATACTAGCACTGCAATTAATCCGGATTGCACCTGGAATAAAATAACTATTATACACGCTTTTTATGTTATATTACTTACTATGTATTTGAATCGAACATCAAGAAAATTATTTTTGTGACGAGCACGATGATTTGTTCAGTGTAATATTTCAATGAAACCCTGCTGAATACTACAAAACAATATAAAACCGTGCGTATTTACGCACGGTTTTATATTGTTTTGTAGTATTTAAAGTATGCTTATCGGTTACCTATGTGTTACGATACGGGTTCAAAATCAGATGGTAGATATGCCAGCATATTATTAACTATTTGCAGAACTTAACATACGATGTCACTGTTTATGTAGCGGAATGGTATTTACGACCATACGTTTCAGACGTAGGTTTTTGATTTGAAAATGTAAGTGTGCCATAATTGAAAATGAAAATAAGTAGCTAGCTACTACTAAACACCGTTTTGAATCGCTGCGTAGTAATTTGTCCCAACCCGATTAAAATATTTGGACGATCAAGTACACTGCAGAAATTGAATTTTTTATTAGTTAATATTAAAATAATTTTATTTTATATAAAGTTACATCGTGGTACTTAAAGCCAGCTGGTAGTGGCAAAAGACGATCTATATCTATCCCGTACTAGGTGCAAGTGGCATGCATATTTAATGACGTGCCCCCTCGAGCGGTCGCATAACATATTGGACACTGTTGCGAACTGAAACTTGTAAATCGTATGCAGCCAAATTGTAGCGACCTAGCGATTTTATTATAATAAAAAAGAGAAAAAAGCGTATGTCTTGTCAAACCAAAGCCGGGCTATCCCAATGAAGAGACTAACAAACTGCAGCAGTGCGCACTGCTGAATTTTCGAGTACCTATGATCGTGGGGAAATCTACATTCCTTGAGCACTCGCTCAATATTGTTCCTGAAAGGTATGTGAAATCTACTAACCCGTGCGTGACCACCGCGGTGGACTTTGCCTTAAAACTTCTCTAGACGGTCTTTTTACACAAATCAAATTTAACATTCGGATTTACAATCACCAGAAATTCAGCTTATGTTGGATGAATTGTTATTTGTTTGTTTTATTAATATTGCTCAAAAATAGTGTAGTATGAAGTAAATACTTCTAAAGTCAATTAAAACATGTTGTATATAGTAGTATAGCTCGACGCTATCCCTACTTGCTTCAAGCCCACAAACATAATATAAACCCGGAAGTTGCCCGATCGAAATTAAAAATAAGTGGGAAAGTATGTTCCCTGAAAATTATCCTTGGACGTCTAAAGAGAATTGAGTAGGGTCGTATATACATAGAAATACATTAGAACTGAAGGATTCAACGAGCTGGAAAAACTGTATGATCACGGTATAGTAATTGCGAGTGACAGATTTAAAAGTTCTGTTGGAGTACTATGCGGGTTTCTTATCTGAGGTAGGTATCTGTTAAAAGTGTACAAAATAGAATGTCTGGAATCTATTCTTCTACACGTGTTCTATTCAAGGATTGGCTGTGTTATTGATTTAAGGTAAATACAGTCATTTAAGGCAAGTACATTTAAAACTTATAAGTTTAAGGACCTACAGAAATCATAATCTTCCGTTTTTGTTTTATCTTTTCACTTTAGTTGATGTTTGTGTTTATATTTTTTCCTGCAATGATTCCAGAATGAGCGTACTAATAATATTCCATTTAGCGTACCAAAATGAAAAAAAGCTGTTTTTCTTGTTTTCTCAAAGTATTAGGATAGTTTTTTTGTTAGTCAGTTAATTATGGTCAAACTTACCTATATATTCAAACAGAGGCTGAGCCGATCAATGCTTGAGAAATGACGGCATTGCGTATATCGACAGTGACCTACTTAGCAATGACTACATCAAAGACTTCACCAGACAAATTATTTACAACAAACTGTGACTAAAACCCACGTCCACGTAATTAATATAATTAAACATTTATATGAAAGTTTCATGGCTTCATTCCTTCGCGTTAATGACTTGGATTAGAATCGTTTAACTTGAATACAGTCTTAGCAACGTGCTTAAGACATTTAATAAACTTTTACGAGACGCATATTAGTTCGTAAGTGGAACATTCACTTGTATTTTCTTTGATATGAAGTTGACATCCGCAACTAGTTTGTAAGTGCAATTACTTATATAAGTCTATAAAGGCGATAAAAGCCTGTTATCTACGGCTCGGTCGGTCGACGCATTGTCGTTTGAAACTTTTCACTTACTCGTTCTATGTAGGAACATACTCTATTATATACTGAAATTTGCAAATCACGAGACACGAATGATAGAGGCAAGAATTCCTATATCACAAGAGAAGCTATCTAGAAGATAATTAAGTTGTGCTTAGTGATTTTAGTAAAACTTCTAAAGATGAATCTAAACATCTTTACTGTAAAGTAGAGAATATTTTCTTAGTGCATATTCCATTAAGCACACACATATTTTACCTGCGCTTCTCTGTGGTTTCAAATAAAAGTTCTATATTCACGTATAGGTATTCGGTAACGGGTATTGAACACGTTTTAGTGCAAAAGAGTATCTTTCAAACAAATTCGCGACAACTTTTGTTTGTTTTGTTTTTCGTGTGTCTAGTGTCGGAGTTTTCAGACCACCCGAAGGCCGTGTCGGACGGCCTAACGATCTTTCTTAGACAAGAACCGGGACCGACAGCTTTACGTGCCTTCCGTAGCACGGTAGCGCTCTGATGTAAATGCCACACACGGTCACCCGTGCAAGTGGCGACCTGTGCAGGCGTTGCTTAGCTTTGCCGATCTGTTACGAACGGCAAGCCAAGTCTCGCTATGAGCGCTACTAGAGAAATTTTGCTGTCGACAGTCCTTAGAGATAATAGACGTATTCAATTTAAGCTGCAGTTTCATTTTATACAGTATTCTTAAATGTGCAGTTGTAAAGGTAAAGCACTATTAAATTTAATATTTTTATGTTCATGTAGATACTCTACTAGCAGCTTATGACGTCATTTGGCGGTGTGTAAGCGCTTATTGGGATATAAATATTTTATTGAAACCATTCCTTTGGCACGTTTGTTTAGCGAACCTATTAAAGATACTGAGTTATGAATAGACATAGGTAAATTGTCTTACGTACCCTTTATGACTTCTTCTTGAATATTTATAAAGTACATTGAAATACATGCCTTATTCCTTGTAAGTTGACTTTTTAAATAAAAAAGAAAAAGACAAGTATTGCTTTTATGTCCTATCCACCAAGAATCTTACCCTATAAGTTTATGTAAAAATGTGTGACTTTATCAAAAAATATTAGTAAATCTACCATTCAATGCACTTGCGAGATTTAATAGAACGTTGACTATAAAATCACGCGAGCCTTTTCCACGATTATTATCGAATATCTATCCAAAGGTTTTAAATTAACGTTATAGCGTGCTAATGGCTCGTAGGTATTTTATAGCGCCGGTAACACACGCGGTGTTAAGCTCAATTCACATAGAAAGAAGCGACCGGCGACGCAGCGGAAAGAAACTTTGTTTCAAACAATTTTAAACCTTATGATTAATAAATAAAGTTCTTAATATCGCTATTAGTATTAATATATAACGCTAACTATAACGAGGAAAGTGGCCAGCCATTCTGACTTCAGAATGGCTGGACCAAACCGGTTTCACCTAGTTGTAGGCGTTATAACTAGTTCATCTTTTTGTTAAAATATAGTACCTAATTGGTACCTGAACATATGTTTTTCTTATATTTTTTCGATAAGCCATAAATAACTTACACCTACAAGAAGAATTCGCACTTGCCCGGTTTTTCTGCCCGACTGCGGCGAAGCCCAAAAGTAGTGTTATTTAAGCCAGTAGTGAAAAAATATTGTGAAATTGCATGGAAAATCGAAATACAATCAAAATAGTAACAATTTTATTTTCCCATACAAACTGTTCCTACCTATCAAAAATTTTATGCGTGCGTTCCAAAGGGATAGGTAGTAGGTAGGTAGGCAGTGGGTAGGTAGTGGGTAGGTAGTGGGTAGGTAGTAGGTAGGTAGTAGGTAGGTAGTAGGTAGGTAGTAGGTAGGTAGTAGGTAGCTAGTAGGTAGGTAGTAGGTAGGTAGTAGGTAGGTAGTAGGTAGGTAGTAGGTAGGTAGTAGGTAGGTAGTAGGTAGGTAGTAGGTAGGTAGTAGGTAGGTAGTAGGTAGGTAGTAGGTAGGTAGTAGGTAGGTAGTAGGTAGGTAGTAGGTAGGTAGTAGGTAGGTAGTAGGTAGGTAGTAGGTAGGTAGTAGGTAGGTAGTAGGTAGGTAGTAGGTAGGTAGTAGGTAGGTAGTAGGTAGGTAGTAGGTAGGTAGTAGGTAGGTAGTAGGTAGGTAGTAGGTAGGTAGTAGGTAGGTAGTAGGTAGGTAGTAGGTAGGTAGTAGGTAGGTAGTAGGTAGGTAGTAGGTAGGTAGTAGGTAGGTAGTAGGTAGGTAGTAGGTAGGTAGTAGGTAGGTAGTAGGTAGGTAGTAGGTAGGTAGTAGGTAGGTAGTAGGTAGGTAGTAGGTAGGTAGTAGGTAGGTAGTAGGTAGGTAGTAGGTAGGTAGTAGGTAGGTAGTAGGTAGGTAGTAGGTAGGTAGTAGGTAGGTAGTAGGTAGGTAGTAGGTAGGTAGTAGGTAGGTAGTAGGTAGGTAGTAGGTAGGTAGTAGGTAGGTAGTAGGTAGGTAGTAGGTAGGTAGTAGGTAGGTAGTAGGTAGGTAGTAGGTAGGTAGTAGGTAGGTAGTAGGTAGGTAGTAGGTAGGTAGTAGGTAGGTAGTAGGTAGGTAGTAGGTAGGTAGTAGGTAGGTAGTAGGTAGGTAGTAGGTAGGTAGTAGGTAGGTAGTAGGTAGGTAGTAGGTAGGTAGTAGGTAGGTAGTAGGTAGGTAGTAGGTAGGTAGTAGGTAGGTAGTAGGTAGGTAGTAGGTAGGTAGTAGGTAGGTAGTAGGTAGGTAGTAGGTAGGTAGTAGGTAGGTAGTAGGTAGGTAGTAGGTAGGTAGTAGGTAGGTAGTAGGTAGGTAGTAGGTAGGTAGTAGGTAGGTAGTAGGTAGGTAGTAGGTAGGTAGTAGGTAGGTAGTAGGTAAGTAGGTAGTAGGTAAGTAGGCAGTAGGCAGGCAGCAGGCAGGCAGCAGGAGAGGCAGCAGGGAGGCAGCAGGGAGGCAGCAGGCAGGCAGCAGGCAGGCAGCAGGCAGCAGGCAGGCAGGCAGCAGGCAGGCAGCAGGCAGGCAGCAGGCAGGCAGCAGGCAGGCAGCAGGCAGGCAGCAGGCAGGCAGCAGGCAGGCAGCAGGTAGGCAGCAGGTAGGCAGCAGGTAGGCAGCAGATAGGCAGCAGGTAGGCAGCAGGTAGGCAGCAGGTAGGCAGCAGGTAGGCAGCAGGTAGGCAGCAGGTAGGCAGCAGGTAGGAAGTAGGTAGGCAGTAGGTAGGCAGTAGGTAGGCAGTAGGTAGGCAGTAGGTAGGCAGTAGGTAGGCAGTAGGTAGGCAGTAGGTAGGCAGTAGGTAGGCAGTAGGTAGGCAGTAGGTAGGCAGTAGGTAGGCAGTAGGTAGGCAGTAGGTAGGCAGTAGGTAGGCAGTAGGTAGGCAGTAGGTAGGCAGTAGGTAGGCAGTAGGTAGGCAGTAGGTAGGCAGTAGGTAGGCAGTAGGTAGGCAGTAGGTAGGCAGTAGGTAGGCAGTAGGTAGGCAGTAGGTAGGTAGTAGGTAGGTAGTAGGTAGGTAGTAGGTAGGTAGTAGGTAGGTAGTAGGTAGGTAGTAGGTAGGTAGTAGGTAGGTAGTAGGTAGGTAGTAGGTAGGTAGTAGGTAGGTAGTAGGTAGGTAGTAGGTAGGTAGTAGGTAGGTAGTAGGTAGGTAGTAGGTAGGTAGTAGGTAGGTAGTAGGTAGGTAGTAGGTAGGTAGTAGGTAGGTAGTAGGTAGGTAGTAGGTAGGTAGTAGGTAGGTAGTAGGTAGGTAGTAGGTAGGTAGTAGGTAGGTAGTAGGTAGGTAGTAGGTAGGTAGTAGGTAGGTAGTAGGTAGGTAGTAGGTAGGTAGTAGGTAGGTAGTAGGTAGGTAGTAGGTAGATTATCGAAAATAAATCATAACACACATAAATAAGTGGAGATACCAACAGACTGCCATGCAGAGGGTATCGGGTTCGAATCCACGGCGCGCACCAATGAATTTTCGGAGTTATGTGCGTATTGAATTGTTAATTGCCTCCGTGGTCCAGTGGATAGTGTATGCGACTGCAGATCGGAGGTCCCGGGTTCGATTCCCGGGTCGGGCAAAATTGTTACTGAGTTTTTCCAAGTTCTCAGTAGCAGCACGAAGTCTGGTGATGTGCCTGGTAGTGGTAATAGGCTCGACCGCTATTATGGGGGACCTAAAAATTCATGGCGAAATGTGGGTGTAATGTTACACCTCTGTCTACCCCTTCGGGGATGCACGCGTGAATAGATGATTGATGATGAAATTATGAATTGTCAATTATCGCTTGTCCCGTACCTCGGAAAACATGTTAAGCTGTCGGTTCCGGTTGTCATGAAGATCTTTGACAGTCGTTACAGGGCGTCAGTACCTTCTAAAAAAACTGACACTAGTCTAACCTATGGAATATCGCTATGCCTTCGGGTTGCGGAGGTCAGACAGGCAGTCGCTCTGTGGAAAAGCTAATATTCAGCCAAATCCGGTTCGACTAGGAAGCGGACCCTAGATTGAAACTGGGATAACGCTAAGAGAATGATGATCGCTTTAAAAATAAGTAATTAAATTAAAATAAAACAAGTATTTAACTGCCTGCTATCTGTCAACTACCACTACCTACACCTACATAGTCCTCAAGTTTTCTTAAATGTAATTTCAATTTCTGAACGCACGCATAAAATGTTTTATAGGTAGGAACAGTTTGTATGGGAAAATAAAATTGTTACTATTTTGATTGTATTTCGATTTTCCATGCAATTTCACAATATTTTTTCACTACTGGCTTAAATAACACTCCTTTTGGACTTCGCCGCAGTCGGGTAGAAAAACCGGGCAAGTGCGAATTCTTCTTGTAGGTGTAACTTATTTACGGCTTATCGAAAAAATATAAGAAAAGCATATGTTCAGGTACTAATTAGGTACTATATTTTAACGAAAAGATGAACTAGTTATAACGCCTACAACTAGGTGACACCGGTTTGGTCCAGCCATTCTGAAGTCAGAATAGCTGGCCACTTTCCTCGTAATAGTTTTCCCTCTTTAGCGAGGTACAAATTTTTTTATGTCTGGTACCAAATAGTAATAAATAGGTACAAAAGTTTGTTATTGTTCAAACCTCCAAAATCTCTCATGGTCCAGCCATCCTGACGCACACGTTTGTAAGTGCAATTACTTAAGTCTATAAAGGCGATAAAAGCCGGTTATCTACGGCTCGGCAGTATTACGACTCATTTACATCATCCACTTAACTCGTTCAGTCATATGCAATGGTTCCGAACAAAGAGAAATGTCGACGCATTGTCGTTTGAAACTTTAAATGAGAATTCTTTATAAGTTCACTTACTCGTTCTATGTAGGAACATACTCCATTGTATACTGAAATTTGCAAATCACGTATGATAGTGGAAAGAATTCCTATATCACAGGAGAACTTATAATTAAGTTGTGCTTAGTGATTTTAGTAAAACTTCTAAAGATGAATCTCAACATCTTTACTGTAAAGTCAAGACTATTTTCTTAGTGCATATTCCATTAACATAGAAATACATACATAGACTCACGCCTGTTTCCCCGAAGGGGTAGGCAGAGGCACATTAAACGCCCACTTTTCGCCAGTGTTTTGATCCCACGTAATAGGTGGCGAGCCCATTGCCGCTTATTGGGACATTTTGTTTGCCAGAGCCTCGTCCGTTGATCGGCAGGTGCACCACTTGCAGGTGAGGTTGGCTTGGGACCCTAAGTTCTTGGTGGGAACCCTATGCACCCGCATATTCCGCATATTCCATTAAGCAAACACATATTTTACCTGCGCTTCTCTGTGGTTTCAAATAAAAGTTCTATATTCGTGTATAGGTATTCGGTAACGGGTATTGAAAACGTTTGAGTGCAAAACAGTATCTTTCAAACAAATTCGCGACAACTTTTGTTTGTTTTGTTTTTCGTGTGTCTAGTGTCGGTGTTTTCAGACCGCCCGAAGACCTCCGACATGGCCTAACGATCTTTCTTAGACAAGAACCGGGACCGACAGCTTTACGTGCCTTCCGTAGCATGGTAGCGCTCAGATGTAAATGCCACACACGGTCGCCCATCCAAGTGGCGACCTGTGCAAGCGTTCCTAAGCTTTGCCGATCTGTTACGAACGGCAAGCCAAGTCTCGCTATGAGCGCTACTAGAGAAATTTTGTTGTCGACAGTCCTTATAGATTATAGACGTATTCAATTTAAGCTGCAGTTTCATTTTATGCAGTATTCTTAAATGTGCAGTTGTAAAGGTAAGCACTATTAAATTTAATATTTTTATGTTCTTGTAGATATTCTACTAGCAGCTTATGACGTCATTTGGCGGTGTGTAAGCGCTTATTGGGATATACATATTTTATTGAAACCATTCCTTTGGCACGTTAGTTTAGCGAACCTATTAAAGATACCTACTGAGTTATGAATAGACATAGGTAAATTGTCTTACGTGCACTTTATGACTTCTTCTCGAATATTTATAAAGTACATTGAAATACATGCCTTATACCTTGTAAGTTGACCTTTTAAATAAAAAAGGAAAAGACAAGTATTGCTTTTATGTCCTATCCACCAAGGATCTTACCCTATGGGTTTATGTAAAAATGTGTGACTTTATCAAAAAATATTAGTAAATCTACCATTCAATGCACTTGCGAGATTTAATAGACCGTTGACTATAAAATCACGCGAGCCTTTTCCACGATTATTATCGAATATCTATCCAAAGGTTTTAAATTAACGTTAGAGCGTGCTAATGGCTCGTAGGTATTTTATAGCGCCGGTAACACACGCGGTGTTAAGCTCAAGTCACATAGAAAGAAGCGACCGGCGCCGCAGCGGAAAGAAACAATTTTAAACCTTATGATTATAAAATAAAGTTCTTAATATCGCTTGAATAACTCCGTGTAGCAGCAGCAGCACGCGAATCCTTACGTTTTCAGGTCTTAAGCAATATTATATACTGAGGTAATGAAAATAAGGGAAACAATTGAAATAAGTACGTAGCCACTGCTTTGCTGCTGCTGACCGCTACACTGACGGCCACTATATGAGTTGAGCCTATATGAGTTGAGCCTTATGCTTTTCCTACGACCTCGACCTTTTGTTCTAGATTACAGTGAATTAATCGCCCTGAATTATACGCTGTCGTCGTTCCCGCGACACTTTCATCAAAGCTCTGTTTAATTATGTAATATAGCATAATTTACTTACATAAATTCGTGTACAAAATTATACTATTATATGGCACCTTACATGATATAATAGGTACCTAACTCATGAAATATAGCATTTTACGCTTATAACCGGATCGTTCTAAAATTACTCTTATTTATAGCATTTTATGTTTATCATTAGCATATTATGGCCCATAAAAATGTGCACGTTTTTGTTACAAAACTTTATACAATTAAATGTTTTATGTATAATGATTTGATGGATAGTTTTAGTTCGTAAGGATTAATAAGTAGTCCAATTTTAATAGGTTTATTTCTACAGAGTAATATAAATTTTCCTTTACCAAACCGGAGTAGGTTTAGTACAGGAAAATTAGAGAGAAAATTAGACTTAGATATTTGCCTGGGTAGGTATTTTGATTTCTGTTTGTGTACCAATAGCTGTATATAAATCTTGCAGCAGTCATAAACGGCTGTGTTGTGTCTCTATTATGCAACTTCTGTAAGGTTTACATGGTGCGCGCGGGCAGTATCTACGCCTGTAGCCGCCGAAATACATAAATAATTGTTCTTATGTTAGGGAGTGAAGGGAAACTGGCAAAGAAGCTACGCAACAGCAGATAACATTACATTACGCCCGTGAGCTGTCACAATACTTTCGTAATCTGATGCATTCGCGATGCAGCGTCCAGCAATGTGGTTGCACCCTCATGCACGTTCCATGCACGGGCGTATCGCTTGACATTTGACATATGTATTGATACTGCAAAGGTTCCACAAGCTACGGCGACGTAGATTATGTCCCATCCATTGTCAGACTTACGAAACGGACGCTACATTCAGAAATACAGTTGCTATCTAAAGATGTGTCGATTTTTCTCCGATTTGAAGAATGTTCACGAGTTTTGTGCTATCTAAATATTTTAGATTTCTGTTATTTGTAGTATTTTTTTATGAAGAAGGGCAAAGGAGCCTCTAACCAGGGTACTTATAACCAGACCAGAGTAAATTACTATAAATATTTTTAGGCCAAGACTGAAATAAGTTATCATTATCGTCCTAGCGTTATTCGAGTTAAATCCAAAACTTTCGCCTTAGAGCTTAGGCCATTGACCGAACTAAAGAATTAGGTAAATGTTAAATAAGACGGCAACCTTACTTTCGACTATTACAAGATATAAATGTGCTTTCCTCTCTGTTTTCTACGGACTGTGATGAATATAAATAAATTAGTTTTGTTCGCAAATCACAATAAATTGTGCCCAATCATCGATAGTGAACTGGCGGCATCACACTATCATACATTTAGATAACCTCACATGCAAAAGGCTATCGTCACCACTACTATGATTATGAAGGCAATCTTAATAAATCATGTATTCATCGTGCATAATTTGATATCAAATTATATAATTATATATATTCGATTTAAACAATACAGTCATTTGGTAAAATTAACAATAAATAACAATTGTTTTGTTTTGTCCGATCGGATATAGACACTTGTATAGCAACTCGGATTTATATTGTAATTCAGGGGGTATATGTGTTATACAAGATAATATCTTGGACATAGAAAATAAATTCTTTACATACACGTAGTATTAGGGCTGCTTACCGAAGCGTTTACCCCTTTGTGACGAGTAACTGGAAAATACATTTTTTCTAACTTAACAGGAAATATTAAATCCCATGTCATTCATCGCAATACCCACGTGTTTATATGATTAATTTGAAAACTGATTCAAAGAACTTTACTGACCTACATAATAAGTAACAATGTGTTAAAATTACGGCTAATAGCAGCGTATTCTTCTTCTTTCTTAGCGTAGAAAACATTTGAAATTGGCCTGTTGAATAAATTTGCTATTAGAAATTTCCTAAAATTGTGGAAAAAACTTATTATTTGTTGTTTGATTTGCATTTCATTTCATTCATTTTCATCTCATTTGCATGCATTTTTATTTCAGTAATTTTTGTTTTAAATTATCTTTAGCTCTGCTTGCAGCAAAAAAGCCGGCCAATAGCAATACGTTACATCTATTGATTGCATCTCTTCCGTCGGGAATAGTTAAAGTATACATTGGTTTAGTTTCCGTTACCAAGAGGTTTCCCCGCCAGCCTCGTTGTTCTATGCGCAATAAGTCCCGTCACGTCAACCTCCGATATACGATGTCCTATATCACAGGATACTGTAAACCCATCCCCAAACCATTGTTTACACACATAGATCACAGCTTTCAAATAATTTCCGAATAGGCTTTAGAATGCTCTATGAAATTCGGGTATCCATGAAATATCAAGCATGAATGATTCTTAAAAACGCAGCTAGTAATTGGATTGTAATCTATTCATGTTGAATCGAATTTTTCTAATTCAAATTGATGCATTTTGGATAAAATTTTACAACTGTTTTTATTGTTATTCCTGTTGTTCTATCAAAATCTGTGGAATTTCATATTACAATTTTATAGAACTAAGTTTTAATCTTACGGTATAGTGTTGGAGTTTTCATTTATAACATCGTAGTGCGACTTTCTTTGACCATTTAGCATTGGTTAACAATTTAAAATTATTAGGTAACAAACTTACTTATTCTAACGCGACTGATGATAACACAGTGATCCCGTGACCACGGTTGTTATAACCCATTTAGAAAATTAGGTCCTGCCGTTTTAAAATAATTGCGGAGGCATATTACGATGCCTAAACCTTGTAAATATTTTCAATTTTTAATTTCTTTTTACGGTTTTTTGTACATATACTACTTACACATTAAGATTAGATTAAGCTACATATAGATTATAAAATGTATAATTATAAATAAATTGCATGATAGAAAAGTCTTATAACAATATAAGTACATAGATATGACTGTGTACAAATGGCAAAAATAAAAATAAAATGTTGCTGACCTACTTATTGATAATAATAGTCTATTATTACAAGTGAAATATGACCACACCTTTAATGTCTCTGCAAATAAACCAACAAATTCAAAATATCATTCCAAATTCCATTACCGCCAAAGCAGTAAAATAAAACAAATCCAACCAAACATTGAATGCAAGTAGAATAACATTGTGTTCATGATCAAAAACTTGGCACGCGCTTCTTACAACGAAGCAGTTTCGTCTGCCAAGCTTTGCTTATCAAACAGCTTGACGGGGAACTAACTGCTACAAATGCATCAAGAATTATGAAATTTATACTTGAATTAATTTATATTTTCGTTAAGCTTGTTACTTGTTGACTGTAAATGCAGGTTATCTTAGACTGCATGACGTGTTTACTTTCAAAGATGATTAATCCCACTATTATTATAAACGCGAAAGTTTGTGAGGATGGATGTATGGATAAACCGATGGTTTGTACTCTTTCATGCATAAAAGACTGAATGGATAATGGTGCTTCATTGAAGTGATATAGTTTGATGATCAAAATAGCACAAATGCTATTCTTTGTCACGATAGACAACACTCACATGGGCGATGCCACGGGCTTTGTCTATTAAAAAGCAAAAAGCGGATCCTTATGTAAGTAATCTAATAAAAATAAAAACGCTATGTAAACCAAGCTTGTATAGGTTCTCGACTATTTGGCAAACTTCATCTTTACCTCTACAATTTACTCTGAAAGTCTCGATTCAAAAGAAACCGTATAAAGAAACTATGAACTACTTGAACCGGTATTACTAGAAATCGTTTTAACAGATCTACTATCCAGAATACTGAAGACGGTCTAAAATAATGTACGTACAATATAATTTATTGAGAAATCTACCTTTGCCAAAAATTTAATTTAGTCTTTTTTATTCCGATAGCACTGGATAAAAAAATATATCACGTAGATTTATACGTTAAAGGCTATGGCTGTAGGAGTGTACGAATTTTTATACAGCAAGTAATCCTGATATTTTATTAAAGTATGCGTGCTCGTTTAGGCACGTATACGTACCTGTATCCGTCTATATTACTCCTGTACCTACTAGAAATATGAAAGGCAACGTTCTAAACAAGCCTGCCGTCGTGCCTTGAATAAAATTAATATTCTGTTTAAACATTCTTAGCCAAAATCTTTCTTCTTTTATGAATAAGCTTGTGTCAGCGTCCTTTAAGCCATCTGACGGTCTAATAATGACAATCGGAGGCAACAGTTTTATAGACTACAATAAAGTAAATAATAAATAAGAAATGCTATTAATTGTTGACGACAGACAACAGGAATCTTTCACAACTCACGAATATTTTGAATTGAACTCCAGCAGAACAATCAACCTCATCGCTGATCGATCTGCAAGTTTGAAACTTACGTAATTTAATTAGATTGCATCCTTGGTTTGGAGGCTACGTGATTAATTACCTTACTATCAATGATCAGGTCTAACCAAGGCATAGTTTTGTTGAGATTTGAGAAAGATTTATCAGGAATTGAAAGATCCCTTCTTTCAATTTGTGGTGACTGAAGTCAATTTAACGATTGTCTAGATATTATCAATAAGGTAGGTTCTTATTGTAATTTAAAGGAACGTCCCACTGCAGGGCACAGTACTCTCCTTAAATTTCTTGCTATTTTCAGTATTTTGAGACCAGTCCTTAATCAAGCCCGAGCAGGCCCGTCCCGCCATTGTGTAGGCCTGGAGCGATGTCGTATCCTAATTAAGGAGCGTGAATATAATTAGTAAATTAACATCTGCATAAAATAAACCTCAAATGGGACTATCCTAACAACCTGTAGAAAGGCGGTAGGTACGCGGTAGAACCCAGTACAACCTTAAGGCGTGGGCCGCTTTGTATCTTTTGATATTTTTTACAGGAAAGGTTGCCAAAAAAAGCAAAATGTAATAGGCATGGGCGTGTTACTCAGTTGTATAACAATCTTATAAAAGTTTGACTTATTACTGTGTTCCCAACAAAGCGCCAGATATCCAAAATTGATACAACAATCTTTCAAATATGTGCCCATACGTTACCCGGAGTAATTATCACTTCAAAATTGTAATATGTTTACACAACAGCCCGGTCCTTCACCTGTCAGAATAATGTATAGCCTACAGAATACCAAATGTAGCTTTATTTATTGATGTTTGTGATATCAATGAGCGGCCTGTCGATACATCTGCCGTATGTTATTACCGCTTTTCGGACAATTCTCGACAGTGTACTAATATTTTCCGTAAATTTAGTATTTAGTACGCCCCTTATACAGTCGGGTAGTACCTATTAAAGTAACAAATGTACGATGTTTTATTTTGAGGCCGTTATTTCGCATTGGCCGGTTTTTCTGATGTTTTATGTGCACATTTAGCCGATTGAAGTACGAGAATTTTATTAACTTCAGTACCTTTAATGAATGGACTCTTAATGTCTATTTTGTGTTCAAAATTAATATGATGCTGCCGCTATTTTGGCTTGAAAATGTTATGATCATGCTAATGAGTAACAGGGTAAGTAATAGGATTTATTTAATTCCTAAAGTTGTCTCGTTCTTTTTTCTGTATGCATTTCGTCTAAAATAGGAAAGAAATGGAGTCTATTTTCTCTCATCGATATTACGTTATAAATATTTTCCGGTTCCACATGAATAACTTTTCCATTTTTATAGAAATAGAATGGTTATAACTTTAGGCAGCGATATCCTAGTGGAGATACCAACAGACTGCCATGCAGAGGGTATCGGGTTCGATTCCACGGCACGCACCAATGACTTTTCGGAGTTATGTGCGTATTAAATTGTTAATTATCGCTTGTCCCGTGTCTCGGAGAGCACGTTAAGCCGTCAGTCCTGGTTGTCATGAAGATCTTTGACAGTCGTTATAGGGCGTCAGTACCTTCTAAATTAACTGACACTAGTCTAAACTAGGGAATATCGCTATCCCTTCGGGTTGCGGAGGCCAGACAGGCAGTCGCTGTGTAGAAAAGCCAAATCCGGTTAGATTAGTAAGCGGACCCCAGATTGAAACTGGGATAACGCTAAGAGAATGAGAATGGTTATAACTTTGAACCCTTCGATCTGTCTTAAAAATAAATATGAAATTATATAAATATCTGCAAAATCAAACGTTGTATAAATATGCTGCTTTTGAAAGTTGAGAAGCACTACATGATTCGGTATAATGCGGCCACAAATAGTAAGTATGCCTTTATACATTTGGGTCGATTGGCAGGTTAACGCGAGCGATTTAAAAGTAAACTTGAGCCTCAAGTCCAGTTTAAATATTATGATTTCAGCTAAAAGCTGACCCGCATGATGGAATTGATCCATTAACGTATCTTTTATTTATTTTCCGCGACGGGAATAATTCGCTATCCATTTATATCTAAAAAAAAATTCTAGAGTTGGTTTAGTATGATAAAACGGTCTGTTTGCAATATTTTGATAATGGGTAGGCTAAGCCTATCCATTATTAAACTATTGTGAAAGCATTCGTTTATATTTTTCAGTATTTTTCTAGATCTATGTCAGATTTAAAACTAATATTTGAATGTTCGATGGCATAGTGGCATCGGTGTTATTGTTTTATAACGCTATATAGGTAAAATTGATATTTTCTGAATAAAAATAAATCAATCTCTGAATTGTAACCCGGCAGTTTCATATTAAAATTCAAAACTGACAAAGTATTCCCATGTCTGATATTGGCCCACTGATTATTGTTTTCATATCGAGTTGCATGTTGAGGTATCGGGCATATAATGATTTATAGCAGTCATTACTCGCATTGAGATAAATCACATTGGCTACTGGTTTCATCTTAGCTGTAAGTCTCGACGCGATTTGGATTTCATATGACATAAATGCTGTTAACCTGTCCAGTCCACACCTTTGTATTGTCTTCCGTTACTGTCTTTTAACAATTAACTTCATCGTGTACACTTAGTTCTGCAATAAATGTTTTGATTTGACTTTTATTGCTATACAAGATATAATTCTTTATTTTTGGCTTACAAGGACTTGTGTTGCTAAGCGCAAATTCCGAGAACAGCTGAACCGATTTCGCTAATTCTTTTTTATAATATTTCCTGAAGTACGAGGATGGTTCTTAGGTAGAGAAAAATTAACAAAAATATAAGGAATCGACTGTTAGGCGGTACGAAGTTCGCCGGGTCGACTAAACTAAACTATATCCTTATACCTATAAAATGTAAGTACATTTTTGTCCATTCAGTTCTGCGGAAATTTTGGCATAGTACCTAACGTACAAACATAACTGACGGATAAGTAGGTACTTTTGCCTCATTAATTTGAAGTGAGTACATATGTTTGATTGATGAAATCTACGACTCACGTAATGTTAAGCTGTGACTTTAATATACGACTAGTAGCTATGTCATTGATGTAATTAAGGTGCACTATCTGCGGTAGTTCCAATTCATTGTCCTCTTGAGAGAAAATTGAGGGCTTAAGAGTTTGTCTACGTTATCCGAACGGCGACTGAATGACGGTTCGTCCTTAATACAAGTCAGGTGGGTGATGTAGTGCAGTTTCATGGTGTGATTCTGTCAGATCTGCCTGAACCTGAACTAGACCTAGAGACCTACCTGAACTAGAGTAGTACTAACTGTTCTTAATCGTGTTATTACTAGAGGTAAACGTAAACCTTGTATTTATTCGACGTTTTAGCGTGGCTTACACCGGTCATGGTCACAATGTGAATAGTATTTAAAAGGACCATGAGTCAAATTGAGCTCAGTGTCCAACAGAGTTATGGCATATGCCATTGTAAAGGATTTTGTTCGTACTAAAATTGTTACTACCGGCACCACCTTCAATTCCATTGCAGAAAAAAGATATGCACTTAAATAGATTTTGTAGAAAAACTACAATTGTTAGTCATAAAATTGTTATAGTAACAATATTTTCATACTTTAAAATAATGGTAAACAATAGATGCGCTTGGGCCTGTGTGATTTACAACACTCTCCATCCCTCTCACACCTCTCAGACGCCTGCCCGGGCGCCCCGTCTGCTCTCACTGTTCTCAATCAGTCGTTTCGTGATTCTCACGGTGTTAGCTGTGTGTTTTTGTTAGTATCTGTTTTTCGCGGATATACGAGGAAGAAGAAAGATCCGTATCCGTTACTTTTCTCGCGGATCTTTCACGGATCTTTCGCCTTATTAATTTTCAATTGACAGGATGGAATGCTATATATATGGAATTTAATAGTTTTTAATTCTACCTAACCACCTGTTAAGTAGAATTAAACACTATTAAATTCCATTCAGAGTATTTTTAATATAATATCAACTCAAATCAAAGACGTCAACTATCGTTTCAAAGTCGCGCGCACTGATATCGAGTCAGTAAGAAAATAAAGATCCGTATCCGTATCTGCGGATCTTGACACCAAATATCCGTATTCCGATCCGTATCCGCGGATATACATTTTTAGCGATCCGGCAAATCACTAGTTTTTGTGTATCCTCTCGGCACATACAATTTAATCCACCGGCAGGTTATCTAAACGATATTATTATTGATATTGATTGAAATGTTAGTAAAAATATTTTAAGTTGCACCTGGAATGTAAAGTGTGAGTGAAAGACTAGTTAAAGATGTCAAACAACAAAAACTACAATGCCCTAACAGTATTACTTTGCAGGATTATGGTTTATTTATGGTAGGAGAAAAATATTTATAGCAAAATAACCCCATGGATTCTTCGCAAAAATTAGTTTATTTCTTTATATTTAGTGCTTTAGCAAGTATATTCATAGTGATCTTATCTCTGTTGGTGGGTGAGCCCAGGCTTCATACATTTTTGCCCATGGTCCTTTTAGGTGATATTCATGGTATTTATACATAATAATATATTCGTGTTATTTTCGAATAAATATGCGATTGAAACTCGTTACATAAATAAAAGAACTTGATAACAGGCCATTGAACGTAGTACACAGCTCATTTCGCCACCTCATACTCACTTCGGGTCCTTGCGTCAAATGAGTTTTTCGTACTAGCTGCAGAGGTAAACATATGTAGTTTAAGTAAGATATATGTAAGTAGTAATGTAGTGTTGATGTGTTTGCACGTTGTAGCGAGGTACTAACACGTGCGGTACTTCTAACAAGCCAACCACGTACAAGTGACCAACGTGCTAAACTGCACTGGTAACACTTGCTACATAACCTAACTGTAACCAGATGCCACGCGTTAGTAAGTGATCACGTTTTCGAATGATACGACTCTTATTTCTGTATAGCAATAGTGTGTTATGTAACATAAAGGAATACGTGTATTCTTTGGTAGTTTTATTCATCACGTTATGCTCATCCTTACATATAGGATAAAAGCATATTAAAAAACTTTTTATTTAGCGATTTCCTATCCGATAGTGCTGAATAGCTGTATTTTTGTGGTAATGCTTTGGCTTTCTTTGATAGACCTAACATCTAGTGCTTTATTGTTCCGATTTAATTTTCACACTTAAAGCGACGAGCGTTGTACGACCCACAGTAATGCATTTGAGTCTAGGTGCTCCTTAATTAGCAGTAATTGTGGATTAAAATACTGTTTACGGATTTAATCGCGATATATTGGTTTGACTGACATTACTTTTAAACCGAATTAATTTAGAGCATCTGTATGTTGTGTGATTTTAGCTTGAAATATTGTATTCGGATGTTTTATTCGCAACAGAATACTATCCATTCAAATGGGTCAATATATTATTTAGATTTAATTCAAATAGACTATGCATAAATAAAACTATTTTCACCCATAACTGATACAATAGTATTCTATAAACACTGTCACTGACATGTAAAGTCAATTTTGCCTCCACATAACACTAACAATCCCGTTCTAGGCGTAATTTTGTTATTTGACGAGCTAACACTGTATGTTTACATAAAATATTGCATTCAGAGAAATATGACGTTCAAAAGCGAGCTCGGATCGAATGTTAGTACTTCTAGTAAACATCTGCTCTGGGTGCGTTTTGATAAAGAAAATGTTGGTACTAGGATGTTTATAATGTTAATGTAGATTTGTAGATTAACTAAAAAATTTACTCTCATGTTTAATTTACATTGAAACACAATTTTGACCATTACATGCTATGAAAAAAATAAAAAAGAGGCCCAGTTTGGTTAGTGACTTTGGTTTTATATCAGACAGTTAATAGTCTTTTTTTCAGCGCTAATGATTATGTGACGACCCCACCGCCCACTGGAGGAGCTACTCTGACGAGGAGATACTCGTCATAGTATCTCCCCCAGCGCAAGCAGTCAACCGAAAGATGGCGGTCAAACCATCCGAACCTGGCGGAAGTAAATCCCAAGGTACTAGATGGGCAGCAGCGTCCAGCTCTAAAGACTTCTGCCACTGCGACCGCCAATACGCCTGCCAAGCGTGGCGATTACGGCAAATCCCCCCAAACATGAACCACATCAATAAAAACCGGCTCCTAGTCCCCGGCGGCCCCGCTGGTCCTGGTTATGGTAGCGGCCGTGGTAACGGCGGGGCAAGGGGTGCGAAGAATCTCCGGAAGAGATCGGGCTACCATCACCAACGACAATTGGCCCTGGGAACACTATACACGCGCACACTGGGGACCGACGAGTAGATTGTCGAGCTGGAAGAAGAATTGAGCAAGTTGCAATGGGATATCATAGGCCTATCTGAAGTCCGAAGACAGGGGGAGGACTCGATAGTTCTCAATTCCGGTAACTTGCTCTTCTACCGGGAGGGCGACCAACAGTCCCAAGGTGGTGTCCGGTTCCTCGTCCACAAATCTCTCGTAACCAACGTGGTAAATATCGGGAGTGTGTCGAGCAGGGTAGCGTAACCTTATACTCAGAATATCCAAGCGGTATTCGCTGAAGGTCATACAGGTATACGCTCCGACCTCGACGCACCCCGATGAGGAGGTGGAGGCCATGTACGAGGACATATCTCGGGCTATACATGGCTTCAAAATCCACACTGTGGTCATGGGCAATTTTAACGCGAAACTGGGCAAACGCGACGGTGATGAGCTGAGAGTGGGGCAATTTGGTTATGGGCATTGGAATTCCCGGGGTCACTTGCTGGCTAGCTTTATGGAGAAGGAAGGACTCTATATGATGAATTCCTTGTTCAAGAAGCGAGAATGCCGCAAGTGGACCTGGGTAAGCCCAGACGGTGCCACCAAAAATGAGATTGACTTTATCATGTCGACGAAGAGGCAGATATTCAATGATGTATCCGTGATCAATTCGCTTAAAGTGGGGAGCGATCACCGAATGGTAAGAAGCACATTATCAATATCTGTACAAGCCTCGAACGGTCGAGGTTGATAAAGTCCACGCTCCGACCGGCACCGGTTCATATCCAAAACCCCGAGAGCTTTCAGCTCGAATTCAAGAACCGTTTCGAATGCCTGGGCGTATGCGTAGATGTGGACGAGTATAGTAACGGGTTCGTGGATGCTGTCCATACAACAGGGGCTAAATTCTTTAAGCCCCAGAAAAGCAAGAGAACCAGCAAGAGCTCAGGTCCGATCCTCGAGCTGTTAGAGAAAAGGCGCAAGATGGTTCTGCTATCCTCCGACGACATGCCGAAATATCGGCACCTCAACAGACAGATCTCTAAGTTTCTGACTCGCGATCTCTGCCAATACAACACAAAATGTGTTCGTGAGGCGATCGAGCAGAATAAGGGATCCAAAGTGTTCCAGAGAGATCTGTCTGTTGGGAGGATGACAGAATCGTATCGTCCAAGTCTGAGCTCTTGGAGGAGATCGAAAGGTTCTATGGACAGCTATACACGACAACGCGACAACCCGCAAGTACTCCAGCGTCAGACCCTAGAGCCGAATTGACCCGACACTATACCGAAGATATCCTGGACGTCAGCGTGCACGAGATTAGTGTGGCTCTCAAACAGCTCAAAAACAACAAGGCGCCGGTTGATGACGGAATTACGAGCGAGCTTCTGAAGGTACACTCGCTGTAGAAGCCCTTTGGAAGCTATTTAATTCCGTCATTCTCGAGGGTAAAACGCCACAGGCGTGGCATAGAGGTGTGGTGGTGCTTTTCTTTAAGAAGGGGGATAAAACCCACTTAAAGAGCTACAGACCCATCACACTTCTGAGCGACGCCTATAAGCAGTTTTCGAGGGTCATCACGAATCGTCTCGAGAGCAAGCTAGACGACTTCCAGCCTCCCGAACAAGCCGGTTTCCGTAAAGGCTATAGTACCATAGACCACATACATACGCTGCGGCAGGTTATACAGAAGTCCGAGGAGTATAACCAGCCTCTATGCTTGGCGTTTGTGGACTATGAGAAAGCTTTCGATTCGATCGAAATCTGGGCGGTGCTACAGTCTCTCCAACGGTGCCGGATTGACTACCGATATATCGAAGTGCTGAAGTGTTTGTATGAAAACGCCACTATGTCTGTCCACCTCCAGGACCAGAGTTCGAAACCTATTCAACTCCAGCGAGGGGTCAGACAGGGGGATGTCATATCCCCGAAACTGTTTACCACTGCGCTGGAGGATGTTTTCAAGCTTCTGGACTGGAATGGACTCGGCATCAACATCAATGGCGAGTACATCACTCACCTTCGATTCGCAGATGATATCGTAGTCATGGCTGAGACCATGGAAGACCTAGGCACAATGCTCGATGGCCTCTGTAGAGTCTCCCAACAAGTAGGTCTTAAGATGAACATGGACAAGACGAAAATCATGTCGAACGTCCATGTTGTACCTGCTCCTATTCAGGTTGGGAACTCTACGCTCGAAGTTGTCGACAAGTATATCTACCTGGGACAAGTAGTCCAATTAGGTAGGTCCAACTTCGAGAAGGAGGTCAATCGTCGAATCCAACTCGGTTGGGCAGCGTTCGGGAAGCTACGACATATCTTCTCGTCCGATATCCCGCAGTGTCTCAAGGCGAAAGTCTTTGACCAGTGTATGTTGCCAGTGATGACTTACCGATCAGAGACGTGGTCGCTCACTATGGGCCTTATCAGAAGGCTCAAAGTCACTCAGAGGGCGATGGAGAGAGCTATGCTTGGAGTTTCCCTGCGAGATCGAATCAGAAATGAGGAGATCCGTAGTAGAACCAAAGTCGCCGACATAGCTCTCCGGATAGCCAAGCTGAAGTGGCAGTGGGCAGGGCACATAGCTCGAAGAACCGATGGCCGTTGGGGCAGAAAGGTTCTGGAGTGCGGCCACGTACCGGACGACGCAGCAGAGGTAGGCCCCCCGCAAGGTGGACCGACGATCTCGTCAAGATCGCGGGAGGCGGTTGGATGCGGGCGGCTCAAGACCGGTCTGTGTGGAGAACCTTGGGGGAGGCTTATGTCCAGCAGTGGACGTCGTTTGGCTGATATGATGATGATGAATGATTATGTGGTTCTTTTCTATGGTGTCTTCAAAAGATCAAAGCATAAAAGTAAGCAAATTCATTTCGATAGGCAACAATAAAAAATATATAAATCAGTTTGACATTTGCCGACGATTTTAATGAAAATGTTTAAAGAATACAGTGTACACTGTAGTGACATCACTACAGTGTACACAGTCTAGATCATACATATGTCCATGCTTCAGGAAAATTACCTTTATGTCATTGGAAATAATTACGAAAATATACCATTTGTAGTCTTTCAATAGACGTTCGATGGAAGGCTAACAACCGTTGCACAACTCGAGTGCATCTACTTCAATGAAATTAAATCAAAAGTTCTAAAAGTACGTGTCAAGTATTCTGCTTGAGCCATTAAATTAATATTAATTACTTGCTACTACATATGCAGGCACTTATTATAATTTGTTCTGTGCATCAAGAGCACTCTAAGAATCATTCTTATGTAGGTAAGTGGTAGTGCAGAGGCAACAATACTCGTCATCATTATAGTTTGTTCGTCATTGTTCATTGGAAGAGGCTTTTATTATAGATCCTGTATTATTATTAATTATTAAATTTTTATTTTTTTTTAAACTTTCGCGATTTGTTTACATCATACAAAATAAAGAGTCTCTCCGCGACCACGCTCGGTGCAAGACGAGCGAAACGTCGGAACCAAATAGGTATTTATACCGTAAATAAGTTAATTGTACGCGATTAAGACCCGCTTATTTATTTTGTATGGTATTATTATTTTGTACAAACTAATTTGAACTACCGTCATCTATATATTAAAAGAATTTGTGTTTTATAATACGAGTCGGCCAGCCCGTTCTACCCAACCGACTCGCGTGTTTTTTTTTAATAAAAAATCTCGCTTCATGGATTTTTCATCAAGCATTAGAAATTACCTAGCTTGCACATTCATCAAGTTATATGCAAAAACAGTTTTCTCCCATACATTTTTTACGTTTTCGTAGTCGTAGTCAATGACTTTCTGCTTCTGGTTCTCATTGAGGTAGGCGTTTCGTTATAGGCCTATAACACGCGCTGAAAAGAGCTCTTTCATTTGATGGTATGCTCATTTAAATTGGGTAAGTTTTAAGGAAGATAGGTGTGGACATTGAACTTATTTTCAATATTTTCCTATAAATTTTCTTAAGATTCCATTGCTTTCTGTCTACATGGACGGTTCTAAATTCAAAAAAAATTTTTATGGCATCTAATAAGTTCCTTGCGGTAACTGCCAGGAAACACCGTTATGCCTCCTTAAGGTGACCTTGCCTTACTTTCATACGGGTGTGAGTGTAGTGGTGTGTAAAATTAAAACCGGTTTTTGGTAAAATTATCACTATAGTGAATATCGCTGATGGCAGGTAATATTCCCCGAATGTTACCAGTTAACCTTTAATGTTGGGTGAACTGATCTCTGATGTTGAGGAATTTTCCCCTTTTTTTTGTATCGCGATGAAATCCAGTTACGGACTGTCCCTCAAAGGGATCCCCTCCGCCAACTCTGTACCGTGAGTTTGGGGCAGGTGGAGGGGGAGGGGGTGGCTCGGCTCTCCCCCTAGATGTTCGGGGGTCATACCCACTAAAACACCGCGGTGTTCCTCTGTCGATCCTCATGACGGGGTATACCCGCGACAAAGAATATCATCTTTTTACTTATTAGATAAGGCTAAAATGTATTCATCATACCTATATGTAAGAGCTTTTTTATAATATTAAAATATGCTGTGGAGCAGCTCGGGTCCTCTAGTAAATAAAATATACTTTAAGTTTCTGCCCTCATTGTCACAGAGGTAGCTTCAAAATAAGCTCGTTGTCGACATCAAGTCATCATCTTACCATGTACCTACGTCATAAAAGGAAACCTATGTCAAAACTTCATGCTTCTGGCTACAGTACATGAAGCGATGATTTGGCAATCAGGATATAGACCAAATTTTATAGATATTTCATTATGATGATGGTTACAATTATGCTGACAATGCAATACGAACAAAGGTACGTAGCATGGTGGTAAAATTACCCACATTAAAAATAAGTTACATAAGCATTCTCTTGTTAATTCCTCATTTTAGCTAAAGCAGTACCTATCTACAAACGTAAATTGCTCGGATTTCAACTCCACAGTTGTGCATTTCTAAAGAGAGTTTCTGACATATGAATGGCTTTAAGGCAGCCATTTGTCCTAAGAATCTTCTTAATCATTTCAAACGGCCCGTCGAATGGCATTCCTCACGCTAGATAAGGGATGTGATAAAAATTTGCGCGTGATTTTTAATCAGATGCGATAAACAAAAGAGCTTTTTGTAAAGAAATCTTAATTAATTGTATATTTCGTCGCCTGCTCCGGGATTCTAAAAGATGTGTTTCGTGAAATACTGTAGAATGGCTTTATATTATTCATTAAGTTTGGAAATTTGGATAGGTAGTTACTTAAATGTTACAAGCACGGAATTGGTGAGTAAATAGGTCACGTAAAATCCTATTTATAAATTCTTCTATTATATTCGGAGTGCATATTTTTATTTTTCTTGGAATAATGTTGCGTCATTGTAAAGAAAGAGGAAAACTCCATCAATTTACTAGTAGACTATGTTTCTACTTTCGCTAAAAAAACGTAATATTCAATTTCCCGAGTAAACTGTGTAGTGATATTGTAGCTTTAACAAAAACTTGACTTCACAACCTTGTGTACCGGCGGCATGGAAAATGACACGTCTCGAAACTACGAGTACACTGCTATCTTCAGTTTTCAACTGAATAACCAGTGCGTACATTATTGTATTTCAAATATATTTTAGTTTATTTTCTTTGTATTGTATTTTGCCGTGTGGTTGACGGCATAGAATACAAGTGTCACCACCCCCTATCTTCCCGTGGGTGTCGTAAGAGGCGACTAAGGGATAACACGATGCAAATACCATCTTTGCGTAGAGACGGAAACCCTATACGACTGCCTCGTTGGTCTCGCGGCATAAATGTGCGCGTGGGATCGGGAGGTCCCGGGTTCGATTCCTGGGTCGGGCAGTGTTATTGGGTTTTCCTGTCACGAAATTCTCAGTAGCAGCACGGAGTCTGGAAATGTGCCCGGTACGGCAATAGGCTCGCCCCTTATTACGTGGGACTAAAGTATATCTGGCGAAAAGTGGGTGTAGAAATACACCTCTGCCTACCTCTTCGGGGTTATAGGCGTGAGACTATGTATATATATGTGTGTGTAGCTTATGTGAATATAGTAAATAAGTATTTATTTACCGAATTTTCTATAGTCGATAGAAAAAAATAATTAGACAAGCAGTATTATTCACAGACTCCTTACTGGCATTGGATATCTTTACTGCTGCCTACAACTCGCAATTAAATTACAAACATATTATTTGCAATTCTTTAATTTTACCATTCATCATGCATATCATTAGAAGCGACGAAAACGTTTTCCAACCATCTGAATGACACACAATCTGTCCTTTACAACGAATAACAGCATTCTCTTTTTTGTATTCAGCAAAGTTCTTTATTTTGTACTGTAATCAGTAGTCTAGTGGCCTAGTCTCGAAACTCGCTCGTAAAAATACTCGACAAATTCGGCGAGATTTCGTATTCCGGTACAGTTAACAGACGCTAGCGAGGTTAATTGTCACTGCAAATCTTTGCACCTTTTTACTGTTATGTGTGAACAGCATTAAGTAGACCATTGCCCTCACGACATGGAATTTACTTTTATTATGAGAGATAAGATGTGCTACACGACAGGTCAACATCGAAGAAAAGTTCACCTGCCGAGGAATCTGTTGAACGAATTCATGCTTTGAATTTGAAATAACTATATAATTATCCAGCAGAATATAAAGTATTTTCTTTGTTTGCTTACCCGCTAAATGAGAAGCAATTTTCTTAAGGCACGACTGAGTAAATGGTAAAACAGTACCTACAGCCTCAGCTCAAGTTACTGTTAGCATAATTTTAATATTTTTTATTCAGAATGAACTCATGTTTTCAGGGCAAATTGGTTCTTGTTTTACAATTCAAGCTTAAGGAGGTTGAAGTTCTGGGCTAGTAAAAGTACTAACTCAAAGTAAGCAGTAGGTCATTGAACTAACATGTAACACGTCTATGTAGTGCGAATTAGAACCAACTTGTGATACCATTTTAACGGTAATGTGGTACGATGTTGCTTACATAGCATTACATAAGTTCCTCCATCTCTTTACTTAAGTTTGCTTGATTGTTTTGTGTTTGATTGCTCAACTTTCCTGCACTTGCAATTCGATTAGGAACTTATACAGTTTCTTTCTACCTACAGCATGCCAAATTACGTATTTGCTTTAGCTTATTTAATTATTAGTCTTTATCAACCGCACGTCAAGACCTGATCTCGGTATGGATTGGTCGGTTTGCCTGGTGTAGACCCAGCTTCGCTTGTTTATCTATGGGTCACCATTTGGCATTTATTTGGCATATGTATACATACATACATAAGTTACCATGAATCCGTTATGGATGATTTTATTGTTACAAACCTAATGTTATGTCAAATTGTTTCATAGCATTAAATATTTTACCAATGTAAATAACTAGCAAAAATAAATGAAGAAACAGAAACTGTTGGGTGGTAAAAATAGCTTCTAATAATCATGTACGAGTACATACTGCAATACCATTTTCTGTAGTATTATCACATTACGTGTAACAAGTAATATCAGTCATAATATGCGAGATAATCGTGTCAAATAAAATATGTTTCACAGAATATGTCTTACGTCTGAATGTGGATTATTTCTGCTTGTACAACAAATTCGTTATTAGATTGCTTGCATCCTTTAACATTACATAACATTTTTTGCCCCGCGGTTGCATAAAAAAATAATCATCACAACAAAGACATACCTTGACAGAGGCCGTGAACCCACAAACTAAACAATTTGTCTTCAACTACGCGGTTGTAATTTTCTTGATCTTGACTCTATAATTTAACACAATGTAATTCTAAAGTTTTTCAAACACTGACAATATTTCGGTTAATTCAGCAATATGTACTTACATACATGATCACTCGGCGACACTCAATGAACCAAGTCAAATTCTGAATTGAAACTGTATAGGAATCCCCTCCAATACACACACACACACACACACACACACACGCACGCACGCACGCACGCACGCACGCACGCACGCACGCACGCACGCCCGCACGCACGCACGCACGCACGCACGCACGCACGCACGCACGCACGCACGCACGCACGCACGCACGCACGCACGCACGCACGCACGCACGCACGCACGCACGCACGCACGCACGCACGCACGCACGCACGCACGCACGCACGCACGCACGCACGCACGCACGCACGCACGCACGCACGCACGCACGCACGCACGCACGCACGCACGCACGCACGCACGCACGCACGCACGCACGCACGCACGCACGCACGCACGCACGCACGCACGCACGCACGCACGCACGCACGCACGCACGCACGCACGCACACACACACACACACACACACACACACACACACACACACACACCCACACACACACACACACACGCACGCACACACACACACACACACACACACACACACACACACACACACACACACACACACACACACCCACACACACACACACACACACACACATTCAGGCAGAGGTCAGTGATATTTACAGTTATAGAACAGGTTTTTATATAAAGATTTCAATCAAGCTTAAAGAATTAGACCAATTTCGTGTTAAAACTTTCTCACCTATAAAATAATATACAATTAAGATCCAACTATACCCAACAATCTAAAAAACAACAAGTCGTTTTCTATACCTACGTGTTATCCTAATCTCTTTATTCAGAACTGCTCATTATGCCTACGGCAAGAACAAATGGATCCTAACCCTACTAATAGATTACACATTATATTAGGATGGTTTTATCTTGTTCGAACTGTGCTTAATTAGAGGGAACATCATGGTTATTAGGAGCGAAATCCAAGTAAACAAACAGTTCGGTGGTATATTAAGCTGTCGAGATGTTATGTTCTGCCTTAAAATATATGAAAACTTTAGTCCTTTACACGGCTTATTATTGGTGTGACTGAGATTTTTATGAGATATACCGATATGAGACATATTTATATTTTTCTGAGAAAAATTTGTATTTTAACGGTCAAAATGTATGTATGTGCCGTTTCAACGCCAAAATGGCTGAACAGCATTTGATATATTAGGTTATATTGCCAGGCTTTTTGCAGAATCATAGCGTATTGTATAATGTAGCATGTTCCCGATAAAGTAACTAGCACATTTCTGTAACATGCCCTAAGAAATTCGACCTTGTAAATAAATTAAATTCAAATATTCCGTGACGGGTATCGTTAGGCATTTTTTAGTATGCGATCATTGATAAAGGAATTAGAGTTAACAAAATGTTGTGAGACCGTAATTTGTTTTCGTCAAGTGATTGATGGTGAAGAATAACCGCTTGGGTAAGCGACATTTTATTATATAAAAACATTTTTCATTTAAGTAATAGGTATACGTAGCGTTGATCTTTTTGTTTAATGATTTTGAAAAACAGTTTTAATAATGTTAATTTTTATATAAACTCAATTGATTATAATATAAATTGATTTTTTGTTTGCTTAGATAATTATGTTTTATAAAATGGTATAAAAAATGGTTTCACCGAATTTAAGTATACCTAAGAAATAACCTCTTTATGATTTTATTAATGTGTAATTGGATAATGGTACGACACATATTCGATACAAGCTCTATTGCAGGATATTTGCTAAAGAAATCTAAATAAATGAATCTGTGAATCGATGTTAGGTACGCTAAGGTTAACCCACTATCAATTTAGGCAAAATGAGAAAGCCTCTTAGCTTCCAAGCTATTATAAACAAGATTTCTCAGCCTAAGATTGAATGTGAAACTGGCAGGTAATAGGTCACTTAAACTGGACTAGTAATCACAACGTAGATATTTATTTTACTATCTACTACAAGACTATCATCTTATCTATATTCATGTCTTTCAAATACTTCAAGACATCGAAAGGAAACGTTGAAAGAATTCTTATTTCAATAACTAACATTCTTTGAAATTCATTGTACCGTTTCAGACTTTCAGACCTATCAAGAATTATAAAAACAATTTTTTTGTTCGACATGAAGCCATTTTTGATGTCATCGTGTTTTAGAAAAGAGAACACGAGGAATAAATCCCGTGTCATGGAGGACTTAACAAACAAGCGACCAACGGACACATAGAACAACCAGACACGAAACAACAAGTTATGGATCACACGAAGTGTTGTCTCATGTGGGGATCGAACCCACAGCATTCAAAGCAGAGTCCAGCCTTTGCTTTAAAATCCTGAAAAGACTTAATTGATGTAGATTGTAGGTTATTGGTTCGATTTGTTGCTCAAAAATGTTTTCACTATTCTCACTAACCGTAGCTTAAAATAACTTCAAATTGCAATATACCATTAGCATAGCAATCAAGAAATCGAGATGGCAGAAACTTTATAAAATCCTACTGAGAAAACAGACACAATTTGTAGCGAAATGTGGGAATACCGAGACGTGGCGCCCCGCCATCTGTAGACGGGAGAATGGGATCAGCTGTGTGCGACCTCAGACGACGGGGGGTGTGGGGAAGAGGGACGGAAGAAGGGGGGACGGGTAAGGTTCTATAAAAGCCTTGCTTTCCACAATAGCGCATGTTTTCACTACATTGCGTTTGCTCGGATCTTATTTCCAATGAATATCAGTTACCGTTGAAATCAGTTCTTGCATTCGCACGGCTGACTGCGACTGTCCTTGATCTACGATGCGATGCGACACTATTCGATTCTCGTGAATAGGCATTTTGTCATTAGCGATTTACCATCTAGATAGTCATTGGAAAGGTTACTTACTTTTAAATAAATTTTTAATGTACCTACGTAATATATTATTATTATAATTACTCCACTATGAAAATAGTGTGAAATATTTCAGGTTGATAAGAATATTACCTTCCAATGCTATATTTTGTTTGTACCTATTGAAAAGTGCCATGCTTAGCAAGTAAAAAAATTGGGCAAGTGCGAGTCGGACTCGCGCACGAAGGGTTCCGTACCATCATCTATAAAACAAAATCACGTCTGTTGTATGTATACTTACCTAAATATTTTTTAAGTTTCTACCTTTTTATTAAGATCGAGTAACAAATTGCTTAAAAATTACGTTTGTTGTATGGAAGCCCCCTTTATTATTTGCTTTTTTATTTAATTATTTATTTTGAAAGGTATTATACAACTACATATTTTGTGAAAATTTTACAAAAAAACGTGGTTAAATTTTACACAAGTGAAAGTAGTGCACACCTACCTACTCGGTGCAATCCTATTGGCATAGCGATAATTGTCACCCTTCGTACCACCCTTCTATGAATATTTATTTATCCTTAAAATATATACGTTTAAAAAGAAAATCACTGAATCTTTAGTCCTTGGACTTATTAACGAAAACTAATGCGCGTGGGCGACTTGTGTATCTTTCACTCATGGTTTGAAACATTTTGATGTTTCGTTTACTTTTGTTGAAGCAGTTAATAATGTTAAATGAGGGTTAGTAAATGATTAAACAAACTATATAGGCTTTGTTAATTTAAAAATATAAGAAAAAGGCATTAGCTCGTTTTCACGATGAAAAGTAGATAAAAATAAATATGTCAATAAGGCGTTTAGAGTCTGGTCCTTGAGTCTAATAACCAGTGATCGGATAATCGGATGCATATTTACCTAAAGTTCATTGTTGGCTAGGATATTATGGAAGCGGCTTCTTAAAACATATTTTTTTTATATAAATCCCGGGATTCCAGAATTTTCGGGAATGTGAAACTACTCTGTAACATGATGAGGAAACGACGTCTTTAACATGTGGTTTTTATTTTAAAAGAAACTGGTCTCCGGGATTATATAATTATTAATGAGTATTTACTTGAAGTTAATTTTAAGCTCCCCATCAATTTATGAGTATGTTGAGAGTAAGAGGAATGGTAGGCAGTGGGTGTTAATATAAAAAAAACATATATAATATGTATCCTAAACTTTCAACTTAGTCGTTTAATACGATACTGTCAGTCAGACTCAGTTGAACGCGGGAGTTCGTTGGTGATGCTGTTGTAAGTTAATAATTATAAAGAGATTGAATGGTTTTTCTTTGTAATTATTATTAATTATTCGTTTGAGATAAATGTTTTAAAAGTTGAAGAAAATAAGAGGATTTTATTATCTTTAGAGCTATTTTTTTGGTACAAAAGTTAAAATAAGTAAATATTGATTCTATAATAAAGACACTACTTAAATTTGTCGATTCCGAAATCCCGGAACTTTTTCCGATATAAAAGTGTATTCCATATTAGCCAACACCTTACAATAAGTAAATACACCCACACCCCATTTCATTCTATAGTAAAAAAAAACGAAATTTGTCAATTCCATAATCCCGGGCTTTTCGATTCAAAAGTGCATTCCATAATAGCCAACACCTCAACTTTAGTTAAATATGCATCCGATTATCCGATCACTACTAATAACATATAAATTACAAAACAAAGATTGATATGATCGTTACTATAATCTATATATTTATTCAAATAAATATATACGAATATGTATATTGTAAATAATATAAGTTATCAATTCTAACATAATTATGACGCATGATCGTTATTTAAGGTCATCAGAAAATTTGAAACTGTAAATGCCGGTTCATTCCACACCAATTTTTGACAAATCCTTTTCAGTTACTGCTGTTCGCTTATGGAATGCCCTACCGTAACACATAAGACAGGCTCAGACTATCACTAGATTTAAAGCAATGGTAAAGGATCACTATCTATCATTACCTATATAATAATAATAATAATTATTATTATCCCTCTGGGGCAGCCGTTATCTCATCATGAGACTAACACAATCTCAGAGGGCAGAGTAACAGCTTTCAAACATCACCTTCATCTTGTAATATAAACAAAAAAAATATTACAAGATGAAAAGAAAGCTTACAACCGCAGGGCAGCTTTGTGGCGAGCTAAATGTGTGTGGCGACACTGCGGTCCCGAATGCTTTAGAGGGTCGGTCAGGGCCTCGTCTCCGGCTTGCCTTTATTGGCTGGCCGGAGTGGATTTCCAAGAGTGCCCGCAGGACTCTCAACTCTGGCTTGCCTTGGTCGGCCGGCCAGAGGGAAGCCGCAAGAGCTATTAGCTCGGGGGTGGAAGTGTCATTCTCAAGGGCGTAACTACGGGGAAACCCGCTCCGGGCCTCCGTTGTCACGAGACCCGCGATGGCGAAACCGGTGCCGCACCGCTCGACACCCCTAGCCACTCGCACCGGTGTTGCCCTCTGGCTGCCTTTATGGCAGAGTTTGCTTGCTTTGGGCGGCTGTTTAGAGAGGGCCCATCTAGTGAGTTGGCGAGTCACCACCTGCCACGCGGACGGATGCTATAGGAGTATCACTGGCAGGTGCCGTTTTTTATCCATAGTATCATTATTACCAGTCCATTTAACACCCATCCCCATAAACCAGTAAATTAGACTCCACATCATTGCAATAGTCCTACATTTGCTGCGGCTAGTCCATAGCTGTACTCAGTAGTGCAGCTGTGGATGCTCCGCGGCATGTGTCCCATCCCATTTTAGATTAAAGTTCTCTACGGGCCTCTGCACGTTGGATCCATATCCCCGTGTAAGCCTCCCAAAGGACCGGTTATTCTTCTAACACCAGAATTATGTATCTCTTTCGTGAAAAAGAGACACATAATAATAATAAACATCTGACTCACGTGGGGGGCGGACACACGAACATTTTACTGGCGTGGCTAACATGGCAATGGTAACCCATTCGATATGGAGACCCGTTCAAGAAAAAAAACTGAGAGGACCGCTGCCCGGGGGTGATCGCCGGGGCACACCTGGAGCTGACGCTGGGTGTTTCAGCATGCGATCCGTCAGCGGTGTGGAGCTGAACAGGCGGGCTTCCACCACTTAATATGCTACAGCCGAAACCGAAGCCAATGACAGACTGACAGACAGAACAAGTTCTCCTATAGAGCCTTATAGCCCAAGTACCGTGTCGTATACACCATCGAATCGAACATCACCTTCAATAACTAGTCATTTTAGCGAACAATTTAATGTAGAACCACACAACAGTAATAGAATCGTAACCCCAGCTGAAGAGGTTTCGCAAGGGGCACTAGCCACCTGCCCTGCGACCACCAAAGCTGGCAAACCTAGAGTGTGCATGCAATGGAATGACTAAATTAATACTTTTATCATGCGCACATATTTATACATTACTAAATTAGAAACTGATAGGACTATGTACTGCAAAAAACTTCACGACCAATTTATTTTAAAATTTCCACATTTAAAAGTTTCCGCGCAACGAATAGCCGAACAAAGAAGGGTTATTGTTAGAAATAAAATGTTATCAGATGATATTATGCAAAGGTTAAAACAGGAAGTCACTGAACAGCTAGACACTAGATGAACACACGCAACAGCCCTTTTTGCCAGTTACAATACAACCACCCAACACTCAAGAACATATTTCGCAGGCTACACCAATCCCACTATCACCAAATAGTTTTAGATGCATCGTCGAGTACGTTGACTAATCCACATATGATATCACAGACTCAATCAAACTTTTCTACTCAGACAGGCTCACTACTCACTGTATTATAAGATTCAATTACCCAGCCATCAGAATACACAATGACCCAGAACATAACTCAACAAGACACAATGACATCTGAATTCATAAATAACTTACAGACAGAACTTATACTATACACCGGTACTGACCCGACAGCCCGTCCAAAACTACCAAAACTGAAAGCATGAAAAAATCTTTACACTTATTTAGATATTTTCAATAAGCAAATATTATACAGATTTTTCTCAATTGACTCAGATTTAATCGAAATTCATACATTGAATTACTGTAGCGCGCTTGTCATTTCTGAGAAACTAGGATATAAAGTCCGAAGCCCTAACGCTAACACGCCACATAATACCAAAAAGTCTCTAAAGCCCGCATGGCAATTAACGATTGAAAATGATATCAAAAATTTAAGAGCAGATATAGGCAGATTAACGCAGTATATTAATAACAACAGGAGTAGAAAAGTAGTAGCAGCAGCTGAGGTTATTTTCAGAAAAACAAAAGTCCACACAATTCATGAAAAAAACAATATTAGGCCAGAAGAATATTTAGATACCTTAAAACAAAAACTAACAGTAAAATCAAAACGATTAGCGAGATACATGAAAGCTTTGCAGAGAAAGGTAAACAATATTCTATTTATTTTAAACGATAAAAGCTTTTACAGAATGTTTAATAATGGAGATACACAGCCCACACGAGAAATGCCTAATTCAGATGACCTGAAAAACTACTGGGCCGATTTATGGAAAAAGCGACAGGACCATAATGATAATAATAATAATAATAGCAATGATCGTTGATGTTACTATTCCCCATGACGAGAATCTCGTGAAAGCCGAAAAAGATAAGGAAATCAAGTATTTGGACCTAGCTCACGAGATTGTCGACATGTGGGATGTGGACTCGGCGATCATTGTACCGATAGTCGTGTCAGTTAATGGTCTCATTGCCAAGAGCCTCGACCACCATCTCAAGAGGCTCTCGTTAGACGGCTGGATCAAGTCCTCTATACAGAAGGCAGTATTGTTGGACACGACGCGCATAGTTCGGAGGTTCCTCTCTCTGGAGCCCTAACCACCGGTAGCTTGGTCCCTGTACCCGATACCGGTGGGTCTCCGTGGTCCTATTTTATATGGTTAAATTTTTTTATTTATTTAAGTGTATAAAATTCTACCATTAGAAAAGACGTAATAAAGAGGAATAATAATAATATTCTACCACATTCACACAACACCATCTAGTCCCAAACTAAGCAGAAGCTTGTACTATGGGTACTAGATAATGGATAAACATACATATATACTTTTTTTTGTAAATACATACATATTATATATAGAAACACCCAGACCAAGACAAACATCCATGTTCATGCACACAAATATTTGACTTGAGCGGGAATCGAACCCGCGACCTTCGGCGTAGCAGTCGCTTACACTCCCGCGGCGCCAACCGGTCGTCATGATACGGCTAGATGAAGAATGTAGAATGATGAATGTAGAGAGTATGGAGTTGGACGACATTACGATGGATGATTTAGAGATAGCCACTAGAAGATTGAAAAACTGGAAAGCAGCAGGATCAGATAGGTTACACAACTTTTGGTATAAAAAGTTTTATATGCTACATAATGTTTTAGCAAGAAATATTTCAAATATTATAAGGAGTGAACAAGAAATACCAAAATTCATTACAAAAGGAATCACTTATATGTTACCCAAAAGCAACAACACTCTAGACCCAACACAATATCGCCCAATTACATTTCTGCCAACTATATACAAAATCATTACATCATTAATTACTCACAAAATCAACAAACACTTAGAATTTAATAACATTATGGCTGAAGAACAAAAAGGCTGCAGACAGGGATATCGAGGATGTAAGTAACAGTTAGTTATAGACTCCACAATCTTAAAACATGTCCATAGCAACAAAAGAAACCTTCATATTTCATATATAGACTACAAAAAAGCTTTAGATAGTGTACCTCATTCTTGGTTAATTCGAGTCCTTCAGATCTATAAAATCAGTCCTGCCATTATCAACTTTCTAAAAAATGCCATGTCAGACTGGAGAACATCATTACATCTGTCTAACGGTATAGATACCATAACTTCAGACGAAATCAACATCGAAAATGGCATTTTTCAGGGAGACTCACTGAGTCCACTGTGGTTCTGCCTCGCCTTAAATCCTTTATCTAATCTTCTCAACAGTACTGCTAATGGGTATAAGATAAATTCTGACACATTCATCACACATTTAGTGTATATGGACGATATGAACCCATATATGCCCAGAAATATTTAGATCACCAATTTTAATGAATTTTGGATATTGTTGTCTCTAATGGAAGTAATTAAACTGAAAACTAGTAGATTTCAGTTTCAGTACCTGGAAGTCACTTTTTTTCAGGTGGTCGATAACGACCCCTTGGGCAAAAATGATACAGAGTGTACTTCTTTTTCGCAGGTCACGGCACGTGCTCCCAACGAATGAAATTGCTGATGTCTTGGAGAATTTGACCGATAGTGATGATTTTGGTGGCGTTGACATATATTTGGACCCGCCTTTAGGAGGAACAATATCCGAAGCTGACTCAGGGGACAAAGAATGTAATGATATTGCGAGCTTTAGGCAATGAAGAATCCAATATCAACGTTACAGAGAATATATTCATTCAACAACCAGAGTTTGAGGTTCCTTTGGTTATCCATCCAATCACTCCCTTCAGTAGTCGCAGTCACACATCGAGGCGATAACGTAGTAATGCACAACTTTTTTCCTTTGATGCACAAAGGAAATTAATCAAACGGAACCTACGTCAATCTGAAATTGAGTGGTCAGCACCACCACCACGAGCAGTAACAACATTGTCGGCTGAGCCTATTGAGGTTTTTGAACTTTTCTTCGATTTGGAGGTGGCACACTGTGAAGCATTCTGATATATATGCTTTCAGCAAAGACCTAGATACTACTTTCTCTCTATCGACTGATGAGATGCACTGCGACTAGTGGGGGGAGTGATTGGATGGATATCCAAAGGAACCTCAACCTCCGGTTGTTGAATGGATATATTCTCTGTAATGTTGATACTGGATTCTTCATTGCCTTGTAATATCAACTCATCCGGGGCAAGAAGCTAATGACGGCTAAAGCTCGCAATATCATAACATTCTTCGTACCCTTAGTCACCGTCGGATATTTTACCACCTAAAGGCGGGTCCAAATATATGTCAACGCCACCAAAATCATCACTATTAGTCAAATTCTCCAAGACATCAGCAATTTCATGCGTTGAGAGCACGCGCCGTGACCTGCGAAAAAAAAGGACACTCTGTATCATTTTTGCCCAAGGGGTCGATTTCGACCCTAACAAACATTTCATCCAAAATTAGCAAAAATAGATATTCCTGAACAGATTTGATATGTTACCAACATACAAAATATATTCATTTTATTAATTCATTAACAATAATTGCAAGATTTCAAGCAAATAAATAAGTACTTACATTTTTGTCAGCGAAGGTCTTAAATTTTCGACCAAAAAAACGTGTCCCTACTTTTCTCCTAATTTTCAACTGTTATTGCTTTAGTTTTGCAAAATGTAACGCTCTTACAACGTACGTAGTTCTTCCGACAACTCGTAGATAGCGTTAAACTATGAAAATAATATACTGTTTTTATTTATGGCGCTTTGCCACTGAACATGTACCGTTGGGTCGTTTTTGTGCTCTTGGGCATATATGGGTTAAATTATTTTCTAGAACTGACAAATACCTTAATCAGCTTTTAAAAGATACAATTCAATTCAGCACAGACATAAATAATTATGTCCTTTGGATAGGATAAATGTCGCACATTACATATACAAAAAGGAAAAATTGCAAACATTCAAATGAACGCGACTGAAACTAACATATTTACATTTATGCAACCATCAGACACATATAAATATTTAGGTATATAACTATGCTCACCCTAAATCAGAAATAGAGAGAATTTCAGTAAGTAGGCAAAAAGGAGGCAGAGGATTAATAGATCTAACCATACTGTGGGAAGGACAAATCCAAAAGCTAAGAGACTTTTTCTACGATAAATCCCAACATAGTAAAATTCACGCATCAATAACAGAAATAAATACGAACTTTACTCCTTTGAACTTGACTAAGAAAGACATCATTTTAAAAAAAGTAGATGACCACAGGCTTGAAAAAATATGTAGATGGCGAACAAAAGAATTGCATGGCAGACATCTCCATGATCTAGAACAACCGCACGTAGATTCAGATAGTTCCAATAGTTGGCTTAAATTAGGATTCCTCTTCCCTGAAACCGAAGGATTCATGTTAGCAATACAAGATCTGGTAATTAATACAAAAAATTATAGTAAATTCATTCTTAAAGACCCTAACATACAAAATGATAAATGCAGAAAATGCCAACGCGTATCTAAACCATCCAACATTTTACTGGTGCCTGCCCAGCCTTAGCAAAAACAGATTACACTCACAGACACAATCAAATCGCTAATATTGTCCACCAAAAACTTGTCATTAAATTTAAACTTATTACAAAAGCTGTCCCTTATTATCAATACTCCCCAAAACCAGTATTGGAGAGTAGCAGCCACAAAATATACTTTGACAGAGCAATACTTACAGACAAAACTATACATAACAATACAACGGACATAACTGTTATAGACAAACCAAACAAAATTGTACATTTAATAGACATAGCAGTACCCAATACTCATTATTTACAGAAAACAATAACTGAAAAATACACAAGTACACAGAATTAAAAGAAGAAATTACTAGAATCTGGCAAATGGATAAAGTATATATTGTACCCCTGGTTCTCTCCAGCACTGGTGTCATACCCAAACACCTACTACATTATTTGCGACAGATAGAATTACCCACCAATCTTTACATTACAATGCAGAAAGCTGCCATAATCAACACATGCCGTTTAGTTCGTAAGTTTTTGCAAGACGAGCCCCTTCTGATAGATAATACCCCAAATGAACTCCACTTGGCGTAAACCCGTGGTTTTCAATAAATACCGAATTTAATCGAGAAATAACAAACTTAACCAACTAAAAATAATAATAATATTCTACCCACAATACCATCTAGTCCCAAACTAAGCAGAGCTTGTACTATGGGTACTAGACAATGGATAAACATACATATATACTTTTTTTGTAAATACATACATATGATACATAGAAACACCCAGACCAAGACAAACATCCATGTTCATGCACACCAATGTTTGACTTGAGCGGGAATCGAACCCGCGACCTTCGGCGGCGTAGCAGTCGCTTACACTCCAGCTGCGCCAACCGGTCATATAACTTTTCTCATTCTACATTATATTTGTATGTATTTATTTAAATATTGTATACTTATTTATATGTATATATTAATATTTATAAGTATTTATTTGTATGTATATATATATTATTACACGAATTTATATATTTTTTACAACTGTACACTTGCAACTACCATTTATTTCCGACCAATAATATCCATCCAAAGGTTGCCTGGCAGAAATCGCTGTCAGCGATAAGGCCGCCCTTTGTACTTACTTGTTCAGAAAATTTCTTCAAATGTATGTATAAGTGTACAATAAAGTATAAAATAAATAAATAAATATGATTAAAACCATGTTCTGGATACAGCTTATTCATGTTATGTATATAAAACTAGGCTAACGTTCCGAGTCCAATAGTTATTGTGCAGTATTTGTAGACCAGGCTTGCCAATTGACTTAACCAATATATATTTTCTCTTCGTGTGGCTACTATAGGGACAACGTCGTGTGTCGTGGGCATCATTATAAAGTGTCTAACAACAAAAAAACAAACATAGAACCGGAACAATACTCTGTGGAGCACTCAAATCTTATTCTGCTTTACTTCAGTCATAATTGTAACCGATTTCAGAAAAGGAGTAGATTCTCATTTCAGCTGTATTTTTTCTGTTTGTCTCCCCAAATTTCGCCATTTATTAGGAAATTCCGAAAATTTTCATTATGTTTTGTAGGATATACCTATTATGTTATAGTTTTTTCATTGAGTGATTTTCGTGACAAAAAATGCGTAAGATTAAAATTTCTTAGCACAAATTCATTTAAAAAAATATCAATATTACGCCTCCTTTTAATAGCTTATGTGTGTTGTGAGTGGTGATTTCACGTGAAATGATGTTTCTACTCGTCCTTCGTTACACTTCCTTGCCAATAAGAGTATATTGCACATGACTGATAGATTTAATTTCAGAATGATTCATAAATCATATTTTATCAAAAGCATACCTATATTTATAATACATGGTACAACTGGTGTGAAGTGCAGTTACATGAAAAATAAAACCAAGCAAAATATTTTCCACTATATTCTCACCAGCTAAACTTTACGTATCAATTGAAAATCCCAGCGGACACCACTTTTACATCAATATTGTGCATCGGCTCCGCTTTGAATGCACCCAGGAGAGTAAATAACTCGACCATATTTTATTGCAAAACTTCTATTGTGCAGTTTCTTAAGAAATAATGAGAGAAATTTGAGAAGCAACGGCGGTTACTGAATACCTACAACTTGGCTAGTTTTGTATAAGAGAGGGATGATTATACTGTTATAAGAATTTGGTCAGTATTTTTTCTGTCAAATCGATAAACAATGAATCTCGCTTAGATTAAAATATGATGACTTGTATGCATACTATTTGAATCATCATTCATCTACTTATAGGTATATTATTATTTGCATAAATATGACGTAAATCTCTACCCCGTTTAATATACATTTTCCTTGAACGTCATAGCTGCGACAAATCTATACATATTATAAAACAAAGTCCCCCGCCGCGGTGTCTGTCTGTCTGTTCGCTTAAAACTCGAAAAGTACTGGACAAATTTTTATACGGTTTTCAACAACATCGAGACTGATCCCTGAGGAAGGTTTTAATGTATAATAAGTTTAGGTTTTGTGCAAACTGACGATATTACGACGGTATTAGTTCGACGCGTCGGAAAAAATTGAGCCGATCAGGAGCTTTCCTCGAAAACGCTGCCAAAACCTTTGAGTTATAGCACAGAATATATACAAGTACTAAAGTAATTATAGCAAAACAATGTATGGTGAGATTGTACCTTTTTAATAAATCTACAAAAAAGTCCGCGAAGGTATATGTCTATCTTCCAAGGATAACCCACAATAAACATATTTTGCTTTTACATCTACCTATCTATACTTAATACAATAAAGCGGAAGAGTTTGTTTGTTTGTTTGTTTGTTTCTTTGTTTGAACGCGCTAATCTCAGGAACTACCGGCCGGATCTGAAAAAATCTTTTTGTATACGATAGCCCAGTTACTCCGGAAGGCTATAGGCTATATAACATAACGCTTTGACCCTTTGGGCCAGGCAAAAGGCTAAAAAGGCTTAAAGATAATGTCGGCTAATCTCAGGAACTAGCAGTCGAATTTTAAAAATTGTTATTGCTTATTATAGCCCAATTATTCCGAAAGGCTATATAAAATTACACCACAACTTTTAGGGGCCAGACAAAAATAATAAAATGGTCAAACGAGAAGGGGGAGGGTTGGGTCAAAGGCAAAAAAAGGCTAAATGAATAGGATACAATCTCTATGGGTATCGTTTTCGAGATTTTTGGGACGCTGATTAATAATATGAAATTTATTTAGTGATCCAAGATGGCGGACGGGAAATCAAAGATGGCGGATGAGAAAATTAAAAAAATCAATATGGTTATCGCCTTCGATATTTTAAGGAATGGGGAATTCAAACACAACATTTATTTCGTTATTAAAGATGGCAGGTGGGAAATCAAAGATGGCGAATGGGAAAATTTAGAAAATCAATATGGGTATCGTCTCTGACGATTTAAGGGATGGTGAATCCAAATAGGTACAACATCTATTTCGTGATCAAAGATGACGGATAGGAAATTAAAGATGGATGACGGGATATAAAAATCTATGTTTGTTTGTTCATTATTTATAGACTCTGAAATGATAAGAGATTAAGCGCTAAGTCAATGGTAACTTTGGAAAAGGGGCTTGGAAAAAGGGAATTAAATGAAAGCTCTTAAAAAGGTGATACGGAGTTCGCTGGGTCAGCTAGTATTTTAATAAAAGAAGAACGCTTTCGTTTCACTGGCGCTTACGGAAGGCAGACCGCGCTCGAAAAGCTAATATTCCATTAAATTTAGAAAGACTAGAAATCGGCGCCCAGACTTCAAAGCGAAGGCATTAAATGCAGACAAAGCTGATGATATCTACGTTAGTATTTTCACAATTGTATCTGTCCATAACACAGTCTTTACCACAAGGCTGAATATTTATGTTTATGATAAAGAATATACGATACTGTCTTGGAGCAATATGCAAAGCCTCGTCGTTAATGCACGCAAACCACCTGCTGTGTCTCGTTATAATACCTATTATAAATACAACTCCACACCATGGCACTAATTTTAAATCATAGAATCTGTTCCCCGAGCCTTCCATAGTTAAACTTATTACGATAGCATACTTATTCATGAATAGTAAAGTAACCATTGAAATAGTCGATTCAAGTGAGTCTATTTTTAGATGACAGGATTTAAATAAAGCTAAATATAAAATACGCATGCGTTTTGTAGACTCCTAAGCGTGTTTGGTGGTGTATGTATTAATAGGATACTGATTTTATTTTGATGAAACGGTATAAAAATCTAATTATTCTGCAAATAGTCCCAATGGAATTCAATTTAACAGGTCTGAAAGTCAGGTTTATGTAATTACAGTACCCAAAATATACCTAGCATCTACTATAATAAGGACTTTATTTTAAAATAACACACTGACAAGGAGCAAGATACATTATTTATAGCATAAAGGTGCAAATGCCACGAATGGAAAGTTAAAATGCCTTGTTACACACACAAGCTCCTTGATTCAAGGATATTATACAGAAAATATTACAGTTACCTTTTAACTCTGTATCAGTCCTTTGTTACCGGTTGTCCGTATGTTGAAATAGGAAAAGCATTTCAAATTAAAAAGCGATATTCATACTTTACCGAGCACGGGTACAGAGTACTGCTTCGTTTTTTAGGGTTCCGTACCTAAAAGGTAAAAAACGGAACCCTATTACTAAGCCTCCGCTGTCTGTCTGTCTGTCCGTCTGTCTGTCACCAGGCTGTATCTCATAAACCATGATAGCTAGAAAGCTGAAATTTCGGTTGCCGCTATAACAACAAATACTAAAAATAAAAAAAATAAAAAAGTTAAGGGAGGGTCCCATACAAAAACGTGTTTTTTTCGTATTTTTTGCTCAAAATTACTGACTGTTACAGGTAGACGCTTTAAATTTTTACAGAATATGTAGTTGTATATTACCTTTCAAAATAAATAATTAAATTAAAAAAAAGTAAATAATAAAGGGGGGCTCCCATACAACAAACGTAATTTTTAAGCAATTTGTTACTCGATCTTAATAAACAGGTAGAAACCTATAAAGTATTTAACTATACATACAACGAACGTGATTTTCTTTTATAGATGATGGTACGGAACCCTTTGAGCGCGAGTCCGACTCGCACTTGCCCAATTTTTTATTGTTCTCGTGGTACCGATATAGTTCGACAGACAGTCTGATTAAACTGTTTTGTTGTGTCTACGTTCGATTGAACAAATCGATAGATTTATAGAGTGTGAGGTCGGCTGGTATTGCTTTTATTTTTAAATGGCGACACAGTGATGTATCTAATCCGAACCAAAGTCAGCGACAGACCGTAATAAAAGATTTTCGAAAGCGTGGCAAAATTTTCAAGTAAAATAATAATCAAAATTGTGAAATTTCCGTAGCAGAAAGATTTAAATCTCCGCACGAAGTGATCTATTCAGTTTATTTTGTGATGATTACGGCCTACTGCGAAAGTCTCTTCCTGAAACTTTTCTTGAAAATCTTTTTAAATGTTTGCTACCTTCGCAATTACTTTTATTAAATCCCTTTTTAAACAATCGCAGATAATTCAATGAAGCGTCTGACAATTAATATCTATCCCTTGTAGCTAAATCAATAGATATATCGAATATTGAAACTGAGAGGTAGTAAAAGAAGTGAAAGCTGACTTTGCTATTTTAGTCCATTGCAATTGTGCTCAACAAAGCACGGTGACGACAATGTAATCTAATGACATAATACCTGTATTATTAGCGGGTTGCATGACAATCATTACAAAGGTTAACCAATCGTAAAAGAAAATTACCAAAATTACATTCGTCTTACGCAACGTCATGACATTGTGCACCTACAGTGCGTAAATAAAGCATTTTCTATACCTAGCCTATCTTACGATTATAATATTAAATTATTTACTTACAAGAGACCCTACAGATAAGTAGGGAAGAAGTTAAAATGTATTTACTTACGAATGCTTCAATAATACTCAGAAAGCATAAAAATCTAATAAATCATAATCTGGATTGTATTTCGCAATCAAGCTAGTCTGAAACAGATGCCAAACATATGTTATCCAAATCCTTGGAAAACATTTATTTGTAGATTTATTTTTACTTGATTGATCAAAATATTACAGTGTTTATTTTTTCTTAAATCTTTGATACAAGCTTAAACCTCAGAGGTCTAATAGAAGTGTGTGCAAATTATTATGTCTTGACTTTCAACCTTATTGATACAGATTATAACCTACATATACCTTATATTTAGGCTATAATCTGTATCAATAAAGTTGAAAGTCAATATTAATCATACATTTCTATGAAAGCCTTTGAGTTTTCACAACTTTACTCAAGTTTTAATTAGTACCTAGAACACATTTAAAAAATATATGCCTGCAGGCTTTCAGTCCACTTTTATGCGTCTAGTGTATGAAAGTTTATATATAAACCAGAGGATACTACAACCGCACATTTTTTCCGATGCCCTCAAAATTTCAGGACTTTTCTCTTTAGTGCACATCTACGGTCCCCAAGGAATACACATCGTGGCAAATTTCAGCTGCCTGCGTCCAATAGTTTTGGCTGTAGCTTGTCTGTCAGTCAGTCAGTCAGTAACTAAAGAATGTCATACATACAAATAACTTAATACTAAATTCTAAACGTGACTTCATCCACCTTGGTATCGGAAATTGCAATAAAAACTTATATGCAAGTTGTAATAATGAAAAGTTTTATCATAATCCGTTCAGTGTTTTTAACGTGGAAACATAGCAAACTTCCATAACAAAGTTTCACGTTATTACTACCTATTATGGTAGTAATTTTAGAGTTTATGTAACGACTCTCATTCGCGTAATTATTTTCAGGATACGGGCGAAATATCAGGCTGATAATGATAGAAATGTATGTATTTAGGAATAGGTATATAAGTATGTCTATCAGTTATCTGATCACCACAGTACAGTCACTGCTTAGGTTGTGATCAGATGACCGTGTGTGAGTATATATATTATTACTTACAAATCTCGAATTTTTCAAAGTATTAACAGTAATATTTGTCACCAGCTGAAACGACATCAGACTTCGCATCAGCGTCGAAGCGCGACGCCAACTCGAAGCGCGAGCTCCAACCGTCACGGGTGAAGGGACGGCCAAGAGCCGCTGATGCCAAGTTCCAGCTCAATGATCCCAAGTGGCCACATATGTGGTATTTAGTAAGTACACTTGCTATACTAGATTAAGAAGAAAGAAAGAAAGTAAGTTAAGGACCAGTTTCACCCCTTCTGGATAGGATCTATCCTTCGGATGAATTCTTTTAGATTTTGCCGACAGATAAAGCCTGGCCAGAATCCCAACTGGACGAAATTTGTATGAGTTATCTGAAAAATTTACAGGAACTTATCAGACTGTGGTAAGACTGGCCATAAGGCTTTTTGTACGTGAAGGAATCCTCTTGGACATCTGCCGGCTAAACCACTGTGCTCAACTCTTTCCCTATAGTGCAAAATCGATCAAGCATTCACCGCTTCCTAAAAGTTCTGACCCATATATCTATTATGCCTAAGAATAAGTTAAGCACATGAATACGGCTGGTGGCCCTACATAGTGTACTTGGTAAGTATGCCTGATACTCTCTACTAGATAAGGGAATAAAGGGATAAACCATTAAGCTCTTAAGAAAGATGCTCCCTGTTGATACTTTGCTAAATATGGTCATAATTGAATACTGCTGTCATTCGCGGCTATGGAAAGTAGTTGCTATGTAAGCTTCAACTCGCCTTGACGATTTGAAAATCCTTTAAATGACCTTTACACTAACAGAAAATATCGCAACCGACGATGGAGAGTTGTGTTGACAGAATGTTCCGTAAAAGTTTACACAGAGGTATAAACGAGCTCAATGTTCAGCTATTTGTATAAACGAAGTCTTTAATCATAGGGAAACGTTGAAACATATTATCATTTATCTGTAGTAATCTGTACTATCCATTCCGTTTTGTTTGTCAACGGGATTGCCGCTTTGAGCGTCACTTCTTTTATTTTGGTGTAATACAAATTCATATGTATTAGGTAGAATTTGGACGGGCAATCGTGCAAAATTTCCGTGTGTACGTAATGAATTAAGTGCAGTTTATTTTTAAAATAATATAGTTCTATAAAGCTTTCATTTAAAAGGACTTTTCGCTAGACTTGCCAAAGCAACTGAAATAATCTATATAAGTAGTTTTATCTCTCCCGTGCCAAAAAATTAATAGGTATTATTTTATGCATTCGGTAAGGTATACGGTGATGAGTATATTTTTATAAACTTTAACTATCAACTTTGCAAGTAAACAGCACTAATATTTTAATCTGACTTTGCCAACAAAATAATTTCTTCACGAAACAAACAACTAATATAAAATAATACACCAATTATGTTAATCTTTAAGAAGAAAAACAAATCAAACGTACCTGAGAAGGGATCATTACGATACTGAAACCAATTACCATACTGAAATTATAAGGCGGAACTTTGTTCGAAGTTCACGTACACACAGATTATATGCTCGGAATTAACCACTTGATAGCCTATAGCGACCACACTTTCTTATAACAACTACTTAAGATCTAAACGATAGACTTGTATCTACAGAAACAAATTGATATTAGTTCTTAGCGGACTTTCTTTCAGGTAGATGTGGGACTTTGAAACTATTGAAACTCAATCAAATTCTATGTTTCATGGAATATGGATACTATTATGATCTACGCTGTGTTTAAAGCATTTTAGATGGGAATAAGCCAAAAAGCATCAGAATGTAAAAAGTAATTGCAGCCCTTTTTATTATTATCGTATAATTCTCTGAATACGCAACCTGGCAAACTGATTAAGGCACATCCCAGCCTAGAACTAGACAGTTCTAAACGCATAGAACTGTCTAATTGTAGTCTGGGATGTGTGAATTGACACATATTGTGTGTCGAACGAAAGAACGATATTCATGCATAGTTCAAAACTTGAACTTGATTGATTTTCATATAATGCATAGGTTGCTTGCCTTTATAATACATATTACGCTATTACTTATATATATCAAACCTGAACATTGTTTCCAAATCAATGAAGATCAACCATAGATACAATCTGACTTACCTTTGAGCTAAGTTCATTACGGAGGTTTACTGCATTTCCAAGAAACTACTGATAGAACAGTAATTACGACCGTACTGTCAATGTTATCAAAGTGCTTCAGACGTAATTATGAGTGAACGCTTGGTTATTAGTGTTGCCAATTAGTAAGTAACAGGTAGATTTCTAATACTTTTATTTTAGTAGATTCTCCCGCAATAGGTATAAATAATTATATGGGGGACTTTACAAACAGTTAGCCAATGGATACAAAGATAGGTATTTTTGTATCTATTAGTTAGACTGAAAACAACGCTTTGATGGTGTTATGTATTCACAGTATTGTGAAGCAAGAAAAGAGTAAAGTTTTATGTAATATTCCTCTAATTTAGCTAATCTAATGTTTAAAGTCAGAATAGAAGCCAGACTCAATTAGTATTATTGCCTAAAGGCATTGCCTCAAATAATGGGGTGACGTTGCATACATGATATGCCAGACTTAAAACAAACGTGTATGAAGCACGCAAATATTTATTCAGTGAGGGACCGAACCTACGTCAGTGAAAGGACTAGTAGTGTCATTGTCATACCATAAAAACTCAATGTTAAACAGTAAACAATTTTAATTAGCCTGCAATAACGTTTAAACAGACACTAAACTCTGTTTATCTCTAGAATAAAATAAAAATACAAATTTGGTTACCGGGTTGAGTTCTTGAACAATTAATATGTTTTCGAAGTCTTACTAGTCATAACATTTTAGTCCAATCAAATACTTTTGTCAACAAGCAGAAAAGTTACTTATGAAAGTACTCATTTTGTTTCCATTAACGGCTGGTAGAACGTAAAGGGAAGTTTAATTTTCTTATGGCAAACTTTGTTTAAGTAAGTTTGTTTAACTAAGTTTTTAAAGTCCCGTGAAGTTAACCCACCCCGTACACTTCTAATGCTGGAGTTGTCTCTAAAACAAACATCTTTAAGTGACAGCGTGTCCGTAGTGTGAATTTCATTGCAAACTAGAGTGTGCCTAATAAAAAGCCTACTTCTTACCTTTCTGTTTCTTTAAACTCTTTCAAGCTTCTGAAAAACAAAAAAAATATATAAAACATATTTTGAAAAAAATATTTTTTTTTAAATTGACCTTCCATTGAAACAGAAACAAGTTAAAATTATTTAATAATGAAATTAATGTGTGATTAAATTAAATTTCAAGAGTTCATTATTAATTAGTATAAATTCCAGCAAGCATTTTCTGAATTAATGTCATTTGACGTAAACCAATAGAAAAGAATTAGCGTTTCATTATCGACATAGTATCAATTAATTCCGACTGGCTTATCATGATTGCATTTGGATCAGATGAAATTATGTTTAATAAATATTGAAAATACCTGATATATTTATCCCCAAACCATCCGCTGGAATATGATACCACATCAGTGATGTATAACGCTAGCAGTAAATTAAAGTTAAATTGATTATTGGCAAATCATTTATTATTTCTGACAATAGCAGATCAACACTGTCCAAGTTGCTTCAGTAATACACGCTGCTACTGTTGTGTAGTCCACTGTCACATATAGGCCTCTCGAAGAGCAGGCTACTGTAATCGACTTCTCTTTTAGTAGGTCATATAAACAGTGATAAAATCTGTTAAATTTGCTCTCGAATTAGTAACTCGGCGATAGCTGAATCGACATCGTTAGCTGCTTGGATTTGCAGCTGCTATCTTTTGGATTTCTTTCTTTTCGTGTGAGTGTGTAGCCAACTCTGCTGTCAGAGTTTATAGACGGCCGAAAGCCTCTGATATGTCCTAACCATTCTTGTCTGAGATAAGAACTGGTAAATATCAACGGCTTTACGTGGAATACGATATAGAGGAGGGAATGTTCTAGTAAACAGTCAGGTGATCTGACATTCTTGTATGGAAGTGTACAAAACTATACAGCTTTCTTACGCAGTAATTTTGAATGAATGAAATGAAATGAATGAATGAAATGAAATGAAATGAATGAATGAAATGAAATGAAATGAAATGAATGAATGAATGAATGAATGAATGAAATGAAATGAAATTATTCTTTATTTCGTGTAAACTTTGTTTAAAGTGCTTACGAAAAGTCAATTTAAAATTTATCAGTTTGTACAAGTTTATATTTTTATGTTGAATTAGAGCAGCTCAGTCCCAAGCATTTTTGTCGTCTATACAACGTGTAACGGAAATATCGCACATCCTCAGACACCCCAATTAGAAAACCTTGTTATAATGATAATACATGCATTGAAATATTTTTTTATTAGCCTAAACATTGTTTTTTATCGAAAGTATAAACTTGATTATAAGTGAATTGCGTGGTCACTACAAACCTGCGCACGCACACAATCACACGAAACGTTTGCTGTGGTAAACAAACGACAGCAAAATACGATACGGTCTATCATTTTTTAACATCGTTAGTGGCTATTGTGACTATCTTAATTTAATCATACCTAGTTAGCATTATTGATACATTAGAAATTAAAGTAAAAGAGTATCAATGAGAGAATTAAAGAAGAACGGCGTGTTTAAAGTTGTGAATCATTTTTTTTTTACAATAATAGAATAATCTAATGACTCACAGGTTTATTGTCACTTGTTTGGCATCCTCTTTTTAAAATACTGACACCAGGTGTCCACCACCTGGCTTAAATATTCCTTTAGTTCACTTAACACTTCAGTGTTTCTTTTCATACATACATACATAGACTCACGCTTGTTTCCCGGAGGGGTAGGCAGAGACTACTTTCTTTTCACTGTTTCAAAAGCAGCTGATCTTATTTTAACTCCCCGGCACTTGTTGTCTCGTCACAATCAACTAGTGGTTTAATAGGTAGGTATGCCCCCATAAAGCAAAAGTTCAGAGGCGTCAAGTCAGGCGACCTAGGAGGCTACTGGACAGGACCGCCGTGATCGATCCAGCGCTCCTTGTATTCGACATCACGATGATCTCGAACGTTCTACGTAAAATGCGCGGGGGCACCATCATGTTGATAATACACATTTTGTAAATAAACAAGTAAACTTGTTAAAATATCTTTTCACTACTCTCACAGAGAATCCAGGTTGATGACTAATTTTATTTATCTAAGCGCAACAATGGCCGCCCGGCCGGCGCTGTACCAGCGCGGGCGACCGACGTGAGACTCATTACGTCTCGCTCTTTCCCGCTGTTAATACGTAAGTGAAAGAAAGATGATAGGTATTTTGGTGGTCAATTGTGTGTTATTGTCTTGTAACGACTGTTATGTTGTATTAATATGTGCGTTCCTGTACGTGGAACCATTAAACAAATGCATTTAAAAAGAAGCCGTTCTACGTTGATTTAAGGTTTATTTTCGTATATTTCGACTTTTGAAAGCAATGAGTGACTATAATTTACGTAATTTTAATTATTTTAGGATTAAAAAAAATTATATTAAAAATGTCAGAAATGGATTCAGTAGCCGATTCTGAACAAAGTACTTTCAGGATGTGCATTAAACTTGTTACATGTTGTATAATCGAAAATTTTATAATATGCTTTTAAAATAAATTTAGTTTTAACAATAATCTTAAATTTATTTATTGTTAAATTTCTAATATCAAGAGGGAGCTTGTTATAAAAGCGTATACACTGCCCCATAAAACAGCTACTTATTTTGTGGAGGCGGGTGCTATGAACTACAAGATTATACTTATGTCTAGTATTTACAGTGTGAAGATCACTTTTTTTAATAAATTTGTCAATATTCTTGTGGACATATAACAGATTATCGTATATATATTGCGATACAACTGTTAAAATGCTTATCTCACTGAACTTTTCTCTTAGAGAAACACGAGGACCGAGGTTGTAAATTCCCCTTATTGCTCTTTTCTGCAGAACGAATATTGTGTTAAGGTCTGCAGCATTCCCCCAGAGAAGAATCCCATAAGACATAATACTATGAAAGTAACTGAAATAAACCATTCTAGCTGTATCTATATCTGTAAGGCGTCCAATTGTCTTAACTGCATAAGCTGCAGAACTAAGTTTGCCCGAAAATCTTTCTATATGCGGACCACATTGAAGCTTGGTATCAAGCATAATACCTAGAAACATAGTTGTCCCGTCGGCCTCAATTCTGAATTCCTTAAGTTGTATTGGTTTGCATCTGTTTAACATTGGGCATTGAAAATTTTAACAGTTTGGTTTTCTTATCATTAAGTAATAAATTATTTACATTAAACCAATTAGCAACTTTAGGGAGTGCATTGTTTACTTCGTCAAAATTTCTCTGCTGTCATCTAATATTAAAAATTAAGGAGGTATCATCCGCGAACAACACAATGTCATGATTCTTCTTTACGTAATAGGTACCCTATTAATATAAATCAAAAAAACAAATGGTTCGAGGATTGAACCCTGCGGGACTCCCATTTTTAAGGCAGAACCTGGAGATGTCTTGTCATTGATCTGGACCTTCTGGATTCTGTTGCCCAAGTAAGAAACCAGGAGATCGAGAGCTTTGTTCCTAACGCCGTAATGATACAATTTACTGACCAGAGTGTCATGATGAACACAATCAAAAGCTTTTGACACGTCGCAAAAAATACCTAATGCATCTTGCGACTTCTCCCAAGCAGCAAATATACTTTTGAGTAGCTCAACTCTTGCGTCAGTAGTCGAACGACGCCTCGTAAATCCGAACTGTTTCTCGTGGAGTAGATTATGTCTATTAAAATAACTAAGTAACTGACTAAGAATTAATAAATTAATAATTTTTTTTCGATTGCCTATTATGTTATTTATTTTATTGTCATCTTTCATCATGATTAATCATCATTAACTCATAAAGTATGTTCGTCTCATTTATATACATATACCTGATATCAGTGAAAGTGCAGTTAGTGATAAAACATGTCTCGCAGCATATGGTACGGGTTAAATAATGCTTGGCTCGTTTTTATCGAAACGTGATTGGCGTTCTACAGTAGATAATATCGTGACAATGCTGCTTAACAAAAGTTTTTTATGATCCACCAAAAACAATTTACAATAGATTTCCACTAAAAGTTTACAGTTCATATTAAAATGAGAAATATTTTACGCAAATTTTCAACCTTGAAGTTTATTAATTAAAATTGTTGACATAGTTCAGACTAAATGAAACAAATTCAATTATACTGGACATTATTTTTGGTAATTAATTGCTTCACATATAGTGGCAGAATAAACAATTGTGATCTGTGAAACAAACAGTTCGATTATTACAATTCAATACTGTGAGTATGGATGAATAAGAAGAATAAGAATATTTATTGACTAGAAGAAACATGGTTAGTTAACAAGATAGTCTATTTTAAAAGACACAGCATGTTTCATCGATATCCGGCATGCACAGTTAGTCACATTAACTAATTAGTTACATAAATTATATAATAATGTGGTTCTAGGTACACGATCTACGTAAGTTTCGTTGTATCGGAGATTTATGTCTAATTGTGGCCTTGTGTATAAAGGGTTTTAGGAGACCAAAGGTTAATTCTTAAAATAATACCATATATAATAATGAAAATGGAAAGTAATTGACATTGATATGATAAATTGCGGTGGGATGACGGGCTTAATTACTGATCTTCAAAAGTAACTAAAATAGGTTTTTTGGACATAACATTGAAAACTGCAAAGGTGAATGGGCAAAAATGTATGAAGACTAGTGGGTCTCTGACTATTGAATTGATGAAGACTAGTGGACTCGGCCCAATAGCTATAATAATATCATTGGAAAGGCTTCTTTACAAACATTTATGATAACTAAGTCGCTTATCTCCATTTGCTGTCGGAACGAAGTTATTTTGTGTTGAGTATTTAATTTTTGTTTGTTTTTGTTAAGATAATGGTTATATTATATCGTTGTCTTGTATAGAATCATGTGTGTTTTGATAATATAGGTATTAAATGAATAAAAGTTCAAGAGTAAAAATAAATAAAAAATAGAAAAAGCCTGTGTGTGAAGTGAAGCCTTCATGTCTGGCATATCCTAGATACCACACTATTCAAACTATATGAGCACAAGTGCCGAATGTGCAACGTCCGGTCAAACACGTGCAGTAATAATTGCATAAAATGTTATAGATATTGGTTTCTCTACATATTTCTAAAATATATAGACCATTTGATAAATGCTCGATGCAGTAGGATCGGGCTAGATTCAGTTGATAGGTCAAAAGTTGATAGGCCCAAAGAAAGTAAAATAATCTGTTCTTCCGTCAGTAGTTGGAAGTTCTGTATTTCGTGACTTTCTATTTTTTGAAAATCCTCTCTTCGGCTATTCAAACGTTTTCTTTCTACATAATCATAAAGTAGATTCGAGGAATCTATTTTCTCCCTGATTATTTTTCGTATTTTCAACCAAGATAGGTATGTAATATTATCGTATTTGCAGTTATAATATCAACTAAAACTGAAACTTTGGAGGCTTCCCGTGGTTATTGGACAAGGATTTGGGACAAGTCGTTATAAGTCGTTATAGTAAATATTTTTTATGATTAAAAGACTTATCCAATGACACCACAATGATTGCTATTGGAGTGAGTGCCAAAATGCCCATTCTCCTTTGCTAATGCTAATTTAAGTTGATCCAATGTTATGCTGAAAGGGTTTTTAACGCTTCAATAATTCGTAAAGAGGACGGTAGTAAGATAAATTCTCTGCGCTATGTGCAAAAGTATACAGCCGATGGACTTTACAAATATTCAAGTAAAGTTCACGCAAAGTTTTGTTCAGTGTGGTTATGGAACCTATTACATTTACTGTTCATCTAAACGGCGAGAAGGCTGCTTATACCACTACACTATACGCACTATACGTGCATTCTGTAAATCAATACGTTAGTTTCAATCAAGTAAATGATTTAAATTAAACTAGAGATCAACTTGCATGTTCACAATAACCAAAAACATAAATTGTCAGTGAACATAATTACATAGAAAATTAAACTCACAAAACAAATATTTTGTTCTAGACAAACATTTGTTAGAGCTGAGGTGTTTAGTGGTTATTAATCAATTTCAAATCACTCTGGACAATGCTTTTTCGAGTATTCAAGTTAAATAAATAAAATGACACTGTTAGCATTCGACTGCGTTGCGAGGATGAGCGCTAGTGAAGCGCCAAAAATACTACTGAGTGTAAGCCAGTAGAAAAAACCTAGATCCCGAGGTCAAGGCAGAGGTGGAGTGACTGTATCGAGGAAGACCTCGAGGTCGAGAAAAGAGGACCAACTGGAGATAGAGAGCCGAGGACCGTCGCTAATGAAAACCAGTTGTTGAGACATGCACTCAACAGCTTTAACGAAACGTCGCCGCGGAGTCTGCGGTGCGAGGCGAGTAGACGGCTTGCAGGTTGGTGCGCCGCTGTCATCGACAATCAGCTGTTACACGTCATTACGATCAACCGCTCTCGCGCAAACTAAATACTTATCCTGTTTGTTCCGTAGACGCGACTATAATATTGTACAAGTAAACCTCAGTAGTAGGGTATAATTGGGGATTCTGGAATCATTTGTTCTCGCTTTGCTCGAACTGCATTAATTATTAACGATCGACTACTTGTGGAGTACAAACCTCTGAGCAACATAGTACGCACGTTATCATGACTGCCATTGTAGACGTTCAAGGTTTTAAGACAGAAGCAAATGAATTTATAATAAAAGCAATAGCTATATTATGTAACGGAAAATTACAAGTGTTTTTAATTAAACCACCATTTCCATTTTACGATTTAGCAAAGCCAGAAAGGCAGCAAGTTTGTTGGATTGAACGTAACAGGAAGATATACTGGGGAGAAGGATTTGTATCTTATTCAAATTATCAGAATTTGATCGTCGATGTCTTAAGACAAATGTGTTTACACTCAAGGCTTAGAAAAAGTAAAGTGGTTAAAAGATATTTTAAATAACAGTAATGTATATAATTTAAAAGATAAATACTGTCCTAGTTTACCATTATTGTATGAAAACTATAAAAATTCTAATGAAGTGTATAATTGTATTTATCATGATTCAATATGTGCTTTAAAAATGTATTATGTTTATATAAGTGGTGTGTAGAGAATACATTTTTAAACTAAAGTTAATGTTTTTATTTTTAAATAAATAAGCTCCTAATTTATCTTCAACTGTAAGCAGTTTGCAGTTAATATATATGATTATAATGCTCATAAACATAAAATATAAATGAGACCATCAATATTTCAAATTGTATCAGATCATTCCTCGATGATATTAGTGATCGATAAAAATAATTAGGGAGTTTGGAATCATTATGACTGATTCAATAAATTGTAGCAGTAATATTATTGATGATTCTGCTAATCAGTAATGCTTGATAAAATCAATTAGGAATTCTGGAATCATGCAGTTCGAGCGAGAACAAATGGTTCCAGATTCGATGCAATCAGATTACTAAACACATTGTATTAATCGTTCGTGTACCATTCAGATCATAGCAGTAATGCTCTATAAATTTAATTGGGGATTCTGGAATCATGCAGTTCGAGCAAAGCGAGAACAAATGATTCCAGAATCCCCAATTATACCCTACTACTGAGGTTTACTTGTACAATATTATAGTCGCGTCTACGGAACAAACAGGATAAGTATTTAGTTTGCGCGAGAGCGGTTGATCGTAATGACGTGTAACAGCTGATTGTCGATGACAGCGGCGCACCAACCTGCAAGCCGTCTACTCGCCTCGCACCGCAGACTCCGCGGCGACGTTTCTTTAAAGCTGTTGAGTGCATGTCTCAACAACTGGTTTTCACTAGCGACGGTCCTCGACTCTCTTTCTTCAGTTGGTTCTCTTTTCTTGACCTCGAGGTTTTCCTCGATACAGTCACTCCACCTCTTCCTTGACCTCGGGATCTAGGTTTTTTCTACTGGCTTATACTCAGTAGTATTTTTGGCGCTTCACTAGCGCTCATCCTCGCAACGCAGTCGAATGCTAACAGTGTCATTTTATTTATTTAACTTGAATACTCGAAAAACCAGTGTCCAGAGTGATTTGAAATTGATTAATAACCACTAAACACCTCAGCTCTAACAAATGTTAGTCTAGAACAAAATATTTGTTTTGTGAGTTTAATTTTCTATGTAATTATGTTCACTGACAATTTATGTTTTTGGTTATTGTGAACATGCAAGTTGATCTCTGGTTTAATTTAAATCATTTACTTGATTGAAACTAACGTATTGATTTACAGAATGCACGTATAGTGCGTATAGTGTAGTGGTATAAGCAGCCTTCTCGCCGTTTAGATGAACAGTAAATGTAATAGGTTCCATAACCACACTGAACAAAACTTTGCGTGAACTTTACTTGAATATTTGTAAAGTCCATCGGCTGTATACTTTTGCACATAGCGCAGAGAATTTATCTTACTACCGTCCTCTTTACGAATTATTGAAGCGTCAAGTACCCTGTCAGCATAACATTGGATCAACTTAAATTAGCATTAGCAAAGGAGAATGGGCATTTTGGCACTCACTCCAATAGCAATCATTGTGGTGTCATTGGATAAGTCTTTTAATCATAAAAAATATTTACTATAACGACTTGTCCCAAATCCTTGTCCAATAACCACGGGAAGCCTCCAAAGTTTCAGTTTTAGTTGATATTATAACTGCAAATACGATAATATTACATACCTATCTTGGTTGAAAATACGAAAACTAATCATTGAGAAAATAGATTCCCCGAATCTACTTTATGATTATGTAGAAAGAAAACGTTTGAATAGCCGAAGAGAGGATTTTCAAAAAATAGAAAGTCACGAAATACAGAACTTTCAACTACTGACGGAAGAACAAATTATTTTACTTTCTTTGGGCCTATCAAATTTTGACCTATCAACTGAATCTAGCCCGATCCTACTGCATCGAGCATTTATTAAATGGTCTATATATTTTAGAAATATGTAGAGAAAGCGCACCCCAAGATTAAAATGAATATGGCATGAACGAAGATGCTTGGCTTTTACGCGGACGCATACCGTCACGTCACGTACGGTCAAGAACTTATTTTTGTTATGTATTGGTAAAAAACAATGTTAATGAAAACGAAACCAATATCCATAACATTTTATGCAATTATTACTGCACGTGTTTGACCGGACGTTGCACATTCGGCACTTGTGCTCATATAGTTTGAATAGTGTGGTATCTAGGATATGCCAGACATGAAGGCTTCACTGCTCCTGCAGCGTTTCTCAACAATGTCATTATTAATAATAATATTTAAAAAAATAAATAACATTTCTTATTTTTTCTATTTTTTTTATTTTTACTCTTGAACGTATATTTATTTTAGTACCTATTGATCAAAACACACATGATTCTATACAAGACAACGATATAACATAACCATTATCTTAACAAAAACAAAAAAAAAAAAATACTCAACACAAAATAACTTCGTTCCGACAGCAAATGGAGACAAGCGACTTAGTTATCATAAATTTTTGTAAAGAAGCCTTTCTAATGATATTATTATAGCTATTGGGCCGAGTACCCACTAGGCTTCATACATTTTTGCCCATTCACCTTTGCAGTTTTCAATGTTATGTCCAAAAAACCTATTTTAGGTACTTTTGAAGATCAGTAATTAAGCCCGTCATCCCACCGCAATTTATCATATCAATGTCAATTATTTTCCATTTTCATTATTATATATGACATTATTTTAAGAATTAACCTTTGGTCTCCCAATGTTTCAAAAGTTTAAAATCGTTCCCTATCCGATACTTTGATGTGTGGTACTCTCCATTGCACTCTTTCTATATCAATTTGAAAATGAATTATATCATCAGTAAGTATAACGCTGTTTAAGTTTGTATTGCTTCTATTTAATATAAGTTCATGTTTACAGTTTATCACAAATTTATAATAATCCTCTGCAAACCCTAAAATCTTATTTAACGGTATGCCAATACTAAAATTTCCGTTGTTTTTAACTCCATCTAAGTTCCAACCCCATAAGGCAGCAACTTTATTTTCGGCTTCATTTAATGCAACGTATGACTTAATAGTTGACGTTATTCCAGAATTTTTTATACGATCAATCTCAATGCCATTTATTTCATATCTAATATCTTGAAATAGATACATAACATAGTTATTAGTAAACGTAACATCGTTCTTGATTGGATTTCCAGATTTATCAAATAATTGTGCATGGCCTTCGAGGTAAATTGAACTGGCTGATGGAAGCACATATATGTCTTGTTGGTGTATGGGAATTCTAATCTCATCATTTTCCCTAAAGCTGTTATTGTAAGGATTGTACGAATGCACTTTGTAACTTTCGACCGAAGTGTCAGAGTGTGGTAATTCAGTAATATGAAGTATATTCATACTTTGAAACCTAAGGCTTTGAGAAAATCTTTATTCGTTTTACCTTAGTAGTTGTTGAGGAAATAGAACGTTTTGTATTGAGTGACTCGTTATTATAATATAATATCATTATATTTTCCTCAAATGAAGACGTAGTTGAATATATTCTTTTCCGAAATCAATGCAGTAACCAGTTTCATCAACTATCTTAATAGATATAGAAGAAATTGTATTTTTATTCACTGGAAAGTAAATAATGTTTTGTGGTGTTTCAATATATCTTTGGTTAGGCCCAGTATTAGGAACAAACTCATGTATAATATGAGTTGGTAATCCGTTTGAGTAAGAACCATACACTAGATCACAGTCAATTCTAATTACATGTGGACTATTATTAGTATACCCATGAGGTATTGAATTTAATACTGAAAAGTATATTAAACCGCACTCATATTGACCTGAATACGATATTCGGCGGCAGTTCTTAGCTATCGGACATTAAAGATTTCAAATATTTTGAGGTTAAGTATTGTGATAGTTACATGATTTAATCATATTAATAGTAGTAAATTAGTTGATTATCGGCCGCGCTTCGAAGAGTACTTACGTTAAGCCGTCGGTCCCAGTTGTCATCAAGATCTTTCACCATCGCACGTTCTTACGGGGAGTCAGTACCCTCCATTAAACTGATACTTACTGGTCTAAACCATACAATATCGCTATCTCTTTGTGTTATGGCGGTCAGACTATGGAAAAGCTAATATTCTGTCATATCTGGTTAGACTAGTAAGCGGACCCAGGGACATAACGCTAGGACGATGATGATATGATTGAATCATATTACCGGCATTTATTAGAAACCTCTATGTTTATTATACAATTAGAAAATAGTTGTAAAAAGAAGTGGAGCTACGTACCAAACGTTTGTACATTATACTAGTTTGCGGGTTTTTCAGTCTGATATATTTTTTACTGAGAATTCTCAATACCATGTGGTACAATTCATGAGAATTTCAGTGAGGCTAGTTCACAAAAGATAAGCTCATTCCATTGGACTTTATTACAAAGTTGGCATTAAAACTACACTGTTTTATGCTCAATAGGTAAATGAAACACAGTTTTTATGTTATTCTTCATTTTATTTGTTATTCTTCAAATAAATCACCTCAAAATGAAGCAGGAGCTTGTATATCGTATACCATAATGTGGTGCAGGTATGACCTCAGAAGTTACATCAGTTTCAATTTGTGTAGTATTCTAAACATAACACTCCGTTCAATTCCTGAAACAAACAATTAAAGTCGTTTGAATATTCGGTGAGGAGAGCACGAGAGAATTGTAGGGATTGAGAAGAGAAGTAGATAAACAACACTTACACAGACTAGCGCTATCCATGATGTCAAATTATTGAGCGCCGAATCAGATAGCTTGTCCAAAGAACGGACGTGCTGCTGCCGAGGTACCGCAAAGGAAGAGTTAACATAACCGCAATCCTCACCACGGCTAGTTGTTTTACGTCCAGACGACATACTAATGTTACCAATAAAGACTGTCTCATACTTTAGTCAAACCACGAGTCTTGATAACACGAAATAAGCTTGTTTGGTCCACAAAGGATTGTTCAAGTCAATATAAACTACGGTAAATTACTTATTTTCCAATAAAGAGATATTAGCATAGGCAAGCATAGGTGAAAAAGCAATTTGACTGTTTTCATGTCAAAATAACTGACGTGTAAGACATTATAGATGCCAGTATAATAAAAATGTGTTCCCATATTTTCGATAAGTACAAAACATTATTTCGTAGGTAATATGTTGCAGAAAGGATAAACATATTATTTATAGAAAATATTTCACCACAATAGATTTTTCAAAATATCATAAGATTTTGATGTTATTCTGCTTATTAGAACTTTTATTATATCACCCTGTTTTCACTATGAATGTCTTTTTTACCTATCAAAAGGAGTTTGCAAGAAACTGTCAACATTTGCCGAAATATGCAAAATGAGTTTTGAATATGAAATGGCGATGTCACGACCGGAACAACGCAGATACTTTTATTTTACAACTAAAAATCCCCATTACATAAAATTTATATAAATAAAATTATAAAATAAAAGAAGATTTTCCACGTATGAATAAAATAGCCCAGTTTTGGTCATTCTCCTTTAGAGGTGGTTGAAAGTATGAATCTAATACTGATTTATGCCCTGAGATGGTTACTGTAATAGACATGCCTCAATACTGAATATTTTCATAAGGTACTCTTTATTTTATTTCTTGTCATAAATATAATTATACCAAAAATTCCCTAAGAATTTCAAACACAGATGTCCGCAGATAAAAGGGTGATCACGTTGTATGTTTTCATAATTATAGCTAATATTGAAACCTAAGTATTTTAGTAATTCCTTTGGGGGTTTAAGATTACCGTAACTATCAAAATATTCAATATGATCATTGTACTTTGCATAGGCTACCCTATGAGAACCGGGATTTTTAGAACTATCTAAATTAATAACACCACATTATTTTTTCAAAGGCCGATTGGAAGCTGATCTCTCATAAAAACACCTCGAAAATAGGGAATATGATTTCCATACTTCAAAATATCAATATTAGTTAAAGCTAGATTGGGTAGCCGGCACTTTAGTTTTTTGATTTTGATAAAAATATACCAAGTCCATTTTTATGTGGCTTAAGATGTAACTCCTTACAAAGAGCTTCCATTTTTTCATTATGCCTCTTCAGTTCATCGAAACGTTTTTTACCCATCTTGATTTCATTAATAGTTGTAGCTATACCAGCTGCACCGCCTGCTCAGGCTCCTGCGGCTGATAATCCTGCAAATATAGGGATCAATGGTAATACTCCGCCAGTTTTTGGTACTGGAATAACGTGAGGAAGTTTTATAGATAAATCATTAACAAAATCTCTAGCTGCAGCCATCGCTAACTCTATTTGGGTTTCACTGATTGCATACGTTTTTTGTTTTATTAATAATATTTTTAAGTTTATTCTTAATACCATTTCCTAGTACTTTTTTTAAATTTCTTATTGTTATAATTTTTTAAACCAAACCCAGTTTTAATTTTTGCTGACATGGCTTTCTTTACTAGATGTGCAGCAAATTTTTCACCTGCACTTGCATCAGAAGCAATTGTACGTTTTTTGCCATTTTTAATAAAACTAAATCTGCCTTGTGCCGGTCTTCCAAATTTGTTGACATATGATAAGCAATGTCGTGTTCTTTACAATATTCTCCAATTTATTTACACTTTGGTCTCCACGCCTAAGTCTCTTGATTAATTTTGTCCCTGAACCACAATAATTGTATCCAGGTAAGTGTAATTCAAATGGTAAATTATTTATAAGCAAATATTAAGAAGACTAGTCTCTCCGATACACATAATTAGAATGATCAATTATAGATTGAACTCTTAATAAATATACTTAGGATTATTAATGTATGACCCTGAAGAGTTTGTTTTATTACAATATTATATTTGATTTATCAATCCAGCTGTTTTCAGCAGAGGAAAAACCTAGCCATTTTACTAAAACCTTGTTTCTTTTCTTCTTAAGAACTTTCTCAACTAAATATACATTAGGATGTTTTGTCTTTTGAAGGTCTTGTGTATAAAATGCTCCTAAGATAGGTTGACCTCTGAGCGGATCTTCAATTGTATAAGTGACAGGAGTAGTCTTTTGTATTTTTCGAATTTTAAATATTTCTGTTGACCAGTTAGGAGTATATCCTTTTTCAAATGTTCCTTTGTACTTACTAATACGTACATAATCACCCTCTTTGAACCTGATGTTAACATTTACTTTTTGTTTAAAATTTAAATATCTTTCCAATATGCGTTTTTTATTAAAATTATTCACATTTTCAGGGATCTCATCAATGGTGCGATGATAAGTTTGGTTGTATTTACATATAACACGATCAAGGGTATTATCAACCCAATTATAATTACCTTTCACAATAAACTCTTTATACAATTTAGATTTCAATGTTTTAATAAAACGTTCAACTTTAGAAGCCTTTTTTGTTGAGAAAGTTGGATAATGATTAATATGATAAGATTTCATCAGTTTTCGAAAATCTTGATTATAAAATTCTGTTCCATTATCAGTTTGTAGATTTACAGGTACTCGATGTTTATCTAACAGAGTTTTAAAACTGCTGGATACATTGTATTTGTTTTTATTTTTCAAAGGAAAGGCCCAAGCATATTTTGAAAACGTATCAATAACCACTAAAATAAATTTAAAGTTATCATTTTCTTTAGACATTTATTGCATGTCAATTAAGTTGGCCTACCATAGGTCATCTATATCTTTAATAATAACATTTCTGCGAGGAAAATTCAACCTTAAAGTTTTATGTATTTAATTTTTTTCAGTTTTTCATTTCATCAGCTTTACTCATGATATTATTATTTCTATATTATGCTAAGATCATATTATTAATAGTCAAATAACTTTTAAATATGGAATAATCTGGTATGTGATTAAGTCTAAGCGTCTTATAAAAATAAGATTTTGTCAATACAATGATAACAATAATTTACAAATGATTACTATGGCTTGTTCTGTAATACTAAAGCAAACTCTTTATAGTGTACGTATTTATTCCCGAATTATATTGGCTTCTTTTAGTTCTTCAATTATTAATAAAATTTCATTATCATGATTTGTATTACCAGCATCTCTTGAAGCTATCAACAATTTTAACCTTTCAACATATTCATTAGGATCATCCCAATATACCAAGTCAGTTTATATTTCTTGAGTTTTGGTAAGTTACCTCCAAGTTTTGCCTGAGTTTAATTATTTGAAGTATTAGAAAATAAGGGTTTGATTATATCTCGATATTTGATTCCTTTATCACCTCTTATTTATTTATTTATTTAAACTTTATATACACAGCGTATACAGGTGGACTTAATGCCATGGGCATTATCCCCCAGTCTACCTTAGAGTGGTGCAGAGAGAAAAGAAGTAGGTGTTATATAATGAAAATGAATTTGAAATAACACAAATATTGTAGATCTAAAGATACATTCATTAAAAATATATACACATAAGTTACAAATAAACATACATAATATAGATGTACTAGAGGACGCCAGCAGCTACGCTTGCAATTTTTATAAAATTACCTGTTTTGGCCGATCCAAAAAAAAAATTGCATCATCACGTAACAACTGTTAGGGAATCTTCAAATATGTTTGAGATAAGTAAAAGCAATCAATTTGCTTATGTCTACCCATAGAGAAATAATTACGAATGTTTGTTTGATTTTCACAAGCTACATCATCAAAAATAAATACAGAGTTCGATAAAGCTTCATTAGGAACTATGACATCTTTGTCATCATTAAACTCGTAAAAAATTATGATAGGCACTCTTCTTAAGACTTCTCGTAAAAAACACTTTTTTGGTTGAAAGTTAGTCTTAGAGTACAAATAAAGATTATGAAATTTGAGACCATTTTCATGTAGTAATAAAGTAACCACAACATTTGTTTTCCCACAATTTGATGGACCGCATATTATACGACGAATTGTATTAGGCAATAAAACACTATGCTTGATCTGGTGAACAGAATTATCAAGATTTAAATTGTTAACGTTTAGTGACGTGGACTGCTTGACCAGATTCATTATTCTTTAAAATTCTATATTTTCAAGTTTCAGAGATATGGGTTGCTTGGTCAACTTCATGTTGGAAATTACTTGAATGAATGAGTTACTTATATTTTTATATACATTTAAGTATCCCTCTAATTACATTGTGGCAGATTTACTTCATCAGATCAATGTTATAAACAGTTGTCTAGCTATATCATATAATGATAAGTAACTCATTTCAGTATAAAAAATAATTAACGCCATATTGTATTCATGTTACTACATGTTCAAACTTGTATCACCAAATTAGTATTCGCATTGTCGTAGTATCAAATTTGGTATGTGTAACCTGATAAATATAATAATAATCTATCTAGGTGCATAGTTCACTTCTGTCTGTTTGCCTTTATAAGCAGGACCTGTGTGCTTAAATCTTATAATATTTTCAAGGTAAGTACTTAACATTGTTTTATTGTATTCTAATACATCTAAGAAAATCTAGGAAAAAATATTTGATGCTTATTATTTTTTTTACAGAACAATGTCATCCTCACCATCTTACAGTCCTTTGGTAAGTAGATGCCTACTTATCTCATTTATTTTAATGTGTCTTGTTTCTATATTGACTAACGGAATCTATTATATATCTCTTGTAGGAACCTCCTGGTCAAGATTATGCCTGTGTAAATCCATTTCTATTCGGCCAAGATAATGAAACATATTATGCTGAAGTGGCTGAACAGTCACGATGGGAATCTTTAGAGAAAAAAATGAGGAAGACAATTTCATGAAATCAGATGAACCTAAAAAAAAGAAATCAGTACTCAAGAAGGTTACGAAAAGACCTATGGGACATTCTTCATCATATGTCATTCGGAAGGAAACAGGAAAACCTCGCAAGCTTTTTAAAATACATATTTATGATCTTAATAAATGTGATGTTAACAGTATTTGTGAATTCGATTGATAATAGTGACAATGCCAACATAAGCATCCAATATTTTGTTAAAGATGAGTGTGATAATATTATATTGGATGAAACTGAATATGTTATAGGTAAAATAGTGAAAAAAATTGGTAATGAATAATGTTAGGTTGTAGATAAAGAATAAGAAAATGTTTTTGTTTAATTACTCTTTACTTTTTCTTTTTAATAATACTTTATAATGTATGTTTTAACTCGTAAATAAAATAATAGCCCTAAGTTTATTAGAGTAGTTCCTTATTTAGTAGTATAGCAAAAGTTTTTTATTTTGTTTTAGTAATAGTTAATTGTATAGTACCTAGTTAACTGGTATGTTTGCATATGTATAGTGAAAATTAAAATAAATTATTTCAATGATAAACTTTGTTTCTTTACTCAGTTGGATCGAGGTAAATAAGTAGGTATATATTAATGAAAACGAAAACAAATTAGTTGAATACTTGTAGTATATTAGTAGAATATTTATTTCATTCCAAACAATAAAAAGCATAATATTTTTTAATAATAATTTAAAACAAATTAGTATAAAACAAGATATTTATATAATTTCAAAAAATTAAAACATAAGTCTTTTATTTTATAATAAAAATAATAATATAATTTTCATGTTAAATAAAATAACAAATCCTTGCTTCAGATTAGAATATAGAACTATAATGACCCCATGGTAAAGTAAAAGGATTATTTTTTTTATTTGACGCTTGACATCATTGCCATCAAGCACCACTTTATTGATTCTTTGTGTACAGAGTTTATGATTTTTAGACCTTATAACAAACATAGAGTGTAGAAAATTTATATTACAATTTAATACATTTTTATATTTGTTTATGGTAATTTCTTTTGTAACCGATTTTTTTACACCTTTAGCTTTCTTTACTATACTACTTAACGTATTAATACAGTACAGCTTAGCTCTCAAACCAATAAACTCTGATATGACATCTCCGCCCATTTCATCCTTAAAGAAACCAGGTATTTGTAAATATTGTTAATCTTAAAATTACTTGTATCGAAGTATTGAATATTATTTTTCATGTCTTCATAAAAGTCTTTGGTACGTATTAAATATAAGAGACTATCGGTATCTGTATAACACAGCTGAATGTTATTTTGGTATATTATTTTCATTATGACTTTTTGCTAGTTCCAATATCGTAAAGCCCAAATATATTGGTCTATCTAAAGTTACTTTTGCTGGTTGTAATTGAATAGCAACAAGATTTTCAGAAATTATAGCAAGGTTTTTCAAATTAGGTGCTCCTATATAGTTTTCAGCACCATTAACTTTATTAGTTTTGTAGGCAACTATACACTTTATTCAAATTATTTACTTTATTCAATATATAATCTAAAACTTAAAACTAACATTTACAAATTACAGCACAATTTATATACATATATTTATTTACATTTAAACCCAATCACTGAACACCATCATATATACACCCTTACCAGTTGGTCGATAAATTTTCAATCGATAGTCGATGTTCATTGAACTATCGACAGAGCCGTCATCACTAACGACCGATACCTGTATAATTATCAATAGCCATATACGGCCGGCTACGGCTGCGCGGGCGCATTCCTTCTCACTGCGCAAGGTCAAACCAGTCAGGACCTTACCTCGACGCGGAGCACACGCTTGTCGCTTTAATATTATAAACACGCGAAATTGCGATTTAGCTTTGATTTCCATGTTATTAACCTTTACTATACTTTATCTATCTATCATTCTTCTACTTTCATCCTTACGCTATTCATCTATACTGTGCTTCAGCTTGTGCTTGTGAACTCTTCTCTATTGTGCCTTCTGATCTTAGTGTCAACGGTATACGACTGTGAACAATAAACTCCTCTACAACGTGAGTTACGTATTATTTTCTACCACACACCACACCTATTCCCATAGTTTTATTGAAGTCATCTTTCCATACACTAACTAACTTAACATCAACTTGTTTTCTTTTATTTTCAATAGTTTTCCCAAATATTGAATTATTATGCTTTTTAAAAAAATCTCTTTCAAAATCTGAAGTTGCTTTCTGTCTGAGTAATGTATTTAAAGATATATATGGTTTTAAAATCTTTTTTTGTGTAAACGATAGTATTCTGTGAAATTTCAGCACTACAATACCGTTTTTTATACACTCTTGCAAATGGATATAATGTATAACATATTTATATTTGTCATAAAGATTAGCTATTAATTTACTAGTTTTACTGGAACATGTCACAGGTGGAATTATTTTTTCTGCTGCAAATGGTAGATCAGAATGTTTATCATGTATTGCAGAAGGATATTGATATCTACTTCAAGTATATAACCTTCATCACTGTCAGATGAAATAGAGTTAATATTTAATTTGATAATTTCGCTATCCGTAAGGAACCTAAAATTTTTGACCGGTAATATTTGCATCATAGCATAACCATATTAACGAACACAATCTAAGCTAAAAAAGTATTAGGTTCTTGTTCATTATAATTTGGTAGGTATTTGTATATTTTATTAGCTTTTGCATATCTTAATGAGCCCTGAGCTAACCCTCTTCAGATGCCATTTTCAAGCATTTCATACATTTCTATATCAGATAATAAATCCAATTCAACTTCAATTACTAATAACATAGCATCCCAACTTAATGATGGTGATGAAACATAGTGGCAGGGATCTAACCCATAGTGTTTGAAGCTCATGGACCTAAATTTTTCAAAAATATCACATAATAAAAGCACATCACATTTAAGGTATAAATTATTCTCCTATATTATTTATGTGAAATTTATTCCATACAGTTAATGCATGATTATAATCTTCCTCCGATACAGTTTCTGATGTGAGTCTACTATAGAATTTATTTCGATCTGGTTATTGTGTTTCTTTATTATATTCAGAACCGATGGCCGTTGGGGCAGAAAGGTTCTGGAGTGGCGGCCACGTACTGGACGACGCAGCAGAGGTAGGCCCCCCGCAAGGTGGACCGACGATCTCGTCAAGATCGCGGGAGGCGGTTGGATGCGGGCGGCTCATGACCGGTCTGTGTGGAGAACCTTGGGGGAGGCCTATGTTCAGCAGTGGACGTCGTTTGGCTGATATGATGATGATTGTGTTTCTTCATATTTTGTCCAAGAGTCTATATATTCATAGCAATATACACCTTTTTTTAGACACAATTTCAATAAATCTTCATCAATGAAAAATGATTTCAAATGCCTAAAGTCTACCACATTTAGTGTTTTCGCTAATTTATCCAAACTAGAACTTAAAAAATTAAAAGAGTCACAAAATTTTAGTTGGACTGTGTTTTTAGAATCCAGCGGTATAAAGGTCATTGGGCATATCTGACCCGCTTTGCGAACAGTGGGTGACATTAACCAAAATAGTTTTATGCAAAGGGGAATAATATGACCTTTCATTGCATACAATTGTTTGATTAAATTGCTTCGGAGAAAATGTACAGGATCCTTTAAAAAAGAAAACAAACGGTATCAAAGGTTTTTATTTCATCTTATAAAGGCATAAAAATAATATCGAAATGAGCTAATGTTTAGAGATATGTTATACGCTGTCTCTTTCGCACATTGAACAGATTTTTTTGGATATTAAATAGCTGCGCCCATATCGCTAGCATTGTTTATTATCTGTCTTGGGCCATACACCAGGAAGCAACAGACGCACCCGCTGCCTTTTTAAATGATCTTATGATTGCTTTGGATTAAATTGAATAAAAAATATTTTAATGAATTAGCATTTTATTTTTCTTACCTGTATCTATTAATTAGCGGACGCCCGCGACTTCGTCGGCCTCATTCAGTGATCCCGTGGGAACATCGGGATAAAAAGTAGCCTATAACCTTTCTCATGAATGTGGCTATCACACACAATAAGATTTTTTCAAATCTGATCAGTAGTTTCAGAGACAAAGAGTATGGATATATACATAGATAACACTTAAATTTTTTGTGATTCCCGTAGCTCACATTAATGCGACTAATGCCATAGTAAATGAGAGCCATAGATGAATACACTCTGCTATATTTCGTTTGTGTATGCCATGGGTATGGTTTCCATACTAAGGTGCCAATTTACCTTTACTGAAAGATATAATGATTTTTTTTTTGGAATCAAATTTATATAACCACATACTGAAGATATTTCATTGATAAATAAATGGCTATCATATCCAGAGAAGTTATGAAATATAACTGGAATAAAATTACTTGTTTAAGTATTTAGGTTACATTTATTATGAGCCTCGATATTTACCAGTGAAATGATCATGATCACGTACAATATGATCATAGGATGTAAATTGTTTTCTAGTAATATGACATTTCACGGCAGTTTGAAAGGAATGATATTCTTCAGAAGTCAATGGTAACATATTTCTATGCATTGACAACATCCGATATAATCTTTGCGAATCGTTGATAATTGACTCAACAAATTTTTTTTGAACAATTTGGACCGCGATATGATATTAAATTATTTAATTCAGGGTTAGACTCGCAGCATATAATAAGCAAAACAAGTAGCTTCGTGAATTTGAATGTTTTCAGTATATTGACTTTTACTTTTATCTGAATATTCACGTAATAAGCTTTCAAAATCTCCGTAAATGACGATTGGAACTCTTTGAGTATTTTGATAATTTGAAAATATAAGTTTACTATTTTCTTCAGGAAGAACGGTTTGCAATCTACCACAATTATGATTATTTAGTTTTACCGATGTATTAAAATATAAAAAACATTCCTCACATAGATGAATCATAGATTTATGTTTTGTCAGTTGGCTGCGAACAATTTTTTCAAGGTTTTTAATTAAGCAGAAATGATTCTTACCATGCTTGCTAATAAATAATAAGCTTACATGAATTAACGTTCGCTGTTTAGTCCTGTACAATGGTCCAGTTATAGTATTGTTTTTTTCCAAACCATAAATATTTCATCATCATATCATATCACCCAAACGATGTCCACTGCTGGACATAGGCCTCCCCCAAGGCTATTTACACTTATATTAATATTAAGTTTTCAAATAATTTTATATCTTCAAATGTTGGAGAAAAAGGCATTCCGTTAGTATTTAATATCTTAGAATAATGCGGATAAGATGAAACTCTATTAGGATTATTTTTAGCTGGATACATATGAGCAATGATACATCAAAGAAAGCAACGATTATCCATATTCTGAATATTAAGACATGCCTTTATTTTATTGATTCTCGAGGGTAAAGCAATGTAACTACCTGCTTTTAAGGGATTATATTTTGCAATATTCATTTCCAAATGACTTATATTCTCTATTGTCCAGCCAGATTCTGATAATTCAAACTCTAAACATTTACATATTAATCATTCTGTACAATCTTTGTATAAAGTTATGACATCTGTACTCTGATTCACTATACAATATTTAGTATTAAAAGACTTCAGCGATACTTCTTTATTTTTAGAGCACACAAAGCACAAAAAGTTCAAAGCTTATCTTTCGTGATTCATGTTTTTGTAATAATGGTTGTAATAAATTAAAAACGGTGCTGAATACATTCGATAAAAATAATTCAGGTGTTATCATTTCAGTAGTTTGTGGATTTATTTTGTAGTTAGCTATTCTGTCTTTGAAAGCACTCTCGACTATATATATATATAGTCTTCTACATTGCTTATTGTTTTAAAGGCGTTCAAGTCATCAGCATATAAAAGAAATTAATGTCGTTTATGTATAAATTAAACAATAGAGGCCCTAAAATTGAGCCTTGTGGAACAGCAGAAATTATAGTCACTGTTTTTTATTGAAAGTCATTCAAAACTACCTTTTATGTCCTATTTTTTATATAGGATGAGAGCCAGCGAAGCAAATTGTATGCTGTTAAACGCTATCTTATTCAAATGGATTTCATGATCGGCCTTGTCAAAAGCCTTTTTGAAGTCTGTATATACAGCGTCTACCTGTAGTTGCTTGTCAGTATTTTCAAAAAGAAAGTTTGAGAAAATTAGGAGGTTTGATATTGTAGAGCGGCGTTGAACAAAGCCATGTCTTTCAGGTATTATGACGCTATGGAGGATTGGATAAATTGCATTATGAACGAGCTTTTCAAAAAGTTTTGACAAGGTCGATAGAATAGAAATAGGGCGATACAATTCAACATCATGTTTAGAACCACTTTTGTGCACAGGCGTAATGTTTGCCTGTTTCTATACATCAGGACAGATATCCTCACTCAAACATTTATTATAAATAGTATAAAGTGGTTTACAGATAGAAGTTGCGGTGGCCTTAAAGAATATTGCTGGATAACCATCAGGGCCTGCTCCTTTTAAAGGGTCTAGTAGTTTCAACTCTTTAAGTATTTCATCTTCCTCAATATGAATATTGTCAATAAGATCAACATTTGTGGAGCTTTCCGATGGCGGGGTCCATGTTTAGAGTGTGGTACTCACCGGTTCAAAAACCGAAAAAAGAAGTCAGAAAACATAATTACAGATCACTTCTGGAGCACTTAACTTAATTGCTTGATATTGCATCATGGATGCGATACCAGATTTATCTTTTCGATTTGAGATGTATCTCCAAAAAAGCTTAATATTTGTGGTTATTTATTATTTTCAACGGATTTAATGTAGGACAAGTAGCAAGATCTACACATATCTTTGAAAATAGCTCGACATTTGGAAAACTGATTGTAATCAAATGTTGTTAAATTTTTTCCACTTAATCCAAGAAAGCTGTTTATTTTTGAATATTTTAATTAGTTGCGGAGAGAACCAAATTGAAAAGCCAAGCGCTCGCGTTTTAATGCGTGGAACATTGGATCTGACTATGTTATTTAGCATATCATAAAAAACCTCAACTGCCTTTTCAGAAGGAAGGTGGTCCAATCGGCTAGACCAGTTCTCGTCACTGATTTAGTTGTTGATGACGTCATAGTTCCCTTTGCGGAAATTATATTTATTTATTACGTCTATTTGCAAGACCTGCTTTGAAAGGTCTGTAGTTACAGTTGCTATAAAAGGAGGGTGGTGAGAGTCAACCGGTAATATGGGATCTATTGCAGAGGTCACAGTTAAGGCGACATTAGATATAAACAAGTCAAGAATCTTTTCCTTATAGTTGCATATGTTATTGTATTGACATGCATTTATAGTTGACATTATTTGCTGCAGCTACAAGCATTTGGCAGATGTGCCGGTACATAAAGAACCGGAAGCGTGATTTGAGACACGGGACTGGGTCAGCTGAACATTATCGAATTCAGTACGAAGTAAACAATTTGATTTGTGTTTGTTACTTTTCTTATGTGATGTATACTTTGACTTTGAAACATGTAGCTGACAATCATGACAGAATTTCATTTTGATTAAGAACGAAGAGCAAGATATCAATACTTATCAATCTCGATAACTACAACTTTAATACATATATTAAGGTTTTTAGTTTTTAATTTATATTTTATACTAAAATAAATTTGTCCCTTTTAGGGTTCCGTACCTAAAAGGTTAAAAACAGGACCCTATTGCTAAGCTTCCGCTGTCTGTCTGTCTGTCACCAGGCTGTATCTCATAAACCGTGATAGCTAGAAAGCTGAAATTTTCACAAATCATGTATTTCGGTTGCCGCTATAACAACAAATACTAAAAATAAAAAAATGAAAATATTAAGGGGGTAAAATATAAAGTCCCATACAACAAACGTTATTTTTAAGCAATTTGTTACTCGATTTTAATAAACAGGTAGAAACTTAAAAAATGTTTAAGTATCAACAAACGTGATTTTCTTTTATAGAATGGTGGTACGGAACCCTTCGTGCGTGAGTCTGACTCGCACTTGCCCAATTTTTTTAATAAATTTCTACTAAGAAAATTTATTTACTTGTGCCTCTAAGAAATGTCCTATTGTTTATTAACATAACATTAGTTTTATGATGAGTGGTCTATAGCATGTTTTTTGAAATTTTATACATAGGAATCTAAAGGTGATTGATTAACCTAGCCATTGTGGAGATTGATTTGCCTTGATCTCCTTGAAAACAAAATTGTATTTGAAGTATATAATTGAGTACATCTGTGAACATGGCGCTTGCAACAGTTCTGAAATATCGGTTACTCCAAAGGTAACGTGGTATACATCCCGAAGACAATTTACAATAAGTTTAAATGACCACGAATGTTTAAATTCCTATGAAGTATATAATATTTTTCTTGTTCTACAAAAGTTCTACAGGATTTAATTATTTATTTATCTATGTACTTTAACAATCGTAATGCAGGCTGCTTATGTAACATTGCTTTCATGACTAGACTTCACTTTGAACGTGGCTCCGCGCGCCTGAGAGTGGTTTATCGCGACATATTTAAAGCGCCTATTCTATTTACTATCCCTGTTATTATAATGTTAATGTTTATTATTGTAATTTTTTGGTATTTATACATGACTTTAATTATTATTTCATCGCTGTTAAAAGTAGCCTACAATACCTAATTGTTATAACTTACCTAGTCACTGTGTAGATTTTTACACCATTTGCGACATTGCCGAGGTCTTTCGTCACAAAGGTGTGTGAGTCGAAATTGTCCAGTCGTGTAATAGAAACCCTATTAGAGGACGTGAGTTATCAACGTCTACTGGGATTGGCCATATCGTTTCTGTGGTGTCGTACATTTAGAATTACGGTCTACAATACCCATTGTATAAGAATGTAAGTAGAAACCTAATATAGAATTCAATAATTCGAAATATAGTTATTTCAAGATGCAATGTTTTATGAACTTTAAGTACATTCCAGATATTACGATTTCTTAGTCTTCAGTGTTGCCATCGGAAATCTGATATGTTATTTGAATTTGAATTTAAAAAGTAATTTGGCCAGGGAAAATTTTATCATGGGTTTCCATTATATATACATCATCATCATCAGCCTGCAAGAATCCACTGCTGAATATAGGCCTCTCCAATAGCACGCCACTGAACCCGATTTTCGGCTTTTTGTGTCCAGCCGCTGCCAGCCACTTTTCGTATATCGTCACTCCACCTAGCCGGAGGACGTCCTACACTACGTTTACTAAGGCGCGGTCTGCACTCTAGAACACGACTATTCTAATGGTTATCGGTTCTTCGACAAATGTGGCCACTTCAGTTTGCTAATTCTTTGAGCTATGTGTTATTTTTCTATCTATCTATGTTATGTATCTAGTCCATTAGCAACGCCATCTAGATATATCTTAATGCAAACTGTCCCATTAGGACCTATATAGGTAATTAAATTTTATTACAAGAAGTCTCGCAAGGTAACACATTTTAGAACTAGTCACGATAGTGTAAAATTGTAGCTACTTCTCACTTCTATAGGCCTCAAATTTCACCTTGACGAACCTTGACCACACAAGATAGTGTTGTATAGTTTATTTTCTACTTTGTACCCTTCTATACAGTCTTACCATTTATGATGGTCCGAATCATGGATCCAATTTGCTCTTACGTGTGTGCATTTCTTGACTTCCTATAAATTTATTAGGCTGGCCTTACTACTTTTTGGATGAGACTCCATACCGGGAACACTACTCGGCGGTAAATTGGCACAAAGGGAATAGACATAAAATATTTGAAAATCTGCGCATGTTATATCTTTAGGCATTAGACAACCCTATCATACTAATGCGTATATACAGCTGAGTAACCATTGAGACAACACTTATTATTCTATTTACTGTCTAAATATATATTTATTTATTTTACACTTTATTGTACACATTAAAAAAACATTATTAGAAATCTTATAACTAAGTAGAGTACAATGGGCGGCCTTATCGCTGAAAGCGATTTCTACCAGGCAACCTTTGGATGGAAAAATTATTGGCAGGAGAAAATCGGTAGTTGCATATGTACCAGTAAACAAAGCTCTATATTATATACATACTTAATATACCTATATTCATTCCTGTAATATGATAGTAAATGATATATTTCATAAAATTATCAAACATATTTTTAATTAACCAAAAATAATTTATAGAAGTTTTCTACGAAAAGTTTACAGCTCAAATAATTCAAATCTCTATTAACTTGAATTATTTGAATTTAATAATTCTAAGTCAAATTGTTGTCATAGTTTAGACTAAATGAAATAAGTACCCATTACCAAAAATTATAACATTTTTGTAAAATAATTGCCTTAATTGCGGTCTTATCTACAAATGGCTTTAGAAGACCAAGCTGTTATACAGACCAATGAGACCAAGGATTAATTCTTAAATTATAACCGTAAATAATAATGACAGTGTAAACTAATTGACGTTGATATGATGAATTGCGGTGGGATGATGGGCTTAATTGATCTTCAACAGTAACTAAAATAAGTTTTATGGACATAAAATTGAAAATGTCAACTTTGCTAATGCTAATTTAAGTTGGTGCCATTTTAGGCTTACAAAACATTTAGCTCGTAAATTCTTCGTAATTCGATGGATTTGTTTATCTGCCATTTATTGCTGTTTTTTTTATGGACGGTAGAAAGATATTTTTTCTGGGCTCTAATACTAATGTATACTGATGCCTCGTTTCCAAGGAAATCGCCCGGATGCCTCGTTTCCAAGGAAATCGGAAGTTATAAAACCTGTATCGCGGAGGATTTCACAAATATTCAAGCAGTGGATCACGCAAAGTTTTATCCAGTGTGGGGATCGAACCCATTACATTTTGCGTAAGTTTATACGACAAGAAGCCTGCTTATACCATGATACAACACGCGCGGTCTGTATACCAATTTCAATCACGAAAATGTTTTAAAATCGAACCAGAAAGCATATTTGCATGATAGCAATAACCAAATAAATAAATTGTCAGTGAACAGATATAGAAAATTAAACTCACAATATATATTTGTTCTAGACAAACATTTGCTAGAGCTGGTATGTTTACTGTTTACTAATCAATTTTAAATCAACCTGTACATTGGTTTTCGTGTATTCAAGTTAAATAAATAATATGAGACTGTTAGCTTTCGACTGCGTTGCGAGGAGTGAGGCTACGAGACCATCAAAAATCGTGACATAGTGTATGCCGCAGCAGACGAGATCAAGAGGGAGGCCACAGAAGAGAAAAGAGAGAAAATGAAGCATCATTGGGCCAGCTCAGTCGGGTAACTGCTAACCTTTTACAGATTATCGACATAAAGTAACTATATCAATGGGTATTCTCGCGTTTCGAGAGAGTGTAGTTAGAGTGCCGGAGGCCTCGTTCCTTTTCCTTCATGCCGCTCCTCCTACTCCTTATCCCAACCTAAAGGACGGCATCTTCAGAATTATGACATTTTTTCCAATATCCACATATTAGTTCAGCTTAATTTGAGATCAGACGACCGCGTGACGTTTTTCACAGGATATTATACCTAACGGCGGGTCGCTTGATTTTTGGCCGGTATCAACGCTTTCACAGTTTGTTATAAGTTCACACCAAATAAAATTAACAAAACTGACTATAATTATTTTGGATTACTGAACACGAAACGAGTGACAGCTTCTAGGTACTTGTTGTCCGCCCGGAGTCTCCAAGAGAAATGAGAGTTGTGTTGCATCGTTGAACGTCAACCGTTACCCCCCTCTTCAACTGTAGCGAACCTCACACTAGACTCTGTCGAAGCGCGCCATCTTCACACTTCCGTTTCGTAGTCAGTTGACGTCCCGTACTCATGACCATTCCGATATACCTATTTTATTATATTATAACGGACTGACACTACAATATGATCGCTTCATATTTCCTCAACTGATTATATATTGATGTGATTAATCATCTCAATGGCCCTATTACAGGCTAAATGTGTCTGGAACTACTGTCGGAGTGTGCGTCTGCTTTTGCTGGGGAAATCATCCTGGGTATGGAATATTATATTCCATCCACTAACGTCTCCAGCAGCAGGGGAGTACGGCCCTGGTTCGATCGCGAGTGCGCCGATGCTGTTAAACATAAACAGTCGGCTTACCGCCCTTGGATCAGGGCTCGGTCTCGTCGCGATCCGAATGTCCATCTCATCAAGGCAGCCTATAATAGAGCCACCAAGGTCTGCAAGCGGGCATACATAAGAGCGGATGCACAGCGCATTGCACGGTTTGGTCAAGAACTCTTGTCGCACCCCACGGGCAGCCGGGGATATTGGAGATTGGCCAAAACCGTGCAATCTAATTTTCTGCCAGCCTTCACTGCCGCCATTGCGATGCCCTGATGGATCACTGGCCCATAGGCCGCAAGAGAAAGCTGACCTGCTTGTCAATCTCTTTGCGGCCAACTCTCGAATCGATGATCGTAGTGCGCAGCCGCCTTCGATTTCCTACTGCGGCCACTCCATGCCTGATATTAAAATCAGGCAATGCGATGTTCGCGCGACACTGCGATCTCTCGATGTCCGGAAAGCCAGTGGACCTGACGGAATTCCAGCGGTTGTGCTTAGGAAATGCGCAGTCGAGTTGTCTCCAATGCTTACACGCCTGTATCGCCTATCGTATGCCTCTGGCGTAGTGCCGCAGGTTTGAAAAGAGGCGAACGTACAACCGATTCCCAAGAAAGGGGATGGTTCTAATCCGGGCAACTATCGACCCATTGCTATCACCCCTATCCTCTGCAAGGTGTTTGAACGTTTAATCAACAACCAACTCGTTCGCTACCTAGAAGATCACTCTCTCATCAGTGATCGTCAGTATGACTTCAGACCGAAACGATCAACGGGTGATCTTCTAGCGTATGTCACTCACCTTTGGGGTGAGGCGATGGACAGGCATGGGGAGTCGTTGGCTATTAGTCTCGACATCTCCAAAGCCTTCGATAGAGTCTGGCATCGTGGGCTTCTTTCCAAGCTTCCAGCCTACGGCTTGCCGCCTCGATTGTGCAACTGGGTTGCCAACTTCCTGCATGAGAGCCGTATACGAGTCCTTTGTTACGGTGAGTCATCGAAGTTTCTCCAGGTGATGGTGTGCTTCAAAGGTCCGTGTTATCGCCCACGCTTTTTCTTCTGCATATCAATCATATTCTCACTTTTGGGGGCATACATTGCTATGCAGATGACAGTACTGTATATGGGCAATATTTCGGACACCCTGCGGCTAAGCAAGCCGATACTGAGGAGTATAGGCGAACACTTGTTGGTGAGCTTGACCAGGTTCTGAATTGCATCTTGCATTGGGGTGATGAGAACCTGGTCGAGTTCAACGCCAAGAAAACACGGTGTGCGCATTCTCAGCCAAGGTATCTCCATTCCTTCCCCATCCCTTTCTTCTGGACACTCCACTACCGATTCAAGACAGCCTCAATATCCTGGGTATGGACCCGCAGAAGTCTCAACCAAAAGAACTACATCGAGGGTGTCATCAAATCCGCATCTTGGAAACTCGGAGTCCTGATCAAGGTGAGGAGGTTTTTCACGCCGGAGCAGTTGTGTCTGTTATACAAGACCCAGGTTCGCTCCTGCGTGGAATACTGCTCTCACCTTTGGAATGGCTCCGCTCAGTACTTATTGGACGCCCTCGATAGATTGCAGCGGCGTGCTGTCCATATCATCGGGGATCCAGAGGCCACTAAGACTCTTGAGTCACTGCAATTACGCAGAGACGTGGCCTCAATGGCTGTCTTCTACCGCATCTATCACGGTGAGTGCTCCGAAGAGCTCTTTCAACTAATCCCACCCTCTCCTTTCCTATCACGAACGACACGTGCTGGGTTGAGCTGCCACTCTTACATGGTAGAACAGATACCGTCGCGCACCAAACGGTTCGGCGCCTCTTATCTCTGCCGTTTAAGCTTTACTCAAGGCCGTCAAGGTGAGGGCCATCATGCCATAATGCCATGCTGGCTGCTGGGATGATGGCCATCACTATGGGACTTCACTGACTGCTTAACATCAGGCAGCATGGAGTCAATTTGTTCGGCAGAAATAGAAAAAAAAAACTATATTCGCGTGGGCAATAGCTTTAATGGATTGACTGAAATATGGCCTATATTAAATCAGATGTCGAGGTTGGCAGTTTTTTAAATGTTCTACACGAAGATTGTTTGCTGCAATTTAATATAGGAACTGTTTAAATCATACATTGAATATAGGGCCATCAGTGGGCCAAGTCAGTCAAAAGCGTCAGATAATTTCCTGCATTGTACTTGCATACTAAACCCTTTTTTTTGTCTGGACTTTAAAAGATCAAGAAAAGACTAAAGAAATTGAAGTGACAAAAAAAGCAATGACTCTGAGTTTGTTTCGGCTTTTCTTCTCAAGAAGTCATTTAGCTAGGAAAAGCCGGCATCATCTAGAATAGGGTTTTGACATGTATAAGTGTTGTAAACAACCAAAATGCAGAAATAAATATGTCTTTATGTCTTTATGCCAGCTATTTTATTTCAGACATCCACTTATATTACTAAGTCGAAACTCTGTCACATTTACACGGTAAAACGAAGCGTCGGTTTAGATGCAATTTTGCATCGAAGTAGTTGAAGACTTGAAGTAAAACACAGCAAGCTTTTTTTTCAGAAATCGTTATAGGGCTGAAAAATTGTATGGAAATTAATTTAGAATATTTTATACCTTTGACTGACTGAAAAGTTAGTCAAAACGAACACGAAACAAATGGTACGTTGTTAAAAATATCATAACTTACAGAATTTTTTAAGCTATTTTAATAACGATATTCAATATTTACTGACATTAAAAGTCAAAGTCAAATAATTTATTTGTTCATAGGTTCATTACAAATACTTAAACAATATCATATTATTTAAAAATTAAGCTAGATGAGGCCAGTGTTTTCTACCTGACTGCCCTGAGAAGAAACATCCGAAACAATCTCAGAGGTCATAGTCTCTTTTAAACCCCAGACAAAATTTTCGACTCAGCCATAGTTTAGCTAAACCATTTTTTAGGGAACCAAACCACCATGTGCATGACAAACATCATGTCAATCACAAAACAAGATCGGTCTATGTGGAGAGCCTTGGGGGAGGCGTATGTCCTGTTTGCCATGATGGTTATAATAACGAGACAAGGTGTATAACGTCTGATTTATTTTGGGTACAATATAGCTTATATACTATGATAATGCGTGCCTATTAGAATCTTAACTTATCGGTGAACATTGTGCTTAATCTACCTACGTGAAAATATACAGTCGATACGTGCAGGTATGTGACGCTACATCCAGCAGAGAACAAATAGATAACTTATCGAGGATTCACTTGCTAACTCTGTAAAAAATGTCATTAAAAAAATTTACTGCTGAACTGAAAATATGTCACTGACTTAATTTCATATTAAAAAAATATATATAAAAATCTAGTCCGAGTTCGTACTACCTGCTCGTTTCCTTTGTAGTCTTCATGGCAAGATTCTTCACGTTAATAGAGTTTTTTTTTAATAAACCTGCATTAGAAATAAATCCTTTATCCCTCGGCTATACAATATACTTTACAAACGCTCAACGGACACAAAGAACACCCGTACTCCAAACACAATACGTGAATCTCACAATGTGTTCATTTAACTCATAACAATCAGCGCTAATCGACAAAGCGGACAATATTTATGCAATCTAGCTCACAGTATTTTCAATATACTAAAATAATAAAAACTATTCTACCACCATCGAAAATAAGCTGCCTGTACGAAAGAGTTCTTACTCTAAGAAAACCTCCAAATTAATACACATTACACACAAAGAGTAGCGACCATTAACTTTCCTTTCTTATTCAATCGTTACGATTACTGCTAAGAGAATGAACTAATATCCTACCATAACGTGTACTGCCAAATAAACTTGTTACAATATACCCACATATATAATCAAGTCATGACTCTTTCGAACACAAGCAACAATTCCTGAATTCTTGACAAATATAAAACTAGTCTATACAGACATCTTACAGAATTGAGGTATACAACAAAGGCATAAAGTTATCCAACGGATACAATCGTGTAGCGAAAAAGAGGAGAATGGTAACTATCTTATGCGCAATAAACAAAACCCTCAACATTCTGTCCCCAACTTTGAAAAAATGTTACACATACAACAACATCACGCACCGATTTACAAATACTACTTCCGTCAAACAATTATGAAGAATTCACAGGCCAAGTTAGGTTGGTCGATGTAGAGGCTCGTATAGTCAATATTTACACAAATGTAATACCATCTAAGGCTGCCATATTACGTAAAGTCAATTTATGCAAACACAAAACTTGGTGAAGATTAATCCTACAGTATATGAGCTCGAAAATTGGCAGCTAGTATTTTATGTATAGTAAAAAAGGAGAAATTTCTCGAATATGACTAATATTCGAGAAATTTCTCCAGTTACTTTTATCTTATCAAAACACGCCTCGGGCTGTACGCAATATTCGGTAACCCATATCCAAATAGTGTTTGGCTTTTATTTATTACAAATAATTCAAGATTCCTACAAAGACAGACAATTTGCTGTCTTTATTTGCTCCGAAAGGTCTTTTCCCTTGAGCAGTATAATATATCATATAAGTATTGTATACCAACAGCCTTGTCTGGTTGTGTTTGTAGGGGTTTAACTAGACTGCGCAAAAAGAAGTGTTGTGGTTTTGGGTAACCGACTAAGGTATGGGGTTACATTTTATTTATCTTAGTAGTAGGACACCCTTGTTTTGATTTAGCTCACGCCTGCCATTCGTTTATGACTTTTTTACACTTCTTTTCACTTTGACCAAATAAGTATGAATTTTTAAAATTCAATTCACTATGAATAAATAACATACTTTGTATAACAGTCACTGATAGTAAGTGACTTCATTCCGAATAAGGTACCTTCTTTCCTCTGCGTTTCTATTTTTCGCCGCTATACCTATACGCCGTTTACTTACATAGATGTATTCGCTTAGAAATTCCAGTTAAAATCCATTTAATTCGAATTACTCGGCGGTGACGTAAGACAGCTGTGGAAGCATGTTTGATGGCGTTCGGTTTTATCTCTCACGGGTGATTACACAGGGAAGCTGCTGCAGCGCCTACGTCACCGCGCCGACTTCTAACACATTAAGGTAATTATCAGAAACGGAGACATCGCGGTTTTGGAGTGAGATATACTTTACAAACGCTCAACGGACACAAAGAACACCCGTACTCCAAACACAATACGTGAATCTCACAATGTGTTCATTTAACTCATAACAATCAGCGCTAATCGACAAAGCGGACAATATTTATGCAATCTAGCTCACAGTATTTTCAATATACTAAAATAATAAAAACTATTCTACCACCATCGAAAATAAGCTGCCTGTACGAAAGAGTTCTTACTCTAAGAAAACCTCCAAATGAATACACATTACACACAAAGAGTAGCGACCATTAACTTTCCTTTCTTATTCAATCGTTACGATTACTGCTAAGAGAATGAACTAATATCCTACCATAACGTGTACTACCAAATAAACTTGTTACAATATACCCACATATATAATCAAGTCATGACTCTTTCGAACACAAGCAACAATTCCTGAATTCTTGACAAATATAAAACTAGTCTATACAGACATCTTACAGAATTGAGGTATACAACAAAGGCATAAAGTTATCCAACGGATACAATCGTGTAGCGAAAAAGAGGAGAATGGTAACTATCTTATGCGCAATAAACAAAACCCTCAACATTCTGTCCCCAACTTTGAAAAAATGTTACACATACAACAACATCACGCACCGATTTACAAATACTACTTCCGTCAAACAATTATGAAGAATTCACAGGCCAAGTTAGGTTGGTCGATGTAGAGGCTCGTATAGTCAATATTTACACAAATGTAATACCATCTAAGGCTGCCATATTACGTAAAGTCAATTTATGCAAACACAAAACTTGGTGAAGATTAATCCTACAGTATATGAGCTCGAAAATTGGCAGCTAGTATTTTATGTATAGTAAAAAAGGAGAAATTTCTCGAATATGACTAATATTCGAGAAATTTCTCCAGTTACTTTTATCTTATCAAAAACACGCCTCGGGCTGTACACAATATTCGGTAACCCATATCCAAATAGTGTTTGGCTTTTATTTATTACAAATAATTCAAGATTCCTACAAAGACAGACAATTTGCTGTCTTTATTTGCTCCGAAAGGTCTTTTCCCTTGAGCAGTATAATATATCATATAAGTATTGTATACCAACAGCCTTGTCTGGTTGTGTTTGTAGGGGTTTAACTAGACTGCGCAAAAAGAAGTGTTGTGGTTTTGGGTAACCGACTAAGGTATGGGGTTACATTTTATTTATCTTAGTAGTAGGACACCCTTGTTTTGATTTAGCTCACGCCTGCCATTCGTTTATGACTTTTTTACACTTCTTTTCACTTTGACCAAATAAGTATGAATTTTTAAAATTCAATTCACTATGAATAAATAACATATTTTGTATAACAGTCACTGATAGTAAGTGACTTCATTCCGAATAAGGTACCTTCTTTCCTCTGCGTTTCTATTTTTCGCCGCTATACCTATACGCCGTTTACTTACATAGATGTATTCGCTTAGAAATTCCAGTTAAAATCCATTTAATTCGAATTACTCGGCGGTGACGTAAGACAGCTGTGGAAGCATGTTTGATGGCGTTCGGTTTTATCTCTCACGGGTGATTACACAGGGAAGCTGCTGCAGCGCCTACGTCACCGCGCCGACTTCTAACACATTAAGGTAATTATCAGAAACGGAGACATCGCGGTTTTGGAGTGAGATATGTTACTGAAGCCAATTTAAAAGTTACTGAGTTAAAAAGTGAAACTGGTTTAAAATTCTTATAAAAATAATTTAAGACTAACGAAAAAATTATCAAATAATGTTGCCATTCTAACTCTCACTGTTGTTACTAATCTAAACTGAGGCTCTATTCAGAGTTATCCAAAAACTTATTTATTAAAAAAATATATATTCTCACTGAATATAACGAAAAAGGATTTTACCGTATTTTTTTTATGTTAATAGGCGGCAAACGAGCAGACGGATTGCCGGATGGTAAGCAATAGGGTAGTTTCCAGGGTCAAAATAATTATATACATTTTATTTAGTCCGTATTTTAGATTATAAAAAAATATTGGACACGTATTTTTTCTTTTTTCGATTAAGTAAAAAATAACAAAGATATAGCCCATTAAAGTTACGTGTGACGTCACCTAGTGCGAAAAAATGCAGCACGGCGTGACGTTACACGTAACTTTAATGAGCTATATCTTGGTCATTTTTGGTTTAATTTACAAATAAAAAAAAACGTACCGCTTATTTTTGAATAATCTAAAGGACGGACTTATAAATTTTTTTTCGTCAACTAGCCTATTACCGCCGCCAATGGACACAAGCAACATCACAGGAGTCACAAGTGCGTGGCCGCCCTTTTGGGTTGGGAACGGGGATAGGATGAGGAGTGGGATGAGGGAGAAGGAATAGGGGATAAAATGAGGTATTTTTACACCATTTACCAAGAGACAAATTTTTGGCAAGTACATATATGAAGCGTATGTCAGCAGACATAACGAACAATTCTGAATTGCGTCGTACATTTGAAAGGATGTTAACATTTCTACAAAGCGATTGCACTCTAATTTTACCAACTCAAAAGGATGGACTCTTAGGTCTATGGCTAAGTTACTGTCAACTTAAGTATCTACTTGACGGCACCCACCGTGACTGTTAAAGATCTTAATAACAGCCTAGAACGAAGAGCCTGCACATGACATACAACGTAAGTAGTGCGCGCCAGGGTACATCACCTCTACATGGCAGTCATTATTTTATTGGTCTTCTCACTGATTTATTGCAGCTTTACTAAAGCTGTGACTATTAGCGAGTTGCTTATTAACATAAGATGATCGCAAGTGTGCTTCCATACAATATAATTTAATGGTGTACCGTGGCCATGGAACTGATGAGGTTTCAGTATCACATGCACTGGCACTACCGATCTTTTTAAAGACTGGCTGCGCTACGTTGTAAGGGCTATGTCACTATGCACGGAATGTAATTCGGCATTCCGCATTGCAGAGCGCGCTGTACTATCTAATACAAGCGCGACCGTTCGTGTTCGTTTACTTTTAACGGCAAAAGGTATTTGATTTTTAAAATATGCTGAAAGGTATTCTCATGGACTTTTTGAGTTTGAATAATTTATAGTACCGTTTATAGTGTATTTTGATGGTTATATAAACGTAAATGAACATTGATGTCCAACATTCAAAATACAAAATTTAAATCAATTCCGTAATCCTGTCATAAGGCTAATGAAATCCAAGAAGGACAAAGTCACCACAAGACATAAGGACACTGTGAGCTCATTATGCGTACCTAACACCAATAGTTGTAAAATGTTCGGGTACTTTGAGATAACTTATACATAAAAAAAAGACAAATATCACCTGCCGTCTGCCGTGAACATGAATCCTGTAAAGAATTCGAAACGTCGGTATAAATTAAAAATGTAGTTTCTAGATCATTCGGTTTGAATGTAATAACTTAGTGAAACAAATATATCGCGATAAAATCCGTAAACAGTAGTTTAATCTCTGTCTACAGTTTTCAGAACAACAGTGACAATGCTTACATCTCAATACATATACTTAATCCAAACAACTTAAACTATATACACAAAAACACCTTTTCACGTTTAGCCACATTTAGTTCCAGCATCCAGTAATTTGTGCGATACACTCTCTTGGGGAGCTGACGCAGTCATTAGTGGGATGTGGCTTTACGCCAGCGATGTGCCGATACTGTGGTCGTCCCTTAGGGATAACAGGCGAAAACGCATTATTTGAATAAATTATACTGAGATCTTCAAGTAGAGGAATTGTTTCTATCTATTAGCTGCCGTAAAGAACAATGGCATAATTCGGTAAGGGCTTTGTTGTGGCGACCTTAAACTTCATATGAACAAAACAAATTGTTCTTTTTTCTACGATTTTTTACCTTTTCACTTTGTCTCGTTAAAGCTGGAGTATTCTATGATGATAAAAAGCATTCCAATTGATAACAAACTAGGTACCTACTTTATTATTTGATTGTTGCCATAGACAGTGGTGTGACAGGAATAAACGTGAGTGCTATTGATCCGTATCGATTATTAAAATATAATTATTAAAATGCAGTTATTTAATTTTAATTAACATTATATCAATAAGCTAATAATTTTTGAAGCAAAACAACTTTTAAATCAAATAAAAACGTCACAGCATCGTTTTAATGTTGTATCGATTTCACATAAAATCGATTTAAAATGTGCAGCTCTGCTTTTGTCTTTGGCTGTGACAGTTAGATGCTACAGAACCTAAGAATACTTCTGCGTTTTGATGTCAATCTGACATAATTTCATTTGATTATTCAAACGTACCTTGTTCATTGTTCACTAAAAACTAAAACACCGATATCTTGTTTTCCGGGTTTCCCGAGTGAAAATATAATCATTTATAGACTCTGTTACTTACGCCGAATTTTTTGAAATATTTTTTATTACTGTGCACTTCAATTTAATTTCAGACATTTCGATGTATAGAGATCTGCCATTGTCCTTTGGTTATTTAAGAGAAAGGTATGTATTTTAATAATTAAATTGCTTATATGAGTAGGTACTATACGAATTCCACAATGCCGTCGAGCTGTGTAACGAGATAAAATAACATACATACATAGACTCACGCCTGTTTCCCCGAAGGGGTAGGCAGAGGCATATTAAACGCCCACTTTTCGCCAGTGTTTTGATCCCACGTAATAGGTGGCGAGCATAAAATAAATAATCATTTGTTTTTCTTGCGAAATATTAACTGGATCGATGTATGTTACTCTGGCAACAAAAAGTAATAAAAGGATTTTGATTAAACTTTGCACAGCTTATACATACATCAGAATAATAATATATATAACGGAATGGTAATCAGTACAGGACGTCGATTGACTACGAAACGGAAGTGCATAGATGGCGCGCTTCGACAGAGTCTGGTGACGTTCGTAGAGTTGAAGAGAGGGGATGACGGTTGACGTTCAACGGAGCAACGACAGCTATCACTTCTCTTGGAGACTCCGGGCGGGCAACAAGTACCTAGAAACTGTCACTCGTTTCGTGTTCAGTAATACAAAATAGTTGTAGTCAGTTTTGTTAGATTTGATTTGGTGTGAACTTATAACGAACTGTGATGTGAAGTGTTGATACCGGCCAAGAATAAAGCAACCCGCCGTCATCAGAAGTGGCATCATGGACCAGCGCGACCACAAGGCGCGATCAAGGGCGACTGCTATGTTGGTGAATCAGCTGAGCTGCCAATTGCAACCGTGGTGAGCATAGTTTGTCTGATTTTTTTTTATTGGCACTGCCAATTTTGTTTAGCGGCAGTAGTACTAAAACATTACGCGTTTAATCTTGGAAATGTCATAATCGTTGTGGTGATATCGCCATCACATCGTACTGAGTGTTGTAGGTTCGATTCTTACACGAGACATTGAGTTGTAGAACCGTTTGACTTTTACGGTGTCGTGGTTCCCATAGCATGATCTCATGAATAATCTTCTTTTTAATAGCTTAAAGAAGAAAGACCAAAAAAATGTGGGTAGTTAATGATTTAATTGTGACCTTTGCCGTATTTTAAGTTAGCATATGGTTGTCTGACTACCACAGTCATCTAGCTATAGCGTAGATTGTGAACGGAGGTTTTGAGTTTGATACGCCAGTTATAAAGAAAGCGATTATTTTATTTCTTAATGCGAGGGTGGCTCGCACTCACGAACTTTGTGATCATATTATTATGGTTGCTTGCGGATAGATTATCTTGTCTCGGTCTTACTTTGTGGACTGTAATAGTAACGAGAGTGAGCGTACAGGCTGACTTGCATTATTCCATGCAAGTGCGTTTGAGTCAAACGTGCTAGTTATTGTTCTAGTGCAGTTGTAATATTGGTTTTAGAACCAACACCCAACTGGTTGGTTTTCTGCTAAATCTAGAACAAAAGCACCGGTCTAGACTGTCCTTCGCAGGGCAGCGGCGCTAAAGTTGGTAAACTAATCGAATCGTACAAACTAAGTTCATAGTGTAAGACTGTGCGGGGCTATTGCTTCTGACTGTGCTGATTTTGTGTAGAACAGCTTGTAGCTTTTATTTCTTAAATAGACGTGTGAACTGCAGTGCTGTCTATACGAGTGCGGTTGGTTGGTTAGTGTAACCTGCCCATAGTCAAAAGATATTACTAGCGCCATTATTTTATCGACTCGTGGTGTTGATAATACGTAACGGTTTTCGTTTAAACGTGATCAGAGCCTAAGTAAAAAGTGACACTGTTACTCGTTGTAATTCTGAGTTGTACAGACGATCTCGATGTTGCAATCACACCTGCTTTTTTTTTTGTGCATAAATTTTTAACATGGCACATTAAAATGTTTCGTACTCAGATTATTAGATGGCACCACTAGTAAAATTAAATTCAATTTTAAGATTTTACGCGTGAACCTACTGTGTTTTTTTTTTTAAATTCATATGATACGCTGGGAATTTTTATCAAGTGCCCCGAGTTCTCAGGCCTATTCCCAGTTATGCTTAGGACGTTTAAGAGTGATAGTGTTTCTAGTAGAAGCTGTTAAACTCGATTATCAGACGTAGAAGAAAATGATTGAGTTTTCATCGTAGTGCGTTACGATAATCAGTTTCAGAGATTTTAATTTTCATCGTAGGTAGAACTAGGTTAGTGATCGTTAGTGATGATTGTATGCTTAACTTTATTCTCATTAAATGAGTACTTTGTTAGTCGTTGTTGTGATAATTTTGTGGTACCCACGTTACTGTCAGTGTAGATTTGCATAAACTGGATAAGACGTTTGTGCGACTGCATGTTTAGCCATGTGTTGCCGTTGGTTGGACCGGTAAAGTGCCTTTCTGATTAGCCTAGTTTACCCTTGAGCTTTTGTGTTAGTCATAGTCGCCGTTTTTACGAAAACAAGACAGCCATTAGTATCACAAACGCTGTCCATCGTCTTGAACGTGAAAGGTCCGTTGCTGTATCGCTTACGATTAGGTTAGGATAAGCTTCGTATTTAGACTATCTATGACAAAACTATAACGCTGAAAAGACTGATTAGATACTTGGTAGTAAACTTAACATCTGGACTATCAGCCTAGTAAGATTTTTTTTTAGAGTTTGCTATGTGATAAGGAGAACCAAAGCAACATGTTTAACAAACCTAGTTTAAGATTACTTTGTTACGCTCGAAATGATTACCCAGGTGGTGTTGTGTAACCGGATGGAGGTTGAATAGCGTGATGTTGAAGACTTGATGGATGTCAGAGTATGAGCAATGCAATATTTTAGAGTTTCCTATTATTTGAGCGAGTACGTGTGTTGCATAACATGTCAGCTTCGAGAGAAAGAGTTAGTTGTGATTTTCATTAAAACCTGTAATGAATTTGATCAGAGTAGGTACCTTTTTTGTCCACCGACTTGTGCCAGGAATGGCCAAACGACTAGGATTGCTGTTCAAGAATTTTCTCTTAATCCTAGAGCGAAGTACATTAAAGTGTGGTTGTTGATCGCAATCACGGATACCCTGCTACTCAAGTAGCTCTCATTTGATTTTTGATCGCTAATATTATCTACCTCTGTGTTGTATGAAAAGAGCGTTTTGCCAGAATCTGAAAGTACTCATAGACTGTCGATTGGTTATCTCAGAACTGTAGTCGTTATCTCTATGTAGCCAAAGGAAATCAGTTTGTCCGAAAGTAGCTTATCGGTTCTCGCCATGTTCGCATTTGTTTTTAGTTTTTGTCAGTGGTCAAATCCAGTTTTGACATAGCTCATTGAGAGAATGGACGGGAGTTACGTTCTGTGCAGTTGTGAAGTTGTAAACGAATTTGATAATCGCTTAAAATTTACGAAGTGCGGACGTTGAATTAGTCTGAAAGAACGGATACTCTAGTTAGTGCGTATACACTGAGACGAATCTTTGAAATACTAATGGTAGATTTATTTCCTTTTTGGGTAATCCTGGTGGCTAGCGCGGCCTGATGGCGAGTATGGCTTGGTGGCCAGCATAGCCAGTGTGTGGCGTGGCCCGTGTGTGGCGTGCGGCCCGTGTGTGGAGCGCGGCCCTTGTGTGGCACGGGGCCTGTGTGAGGTTTGTATGTGGCTTTGAGGAGAGTCCAAAGACCTTAGCTTGAATGTTTTGGTTAACTTGATTTGAAAGATCTTAAAGTATAAAGGCCATTTGAGGTCACAGAAGTTCTTTACGATGATCGTTATAATCGCAAAGCCCTTAACTCTAAGCGTAACTGTAAGTACGCACTCGTCAGGTTGCGAAAAATGCCTGAAGGTTTTGACCTTTGGTACAACTGACGAAATTGAGGTAGAACAAAGTAGTTCTGATATTGAATAAAGTGTTTAAGTTTACATGATGATCGGATCGGACCGTTCCAGAGGCTGACGTGTAGCCGTGGCTCGGTAGAAATCGGCGTCTACTAACTTAGTAGTCCGTGAGTAGGCGGTATTGCAGTCGGCTCTGGTGTAGGTTGGGTTTCAGTGGCGTTCCCATGTGGGGTTCGCAGAAAGTAGAGTAACTGGAGGTTACTGGGCTATGCATAGCCATGATCACATATAGAGCTTGAATGTTAATTGACGCCCGTTAACTTGGTTTGAAATAATATCTTGAGAGATACAGCGATAGTGAAATGTCAGTTTTACTTTGAGTTTCCTGATTATTGATTTTGATACTGAAACTTTGTGCCAGAGGATCAGAGCATAACTGACGATCTTAAAGAGAAAAAAAATTGTGGACCTTTATACTGACGAGACGGTAAAAAACTGGGCTTACATGTTGATTGGTTGTGTCATTTAATGTCAGAGGTCGGTTTGTAGCCGTAATAGCCGTAAATTAGTACAAATCGGATTCAATACAACTGTGAAGGCAGTTGTCCGTGAGTACACGGTAGGTACGCAGACGACTCCGATGTTTGATTGTAAATGGGTGGCAACCGAGTGACTGGTTAAGTGCCTGGTTTAGTAACTGGAGGTTACTGAATGGTTATGAATCACATGTAGAGCTTTAGTTATTTAATTTGATTATAACGTGAGTCTATGGTAATTGACCGTATTGTTAGTGATGCTCTGAATCCAGCTCCTATAATAGTTAGGAATGTAATGTAGGAGGTATATTTGTAGAAAATTTGATTGGAATCCTAACACTGTTTTGATTCAACCCTTACCTGGGTTAAGTCAGGAGTGACCGAGCAATGTGATACTGTGCGTGTAAAATTTTGTTACAGATTAACACACAGGGACGTGTGTCTTGTAGGATGGCCGTAACGGAATGGTAATCAGTACAGGACGTCGATTGACTACGAAACGGAAGTGCATAGATGGCGCGCTTCGACAGAGTCTGGTGACGTTCGTAGAGTTGAAGAGAGGGGATGACGGTTGACGTTCAATGGAGCAACGACAGCTATCACTTCTCTTGGAGACTCCGGGTGGGAAACAAGTACCTAGAAACTGTCACTCGTTTCGTGTTCAGTAATACAAAATAGTTATAGTCAGTTTTGTTAGATTTGATTTGGTGTGAACTTATAACGAACTGTGATGTGAAGTGTTGCTACCGGCCAAGAATAAAGCAACCCGCCGTCATATATAATATATTTGCTACTTCTCGTAGAGATAACTGACTCTCACGTAGGCGAAGTCCCAGTCTTGTTTATAATATTTATGTGTTACAAGAAAATAGTTTTTTTGCGTTTGATGGATTATCACAGTAAATTGTATTAAAATCTGAGGTTTTGTCAAGGCCGTTTAAACATTTTGGCGAAAGCTCTACGCTGAATAATTCTTATGCAAATTGCCTGAAAGAAAAATTCTACCGACCGACCTAAAAAAAAACAAGTAATGCCATTGCCAGTTGTGTACCATAACAACTAATGCGCCGTCATTTATCCGAACAGTCGCATTATCTTTGACTACAATAAACATTTTCATCTCAAGTACAGACTGGCGCAAAAAATATTCATTTTATTCAAATTAGATAATTCTGTTTTACTCTTATCTGAGTGTCTAGAACTCGAGTGTTTGTAAGTTGTGCTCAATAGCAGCTATTAAAATTTTCTTGTTGCTAAATGGAACAACTGAAATGGTGTATCTTCCAAATTATAACATACTCAATTCAACTATCGCATCGAAATTAAATGGTGATGGAAAAGGAGAATGACCAAAACTGGGCTATTTTGTGGCACGTTTGCTTCTAAATCATTCATACGTGGAAAATCTTCTTTTATTTTATAATTTTATATATATATTAATTTGATGTTACAGCAAATGTGGGATATTTAGTTCAAAAAAATATAAGTATCTGCATTATACGGAAATAAGTAACATCGCCATTTGCCATTTCGTATTAAAACGTCATTTTGCATATTTCGGCAAATGTTTACAGTTTCTTGCAAACTTCTTTAAATAAAGAAAATGACAGTTATAGTGCAAACAGTGTGGCTGAATGAATGTTCTGATAACCAAAATAACGCCAAAACCTTTTGATATTTTGAAACAGGTAGTGAAATATTTTCTATAAACAATATTGATATCCTTTATGCAACATATTACCGTTAGTAATATTTTGTATATATCTAAAATATGGGAACATATTTTTATGACACTGGCATCCATTACGTCTAACGTCAGTTATTTTGACATGGAAACAGTAAATTTTCTGTGCTTTTTCTCGTATGAACGTTTTGTGTTTCGATGATATTGTGGAAAATAAGTAATTTAAGGTAGAATTCCGTGCATGGCGATCGATCGCAGCCGCGCGCGGCCTACGACTGTCGTCGATCGCTCGCGACAATAGTCAAAGTATGAAAATGTATGGCACCGCTGCCGAGGCCCGCGACTGACGCGCGCGGCCGACGAATGTCGTGAGCCGCGCGCGGCAGTGTCTTGAAATTAGTAGATGTTGTTCGTCAGTTCCCTCTAGACGTGTGTCTAGCGAAGTCAAAATCATGGTCGAAATGCTAATTGACATCCTTGAAGAAGAAGAGGAGAATGACGAGCTGCTGTTGCTATATTATGAAACTAGAGTATCAATCGACCCTACCTTTAAAAGCAAAAATGAAAAAGGATACTAGCAAATATTGATTCAAAAGCAATTATATTGTACCTAATAAAAAAAAATGTTGGAAGTTTGGAACGATACTACAAAATTGAATTGTTTTTATACAGAGTGTCACAAGACCCATCACCAAGCCGAAGTCTATACTCGTTGTGGACATCATGCCAAGTCATACTAACCAAAAATAATACCTGGGAAACGTTTTATTTTTTTAAAGTTTTCTTATTTTTTAAACCACAATTAAAAGCGCGCGCGTGCAATGCTCGAAAAACCTACTTATCCATGGGCTTACAGGGCATCTTAAGAACATATTGGCGGGGTAAATGCATCGATTTTGCACCGAATTAGAAAAATTCCATACTAACTTTGAGCTTCAATATCTTCTGAACCAGTAATTTCCCTGGTATGGTGCCGAAGTAGAAAATGTTCGTAGTGATTGGTACAACATGGGATTTCAGTTTTCGTTAAGGGTCTTTTTACACCCTGTATAGTCGGCAAAACTTCCGAATTTTTTTTTCATTACTACTAATTTCAAGACACTGCCGCGCGCGGCTCACGACATTCGTCGGCCGCGCGCGTCAGTCGCGGGCCTCGGCAGCGGTGCCATACATTTTTATACTTTGACTATTGTCGCGAGCGATCGACGACAGTCGTAGGCCGCGCGCGGCTGCGATCGATCGCGATGCACGGAATTCTACCTTTACCTACTGTGATTTACATTGAATTGAGCAATCCTTTGTAGGCTAAACACGTTTACTGCGTGACTAGTGTGTTTACTAGATTTTGACACAGGACTCGATTGGTAACATAAATACCTATGTCGTCTAGACGTAGAACAACTAACCGTGGTGAGGATCGCGGTCTTATTAGCTGTTCCTTTGCGGTACTTCGGCAGCACGGCAAGTCCATTCTTTGGACGATCTATCTCATTCGGCGCTCAATATTTTGACATTATGAATAAGCACACACCAGTCTTTGTAAGTGTTGTTTACTTCCTTCACAATGAATACAATTATCTCTCTTAACCGAATACTCAGACGGACTTTAACTTCTTTGTTTCAGGAATTTAACGGAGTCTTATGTTTAGAATGCTACACATTAATTGAAGCTGTTTTAACTTCTAAGGCCACACCTGCACCACATTATGGTATACGAGATACAAGCTCCTGCTTCGTTGGTATATGATTCATTTGAAGAAGATTTATGATATGAAATAAAATGAAAAATATCATAATAACTGTGTTTCATTTGCCCATAAGCATTAAACAGTTTAGTTTTAATGCCCACTTTATAATATAAGGTCCAAAGGAATGAGATTATCTTTTGCCAGCTAACGTCATTGAATTCTCTTTAATTATATCACATGGTATTGAGAGAGCTTCTCAGTAAGAAATATAATATAGGTATCAGACCGAAAATACCCCAAACTTATATAATGTACAGGCGTTCAAATGTATGTAGCTTTGCTTCGTAGTTCTTGTTACAACTATATTCTATATGTGTCAAATATATATTGGAGACTAAAAATAATAACGGTAACATGATTTTACCGGCAATCATGCAACTGAGATAACGCTACCGTTATCTCAGTTGCATCCAATACTTATACACCTAGGAGCCTGCTTACAAGACTAACCAGATATGACAGAATATCATCTTTTCGACAGAGCCACTGCCGTCTGACCTTCGTAACTCAAAGGAATAGCGATTTGCCATGGTTTAGACCAGTAGGTATCGGTTTATTTAAGGGTACTGACTCCCCTGTTCTGTCTAAGATCTTCATGACAGCCGGGACCATGACCGTTAACGTACCAACTCTCCAAAGCACGGGCGTCAATTAACTCATTTACTACTACTAATATGAAATCATTATGCCTATTACAAAACTTAACCTCAAAATAATTGGAATCTTAAATGTCCGATATCTAAGAACTGCCGTCGAATTTCATGTTTATTTTTTCCTGATTTAATTACGACTCTATATTTTACATATTACTGGTTAAACCATCAAGAAGCAAATTTAGCCCAACTTCCATACAAAAATTGTCATTCTCCTTTGTGGAACCAACTTGTCTGAATCAGACTCAAGTGTTTTATTTCAGTTTCACCACCTCTGGTTGACACTTTAAAATTATCAAGATATATTCAAAGCTAGAACGAACTAAAAAATAGATTTAACAAACAAGTATCAGACAGCGTTGAAACTGCCTCTTAATGATTAAAAAAATTGACGAAGAGAAGTCTATTCAGGATGGGGCCTTTATGACGGCTTACAAAAGTACTTATGACGTATTTTCTGTGGATATTCGGGTTTGCAGATTATTACAGCTATTCTGCAATCAAAAATTAAAATGTCCGCTTGCCTGAAATCTATTCTTCTATCATAATTTAATATTCGATAACAAGTGCCCGTTAGTAAACGGTATCAAACTGCCAATTAAATCGCGATGGAGAAAACCAAACACCTTAAGCTCTATAAATAAATTAAGACAAGCTTTCAAACTCAAGTTAAACTGTCGAAAATCACGTCATTGTAAATTCAAAGCAGTCACGATTCTGTTTTAAAATCTTATTTAATGGCCGTCTCTTGGAATAGCAATTTAGAACATCTGTTTATCCATAAACAAAAAGGCATAAGAAAAATCGTTTATATTACGATCCCCAACAAATCCATGTAAACAGAAATCCATATCTCGGTCTATAAAAACCCCGATTCGTCCGAGTCAGATTTCGGCCATTTGATAAATGATATGTCCGGGACACAGACGCTTATGACTGATGGCGCGCACTTCTTGCTAGGAGTCAACTTTTTACCTGACTGTACGTCAAATAGGATGATGATTTTCGGAATGTTTGTTCTGAGAAAGGATCTGACCTAGTTTCAAAATAGGATTAGGCTCAGTCATTCGTAAATTCGTATGCTTTTGTTGTAATGTAGGCATTTCTTAATATTCCTTCTAGTATCACAGATAAATTAGTTCCTTTAAAGAACATTTTAAACGACTTGTATTAACAATATCGGTACTGTTGCGTTTCGTTCGGTGAGTGAACGAATTCCTCGTACTCCTTCTCTCTCATTCCTTTTAACGTCCAAGTCGATAACGCCTTTATGTCTTTTTTTGTCGAGCGATCAGGCGACCCGGCTGCTCGTTTGCCTCCTATAACATAATAAGGTATATACATACACTCAGTCGGTAAAGCCAAATGCTAAAGAATATAATTCTATAACAGAAAATAAATAAATTTCCAAGCATAACCTCACATATTGTAGAGACTCAAGATAGTCATGCGTAGCCTTTTGGTGGTTATATTCAAGTGGCTTTATGCAATAGTTCTGCAAAAGTGCGGCAGGTGGCATTAAACACACATTGACTGGAAACTAAAATTATAAATTTCGGATTAGTCATATACTCTACTGAAATCCATAACTAATACGGCCAACTTGTTTAATTAGTGACAGAAGATAAAGGCGCCATATTCTGTGGTCTAACAATACCTAAAGGCAATTATTTTTGACTCGGATAGTACCCATATCGTAGCTGTGTTTGACTCACTTCGAATGGAAACGTGATTGACCAGAGTAAACGCGGAGAATACCGCATGACGTACGTATTACTAATTAGAATAGAGCAAATTTCGAGATTTCAGATCTAGATATTGTGTCGAAGGACCATGTTCATTGGTGACATTGACTATTTTAGACGTTAATCGGCAAATAAATTGACAACAGTAATTTTGTAGGTTATCAAGTAGATAACCTACCGGTTTTCATCGTAATGGGGCATATACATTGCAGTTTTTATTATTGACAGCATATAGAAAAAAACAGTTACTTTTAACAAAAATCTTTGATATATAAATATTTGTGGTCAATCATTCTAAATCTTGTTCAGCAAAAAGCACAGCAAACTGTGGACTGGGACTTGAATATTTGAAAAATGAATAATACTTGGTACTGTTTACTGTTCCATATCTGTCAAGTAATTGTCTTTTCACTTAAGAGCTAGTTCAGACATGCGGGAACCGCGCGTTCACGAATCGCGCGGTTTGAAACCGCAAAATTGTGATGCTATTCAGACACCGGCGGTTATTATGCGATTTTCGTGCGGGGATAACGTCAGTTTGAAAATGGAGGTCGACGAAGAAGGGTGTTTACTGTGGTTGCTCCTTAAAAAAAAAGAAAAGGAAAACGCGGTATTGGGTACATCCAATATTAAGTGACCGACTTGTAAAAAAATTCAAATATCTCCACTAACTCTTGCCAAGCTTGGTTCTTGATAATTTTATTTGACACACTGAATATCCTATATTGCAGGTCTCTTCGCCACTTCATCAATAAATAGTTCAGTGTCGAAACGATCCATGGCTAACTCACGAACTGTGACGTGCTAACCGCGCGGTATCCGCAACGCAACTGAACGCGAAGTAAAGACTCCATAGTAATAGAAACGCGCAGGAGCAGCGCGATTCTATTTTCTGGCGGTTGGGTTGCGCCCCGCGCGGTTCGATTAACCGCGCGGTTATGTCTGAACGATTACTGAATAACTCATACAAATAAGACTCGCGCGATTTCCATGCGATTCTGAAATCGCGCGGTTCCCGCCGTGTCTGAACTAGCATTTAAGGTAGGTTTTCTGTTTAGGGTATAAATACAAATTATATTTTGTAATCAGATTTGACCTGCTATCCGGTGCATAAGAAAATGTTGTAAAAGTGGTTTACTACGTGTAATATTCAAGCAAACTTGAGGAAATAAAGGTTGTAGTAAGAGCTAGCCGTGGTCGAGACTTCCTTTACTTGACATTTCCATTATTTGTCGGACAAATTTATACAAAAATGCTCTTTTGCTATTTTGAAGCATATTTTATACTGTTTCAGTAGAACAACATTCTTTAGGTTTACAAACCTAAGGAATTTTGTTTCAGCATAATATCGAATTTTATGTTTAAAGCAAAAAATTACTTTTGTTTTTGTAATGTTACTGTGTTAATTTAATATTACGTACGTTAATCGTAGACTGCGAGCACAGACCATTTCTAAGTGGTCTGTGACTACGAGTGAAATTTATTTAACTGTTACTAATGTTTGATTAAATAAATCAATTGTTTTTAATTATTCAAAGTAAGAAATCTTATTGTGAAGAAAATTTATTGGAAAACACTCTGGGTCATTTAATAATTAAACCTTCAATATAATACGGGGTGTAAAAAGACCCTTAACGAAAACTGAAATCCCATATTGAACCAATCATTATGAACATTTTTTACTTGGGCACCATACCTGGGAAGTTACTGGTTCAGGAGATATTGAGGCTCAAAGTCAGTATACAATTTTTCTAATCATTGCAAAACAAAGGCTGTCTTCTGTCTCTCTGTCCCTATGTACGCTTAAATCTTAAAAACTACGCAACGGATTTTAATGCGGTTTTTTTAATAGACAGAATGATCCAAGAGGAAGGTTTTTATGTATAATAGACGCGGGCGAAGCCGCTGGCGACGTCTAGTTAGGTATAAAATAGATAAATTTACCCTCCCAGTGTATTCTATAGATGCCCTATGCTCTCATGGATAAGTAGGTATATCGAGCATTGCACGTGTGGACTTTTAATTGCGGCTTAATAAATGTGGCAACTTAAAAAAAGTCCGTTTCCCAGATAATTTTTTTGCTTAGTATGCCTTGGCATGATGTCCAAAACGCGTAGAAGGTGGTCTTGTGACATCCTATTGTTATTTTTTTATTTACATACATACATACATACATATCGTCACGCCTTTTATCCCCGAAGGGGTAGGCAGAGGTGTATTTCTACACCCACTTTTCGCCAGATATATTTTAGTCCCAGGTAATAAGGGGCGAGCCTATTGCCGTACCGGGCACATTTCCAAACTCCGTGCTGCTACTGAGAATTTCGTGACAGAAAAACCCAAAAACACTGCCCGACCCAGGAATCGAACCCGGGACCTCCGATCCCACGCGCACATTTAAGCCGCGAGACCAACGAGGCAGTCGTATAGGGTTTGATGTCGAGTTTGCCGTCTCTACGCAAAGATGGTATTTGCATCGTATTATCCCTTAGTCGCCTCTTACAACACCCACGGGAAGATAGGGGGTGGTGACACTTGTATTCTATGCCGTCAACCACTTTTATTTATATTTTATAAAAAAAATTATAGACTCACGCCTGTATCCCAGAAGGGGTAGGCAGAGGTGTAATATTACACCCACATTTCGCCATGAATTTGTATGTTCCACGTAATAGGGGGCGAGCCTTTTGCCGTTGCCCGGCACATCACCAGACTCCATGCTGCTACTGAGAATTCGGAAAAACCCAGTAACACTTGCCCGACCCGGGAATCGAACCCCGGACCTCCGATCAGCAGTCGCATACGCTATCCACTGGACCACGAAGGCAGTCCTGATAAACAATAATAAAAGAAAACGCGCTAGTCAGAGAAGTTTAGGGATTTCGTTGGTTAATCTACTTTAAAAAGTCGTCTTTCTTAGTGAGACTGACCAAGTTTTCAAAAGTGTATGTCTCTAGTATAACCTGGATTCAGCAAGTATATAGTGTTCATCTTTCATGTAATTATAATATATCAGTGATATATAACATGATATTATATAGCAAAAACAAGTTATTGTGACTATTAAAAGCATGAAATTTATTTGTATTTGATATTCATAAACTATACTCTCTCACGTATCAGTGATATTTGGATTCTAGATATACATTGATTAGCGGTGCCAGCAATGTCGCCCGCGTTACATTTCCATTAAAACCACTGCTATGAGTCATCAAACATTAATCTTCACAATTATGATGCTTATAATATTAAGATTATAAGCATCATAATTGTGAAGATTGTGAGGGAGAGCCAAAAGTAATTCAGAGGCAACATTTACAAAGTAGTTGTTCACGGCATTGACGGATTGATGTTCGGTCGGCAATATTTTCAAGAGTTCTTTGGCAGATGAGTAGTTCACGGGGATGTTGGAAATTCTTTTAATTGCTGTCCATTTTTCTTTAATGTTTAGGCTTTTTGTAACTCACTTTGGTCATGTTCAATTTTGAGCTTTCGAAGAAGATTGTTGCAATAATTGCGGTATCGCGTGTACGTGAGCTTTAGGATGAGATTTTCGGGATTTTTCCTGAGACTAATGTGCATTTTGTCGCGCATGCGAATGTATCTTAAAAGACCACCGTGATCCATGGTTTCAAGATCCGTTTTCTGCGAGGCATAACGACTGTGTTTCAATGTGACTGCTGTTAAGTAATTTATTAGATTTTCGACGGCAACATCTGGTGATTTAATGGACTGAATGTAGGATAGATCAGCATTGTTAATATCTTGTACAATTAAGTCATAGTACTTATAGTACTTTGACTATATATGTATGTACGACTATGTATGTATATGTGTATGTACTATATACTCATAGTACTTTTGTAGTGTTTAGAGGAGAGGACTGGGGATCTGTCACACAGGTTTCGAACCTAGCTCAGACTCCAGCTCTCAACAAGGTTTCTGTTTTTACTGTATCTATAAATATAAGTATACCATTGTACCTTTTTGAGAGAAATAAACAATATTTATTATTATTATTATGCCGTTTATTAAATACTGTTCTCATGATCACATTTTAACTATTTAAATATTATAAAACGAAATAAATTAAATATTAAAATGGGACCACGGAGGCCCACCGGCATCGGGCACAGGGACCAAGCTACCGGTGGTTAGGGCTCCAGAGAAAGGAACCTCCGTACGATGCGTGTCGTGTCCAGCAATACTGCCTTCTGTATAGAGGACTTGATCCAGCCGTCTAACGAGAGCCTCTTGAGGTGGTGGTCGAGGCTCTTGGCAATAAGACCATTTACGGTCACGACTATCGGTACAATGATCGCCGAGTCAACATCCCACATGTCGACAATCTCGTGAGCCAGGTCCAAATATTTCATTTGTTTATCTTTTTCGGCTTTCACGAGATTCTCGTCATGGGGTATGGTAACGTCGATGATCATTGCAAGGCGCTCTAATCGGTCTATCACCACTATGTCCGGCTTGTTAGCCACGATAGTTCTGTCAGTAATGATAGACCGATCCCAATACAGAGTAGCACGACCATTTTCAAGAACTGGGTCGGGCACATACCTGTAGTACGGTATTTCAGAGTCGACAAGTTGGTACTTTAAAGCAAGTTGCTGGTGGACAATCCTGGCTACTTGGTTGTGTCTATGCAAATATTCGCCGTTGGCAAGACGAGAACAACCGGATACTATATGTCTGAGCGACTCACCAGGCTGGTGACATGCCCGACATATGTCGACCGTCCCATCCCTCAGAATATACTTCCGGTAGTTGTTCGTCATGATAACTTCGTCCATAATTGCAAACACAAAACCTTCTGTTTCGGCGAAAAGATCGCCAAAACGCAGCCAGGACACCGATGCTGGAAAATCTACGTCGGGCCCATGCAAGGCCCGGTAAAATCGTCCATGCAGCTCTTTACCTTTCCATACCTCCCTGCGCTCCTCTACACCAAGTACGACAGGTTTGCGCCAGTTCTCTCTGGCCAGACCCAGCGGGGTAAGCCCGCTGTCTACAGCGACCACATCTCGGTGCACACCCGCGTCAGTGTGGAGAAAGTATTCTCTGAGATTGCACACCTCGCGATTGTGGAGGGTCTTGGCACTTAGGAAGCCACGACCCCCACACTTACGCGGGATGTACAATCTCATCACCGACGAACGCGGGTGATGCATCCGGTATGTCGTGAGCAGACAGCGGACTTTCCGATCCAAGGCGTCCAATTCTGTTTGAGTCCATCTGAGTATGCCGAAGGAGTACATTAAGACCGGCATGGCCCAACCGTTACAGGCACGCACCTTATTTCCGCCTGATAAAAAGCTTTTTAAGATTTTCTTCAGGCGGCCAAAGAACCGTACCTGCAACGCCTGTTTCATGCCCGCGTCATCAATGCCTAATGCCTGCGACATACCCAGATATTTGTAGGTTTCGGTTGCAGAGAGTGATCTAAGTTGTGTGAAATCTGAAAGCTCAATACCATCAGATTCCACACTCCTGCCTCGCTTTACATGCATGACCGCACATTTATCCACACCGAACTCCATCCTAATTGAATTACTAAAGTTTTCAGTTAGCTTCAGTAACTCAGTTAATTGGAGGTCAGTGAGGGCAAATAGTTTCAGGTCATCCATAAAAAGGAGGTGGGAAATAACCTGACCTCTACTCTGTAACCGATAGCCTAGCCCTGAACTTTCGAGCAAAGTGCTTAGCGGGTTCAGTGCTAGGCAAAACCATAGTGGACTCAAACTGTCGCCTTGGAAGATACCCCGCTTGATCTTTACAGGTACGCCATACCCAGAAGGCTGTCGGCATCCTGGATAGCGAAGCACCGTACTCCACTGCCCCATACATGCCCTCAAGAGGGCGCATAGAGTTGCATCTACTTTGTACAACTCCAGCACCCTCAAGAGCCACGTATGTGGCACAGAGTCATAGGCCTTCTTATAGTCTATCCAGCATGTCGCCAGATTCTTTCGACTACGGCGAACCTGTTGGCTAATGGCCATGTCGATAAGGAGTAGCTCCTTAGTACCACGTGCCCGGCTTCTACATCCATTTTGAGACTCAGATAAAATTTTATTATTGAATATATGTGATTCCAATTTTGTTCTCAAAATGGATGTAAAAACTTTATACACCGTCGGTAGGCAAGTAATCGGCCTATAGTTCGTAGGCTCCGTGGTACTACCAGATTTGTGGAGCAGGTGAGTAACGCCAGTTGTCATAAAACTTGGCAGCGATCCTGAATTCAGAGCTGACTGGAATTGGGATGCCAAGCGAGCATGTGCACTTCGTAGCCATTTTAACCAGAAATTGTGCAACCCGTCCGGTCCCGTCGATTTCCAATTGGCTAACGGACGGACTGCACAATAAACATCCATGGCATCAATGGCTACGGGCTCCATGGGAGATATTACCTCACATGATCGCTTGACATCCCTAATCCAGCCACCTTCTGTATGGCTGACGGGAGTCGACCATATGCTGCGCCAGAACGCAATCGTGTTCGCATCATCTGGTCGACACCCATCATCCACACCTGGTTCAGGTCGCTCCCAATTCCTATAAAACAACTTCTCATCTCTTTGAAATGCGCGATTTTGGGAATATCGGTCAATCCTTTTTTTGTACCGCCTGATGCGATTCGCCCACGCATAGATTTTCTGCTTCAGGAAGTCGATGCGTTCTGTGACCCGAGACGTGTATTCTTGAGGACAAAGTCCTGTCCCCTTAAACGCCCGACTCACAAAACGCATCACTCTCGGGCGGGTATTGCCCGACCTGAAGCAGATAAGCTTGCCTATGAGTGCCCTGGTCTCAGCAATACGACGCTCAATTCTACGCTGCCAAGCAGGGACGGCATCTCGAGGGCTAATAGTAATACTGTTTTGTATTTTAATATTAGCCACTCGACACGCTGCTACAGCCGCGCAGTATAGAATTGAGTGTGTATCACTAAGATTTTCACTAGTGTCTATGTAAGAAGGCAATAGTGAATCCAGGGCACCCACAAGCGCCATATTTTTTCTATGCGTGGGTAAACGCGGCAGCCGGGGTTTGTTTTCTAATGTAGCATACCGATATTCCCCAATAGCGCACTCCAAAGTACTCCTTATCTTATCTATGCATTGGGTACTTACTTGTGTATCCCTGTCTATCCCTTCCTCGCCTTCTTCTTGTGCCCTGAGTGAGGCGTGCGATATTGGAGCCTCATTGTGTGTAAGAGGTGGGTTTTCAGGGATACCTCGCAAGTCTGAGCGTAGCCTCTCAAGTGCGTCGTCATCCAACAGGCGGCAGCGTTGAATGGCTCGCACTTGATCCGACAGTCGCTGTGCCGAAACGTTAACAGCTGGTTCCAAGGCCTGAAACAGAGGCAGTAAGCGGTCACGGTACGCCGTAAGGTTGGTTCCTCCCTCTGTAGCCACAAAATATGCCCGCATGACGTTCTCATTCATCGATTGAGTCCATCTCATGCGGCGCACATCACCACCGGCAGCGGGGGCCCTGTTCGAAACCAGTGGGTCTCGGGGTCCCAAGCGTGACGGCGGCCGGCCTCTTCCCCGGCGGCGCGCTGGTGTTGGTGTCGTCGGCGGGGAAAAATACTCATCACTCGATGAGCTCGACGCCTCAGTAATGGCCGGCGCTGCTGGCGCCGGCGGCTGCGAGGCGGAGCTGAGTGACGAGTCCGGGGGTCTTAATTGTGCCGCTGCTCTGGCTCTGGTCAACATTTTTTCTTTGGTTTAATTGTATTATTTACATTTACAATGTTTATGTTTTTGACGTCTGATGTCATCTTGCTTTCTTGATATTTTATATATGCTGTTTTCCTTTTTGGTTTTATAAAAAGTTTGCTCTGCTATTATTTATAGGTATACACAATATGGTTATTATTATTATTATTATTATTATTATAGTTAATTTTTTCGTAAGTGGTTTTAGCGTACGTAGTTGAGGGATTGTTTGCCATGCAGTGATAATAAGGTGGGCTTATGGTCAGGTCAGTGAGATGGTGATCTATGACTAGTACCGCGGAATGGGCTTCGGTTTTAAGCATAAGTCCATGAAAAGCCAGCAATAAGTCTAGGTCGTTTAAAAAACGATCCAGGCATTTGTAAGACGGTGAACGATAGATACCCACTACTGAGAGCTCACTGCCCACACTGCATACCAAACAGTTACCTTCCAAGAATTGCGGTTCATACACATGACATTTGAGGGTTGATTTTATGAACATAGTCACTCCTTCGATTTGATTACTCAATCCCGTAGTCTTATAGCAGTTATAACCTTCCAGAAGCGGCATGTGAGTAACTTTTGAGAGCCAGCATTCGGAAAGAATAATTATATCGCAGCTAACCTTTATGCACTTGAGAAACACCTGAAGACCCTCAAAATTACGATTAATGCTTCGAATGTTCAGATGTAGCACGGATATCCGCCTGTTTAGATCTTTCAGAAGACCAGTACATTCATCAGGTTCGCATGAATAAGGCTGTGAAACTTTAATGGTATCGATTTCATTGTTAATTAAATTATCCTTTATGTTAATCATTGTAAATAATAATAACAATCGAGAAGGGAGTAAGTAATATTGAGCACCTGATATTTAATAATTATGGGGATGTGAAACCTTAACACGTAATGGATTTTTGCTAGAATTTTGGGAATAGAATTTACACTAAAGATGTGTCTGATCATATGATAGCATTTTTTGGGTATTATTTTTAAAGCAGTTGTATATGGAAAATAATAAGTGTTGCGAGTATTGTATGCGAGTGTTATGTGTGTGGGGTGTTGAGAACTAGTAAGCTGATTTATGCGGATGGGTGGGTTGAGTGTAGTGTAATTACAAGAACAGGTAAGGGTAATACTGAATTAACTAGTCATGCATTACTTAATTTAGCAAGGCAGTCTGTAGAATAAATAGGGATAACCTTGGCGCCGTCCTCTTTCGTCATAAGTATCTTGCCGTGGGTTGTCCAAACATACTGTAGCCTGTGGATTTTGCATGTTGGCGAGCTTCGTATTACAGCTTTTTTACTGTTGGTGGCAGATACTCCGAGATGTAAACTGGTGTGTTGGTGCCAGAAATACCAATATGTGCAGAGCTAAGGCGTTCGGGGGCTAAGCTTTTTGTATTGAAACTCCGCGTAGCCTGTATCAGCTTATCTTTGAGCAAGACGGTTTGAAATTCGGCAATTATCGTCTGTCTGCCCCTTTGTTTATTGGGTTTACTGTAAGCGTCGCGAACGTCATTAATAGTTGCGTTAACATCGAGGGCTTTACAGGCATTGAGTACTATTGTGGTGGGATTATCTGTAGGCGTTGAATCCTGAAGTGGGACATTGCGTATTTCTATACTGGATGGTCGAGTAGAATTATGTAAGTCTTGGACTTTGCGTTCCAAGTCACTGATATGATTCAGCATCGCATTACGCTCTTTGAGCAGACAATAAATCTGGATTTTAATCTCCTCATACTTGCTATTGAAGAAATCAATCGCCTTTTCGATTTCTATGTTGGATTTCTGTATTTCTGTGTTTTGAGCCTTAACTTGCGACATTTCTTCCATTCATTTTACAATACAATATAAATTGTACTATAGTTAACATTACAGAATATCTTAGGAAAAATCTAGGTTTAAATTGCACATTAAAATCCAAAATCGAAAACCAGACTAATTTCATAAGATTGCCTTTGTTTATTTCTGACCTTGGTTTATTTTTGTCTGTTTGCCTATTCCGACTTTATGGTTACTTTTCTGCAATAATTAAATTAAACCTACTTATTTTATAAAATAAAATAGCACAGCAGACTAGTAGAATAGACATGACATTTCATACCAAAGTTCTAAACTAGTACTTAGCAAAACCGTGAAAACCTCGCCTCGTTTATATAATTGTTTGAATACTGCGTACATTTGTACAGTTTTAGTAGTCTAGTCAGTAGAGATCTAGCGTTTCTGTACAGGAAATTGAAAGCCCCTTAAGTACGAGCTACGTGATATTGGCCTCTCGGCACAAACATCCTTTACAGAGCCAACGTAAGTACTCAAAGTCGTGAAATGTTTTGTAAGCGCGAATATCATTTTGTTCGTTTTCTGCGGGAGTGCAGTTTTTGGAACTAGCTGTTAATAAGTGCTTAGGTTAGTTGGAAAGGCTATTCACAATTTTTTTTAACGATCTAATACGCATATTCGAAGACTTTCTATGATTCACAGTTATTGCCTAATTATTTCAAATGTTAACCTTAAGCTCTTCACGTGTCGCGACCTTTGGGCATGGGTACACAGTTCACGCATCAAGGTATTTCCTTTCCTTCCATACATTTTTTAAATGATTTGAAAATGTAGTATCTTCTTGGGTTTACGCGAATGTTACACATTGAAATTAAACTACAGTTTACGGATTTTATCGCGTTGTATTGGTTTCACTAAGTTATTACATTTGAAACTAAAGATCTAGAAACTATATTTTTAATTTATTACTAGCCGACGTTTCGAATTCTTTACAGAATTCATGTTCACGGCAGACTGAGGTGATATTTGTCTTTTTCTTGAATGTATAAGTTATCTCAAAGTACCCGAACATTTGAAAATGTTTACGTTTCTATTTCTTTACTACAAATTCGAAACATGACGATGTCATCCAATGTCCTCCTATCAAACTCACGTTCAAATACAAACACACTACAAATAAAAACAAAAGACGGACAAATACACTTCCTTCAATATGCCAAAATTTTGTAAACGGCGGGTGTTTCCTTGTAAAATCGAAGTCTTGTATTAGAACTTTATTTATCGACTGTCTGTTTGAATTAAATCTGTCGTGGACTGTACAAAGCCAATTCACCGTTGTACTTGTCTGTACTAGGCACTCGTTCACTACTCCTGCGTTCTTTTGTTATTTAATAACTGTCAGTGTCAGGCCTGTAACACGGTAATATAATCTAACAGTATTGTAACTCGGCCGTCTTCGTGAGTTATATACCTACCAGACGCGCCGCAAGCGAGCTGCGGCACGATAGCGGATGTGGGTACTCTTGGCACAGTCCGCACAGTCTAATGGGTACTCTGCTCGAGGCACGTAGGTATAACTCGAGTTTCGTGCGTTTGTATGGAGTTACAATACTGTTAGATATTATTACCGTGCCTGTAATATCGCAAATCTTGTAAATGGGCGGCGGCGATAGACTCAGACAATGTTATTGGATTTGACAAGTATGTACTTATCTACCTAAAAAATAACTTTCCAGTCACGTTTTTCTACGAATGAGCGTGGAATAATGATTATTATAATTTTTTATTCGTGCAGCAATAAATGTTGAAAATGTTACAGTGGTTGAATATGTGATCCATCGGCTAGTTTTATGATGAGAAAATTTATCACGCAGAGGAAATCCATGCTCAAAGCCATGCATACATCAATTTTCATAAGGATTACATTACCCTTATGAAAATACACCATCATTTTAGTACTTATTTACATTTATTACGGAATTCTGCAAAACTTTTTCTAAATAATATTTTTTGATTTTTGTCAACTTCGTAAGGCCCTTTGTGGACCATAAGATCATTAGGGCGATAGGTATTATTTTCCATTTGACCTCATTAACCGAGTCAAGCCATGGTCAATCAAGAAAGGTAGTCGGCAAGCAACTCAGACTTGGTTATTAAGATGATTAATGTAACTAGTGGTTATAGCGTTGCGTCACGTCGGCAACTCAAGAATGTTTTGTTGTAGAAATGACTATGGATATGTAGATCTTTGTTGTGCAAAGTGAGAGCATCTTCAGGGTCACTTTTAGCAGCCGTAAGAAGCTTGTTCATTACATAGTTCTCATTCATCCACTATAGTTTCATTTATTTTACAGGCCTAAAACAATAAAGATTTGTGTGAATGTTGTGTTCGATATCATAAAACTTCAAAACAAGCACAAAATGCCTTTGTTAATAATCGTAACGTGTACATCTCAAAAATGTTTTTAACGTAGTTATACAGATACTACATTTAATATTGGGGACACCGGTGTCCCATATGGGTCAAAGGGTAATCAAGTGTTGCTTTCAGTATAGATTCTACAGGTAATATATTTATTTTTTACAAAAAGGAAAACATTCTCCTTAAATCTCTTCAAATTTGATATACGAGTAAGTACCTAATTTAACCTGTCACCCAGTTCATAGAATAGAAAAAAACAACATTATGTAGTCTCATTGCTAGGTAGATGTGAGACTACATAATATCCTTCTGGGAATTATTCAATAAAACTTTTTTTAGTTCATATAAAATACCATTTCAGATTTTCAGCTCCATAAAAAATATTCCGAGATTGCATAAAAAAAAATATCGATTAATAATTAAGCAATCGAATGATCGGGTTTCTAAGAAAGTTCCTTCTAAATTATTTTCTTTTTCACAAAAGGTCGCGTAGATCGACTATAAGCTTTCTTTTTATTCTGTGTTGATCTTATCAGCGTTATAAAACTGTAACTGCTCTAACATTAGCTGTTAGTTTATTGGTAGGTGCATAACTCCAATTCCTTATTAATGGTTTCATAGCTTTTCAGTGATACAGTCAATGTTGACTTGGAGGAATAAAAATTGAGACAGTGTCAAGTTAAATAAAAGGCCACAAGGCCAAAATAAATATCTGAAATGTTTTACCATAATTTTATATGAAGAAAGCCTCCCTCAAATAAGTGCTTTGAAAATTGTTGGATTAAGTATGTTTATATATTGTTCCTAGATTAAAGTCTTATGTTTCCTAAGGTATAAAGGTCTGTATGAAGTTTTTTCAATATATCTTCAAGTCAAGCAATGTGCTTCACAATCATTGTCAGTATTCAATACATTTTAAAGGTTTTGTTCCGTGTTAAACTTTCTTATAAATATTTGGAGGTGATCCTTGCGTGTTTGTGGCATAGGAAACCAACAGCTCTCAGAACAGGCTAATAAAATTTAAAACAAAATAGTAGAGAATACTGTTTATTATAGTCGCAGTAAAACCCTACCATAATTTCATAATTATTTTTTAGGACTCCACTAAAAAGTTACAAGTAAATTATGAAATTATATTGTTTGATTTATGTATAAACCAAAATAGGAGCAATTTTTTTAAATGATCCTGCAAGTAAACTACAATCCGTATAATGATAATGATGAATTTCATATTAAAACCAAATTGATAAAATTCTCCATTTTTAGGTTACAATTTTTTTTTCAATCGTTTAATCTAAAGAGGATAACATGTTCCTGCTCAGACAACGAGATTGAAGCAAGCTGAAAAAAATACCTGTAGCAGGTAAGGTATTTAAATATTGAGCAGATACCGTGTTTTTGTGTCCTGCTGGGCTCTCATTTTCATTCTCGTGTATGCTGTTCGGCTAAAGGATTATCCTCAGCAGCACCGGTGTTTGCATTTCAAGCTTGAAGCTTAGTACAATTACAATTCAATATTTTACGTGGACATCGTTCGTTCAACAAAAAATAATGAAAGCTTAAATTCTTAAATACGTTTCGAAAAATGTTTAATAATATTTTTTCTGTTTCTTTGGGTTCGTAAATAATTATGACACAGTCCAGCACCCTATTCTATAAAAATCAAAGTGCATTTTTTAACCTCGATGCAAAATTTTGTTATTTTATGAGGCATAAATAATCCGTTTAACGTCTTCTTAATGACGCGTTTTGAGGCAAACATGATCACAGATTACTAATTATAAATGTTATTCGTACAACCCCGACATATATTATGTATGTTGTACATACATCCATCGTAACATTCACATCTTTGCAATGTATTATATCAATAATAATCTTTCAGTCTGTGCTTCGTTTACAGTATCCTTGCCTACATACATTAATTTCCTATGATACATTCTATATTACACCTCTGCCTACCCCTTCTAGTCTTGAGTCTATGCCATATCTACCTATTCCTCATCCATTATACTAATAACATTCTCAAGGAGGGTTCTAGTAAAAACATATACAACCACACCATATACAAAGTTTTAAATTATGGGAGAGAGAGAGAGAGAGAATCCAACGATTTCACATTGATAGGTAAAACCGATAGATGGCAAAAAAAATCACTCCAATTCACAAATAGCGCAATACGTGCGCAATAAATATGACGGTTTTACATTAAAATAAAACTGATATTATGTGTCGAGAGAAAATATACAGCATTGCTGTGAAGAAGCAGTTGTATACTTATCGTCTTGTTTATGGTCGACTCGTCGGATTACGTCACTTTGTCTTGTTGGTTTTACTATTGGTCACCAGTGTCGCTAGTGTGCCAGCAAGGGAGGGGCGCACGCGCCGCCATCTTAACGTTCATAGTCTTCACCAGGAAGTACTTTCCGCAATGCTGTATGTTTTCTCTCGGCACATAATATCGGTTTTATTTAATGTAAAACCTTCATATTGATGTGCCTCCCGGAAATCATACAGCATTGCTGTGAAGATGTGTTTGTTATCTGCTGGTGATAAACGTATGTGATATCACAACGCTATGATGAAGTAGGAGAAAGATAATGAAATCAATACGCTTGGATTATTGTATTGTTCATTTATTTTTTACTAATTTGTAGTTACATGAAATTAGAAACATAATACTAAAATTATTTAGTTTATATGATAAATTAGAGTAACTAAAAACTTGTTTTACACCAATTGCCGCAATATTATACAATTACTGATGCTGACGAAGTTTAAATTAATCAAAACAACGTAAATGATTTAAAGAATGAGGTGCGTTCATTCTGTGGAATTTCTATCTGTCGACAATAGTGATTAAAAAACGTATTGGATGATTTCCAGCTCCCACAGGATAGTATCTCGTCGATAGGTAAATTATCGAGCCATATCCGGGAAGCCACGGCTGATCTGCAGCTGCCTGGGGTTGCAGTGATCCCACTGCCTCGAAGAACTGAGCGGACCCAATTACCAATGACAGTGCGTGATGCCTCTTTAGCCTGGCCACAGATAGTAACAAAGAGACTATTGAGGTTGCTGTCAGCTCTTCTAGGTTGTGTTTTTTCTATTAGCCGTCTCGTTAATGTGACTGGACATATATTTTCGTCAGGATGCTTAGAGATTTTCCATGCTGATTGTCGATGACAGTGAGTGTCTGTTTTGGATCCGAATGTAGGTATAAAGATAATGTTGTCTCCAATATCATAGAAGTTATTTGAAGATGTTTTTAAGAGAGTTAAGTCGTGGACACGGCGTCCCGATGCTAACAACAGAATGATAGCTGCTCGCCGAGATACATCAAACAAGGTGTTCTTCGGTGGATTAGATGACAGCCATTCCAACACGATTATCGGGTCCCATGTCATTGGCATTCTGGTCGACTTTGGCTTAGCCATTCCAATAGCTTTGAGAACGTGTTTGATGATGAAGTGTGAGAATGTTTGTTGTTCTACATGTGGCCCACAGAATGTCATAATAGCCGATTTGTGCACTAGTATAGTACTATTTGCGAGGTTTTCATTCAATAGTAAGTTTATGAGAAATCTTGCGACATCTGTTGCTTGTGGAGTTCTGGGATTTAGCCTGTATTTAGAGCACCAGGATAGCCATCGTTTTATTGCTGGTAAATAAGTGGAGAAAGTTGACCGTCGCCAACTACTTTTGAGAATTTCTCTTTCTTGTGCCGACCAATCTCTTATTTGTTCGCCCCACCCCCATGAGATGTATTGGACATGGCAAGGTCACCATGCGGTGAATTGCGAGGGTTAAATAAAAGACTTTCGTTCACTTCAGCGTATAGAATTATATTAAAGGAAAATTACAGTAAAATGGTTCCTACAAGTAAAATGCTGACGCGTTACAAATACGAGACTTATAATTCTTAAGGAGCGTACTTACTAGCTAAATAATGTAAGGGAGCATACACACACTTCACCTCCGGCATTTAAGAAAAAAAATATATACTTAAGCTATATATTTTTTTTTATACAACAATTTTGACAAAAATTATTATATTATTAGGTTACAAAAGGTTTGGTCCTATTTTTATGCACAATATCGCTTTTATTATTTTTTAGAATTTTGACATTACGTCCCATATCTTCCAAAACAGTGAAAGGACCGTCAAATACAGGATTTAGTTTTCCTCCAACTTCATTTTTCAACAATATCAAATCATCTTTTTTAATACATAACAGGGTTTAAATTTTTATCATAATAATTAATTTTACGATTATATTTAGTTAAAATTAAGTTATTTTTAGCGTCTCTATTAGCTATTTGAAGCTTATATCTAAGACTACTACAATAATTTTCAGGGTTATACAATGGTTCAACTTCATTAATTAATCTAGAAGGAACATTACAAGGCCTACCAAAAACAAGTTCAAACGGCTGATATTTTGTTGATGAATGAACACTTGTGTTATAACTGAAACACCAGTAGGGTAGCCAATGTGACCAAGACTGTGGATTATTATTGCATTGAATTCTGAGAAAAGCTCCTACATTTTTATGACTATTTTCTAACAAACCGATAGACTGATGATGATATGCTGTTGAGGATATTTTGTCTATATCTAAAAGTTTATAAACCTGTTCTAAAGTTGATGAGATAAATTCAGTACCGCGATCAGTTGCAATTGTTTTCGGAGGTCCAAATCTTAAAATAAAGGTATCTACTAATGCTTTACTTACAGTTACGGTGTCCTTAGATTTAAGTGGGTATGACTCCACGAATTTACTCAGGTCACACTGGAGACTTAAAATATATACATTAGCGTCATAATCTTGTGGTAGTGGACCTACAATATCCAAAAATATTTTTTCAAATGCATACGACGCTGTGGTTGTTATGCACATGGGTTCCTTGATATTTTTACTGTATTTCATTTTTTTACATTTTTCACACTCGAACACAAAATCTTGGACATCTTTTTCGAGACCTGGCCAGTAAAATTGTCTTTTAATGTTATTTACCATTCTACGTATACCAGCATGTCCACTGGTTGGTAATAAATGAAAATCATGTAAGATAAATTTAATGTCCTCATCTTTAGTCATTCTTGTAACTCCTCGTAAAACATGTATTTATGCTCTGGACTGGACCATGTTTTCATTGAGTCTATTTCCTTACATAATTCTTTCAAAAAGCTAGCATTATTTATATCTTTAATTATACAAATCTCTTTAATCTTTAACTTATTACAAAATGCACTCAACTTTGTCACAAATTCGGCTCGCGTAAAATGTAACCTGAAGTTGAGATTAACAAATATAATCTTTCTGTTTTCTTCAAAAGCAAAACATTCTTCTTCTAAGGATATCCTATTATCTTTTAAAAACTTATTTAAATCATCTCCTTTAATCAAAGTCATTTCTACAGAGTCTTTAGATTTCTTTAATATTTCCGCAACCCTTGGTTGATCAGACCTTGTGTCGACGGAATTACTAAGTAAATCTGTATCCTCTTTATTCTCATTATTTGCAAGATTTCTCTTTTGCGCTCTAGTCAAAACATTTACTACGTCATTATTCATACATTTCAATTCATCTGATGTTATCACTATCCTCGACAATGCGTCTGCAGCTACATTGTCTTTACCTTTCACATAAACTATTTCATAGTCATATTCCTCAAGTGTCAATCTAAATTTTAATAAACGACTACTAGGATCTTTCATTCCGAAAAGATATTTTAACGGTTTATGGTCTGTTTCAATAGTAAAATGTTTACCGTAAAGGTATGGCCAAAAATATTTTACAGACCAAACAATGGCTAGCAACTCCTTATGAATTGTTGGGTAGTTCCTTTCAGCCTTGTTTAACGGTCGACTCGCATATGCAATGGGTTTCATGTCTTTATTGCATAGAACTGATCCAATAGCTATTCCTGAAGCATCCGTTTTTAATATGAATTTGCTATCATCTGAAAAATCAGGGTACTGCAAAATTGGTGGATTACTCATGAAATGTCTAAGTTGATCAAATGAATTTTGACAATCCTGGGACCAAATAAATGCTTCATTTTTTCTGCACAATCTATTTAGTGGAAATGTTATTTCTGCAAAGGAAGGGATAAACTTTCGGTAATAGTTACAGAAAGCAACAAAACGTTATATATCGTCAGAATTTTGTGGTACTGGGTAATTTAGTATGGCTTTAGTTTTTTCAGGGTCTGGCGAGACACCTTGCGCAGATACAACATGACCTAAATATAATTTCGATAATTCTTTGGTAGCATAAATTTCATATTTATTCACGAAAAAAATCTGATTGCTCAGTTTTTAAGACATTGACAGGAGTCGAGTCATTTTCTTGAGCCGTAAAAATTTTACGCGTATTTCCACGATTAGAATTATAAACATTTCGACCTCTAAAATATCTAACTGGTGGACCACCATTTCGGGGGCTGAACGAGCTGTTATTACGATTACCACGAGAATTAGGGTTAGCGTAAGAAAAATATTGACCACGTACGTACCGGTTAGATGATTGTCCACGAAGGATGTTGGCACTATTTCCACCGTGAGAGCCACGTCTTTGTTCATCTCTTCCAACGCAGAAGCCACGTCCTTGAAAACTCGAACGATCAGAATAGTTACCTCTTTGTCCCCTATTAAAAGATTTATTAGTAAAATGCATAACATTACCAGGAATTGATAAACTCAGACTCTCCTCGTCTTTTGCGACCTGTATAGCCTCTTTTAGGGAGCTACAGTTACGAGATGCTACTATGATAATCAACCTAATTTTTTTTAAATCATCTGCGAATTTTCTAATCGCTTGTTTTTCATTGATTGGTTTTAAAATGTCATATTTCGTTGACTCGCCGTCTGCTTGAGAAATTGTCAAGTCCGTAAAAAGTTTTTCAAGTTCAGAGCCGTACTCATCTATAGATCTCCAACCTTGTGAAATATTTTGAAGACGCGATTGAATTGCAATAAAAGATTTTTTAGGTAAAAAGTGATTACGCATGTCCTTGACAAATTCTGAAACAGATTTATACGTCGAAGACATTCGCAGTTTCCCAGTTTCTGAAAGCCTACTTTTTAAAACAAAAGTTATTAATAAATGCCTATCTGCCTCGCTAATCATATCAGAATACATCTCTATACCATCAATCAATCGTTTCGTTACATCTTCTGAACCATCCATTACAGGCAACAAACTACAAGCCGTTTATAAATTGTACTCCATTTTTGAAATATTTATATTTGGACACACACAAAGTTTATTTATTTCCTCATAAATTTGTCTTATATTTTGAAAAATTTCAGTTGCAGATGCAATAATTTTCGGATCCTTTTCCGATTTTAAAAGTAAAAGTAATTCACTACACTTATCAAAACAAATTTTCGCTTCCTTTGACTTAATTTCTATAGTATTACTCAAATATCTTGATTTACCCTTTTTAACTAAATATTTCCTTATATCTTTCAAAATATCAAAATGTTTTATCAATGTTTCTAACATAATCTAAAAATAAAACTACAGAAATTAAATCAACGTTGTATAATTAACATAAAACATAAGTAAAGAAACTTTAAACCATGCAGGTGCAAGTAAAGAAATGCTTACGTTGCCATATTCGCGGCAGGGTATCTTATTGCATGAGTGTTTGTGCACGATTCTTGACAAGTTCCCAAGGAACGTTATAAAATAATATTATCATGCCTAATCTATTTTTAGATCTAAATATTAACTAGGTATGAACAAAAGTCCATAATGTAGGAAAAATTCGGACGTTCACTCGCGAAAATATTACGCACATATGTATACGCACTGACGCACATTAACTATGATTTTCACCAAACTATTTAGGCAGGTATTTTCAAGGTTTTAAGTATTTAAAGTAACTCACGGTCATTTTACTCTTCCATTGTTTCCTTACGCTGACGTCCTCGTAGTGAAGCGCGGAGACGTTGCATGGCCTGGAGACCAATTTCTTCTTGTATCCAATGGCGATGGATTTTCTTGTATAGACGTACCAAGAAGTAGCAAGCCACAATGCTAAGGACGGCCAGCATTGCGTAGACGGCAATATTCAGTCGCTGTACGTGTTGACCAACATCTTTCAAAGTCGCATCATTGTTTCCAGCAGCGTTTTGCGTAATAAATACTTCATCCTTCTCAACGGTAGAACGACACATCGTCTAATTTCGAAAACTGCCAAAATATTCCTAACTCAAGGCCGGCATGGCAGGGTCGCCATGAGATGTATTTGGACATGGCAAGGTCACCATGCGGTGAATTGCGAGGGTTAAATAAAAGACTTTCGTTCACTTTAGCGTATAGAATTATATTAAAGGAAAATTACAGTAAAATGGTTCCTACAAGTAAAATGCTGACGCGTTACAAATACGAGACTTATAATTCTTAAGGAGCGTACTTACTAGCTAAATAATGTAAGGGAGCATACACACACTTCACCCAACTTTCCAGATCTTCAGCGACAATGTTTGGACCTGTGGAGGAGGCCGCATTGTTGAGCTCATTTTGTTAAAAAGGTTATGACCGTTTAGTTCATTTGGATTTTTGAAAGCCCAATCTAAAATGTCTTGTAAACCTGACTAGAGCTCGACGTACTGTTTTCTCGGCACTGGTCCTCCTCAGGTTCCAATATTTGAGCGTCGATATTGCTATCGGGACCGTCAACGTGATCTATAGCGATATCTAATTACGAGTATTTTTAGCAACGCGTATTCACTAACCGTAAATATTATTTACAATTATTTTAACACTGTATATATAACTGTTATTTTTAATTATTTCAAGTAAAATTTGTGAAATTGCACGGATTGTTGTGGATTTCGACCACTCGCGACGAAAGTTCACAATGCTATGAACGTTAAGATGGCGGCGCGTGCACCCCTCCCTTGCTGGCACACTAGCGACACTGGTGACCAATAGTAAAACTAACAAGACAAAGTGACGTAATCCGACGAGTCAACCATAAACAAAACGATAAGTATACAACTGCTTCTTCACAGCAATGCTGTAAGTTTTCCGGGAGGCACATCAATAATAGATTTTCAACTAAATTTACTCAATCCCTAGATAAATGATTAGTATTGCTACGCTATATTAGATACCGGGCTGTCTAACAAAAATAGGTCCGTAAATGCGGCAACTTATTATGACCATGTGTGTCAAACAAAAGCAACAAGACGCGTGAAGAATTGTGTTGTCAGTTGCTCAACCGTTACTCGAGTTAATGGGAAAATATTTTATACTGTGGTCTATTGGATAAGTGACTGGTTACAAACGCAGGTTTAAAATTGACAAGTATTTAAAAGTTGTCTTTTTGGAAATTTTTACCCTAAGTGGATGAAAAAGGGAGTCAGAATTTATATGAAACCCTTTTTATACTTCAAGGGATAAGTTCATACTTTGTTTATTGGATAGGCAAATGGCGTAAGTAAATACAAAAACATTATTATGGAAATTCTTCCCCTAAGTGGGTAGAAAATAGAGTACGAGTTTGTGTAGAACCTTTAATTTTTCAATCGAGTCGCGGTCATGTGTATTATATACTTACAAAATCCTTGCGTTATAAGTAACGCAAGGATTTAGGAACTGACTGACAGACACGCTACAGCCGAAACTACTGAGCGCAAGTAGGTGAAATTTAGCATGCATGTTCCTTGAAGTATTTAGGAGAGCTTGTACTTTTTTTTTATCGAAAGCGGCAAAAGCTGGTATAATAATATCAAGTTCGTACGTGCCAGAAATAATCTTCTTTGTTTCATCAAACCAACACCCTACTGATTGGCATTATGACTTTAAAATACAGCCACAATACGTTCACATCAAATGCAACACAAACAATAACCAGCTCGTTAAAATTCACATACTTCACAAACGTATAATTTTGTTCATGGTCTATTGGGCTTTCCTTTTCGAGTAATAAACAGAATAAAATGTTGACTTTCATATTTTGATCATAGCGCATTGGACCGCAGTGTCCTTCGGCTTTGTAATATTTGGTGCTTTCGTCTAACCTCTTAGGGTCGGAACATATCTGACGGAAGATCCGTCGCGTATTATCCGTCGCGTAACGCCAAAACATACAAATATATAGAAAAACATTCAACCTTTCACACCTGACCGATGATCCGTTAGTACGTCGAGCGTACGGCGTCTGTTCTGCTTACGTCAACGCATTATCCGTCAACGTGCGCGCGCACCACGCACCACGTGAATTTTGACCTTTGAGTAAGGAATATACATGGAGAAGGCAAATAGTACATATAGAAAAATTACATTATAAATACACGCCAAGACGTGGAGTTGCGGCAGCCCGTGCCATCAAGTATACATATAAAATATATACGAAATCAAAATAAAGCCTCCAAACATAGTGTTGTCTCGTTTTGTCTTAGGGATATCTCTGTCAGAAAAAAGAGACAGCCATAGTTTACTGAATAAATTAATCATGACGATATTTTATTAGAAATGTCATTCGTGCCACTGTCGCCATATTTATCGCCAAGGTTTGTGGTACATGTGCTGATTTTTACGTCCGTGCGACACCAAATGGTCGCACTGAAAAACAGCGCTCTATTGTGGGCCCTGTGGACCACAGTGGAGCATTATGCTGAGTGCGTACTAAATTCACCACATATCGCACGTTTATTTTAAATTTTTTACTTATATGTTTAAACTGTTTTACCCTGTTTTTTTATGTGTGTATCTGTGGGAAATAAACAGTTTTTCTTTCTTTCTTTTCTTTCTTTTCTTTCTTTTCTTTCTTTTCTTTCTTTTCTTTCTTTTCTTTCTTTTCTTTCTTTTCTTTCTTTTCTTTCTTTTCTTTCTTTTCTTTCTTTTCTTTCTTTTCTTTCTTTTCTTTCTTTTCTTTCTTTTCTTTCTCTTCTTTCTCGTCTTTCTCTTCTTTCTCTTCTTTCTCTTCTTTCTCTTCTTTCTTTTCTTTCTTTTCTTTCTTTTCTTGCTTTTCTTTCTTTTCTTTCTTTACTTTCTTTTCTTGCTTTTCTTTCTTTTCTTTCTTTTCTTTCTTTTCTTTCTTTTCTTTCTTTTCTTTCTTTTCTTTCTTTTCTTTCTTTTCTTTCTTTTCTTTCTTTTCTTTCTTTTCTTTCTTTTCTTTCTTTTCTTTATTTTCTTTATTTTCTTTCTTTTCTTTCTTTTCTTTCTTTTCTTTCTTTTCTTTCTTTTCTTTCTTTTCTTTCTTGTCTTTCTTTATTTTCTTTTTTTCTTCTTTACATCTGCTGTGAAATCGTTGTATATAGGTAATAATTTTGTTTTTGTTCATAATTATGTCTAAAAACCAGATGAATCAGTGTTTCAGGCTGTGTGTTTCATTACCGTATGTATGGTGTCATTCATGTCCGGTACTTTCTCAGCGACACAGTATCGATATTGGCTACCAGAGAATATCTTGTTACATGTTTGATACAAGGGTCGTCCTTCGCTTTGCCATGTTTGCCCACATTTGCATTATGGAATAAACTTATCTGGCAAAAGATTTAAACTCACTAAAGTAACTTACTACAAAAATGTATTACTTTCCTCTAACCTGTTCCATATCGATATCGATTATATTCTGGAGTACAACCCTAATGGCCGTCATTTTATTTGCCCAACTTTTCGTAGGTATGCACGCTAATTTCGTAGATATTGGACATACCATATCCATGTCATTCCCAGATCGGTGATTTTGAATGACGCGTTGTAGAGTAAGATTCCAGGGCCGCCAGACCTTACTTATTTTTTCAGAAACGAAATGTGTAGAATAATGTAGTATTAGTATGTGCTATGAGTGTACGCATACAAGCTAACTTGGATCGTGGGCCAATTTTTAGGTATGAGGTGCTAAAGATCCACGGGAACAATTTCCATAGATACCTAAATAGAAAATATTTTGTGTGATGCGCTGCTACTGTAACCCCTTCTATATCATTTGTATAAATTTTGTTAGAAACCGTAACCAAATCGTATCATCGTCTTTTATTTTTGAACCTCCATACCTATATTCGCTATGTGCGAAGTACATGGTGGGGGTATAGTAAAGCGATCGTAGCGCTTGCCGTGGCAGAAATACGCAAAAATCCGCGAAAGTAAAGTCAATTTGTACGGAGTTCGTAAAAAGAAAATGCTTAATAAAAGATGTTGTTGTGTTGTGAACTGTAAAAATAACGGCAAAAATAGTTATAAGTTCTATATATGTATTTCCTATATCGGACTGGAAATTAAATCAAAGAAATAAATGGATAGATGCTCTAAAAAGGAATAGGTAAGCGAAATAACCTTTATTTACTATCAATTTTATTAGAGCTATATTTTATGTAATATTTATTATTATCTTTATTATTTTAGTGTTAATGGGTCGCCATGGTATCCCAAACCTGACGACACAATTTGTAGTGAACATTTTATGGGAAACAAAAAATCAGACAAGGAAGAAAGTCCGAAGTTATGCTCCCACGATATTCCCTGCAATATATCGAAAGAGGGAGGTTAATGATTCATAGGTCCTAGCTATATTGTCAAGATATACACGCTTGACAAAACGAAGAACCACAACAGTCTCTGATACCACATCAATTCAAATAATAATTGAAGAAGAAAGTGAATTAAATCAAACTCAACTTCTTGTGGTCGATCAAGGATATCAAGTCAGTATGGTTTCTGAATCGAAATTAAGAGATACAACCTTTATTTGTCATACAAAATAATTGAGCGGGTCTTAACCGAGTAAACTTAACTTATTTAATAAGGTATAAATATCTATTTGTATAATAATAACCTCTAATATACCACTAAATTATTTTGTATGATGAATACAAATCGCAAAAGTTTAAAACCTTTATTTGTCTTAGATTCATTTACAGTGATTACTGCCATGCTGAAATCCAAATGGATATAGCAACAACATCAAGAATTGTAATGAAAAATAATTCAAGTAAGAAAGATAAAAGCTGTTGCACTGACAAAAATCGTATGAGGATCAACCTACCGTAACAAAAAGCCAATAATTTGTTGGTATTTCATCAATAAAAAATGATCAAGAACTCCTAGCTCTTGCTGTTGTGTCATTTAGCAATTTTAATTAACAAGATGAACTATGTAAAAATGTACAGTTTTCATTAAAGACTTCTTATTTTTTTGATAAAAATGAAAACTGTCTTGACATTTTCAGCATTGAGTGTATTATTTGGTGTACACAGATCCACAATCTCACGAATATTTCATATGATCTAGCTTGCTAACAAAATCTAGCTTGTGCAACTATATTTAATCTTTTGACCGAATAGAGCCACCGTAGAAACAACAATGACCGAGTGTTTCTGTCCAGATTATAATCCAATACAAGAGTTATTATAGACTGTACTGAATTCCAAACTGAAATACCGACAGCAGTGGATGACCGTTGATAGTAAAAATACTACTTCGTCTTTTTATTTATCTTTAATTTACTATAATTACTAGAAAGCAATAAAATACTGATATGTCATTATTTGGCATAATTCCGGATAGTTGCACATGCTAGGTGGCGCTACTGTCGTGCACATAGCTAATAGGAAATATATTAATATAACGCTTGTTGGCTACTATAAAAAATTTCCGAAGTCTGACATATTTTTTAATAGTCAAACTTGAATTGCAATATAAATAACTACAGGACTTCAGTGACTACATAACATCAGGGAATACGAAAAATGATTAGGTAAAAGAATATGACAGTAAAATATTGAGCTGCCCTGAGTGCGGCCCTGCACGAACAAACAGATATGTGTGCATAATAGACACGCTTTTAGCGAATGTGTGAAGACACGCTCGACGCATTTTCCGTCAGATATGTGCCGACTCATTTGACGGAATAGACGCGACCGAAGTTACGTTCGATGGATCTTCCGTCAGTTATGTTCCGACCCTTAAGCCCTCTAAAATAAGAAGCGAAATCAGTGATACTTATTACGCTTGGCCGCTCTTACGAATTAAGATATCTGGTTGCTATTAAAATTCTGCTGAAAGTAGAGTCTGTAATTGTTATGGCTTTCGAACAAGATGTTTTTTTGATGTTGCTTGTTAAAGAGTTGGATGTTTTTCATTCTTTCATAATGGAAAACTTTCTCAAACAATCTCTCCTAATCTATAAAAATTAATGCACATATTAAAATGTTCCTTAAATGCAAAAATGTTCCTTATTTGTACTTAAATTTCAAGACTCCGGGCAAAATCATTTTACAATTTTGCGGAATAAATTAGAAGGTATAGTGGTTACGTAAAGTATATCGACTTCATTGCCTCAGGTATGTCTTATTCATCCCCAAGCCATAAGCAATTCCGTAAATTGTAGAAAGGTCCAAATTCGATGGCCCAGTCGAGTATAGCCTTATTGGCCTTTATTTCAGAAACCTTTATTTCAGAAAATATTACCTTGCAATTTTGAATTGTCCGGCAGACGGCAATCTCATAAATTGCAATTGGAAAAGGTTGGCTTGCAATATTATGATTCAAAATTGCTGAGATTCAATGGAATGAATCTGCTTCATACCAGTCTATTTGTTTAGTAACATGGTGAATGAAAGACACGAAAACAAAATGATGATACTAATTAACCAAACTGTAAAACATTTAATATTTTAAATTAACATACTTTAAAGTTTGAATAAATGCGACTTGTTCTTGTTTTTTATTCAGTCATGATTGATCAAGTGTAATGCAATCACGGTAATTCTTTGTCACTACTCCCTTACATAATTATGAGCATCATAGCCCTTGCTATAAGAAATTTACATAAAAAAAATTATCTATCTATGCCATTCAAATATCTGTACCGAACAAATTCTGGTATATATATTTCAATGGGTTTGATAGATTGTTGTTTGGTATCAACTATTAGGTACAGTGGGCCAATCAGCGTCGAAATTGAAAAAGTGAAAGAATGTAATTTTATATTTCATCATCAAGTAATACCCGTTCCTGCAAGGTTAGCTAATATCCTGTCAGAACTGGTTATACTAATGTACGGGAATGGGCTCCAAGACGAAGAGCCTTAGGATAACGTTTGGACCATGAGGATGAGTGTTTATCGATATACTCTTTTTGATGAAGAGCTAATATAGAGTAATCACTTCATACATTTTTAATGTCTTGATACTAAATCAACATTTATTTGACCCGATTTTGCTATCGCATAAAGGTTTAACGACATTTTTGATGCCTTGGATAACACTAATTATCATCGCTAATGTATGTATGTACATTTGCAATTCCAAAACACATATTGAATAAAAACCTTGTAGTTCGATACAGGTTACACTTGTATTAAATTCAACATTTGGAAATTGCCCTGTCACCAAAATATTGCTCTTAGTTTTAAACAACTAGCTTTTGTTGTAACATCATAAAGAACCCAATGAAACGTACAACTCTACGTTATTTCATCCCCTAGTTTATTACTTTCAAGTTTAAATGTCCAGATTTAAAATGTAGCCTATATTTAAGGTATGAAATATCTAATCTACCTATGTACTGAAATTGATAGAATGCTTATAAACAGTTTTTCATGAAAGTGGCACACACGTATTATTAACGACTTTTGCATTTATAACATTAGTAGAGATTATAATAATCTACATAAAACCGCACTTTAGAATACACAATTAGAAGCGCCTTGTTGGTCTTAATACGGCCGTACATTTAATACGGCTCTTGTAACCATTAAAATAAATCTAAGGGCACATCCGCTCCACTATTGTAATAGCCCAAGCTGTTTAGTACGTAATCCTTAAGATAAATATATATAAACTACGGTTATTTACGCACCTACAGCTTACTAGGCGACAAATGAAAATTACAGTTACACTAGGCACAAAGGAAATTAAACTGAAACATATTTTCTGTTCCAGGTTCCTTAGCTTCTTAGAAATAAATATGGGCCTATACTTTTTAAAATTAATTTGTCAGCTAAACTTAGTCCAATAATGTACATATATAAAATCTACGCAGGGTAAATTAATTCAAGAAGGTGTCACACATCATCATCATCATCAGCCCTATGTACTCTCTTACTGCTGGTCAAGTGCGGGATGGCAGACTTCAGGTTGACACACACACATGTAGGTTTCCTCACGATGTTTTCCTTCACCTATAAGTAAGAGATAATTGACATTTTAATACGCACTTAACTACGAAAATTCTTTGCCGTGGATTTCAACCAGAGACCGTCTGCGTTGCTATCTGTCAGTCTTTCCACTCGGCTATCGCTGCTTTTTGTCGCCTCACAAATAAAAAACCTATTTGACACACATTTTACAGTACAATTATTTAAATCATAAACCCAGAATTTGTGGAATGATGTTTCGTCATCTAGTTCTTTTCTCTCTTTTCTTTTTAAAAAGACAACTCCCGCGGAGCAAATGAGGAGACGTCTCCAGCAGTGGACTACCTGACCTGGGGTAAAGTATGCTAACTGCGATTCATGTTGCCCAGTCACTAGGGGATAATGACGGAAGCTGCGATGTTTTTGGTGTTTAGGCCCCGAACGATACCTCCTTGAGGGGTCAGGCCATAAACTTTAAGCCCTAAACGTCATTACGGACCATTGACACACACTGTCTGCTTCATTAGGCCGTAGATGAGCTCGTAAGATTGGTTCCACTGTGAAGAAAATAATTAGGGATGCACCCTTAATGGCAGATTTTAATTATACTTTATAATTATGTATTGGGACAATAAATGCTTACTTGCTTACATATGTATTTCTGTATAGTGCATTCATACAAATACAATACAACACGTTTAAATAGTACTTGTATTACGTTTATAATAATATGCAATCCACAGCAACCAATTTAGATTAATGACCTAAGTTCTCATTAAGTCCTGGTCCTAATCTAATTTTGATGTAGGAATTTATTTTTGTTAATACGTTATTCAGATTTGCAGCATTAATTACTTTTATAGTAATCAGCTTAATGCTGAAACTTGAATACCAACAAAGTTTAGAGTTAAAACTTCAGTTTCCGTACAGCTGAAAATAATTTAGTGGGCGATTAATAATTTTGCCTGCAAGTATTCTTAATGGTATTTCACAATATTATAATAAAGAACTTTATTTGTTCCAAAGTAGCAAATAAAGTGGATATGTTGTAAAAGTTTCTCGCGATCGCTATAATGGTTAAAATACGTTACTTTCTACTTTTTAATATTGTTCTTCATAGTCCGTATTATAATATATATATTTTTTATAAAGGTGTAATCTGGTGGCAGAATTGTAAATTATAACGATATTTTAAAATTCAGGATTAAGAAAACTTGAATAGCTGGACAATTTATTATACAAGTTGAACTTTAGGATATATATTTAAGGATTATAAATCTAGGAATGCGCCACGACTTTATAATAACGTGGTAAAATAAATAGCTATTTACACTTGTCTTCGGACGTCGCCCCACTATCAACTTCAATTATTTTAGCAATACAAATATAAATATACAAATATATATATTATAAAGTTTAAAAAGGAAAGCGCGCGCATAATAGACACTAAGTATGATACATTAATATCGCTTTTAAAAAAATTATACAAAATTTCTAGCAACCAACAAATAATTATGTTGTGGTAGAAGCTGAACCTAACTTGTACAAAGAGCTGCTTTTTAAGAACCGCTGGCACTTAATAAAGTTATATATTACCACGCAAAAATTAACATAATTCTCAGAATTTAATTAATGCGTCTTAATAATGTTTTATTTCCTTATTTCCTTTTTGATTGAAAAGTTATTCAAATTAAAAGACTTGGTGAAACCACAAAAACAATATTGTTTTAAAAAATGGTTCAGTTTGCGTTCGTTTCGAGATTAGGTTTCTTAGAAAATTCACCTTTTAATAACACAATATTAATTTAGTTTGGGTTTGCCTTTAAAAGCTCATAGAAATGTTATATTTACGGTTAACAGCAAACTTGGACCGCAAAGGTTTGCCATTTTTGTCAGTAAGATCCATGAATAATGAGCAATATTAATGAATAATATTTCACAGTGCTTGCGTCCGAATTGAGGCTAAATAATGCGGCTAATTTAGTATCTCTAGATTCAACAGTTTTAATACAATTGCGGTGAATTTTCGGCCGTTTGCACAAGCTAAAATTGATTTATGTATGCAATATTAATAGTTATACCAAAATCTTTGTTAGGCTTTTATGGCTAAACCATTGAATTGATTTTAATAAAAGACTTTTAACGTTAAGACTGCTGTTAACTAAGTTTTTATTTCCTTCAAACTCTGGCAAAAGTCATCGGTTTGTACATAATAATACATTTATACGTTCGTAAATTTTGCAGTCAGTATGGGTAAGTGCATTATTAATAAAATATTTATTGTTTTTTTTTAACTTTAAAAACGCTGAACAAACATTTACAAGAACTACGACCCGACTCGCATCTACAATTTGCGGTCCTCACAAAGAGTTGCGCCGTACGGTAATCAAGTCCACAAGAATCGGGGTATTGTAAAGTGGCGAGATGGCCTCAACACCATCCCTTTAGCCACCTCAGTCAGTCAATTCGGCTTAGTATGCCTGTTGTAAACTTCAAAGATTTACAAGTCACTGACACGAACAAACATACAGTTTTGTTTTAGCAAACTGTGGAACATACAAATATTAGTTCAGTCCGGAAATTGAATCTGTTACGTGCGGTGCATTGGGGGTAACGTGACCACTTAATCTACTGCGCAGTCGTAGTAGACGATTTAAGATTATTGATATGAAAATTCGACTTTCACAATTTTTACTGATGGCTACGGTATTTTTAGTAAAGGTACATTTTGAGCAAAACCACAAGTACGTGTATTTTTGATTTCAAATAATACGGGTATCCGACATTTCTACTACTACTTGATATTTAGTAGTAGCTATGTGTTTTGAAAAAAATGCCTTAATAAATATCCATAATGTATTTAAAAATACACCGTAGTCATCAACTATAGATGCCTACGCGCAACGTTGAAATAATTACAGTGTCGTAAATCTTTGTAATCATCATGATATCTACTTACTACTGGAAAAACTTTACAGATTTTACCGATGTCTGTCTTTTCACGATTATGATACCAGTTACTATAAAGTAGTTTACTAAATAATTAATTATTCTCAATAAAGTCCGAAGCGATATTCTTTAGCTTTATGATTTTTTTTTCAAGATATTCTCTAGCATTATGATGTGTTTTTCTAAGATTTAGATGTTTTTTTTTGCATCAATGCATATTAGGGATATATTTTAAACTCTCAAAGAGTACCAAAATCAAATCATCATAGGGTACTTGTGTTAACCAATATTAATTCTGAAAATTTGCTATCACTACTAATATAATCACAATAGACCTGTTAAACTAATGTTTGAACCGCTGACAAACAGAAATTACAATAGACAATTAATTAATGTTATTAGTATCGCTATGGGCTGTATTGAAGGCTCTGTGACATCAAATATTGGTACAATAGTGCTGATAACTGCAAGTAAAATAAATTATATAATAGGTATATGCTCTTTTACATAGTATGAAATTACAAAATAATGACAGTTTAATTTATCAGTTATTGTTAAAACTCTATTTAACATTTTTTATGGTCAATTTATTGATAATTAGAACTCGACACCAAAAAGTAATGACGCCACTACATACATATTTAATACAAAATTCAAAGAACGACATTGTTTTTATATTTCATTAAAAGTATCTGATTTGAGTAGTTGTCATCATCCCCATGAAATGTAAAGGCAACAGTGGGCCTATTTGACCAGTCATATTAATTTGTCGATACACAATTACGTTTTAGACACGTCGCGCTGATCAATCTGGTGGTTCCACTACAAATTAACTGACTATAGAGCTATGTTGCGAGGATGTGGAACATAAACTACAAAACCATGTGACCGTTTTCACTTCTGCTAAGCTATGTCGCAGATCGATCGAGTAGCGTTGAGTGCGGACGTGCTTGCGCTGCTACGTGTGTATTAAATTATTATTATTTAATAAATGTAGTGTATATTTTATAACTATGAGCTGCTCACAGCAACTCATAGCTAACAAGTTGTTGGCATTCATTCAACATGCCATCGATACCATGGACGAGGTCAGCATCTTGCAGATCTGTAAGACCAACTTTAAGGAAGAAGATGTTAGTGCTGGTAAAAAAGTACTGTATCAGACTCTGAATAAACTGGACCAGATGCCGTCTCGGCGAAGAGATGGCACTGAGAAGAGCATCCAGGATATCATCACCTTACTGAAGGTGACCGACCCAGACGACGTGCCTACTTTTGTGGCGAAGGATCTGCACAAGCTGCCGCCCGTCACATTTGACCACGTCGACGTAACCAGGCTACTGAAGGACATCACATCCTTGAAATCCAGCCTGGCCGAAGTTCAATCCAAGTTGAAGACATCAGATAACACCATAACTGAACTACGTGCAGAGGTAATGTTATTACAAAACGCTATGTCTGCAAGTAGGTCACCGCATGCGTCAAATGTAAACACTCGACGAGGGGCTCAAATTGCATCTGAATGCAGTTTCGAGTCAGCGAATTTACTTGGATCGCCTATCGCCACGAGTAATGCAAGCGGTGTGACGTCTGCTGTTGCTGACCTCGGGTCATCGACACCGGTCAAGGTTTTGTCGCAAAAGGATGCGTCAATCCCTAAGCGCGACTATGCAGCTGTTGCCGCTGAAAGCAAAGCGGCCATGCCAGCAAATCGCCAGGATAAAAAAGGGCATAAACAGAAGGTTTAAGAGCCCCCCCGTAACAAGGACATGGAACGGACAGTCCCAGAAAAGGCAAAGTGTGACAAGGACGGCTTCATCAAGGTGGAGAAAAAGAAGAAGAAGCCATCGTGCCGTAACCTTTGTGGTACCGGGATAGCAGGGTCTAATATGCTGCTACGTCCCGCAGTACCAACCACACAGTTGTACGTATCCCGGTTGCATCACTCCACAAAGGAAGAGGAGGTCGTGGAGTATTTGCGCCTGAAAACCAACTGGACTTTGAGAGTCGAGAGATTGGAGTTACTCCATAACACGAACTTTAAGTCATACGTGGTACGGGTGCCGACTCAACATCTCCAGACGTTCCTCGAAGAAGAGTTTTTGCCGAAGGGTGTTGTCTAACGGCGTTTTTATGGACGATTACGCAACAAGACACAGCGAAACACGCCACTGTAAACAACATCTGTGCGTTGTATTATTAGTAATTAGACATTTTATTATATGTATGTTAGCCTGTAAGGTATATATCTGTATGGGTTTTTATTACCTGAATTAAACGATTATTATTATTATTATTATGTAGCGAGGCCAGTAAGACGTGCTAAAAAGGTGCACCGCTGCATTCATCGTCGGCCATCTATATTATTGATCCCACTCAATCTGGGTATGGGCCTCTTCTCACTATGAGAAGGGGAAGTCCACCACGCTGGCCAAGTACGGATTGGCAGAACTCATATGTATTTCGAGAATATTATAGAAAACTCTCAAAGCAGGTTTCGTCACGACGTTTTCTTTAATTTTTTAGCAAGCGATAATTAATAATTTAATACGCACATAACTCCTAAAAGTCATTGGTGCCCGCTGTAGATTCCAACCCGAGTCCCTCTGCGTAGCAGTCTGACGGTCTCTCCACATATTATTTCTTTTCTACATGGCATGTTTACTCTCGGTGACAAACTCATGCCTTCTGTAGGTATTCTACTCTGCATATCACTGCACCACAAGTGACTATCTATGCCACGTATCGAAAGCACGCATTCGTGCATCAAGAGCATGAATCCAGAGCAAGTATTCATCCATAAAAAAAACACATAGTTTAATCCGTTTTTATCAGTACTAAGATGTATAATATTACGGACCAATGTTACGGTTGGTAGATATCGCACGCATCTATAGCAATGTAGCATAGCACATCTATGGTAGAACCCTTAACCTGGTGTGCTACTGTTAGGTTTGGCAATCGGCAACTGGAATTAAATGTCGCTTTTCAGTGTTTGTTTGCAGCGATAAATACTTCAACGGACATACAAATGAAGTGAATGAGTAATTTAGATCTAAAAAGTATTGAATGTGTGTATACTGAATTTAGGGTATCGGTTAGAGTTTTCAAATTGAAACATTGCTTTGATATGAGCAAGAAGGCGTAATTTTTATAGTCGAGTGACAATTCCTTAAACATTTTTTGTGCTGATTTGTTTGGTGTCCTACAAGTACAAATCCTTAAGTAATTATTATTTAAATTTGACGTTCATAAACGTCAGATTGTGATCTAAGTGAATAACGGATTTTGACTTCACGTTGATTTTGTCTGGTTGTCTTATTTTGCACAGACTGAAATCAGATAGCCTTGTGTGAACTGAATTTGGATATTACTGTTATACTGTACATAATCTCCCTCTGAAGAGCCGACTTGATGTCCTTTGAGGGAAGTAAATACCTTTGATATATAGAATTCAACTTTTGCGATCAATAGACCGCGCTGCAGATGGTATCGTGTTCGTCATAACTGAAGCGACAGCCTTAGATATGATATATATAGTAAAGTGACATATAGAAGGAAACCTGTAACAAGAATCCTGGTGTACAAGTAAAATGGTAGGAGAGAATCACAAACAGACTGCAAGTGAAACTGATAAAACTAGTTCCCGACTTTTAAACATGTTTCAACATTCATGCGTCTGCTTTACAATCCGTGAAGCTAGTTTTAAATGCATAATGGCTGTACAAATGTTAGGGTGCCCGATGTAGTGACAATTTTAGAAGAAATCAACTAATGATAAGACTGGTTGATTTATTTTGCTCTTAAATTGTCCGTTGGCAGTGTTGAGATTGAAAAAATCTACTACTAATATTAGCCATGCAATTTTCGAGCAAAAGTTAACAATATATCTACTTCGACCTACGACGACCGGTTGGCGCAGCGGTAGTGTAAGCGACTGCCACGCCGAAGGTCACGGGTTCGATTCCCGCTCAAGTCAAACATTTGTGTGCGTGAACATGAATGTTTGTCTTGGTCTGGGTGTTACTATGTATAATATTTATGTATTTACAAAAAAAAGTATATATGTATGTTTATCCATTGTCTAGTTAGTACCCATAGTACAAGCTCTGCTTAGTTTGGGACTAGATGGTGTTGTGTGAATGTGGTAGAATTCACTCCATTTATTATCAATCACATGATTTCTTTTATATTAATAAACTACATTTCATTACAAAAACGAAAACGTATAGAAATATAAAAGGGACCACGGAGACCCACCAGTGTCGGGTACAGGGGACCAAGCCACCGGCGGTTAGGGCTTCTGAGACAGGCACTTCCTCACGATGCGTGCCGTGTCGAGAAGAACTGCCTTCTGAATCAAGGACTTGATCCAGCTGCCTAGTGCAAGCCTCTTTAGATGTTGGTCGAGGCTCTTGGCGATTAATCCATTCACGGACACGACTATCGGCACAATGATAGCCGAATTCACATCCCACATGTCGACAATCTCGTGAGCTAGGTCCAAATATTTGATCTCTTTTTCTTTTTCTGCTTTCACGAGATTGACGTCATGCGGTATGGTGATATCGACTATCATTGCGAGTCGCTCTGCTCAGTCTATCACTACACTATCAGGCTTATTGGCTGCAATAGTCCTGTCTGTAATGATAGACCGATCCCAGTACAACAGTGCACGACCATTTTCAAGTACTGGGTTGGGCGCATATCTATAATATGGTACCTCTGAACCAATGAGATTATATTTAAGGGCTAGATGCTGATGGATTATCCTGGCCACTTGGTTATGTCTGTGCAAATATTGACCATTGGCAAGACTCGAACAACCTGAGACTATATGCCTGAGAGATTCCCCGGCTGGTGACACGCCCGACATATGTCAACCGTACCGCCCCTCAGTATATACTTTCGGTAGTTGTTTGTCATGACAACTTCGTCCATAATTGCGCACACAAAACCTTTGGTTTCTCCGAAGAGATCACCGAATTGTAGCCAGGAAATGGAGGCTTTAAAGTTGACTTCTGGGCCATGTAAAGCCCTATAAAACCGTCTATGCAGCTCCTTGCCCTTCCATATTTCTCTTCGGTCCTCAGTACTAAGTACTGCAGGTTTGCGCCAGTTCTCTTTAGCCAGAGCGAGCGGGGTAAGTCCTGTATCAATGGCATTTACATCGCGGTGCACATCCACGCTCATTCCCAGAAAATATTCTCTGAGCTTGTACAGCTCGCGGTTGTGAAGGGTCTTAGCACATAAAAAGCCTCGACCCCCACATTTCTGCAGGATGTACAGCCTCATTACTGATAAGCGTGGATGATGCATGCTAGATGTAGTCAGCATTGAACGGACTTTTCTATCTAGGGCATCTAGTTCAGTCTGGGTCCACCTGAGTATACCGAAGGAATACATTAGGACTGGCATGGCCCACCCTTTGCAGGACCGCATCTTGTTGCCACCTGAGAAAAGACTGTTAAGTTCTTTTCTCAGGCGGCCAAAGAACCGAGCCTGCAACGTCTGTTTTATGTCAGTCTCAGAAATATTCAAACACTGCGACATACCCAGGTATTAGTAGGTCTCAGTTGGGGAGAGGGATCTAAGTTGTATGGAATCTGAGAGTTGTATCCCTGCAGATTCCATAATCCTGCCTCTCTTCACATGCATGACCGCACACTTATCCACACCAAATTCCGTCCTGATAGAATTACTAAAGGTTTCGTTTCCCTTAAGTAATGCAGTCAATTAGAATTTGTTGGGGGCAAATAATTTCAAGTCATCCATTAAAAGGAGGTGAGATGTAACATGACCTCCTCTCCTCAACTGATAACCTAGCCCTGAAGCCTCTAATAAGGTACTTAGGGGGTTCAGGGCCAGGCAAAACCACAAAGGACTCAGGCTGTCGCCCTAGAATATACCTCGCTCGATCATTATGGGAGCACCGCAACCCAAGGTCGATCGACACCCTGGATAGCGCAATACGTCCTCCATTGCCCCATACACGCTCTTAAGAAGGTGCATAGAGTTGTATCTATTTTGTACAACTCTAGCACCCTCAAAAGCCACGAATGAGGCACGGAGTCGTATCATCATCATCAGCCCTTTATACTGTCCCACTGCTGGGCACGGGCCTCTTCTCACTATGAGAAGGGTAAGGCCATAGTCCACCACGCTGGCCAAGTGCGGCTTGGCAGACTTCACATGTCTTTCGAGAACATTATGGAGAACTCTCAGACATGCAGGTTTCCTCACGATGTTTCCCTTCACCGATAAGCAAGCGATAATTAACAATTTAATATAACGCCGGATGTTAAAAAATCAGGCAGCGACCCTGATTCCAACGATGACAGAAATTATTATTATTACTATTGAAGTAAAGGTAAACTCACTTATTTTTCCAAGCATATTAGCTATTATTTATTATTTTATGATATAAGATAGGCTATACTACTGAACAAAGACTAAATAGAATACACACCTAGTTTGATCCAAGAAAACTCGTTTTCAATCATTTTTTGAAGAAGTGTTTTATATCGTCACAATATAAAAAATAACTTTACAAAAATATATCTTTAGTCTACAATTATACAATAAATTGAGCATAGCTAGGGCTAGGACTAAAACTATGTTGCATTTATAAATCACGTATCTGCAAATTTAAGCATCCTATTTTTGAAGTATTAAAAACCTATTAAAACTTTGCTGTAAAAAAGAAAATCTCACAACCGAGTCACAGGGTATCCCTAGTTCGGGAGACAGGTCACACACATCATTAGTGCCACCTTTATAAATTAATGTAAAACTGTATGTAACCTAATGTAACAAAAGTTTAAGTATCAATAAAGTTATATATATCTAAACTTAGGTTGCACCAAGGTGCATGACACTTCGATAACTCGAAATCTGAGGTACTAAATCCCCTTCCAAACTCATAAATTACTTTTGCACCTTACCGTCACGTCTCGCCAATAAAACTTCTGATCTAGAGCTCAATAGTTGAACAACCGCCACTCCACATTTAAATTGGCGACTGCAACTGAAATTAATTCAATAAAGAAACCTTGGCGTATTTTCTAATCTACCGCACAAAGGACAAGAAGGCATGAAGTTTCCTTTTAATTATCACACAATAAACCCTCAATCGTATCAAGAAAATGGATTGTATTGACAAGTCTATTACTTGTGGAGTGTTTAAGACTGACTTCGGTCTTCTGCGGCAATCATTCGGGTGTATTCGTTGGATCGTGCACACCACTGTAAGAGTGTTGAGACTACTTGAATATAACGCTTTAGTAAACACGTTACATCGACTCTGACAGATCCAATTTCGGTCCATCAACTTGGCAATTTTTGTATACTCGTGTTGTGATTTTACTGAGAGTTATTTTGTAAATGTAGTACTGATTGTACATGGTGTCCTCGAAGGGACATGTTTATAGCTAAGTGACAGAGTCTTTGACTTCTTTGAAATGAAATGATTATTTATTTCGTGTAAAGTTTTTTAAAGTGCTTACGAAAAGTCAAATTAAAATTGTTCAGTTTATACTTCATTTATATTTTTGTGTTGAATTAGAGCAGCTCAATCCCAAGCATTTTTATCGCCTATATAATCAGTAATATTATAACAAGCTCCCTCTTAATATAAGAAATGTATCTATAAATAAATTCAAAATTATTGTTAAAACTACACTGTGTTTAAAAGCATATTAATGCTTTTAAACACAGTGTAGTTTTAACAATAATTTTGAATTTATTTATAGATACATTTCTTATATTAAGAGGGAGCTTGTTATAAAAGCGTATACACTGCCCCATAAAATAGCTACTTATTTGGTGGAGGCAGGTGCTACGAACTATAAGATTATTCTTATGTCTAGTATTAACAGTGTGTAGATCACTTTTTTTACTAAATGTGTCAATGTTCTTGTGGACATATAACAGATTCTCGTATATACATATATTGCGAAGCAACAGTTAGAATGCCTATCTCACTGAACTTTTCTCTTAGCCGCTTGACCGCTAGCGCCAATTCGCCGAATTCACTTGACCGCTCACGTTCTAAACAAAATGTCGCGCCGCCGCTCGCCAGATGGGCGCGCTAACATAAACATTTATTGTTGATAAGTCGGTAACATGAGTAAGTTGAAGTGATGTTTTTCTTAAACCTTATAAATGACTCTTTCAAGTCGTATGAATTCTTTGTTGATATTTACTTTCTAATTTATTATACTTAGCAGCGAACATTGACTATCGTTGAAAAAAACACTTTGTGTATTTTAAACAGGATTATTTTAAAAAGTAAATCGATGACATACATATTTTATGGGTTTTCACTGTAGAGGGATTCTATCTACACCGAATTAAATAAAAAAAAACATGTATGATAGTATAAAAATATTTAATTACACGCATACGATAAGCACGTAATCACGGAGCGCGCGAAACAAAGAGTGGCATTTGACATTATTTTTTCGTTCCAGGTTAATGATTTTAAGACTCGCTTCGTATTTTTAGCATGAAGAAATGTTCAATGATTTGAATAGAACAGAGAAAAGGAATTTAAAACATTATGTAATAGAAAGAAACAGTAAATTCAGACCGAGTATAGCGCAGTAACCAAAAAGGGAAAATAGTCACTTGTGCGCGGTCTACGGCATTTTGAAAAAGGGAGAATAGTCACTTGTGCGCGGTCAAGCGGTTAGAGAAACACGAGAACCGAGGTTGTAAATACCCCTTATTGCTCTTTTCTGCAGAACAAATATGGTGTCAACGTCTGCAGCATTCCACCAGAGAAGAATCCCATCTGCCATAATACTATGAAAGTAGCTGAGATAGACTATTCTAGCTGTTTCTATATCTGTGAGGCGTCTAATTGTCTTAACCGCATAAGCTGCAGAACTAAGTTTGCCCGAAAGTCTTTCTATATGCGGACCCCATTGAAGTTTGGAATCAAGCATAATACCTAGAAATAAGGTTCTCCCGACTGCTCAATTCTGGTTTCCTTCAGTTGTACATTGGTTTCCATCTGTTTAACATTGGGCATGGAGAATTTTAAGAGTTTAGTTTTCTTATCATTGAGTAATAAATTATTTACATTAAACCAATTAACAACTTTAGAGAGTGCGTTGTTTACTTCGTCAAAGTTACTCTGTTGCCTTTTCATATTAAAAATTAAAGAGGTGTCATCCGCGAACAACACAATCTCATGATTGTTCTTTACGTAATAGGGTAAATCGTTGATATAGATCAAAAATAGAAATGGTCCGAGTATTGAACCCTGCGGGACGCCCATATTTAAGGCAGAACCTGGCGATGTCTTATCATTAATTTGAACCTTCTGGATTCTGTTGCCCAAATAAGAAACCAGGAGATTAAGAGCTTTGTTCCTAATGCCATAATGATATAATTTCCTGACCAGAGTATCATGATGTACACAATCAAAGGCTTTGGACAAGTCGCAAAATATTCCTAAAGCATCTTGCGACTTCTCCCAAGCTGTAAATATACTTTTGAGTAACTCTACTCCTGCGTCAGTAGTTGAACGACCCCTCGTAAATCCGAACTGTTTCTTGTGAAGAAGATTATATCTGTTTAAATAACTAAGCAATTGACTAAGTATTAAAATAAATATTAATTTATATATATTATTTTATATTATTATTAAAATAATAAATTTTACATAGTGACATAACATTGACACCTGTCACTTGAGATCTAAACAATAACTCTGTATTCATAAATAATTTAATGTATCAATAACTTAATAAGTAGTGTTTAAAGTAATGTAAATATGTTTCGTAGTACCCAATAGTTCGTCGATATCGTTTGTGACTAAAACAAATAAGGCTGTTAAAAGTTATAAACTTTCACATAAACAGTGTAACTAAGTGAAGTGGCTACATAATAACGACTCAATAACAAAAGTGGATAATCACCAAATAAATACAGTGTTTCATAAAAGTTCACCGTAAATAAACCACTCACGCATAATACAGTGCCTAAAATCATTCGTATTTAATATAAAATAAACTTTGCAGACTATCAAACACGTTACTTTGTCATTCAAAACAGTGAAAAAGTGATAACTGTCAATAAATAATACCAACCTAACTGCACGACTACAGGGCGCGTTCCAGTCACGAACATTTCACCTTCGGCCCAAAGTAGCCCGCGGAGTAGACCCATCAGTGTTGCCACATAAAACACATAATTTCCATTTGGTAGAAAAGCAAAAATTTGTGGCGCTAAATTTGATCTACTAATTTAAATAATTTAAGATAGAAGTAAGAGTTAAAATAATTAATGAATAAAAAAAAAGAAATTTAACAAACAATGAATGAATTAAACAAACAATGAATGATTTTCATGAACAAATAATGAATTTCTTGGAAAATATCACATTTCGACGCACACGCACACAATCGGAGCATAATAGTGACGACAGTATAACTTTCCTTACTATGGATTGTACCATGAACAGCATGCCAGACATGTCTAAAGACGAGAACACATCATACAAAGAAGAAATAGAGAACCTTAAGTCGCAATTAGAGAGTGCGCACAAAGAAATTGAATCACTGTCCTTGGAGAACAGTAAATTACGTCAAATCAATACGGAGCTAATTAAGAAAAAGGAAATATATAAAAAAATTCGAACAGCCCAATTAAACAAAAAATAAAAACTCAGAGTAAAACAACCATAACAAACCGATCCAGGACCTTTACCTCAAAAGAAACACAGACTACAGGGCATGTACCTAACCATGATCATAGTGAATCACCGCAAGCAGTACAGGCAAATATAAATACTGAGAATTCAAAAACAAAATATCCCATCGATGGAAATACCCCGGTTGTAGTTAATTCATCTGATCGTGAGAAGAACGAACTCTGTATCCTGAGCAACATTGTATCACATAATCCACACCAGGTCATAGAAGACACGTTTGTACAAAATTTCATTTATTGTCTTTACAATTTTCTATACTGTAGTACAGATCGTCTTTTGAAGAATATCAATAAAAAATTGTAAAATTTCAGCATAAATGATTATTGTATAGTTATGTTGGGAGATAAGGATCTTAAGACTTTTTCAAACTGCTTACATATGGTAGAGACCATTAGGAAATCGCTTGAGCATATAACTTATACAAATGTAATAGTATGTAGTCCTACTTATATTTGCGGATCTCCAATATATAATTATCAGGTCGAGATATTCAATAATCTATTATTTAAGGAATTAAGTAGTGGATCACACGCATATTATTTTGACTCTAATTCTTATTTAAGTTTTGACATGTTCTCTAGTATCACAGGAGCAATTAATAAAAGGGCACTTATATATATTTATAAAAAAATTATGGAAAATATAAAAATTTACATAGACTATCAGAATTTGATACCCCTGACTAATTCAAATGTAAATAGTGACTGTACTACATTTTTTCGTTGATAGTTTTGATTGTAAACTTATTAATTCGATATAATATTAATTCGAATAGTACTCATTACATACTGAAGGTCAAGATAAATTGCAATCGAATAAATATATTAAAATAATGCATCAAAATATTGCTGGGTTGATAAATAAATCAAATAATCTCACTGTATGTTTGAATGAGTTATCTGAAAAACAAATTAATGTAGAAGTATTGTGTGTCACTGAACATTTTATCATGGCAGGTTACCAAAAACAATTATAGTTATATACATACATACATAACGTCACGCCTTTTATCCCCGAAGGGGTAGGCAGAGGTGTACTTCTACACCCACTTTTCGCTAGATATACTTCAGTCCCATAATTAAATATCTAACTACCATTTGGTTTCTTGTTACTGTAGAAAGCAGCAAAGGAGAGGAGGAGCATGTATCCTAGTCAAAAATGGTATACAATCTAAGGATAAATCTAAAATATCTAATATACAACTCCAGGTTATAATTCAATATAAGAAAAAAAATTTGACAGCTACGGAACGGAATGTCGGAAAAATTTTATTCCGTTAAAATAATTAATACATTTGTTTAAATAAACTACGCAACACAGTGGTTCCGAAATCGGGTTGGATAAATTTATATAAGGTGGTTTCACCCTCTGCAGCTTTAGCTCGCTAAAGAAAGTAAAGCGAGCCTAACACCTACATTGAAGCCATTCTATCCGATATAGAAAATATCTTGCTGGCTGCTGCGAGGAGCGCCGTGACAGCCTTCGAAGCGCTGGCGTACAGCGCTAGCCTCCATGCCGGCCTCCGCTAGCGCACTGGCCGACAGCAACGGTCCGCCGCCACGGACAATAAAAATATTAATTGTCATAAAATTATGTCAAAGTGTATATTTAGTGTTGTTTTGATATTATTTATTTAGATAAGTTTATTTTTAGTGCATATAGTTAATTGTTCGGCATATGTCGTGTAATGGTGGCAAGAGCGATGAAGAAATAGGTGCCAGTGAACCTTACACATCTTCTACCCTGGTGCGCTGCCCCATCTGTTCCCAGGCACGATTTTTCAAAGGTGAGCGGGGCCTTAAAGTACATTTTGGCAAAATTCACAAAAACCAAAATGTACTTACCGGCCCCAATACGTCCAGTACTACACACAGTAATTCCACAGACGCCCCTAAAATTCCTTTTTGGCAATATTTGAGTCAGTTAAAAAATTCCATTCCGGTTCTGAAGAGAATTCCCCGTGGTGCGAGGCCTTCAGTGGCTCAAAATCTAGCACAATGCATAGGCCTTGTCATCCGGGAGAATTCTATTACGGCTTGGGAACAGTTACTCACCTTTCCGTATAGAATTCTACATGCTCAAGAAGACAGGCTTACAAAAAAAAGTTTGACAACAAAAATTAAAGAAAATTGCAATATTTCGACATCAAAATTAAATTACCATCCTGCCAAAGCACACCGCAATAGCACCATCTACCACCATGTAGAGTCTAAACTGAGGGAAGGTGATATCAGGGGAGCGTCCAGGCTTTTGTTCAGTACCGATGTGGTGGCGCCTTGCTCTGCCGACACACTCGCGAGTCTGCAGAGCAAGCATCCAGCGCCAGGGGATAACCTCTCCTTTCCTGATCCACCTAACACTGACTCGGGTTTTCTCAGCATTACAGCCAAGGACGTGGTTGGTGCCGTTGGCTCCTTCCGGAGCGGATCTGCTGGTGGTCTCGACGGTTTGACACCACAACATTTGAAAGATCTTGTGTGTGCAAGCGCTGGGGCGGCCGGCGACTCGCTTTTGGGTGAGCTAACGGCATTAACTAATCTCATGCTCTCCGGCAATGTGAACGATGCCATCGTTGACGTTTTGTATGGCGCTAATCTGTGCGCCTTGCGAAAGCGGGATGGTGGCATTCGTCCCATTTTCGTTGGGTGCACGTACAGGCGTATGGCAGCCAAGATATGCCGTCGCCATTTTAACACCTCATTATCTTGTAAATTTCAGCCACAACAGCTGGGCTATGGTTCCAGAGGAGGCTGCGAGGCTGCCGTACATGCCTTGTCATCGTACCTTGACTGTAATGGAGGTGAGATTATCTTGAAGGTTGACTTAAAGAATGCCTTTAACTCAGTCAACAGGGACACTTTGTTGACACAAGTTAAATTGGAAACACCTCAAATTTACAATTTTCTTTGGCAATGTTATAGACACCCTTCTAAATTAATATACAAAGAACATCTTTTAGAATCTGCCGTCGGTTGTCAACAAGGTGACCCTCTTGGACCACTAATTTTTAGTTTGGCCATCCATCCAGTTATAACCCAACTAAATTCGAAATTAAACATCTGGTACCTCGATGATGGAACCCTGGGCGGTGACGTAGAGTCTGTGTATCAAGATCTAGCACTTCTGAAATCAAAATTTTTATCCATAGGCTTAGAACTGAATACAAACAAATGCGAAATTTTTATTAATGACAATCTAGATAAATCCTTTATTCTTTCAAAATTTCAATATTTGGCTCCCAATATCACTCAAGTTGAAAAAAGTTCTCTTCGCCTCCTGGGGTCCCCAATTTTAGACGACGGTTTTGATTCTTTTATACAGGAAAAAATTCAAAATTTTAGTGAAATTTCTGACAGGCTACTCAAAATTAATATACATTCGGCTTTCACTATTATTCGATATTGTCTTTTTGTCCCTAAATTTACGCACGCATTACGGTGCTCACCTTTTTGGAAAAATCCAATTCCACTCATTCAAATTGACAAAATTATACAGAATACCCTGAGTAAAATTTTGAATGTGGCCCTGAACGACCGGGTGTGGCTACAGGCGTCCTTACCTGTGCGCTTGGGCGGCCTCGGCGTTCGCAAAATTACCGACGTAAGCCTGCCAGCGTTCTTGTCATCAGTCCACAGCACTGCAGAATTGACTAGGAAAATTTTAGCTCCCACACTGGTTGATTCTGAAGTGCCGTGTAAGACCGATGCCTTGAACGTTTGGAGAAATGCTTGTCCAGGAACTGAGTTACCCCGAAACTTATCCTCCCAGAGGCAATGGGATGGGCCGCTTTGCAGCGTGGTACGAGAAAACCTTCTCAATACATCGTCCAACGCTGCGGAGCGTGCTCGCCTGCTGGCTGTGGGAGAATGGGAATCGGGCCTAAAAATTTAAAAACACTGTTCACATGTATTCATACTGATTCGCTGTCATTGCCAGTAAGAGTGAGAAAGTCAATATCGTATATCTCCATTAGCATGACCGTGAAACTATTATGTAGTCTGCCTGCATTTTAGAACCGACCTATCTGTCTGGTTTTTTAGATATACATGTATAATAATGATGTAAAAAACATACATAAATTGCAGCTTTGCTGAAACACTAGTTCCCTGCGAAATGAAGAGTGAGAAAATCAAAATCATGCAACTTCAATAGCACTACTGAGAAAGTATCGTGTGGTCTGCCCGAGTGTTAGAACCGACCTATGTGTCTGCCTTTGTAAATATACGTTTGAAATAATAATATAAATAACATATATAATTTTTAGCTTTGCTAAAATAACGTAAATTTTATGAAATTTTGGGAACTATGATATTAAATAAAATATAGTAGGAACCGGAACAAGTGTCTGCCATTAAGTATTTCTATAAAAAACAATATATATTTTAAGATATCAAAACGGCAGACATGCTGCGATAACGTTTTGAAAGTCGATTTTCATGCTTTTCGACTTCTAGGCACGCCTAAAGGAACCCACTATGGGAATAATTAACCTCCATTTGATCTACGGCAGATGAATTAGTATAACTAGCATAAATATGAAGTTTGCTACTATACCGTAAGTCTGCGGAACACTGGCTCTCAGTCTAAATTGTAATGGACCAAGTTTGAAATGGGATGTCGCCCTTGAATAGACTTAGCTAAAGATAATTATCGCCTTGTTTGTGAAATACGAGTGACGGAAGGTACCTAGTTAAGGTTTGTGACTTTGATGAAATAAGACTGCCCTGTAAACATACTTTTTTTACAGTATTTTCTTGGATTTACGCGAATGTTACACATACATACATACATACATACATAGACTCACGCCTGTTTCCCGGAGGGGTAGGCAGAGACTACGGAACGCAATTTGCAACGATCCTGACATACCTCTCTTGCTTCATTCACTCCCATCAAGTTTCTCATGCATGCTCTTCTGTTCAGGGTACTTCTAACCTTTCCTGTTTTAAGGATGTCTCCGATCTGGTCAGAGAACGTCCGCCTAGGTCTTCCCCTTCGTCCTGTCCCATTCACACTTGCCTTATATATCTTCTTTGTCAGTCTTTCGTCATCCATTCTCTCCATGCCCAAACCATCATAACATGCCTTTCTCGATGCTTGTCACTACATCTTCCTTTACCCCACACCACTCTCGTACCACACAATTCTTTATTCCGTCGGTTAAAGACACACCACACATACTTCTCAGTGCTCTCATTTCTACAGCATTTATTCTACTTTCAAGTCTCTTCTGCCATACCCAACTTTCACTACCATACATAAGGGTAGGCACTAGCACCCCTCTATGCACAGCCAAACGTGCCTTTTTGGACACGTTTTGACTGTTCATAAATGCCTTCAGAGCTCCATTCACACTATTACCTGCATTAACTCTTCTTTCAATATCTTCTTCATACTTACCACCTCTTGTAAACAACGTAGCTAAGTAAACAAACTCATTCACTTGTTCCACTCGTTGTCCATCGATCAAAATATTACAAGCCATTACGCATTCCTCCTTTTCAAAAACCATAACTTTCGTTTTACTTACATTCACTTTCATTCCTTTCCTCTCTAACGCACCATGCATGATTGTTAGCATCTCCTGCAACTCCTCCGCTGAAGATGCAAGTATTACCTGATCATCAGCATAAAGGAGGCATTTGACGAGAAACCCATTCATCCTTAATCCGCAGTCACTATGTTTTAAATCTTGCAAACAACTGTCCATGAAGAGGTTAAACAGCCACGGCGATGCTACACATCCCTGTCTAACACCTTTTTCGATGGTAAACCAGTCAGTGTATGCCTCGTTTATCCTCACACAAGCTCTAGAACCCTCATAAAGGGATTTCAGAGCTCGAATGAGGCTGCTGTCCACCCTATTCATTGACAGCATAGACCACATTTCATGCCTCACCACTTTATCGTAAGCCTTTACCAAATCCAAGAATGCGCAATAGGCCTTTGACCTTTGGCCAAAAACTTTTCGGCTATACTTCGCAAGGAAAAAGCTGATCCGTACATCCCATACCCTTTCGGAATCCCGCTTGTACATCCCATATTTTCTTGTCAGTTACTTTCGTACCTTTGCATACAATTTGCCAACAATGCTGAGAAGGCTAATACCTCTATTATTTTTGTAGTCTTGTTGCAAGCCTTTTCCTTTATACAGAGGCACAACTACAGCTGTGGCCCAGTCATTAGGTACTCGGCCGGTGCTCCAGCACATGTTATATAACCGCTGCAACTGACCAACTATGATGCCCTGTCCAGCCTTCAGCATTTTGACTGTAATTCTATCATATCCTGCAGCCTTACCTACTTTCATACTTCCCAGTGCCTTCACGATCTCATCCACGCCAATAACGCTTTTATCATTGCTATCGTTACCATTCATTTCATCAATCGGTGTCTCTGTCACCGTTATTTCAAATAAACCTTCAAAATACTCTTTCCATCTCTTCAGCACGCACGATTTACCATTCACTATCCTTCCATTCTTGTCTCTGAACGATGTGTATTCTGAGGATTGAATTCCTTCTCGAACTGCACGAACGGATTTCCAGAAAAACTTAATGTTTCTCCGGAAATCGTCAGATAATCTGCTATCAAACTCATCTTTTTTTCCTCTTTTTTTCCCTTTGACCATTTCTTTTACTATTCTTTTTGACCTAACAAACTCCTTTCTTGCTTCATCTATGTCCTCGCTCGTTGCTTTTCCCATTCTTTCATTTGCGCTGACAGCCAACCAATCTAACAAAGCTTTCTTCTTCTCTGACACTGCTGATTGTACATCTTTGTCCCACCATGTATTCTTAATATTTCGTGTTTTCCTTCTCTTGATCACACCACATACTTTAGACGCTACACATACTACCTCTTCTTTAACTGCCACAATTCATCCATATCATTTATGCTATCGAACCTCTCAAATCTTGCTATCAATCTTCGTTTATACTCATCTTTCACATCTTTCTCTTGTAGATTTTCTACTTTTATTCTTTCCAAGACTCTATTTTCATTATGCTCTCGGTTTCGCCGTCCTTTAAAGAGCCCACTTATCCCTAACACATTCTTTCTCAATCGTTCATCTACTATTACAAAATCAATCATACTTCTTCTAACATTTTTCGCCTCACGCGTATACATAAGTATCCTTTTGTGATCGAACATAGTGTTTGTCACATAAAAGCTCCACTCCAAATAAACCTCAAGCAGTGCTTTTCCATTTTCATTTACACTCTCATCACCCAATGCACCTAACACCTTTTCGAATCCATCTCGTCTTACTCCCACCCATCCATTGAAATCCCATAACAAGATCAATCTTTCGTTATCCTTACATTTCCTCCAAATATCTCTTAAACTCTCCCAAAACTGCTGCCTTTCGTCTTGCTCTTGCTGTGACATACCCGCTACTATATTGACCGGGGCGTACACCCCAATAATAAAGATACGAGTAAGTCCTACTTTCATTCTCATCCATAGTAGCCTAGCATTTACACATTCAAACTCTTTTACACACTCATTCACTCGCGCAGATAGTATTACACCAACTCCCTTGCAGCCTCTGGTGGTACTATCTACCCCAGACCAATACGCCGTATATGCGCTATGCTGGGTGGTGTCTTACCCTTTCCTTTTTGTTTCATTCACACAAAGAACATCAATCTTTCTATCATCTATCATCTGACATACTTCATCCGATTTGCCGTCCATCCCTCCTCCAACGTTCAACGTTGCAAACCGGTTTTCCGTAGGTCGCTTTTCGCCCTCGCGGGGAACGAGACGTGACGGGTTGCGAACCGCGTCGCCGCCGTATGGAGAAGAAGTAGATTTTGTTCCCATAGCGTTCCCACGAGATGTAGGGATCTAGACTGTCCACCCCCGCAGAGCCCTTTACGGGGGTAAGACGAAATATCAGCTGTGCCCTGTGACCACCAACACAAGCACCCTCCGTTTACAACCAGCTTGCCCTCTGGCCACGAATCCCTTGGCACGGGTCGGTTCACACCTTGAAATTAAACTACAGTTTACGGATTTTATCGCGTTATATTGGAATGTTACACATTGAAATTAAACTACAGTTTACGGATCTTATCGCGTTATATTGGTTTCACTGTTATTACATTTAAACCGGATTTCATACTTTTCTTTTTCTCGCTTTGGAAACCCTATTGTGGACCGTCCTCTAGGGTGGCGATACTCTACGGTTTAATTCTGACGCAGACGGTCACTGAGAATGTACCACTAGAAACACTGCGGTCACGCGAATCGTGTTTAGCAACAAATTATGTTAGTTATGCCGGGAACTGTAAACATGAACTACCTTAGCTATCTTTTTCGAGAAACCAAAATCAAAAGATTACTAATGATTTTTAATATAAATACCTAATCACGTTTTTAAGATATAATTGCTCTTTCTTCATTCAACCCAGCGCCCTTCTCACGTTTTATAGCCCAAACAACAACTTTTACTAATACTAGTTTAAATTGGTTTAGTTTAGTTTTCGAATCCGAATAAGCAAATATAATTATTAAAATTAATATAATAACTGCCCGAGGCGGGCAGTTTGATTAAAATTTCTACAACGTAATTCAGTAACCATGTTTACAGATCTGGTCGCAATTTTGTATAATTTGGCTAAGCTATATACCTTCATTTAGTGATTAATATATTAATCTATTAACCGAATTTACTGATGTCATAAAAATCTTATACATCGTAATTATCTTCCCAGCGTGACACTAATCAGTAAACTAAAATAAAATAAGTAAACTAGCAATATTTTCGGCAAAGGCACAGGCTATGATCGTATATACAGTTAAAATGCATACACATACACATTGTCGATGAATGAATGCACATGAATCCAAATATTTTATAATCGTCATTATTTTGGAACTATCAACACACTCCATCCACCAAACTCCATGAAATTTGCTTTGCCATCTGTCTATTGTAGTGTGCAAACAAAAGTACACATCCTCTTCCTTGCTTCCATAATCGGATTGACTGCCTTTCAACCATGACTTGGAAGATTGGGTGTAGAACCAATAGTTTCACTTGGTTGCGGCGACAGAATCTACTACAGAATATTTCAAAACGGAAAACCCAATATCACCCATACCATAATCGGACATCAAACGTGATATCTCATGTAACACTGAATATATCTGAATTCTGTAACATCTGTCACTACAATTGAAATATACAAATCATTAGTAAATAATCACCTAAAATCTGTCACCCGGAAATCTGAACCTATATTGTTTGAACCATACCCATTAATTTACCTACACCGTGAGGCTTGCGGGAACACAAAACAATTCAATTACCAACACAACACTTGTTCATCTAGGACAAACCGCAGACGGATATCCATTATACTCGAGTATGCACCACGAGTATTTTGAATACAAGGAAGCGTCGTACTCTATGCTAATATTTTTAACTATTCATTAACTGAAATGTTCCGGACTATTAGCATGCTTGTACCGCAAACTAATAAATTATTAACTATGTTTAGTGCTCATCTGATACTAAGCCGGGATTATTACTATCCCTTAGGGATTCCCTGGTGCTAATAGCAGATACGGTGGCGCCGTTAAACTAATATCTTTGTACCAATTGTGATGACTACTGGATTAAAACTGATCATAATTACGTGATTTTGAGGTATTGTGTATACGTACGTATGAAACAACAGGTGAGCCTGTACTATATACAATATACATATTGATAAACTAATGTTTGTTGACATCGATCAATCTATGTGGTATCCAATAGTTTCGTTACAAAGTAACAGATATAATTTCTATACTAAAGGGCTAGATAAAGTCGATTTGATGTAAACATTTATAAAAATGGTTAGCAAACTTATGTTTTTACACCCTTGTGTACGTATTTCCTAACTACGTGCAAGCTTCATGTTTCACGACAGTTGTTTGAATAATAAAACTCACATTTGCATTTATAATATCAGCTGTTAGAGGACTAGTTAACATTAATATCCGTAGATTATCACGCTAAATATTTTCTAAAAGAATGGACTTAAACGAAGTTTGCAACTATATTAGACTTTTCCTACGGCTTGGTTCACCGCGGAAAAAGTAGCCTATGTCGCATTTCCACTCACACTATTCATACCATAACATCGCTGTGTAGTGTAAGAAGAGGACATACAAACATATTTTGGTATTTATAATATTAGTATGGCTTCGACATTCAACTCTTTCAATAGTGTCGGGTATTATTCGATGGAGCCTTTTCGTTTCTAATGTTGCCTACCTATTGGATCTGTGAAACTTAGAGATTGCCAAACGCAACTCAGGGCTAATTGGGGCCACGGACATTCGAATCGGACCGAATTATTGGATATCGATATTTCCACATTGGTTTCTAAACACATACGGTGTTACGCGGAATTTTTGGCTATATCGGTGAAATAGATCGAAATGAACGGAATTGCTGAAAGTAGAAATGCAGTATATATTCAAAGTATAGTTAACATCAGTGAAAAATAGGAATTAAGCTTGTGGCGGATTAGACTAAGCCTAGAAATTGTTGTTCAACCTTTCATACAACAAACTTTTCAACGGTTCATAGTTTAAAAGCAGTTTCAGTGTACTTCTTTATGAAAATTTTATAATGCACTGCAAAACCAATAATCCAATATTTAGGAGTCGGTATTCCAAAAAACTTGATTGATCAGGGATGTTTTACGTCAGCAACAAATTGCGTGGTTGACAGAAATTAGGTAGCCGTCTTATGAATCAGCTTGTATAGTACACTGTAGCCCACTCACTTTACTTTATTCAAACAAACTTCTTGTTGTTGGTCTCGTATTTGCAATATTATAATTAAAATTGTATCAAAGTATGCAACAGAGAATTTTAAATAGCCCGACAGGAGTGATAAATACATGTTCCCAAAGTTTCGTTTCAGAAATGAGCGTTGAATTTCTAAAGGCACGTTTGTTTGTTTTTAAAGTAGGTACCATACTTTCGCTACGAATGGTTTGGAAGACGACGTTCGGCGTAGATGTTATGGAAACTTTATTTTTATATATGACGGCGCTTGAAGCGCTGTCGGTTGTATTGAACATCAAAACCTCCATGATCAAAACATCCATGATGAAATTGAGTGACGTTTGGCGCTCACTCAGGCGAAGTGTCGTGTCTGTGGTAGCGGGGCAGCCATCTGAGTTCAACACTTTTTGAACAAGAAGCGGTCAGCGCACCAGGTCTGCAACAAATCGCCATACATCGTGCTGATCCAGGCGTATAATCGTTATATAAGGGCCTGTGCAAACCACGTTTTTTAAACGCGCCGCGGCGCGTTTTTATCCTACAAAGCAGTTTGTTGTCGTTTGTATCGATACAAACGCGCGGCACCGGCGCGTCTGTATCGATACACACGCGCGTTAGTATTGCGTTTCCTCAGTTTATTAGAACAAAAGGCAGATGGAGCGCATTCATCAAAGTGAGGCACGTTGACAGCTAAAGGAGGAATTGGCCTACTATACCACGCTGGCCATACGGGTTGGTGTAGGGTTTGTATCAAGTTTTCCTTCTCTTACAGTGCTGTTCTCTGCATAATATGCTCCCTCCGTTGGCTCTTACGACACCCATGGGATGATATGGGGTGGTGACATTCCGTATTCCTAATCCGTCACCACACGGACAATCTCCCACTATTTTGCACATAGTTTTGTAATGCTTTTATGGAAGTTTAGATATACTGAAATTAGTTTGCGGTCTTGAATAATTTACTCTATAACTGTAATAGATTTCATTACGTATAATATTTATGCACCGGAGACAGTGAACATTAATGAAAGCAACGTACACTATACAAGTGAATATAGACCAATTCTCTCACCCTTGTAAAGGTATTCATAAACAGGGCGAAATTTTGTCAAGTACACAATAAAGTATAAATATTATGATATGAAGACAACACTAATTTTACTATAAAAAAATTTAAATATTAGAACCGCAAACTCATGGATATGATTGTTTATTCTGACCATTCCAACGTACGGTTCTCAAACCTGGTCACCTACCCAGCTTCACAGGTCACGCCTAGGGGTCTGCCAAAGAGCCATAGAGCGCTGCATCCTGGATCTTAAACTTAAAGACAGGATACGGAACACCGAGCTGCGTTCTAGAAAAAGCATCAAAGATGTGAGAAGAAAGGCTGCCAGTCTCAAAAGGGAACTGGGCGAGTAGCGTCAGCCGTATGTACGAGGCTCGTTGGGCAAGAGTATCAACACTGTGGGTACCAGAGGACAGACGACGTCGCCGAGGCCGGCCACGAAACAGGTGGGGAAATGACCTAGACGCCTACCACAAGAGCTGGCTTGAGATTACGTGCGACAAGCATACCTGGAAAGATTTGGGGGAAGCCTTTGCCCAGGAGTGGGACAACGTAAGCTATTAAAAAAATGAATGCCTGCAATCAATTATTTCTGTTTCTACACATTAAGTACATGAATATTTAGATCGTATAGGGATCGAACCCAAAACAATGTATACATATTGGAAAGCCTATAACAATATTTGCTAATAAAGATATATCTAAAATATACTTTTATAATATGATAATATATTTTTCATTAACATGACAACTCTTATTACATATTACATAAATTAATTGACAAGTGCATTTTCCATAATACAGGGAAAACGGCGTCGACGTAAACTGGCAACACTTACACATTTTTTGCAGAAATACGAATTTTATCGCAATTAAATTATGAAACAAATAAAAAATATTCTATTCTATTCCATTCGAAACAGCCAAATAATCCATAGATAACTGTGAAAAGATATTCTATCTTTCTGTTTTTGCTTTTGGAAACAACTTTTACAATGTTTAAAAACTCATGACGGCATTTTATGAATTTAAAAGTTAAGTTGATCGGGGCGCGTGAATTGTACGATGATTCGTTTCGCACTGAGCCGGATTTGTATTTTCTTTTCAATTTGTATTTGCTTTAGTGGCCTCACGCAACTGCATGTTCCGCGCGCTCCATCTGATTCTTGTTCTATAATCTGAGAGCATCTGTATCACTATACACGCGCGTGTGCATCGCGTCTGTATCGCTACACACGCGCGTTTGAATTTATACAGGTGTGCAAAGGTCTACAGGCTGCGTCTGACTTGCGTGCGTATCGCGTCTGTATCGCTACAAACGCGCGTCGACGGCGCGTTCAAAAAACGTGGTTTGCTTAGGCCCTAAGTGTTGATTCGGTATTAGTTAAGTGTTATACGGTTGATCTGCTTAAGATCTATGTGTATCGTTGTGATTTGTGGAAGAAATTATAATTTGTGCAAAATTTACCGCCGTTTTGCGTTTCCCACCCACTAGCACGCCCACAGATTAAAAAAATGGAGATGAATAATACTGATGAAGGCCGCCCTGCGTCTTCATATACATATGTTTACCGGCGCATACAGCAAGATTTATGACTAACAGCAAGGCTTCGTAGAAAGCTTCAATGTCGGTGAAGAAGGTGGCAGCGTTGCAAATTATCCCGATACGTAGCAATAAACGAACGTCATAGGTGAGAGCTTATCCAAGCTGCACCGTGACAAAGTCACGATGTAGTAACTTCCTAGGCATGTGTTGAACTCCATATCTTTTTCATCAATAATGTTGACTAAGCTCCTCCCGGCCTTTTCTGAGCACAAAACGAAGTATAAAGCCACAACGGTGGCGTGCCAAAAATCATAGTGTAAAAAATAAAGCTTGGCATATTACATGTGTTAAAAAAATTACTTTAGGACACACAAATAATTCCTTCGTTAATCTTAACCCTAGAGATGGCATTCAAATCGTGTTGTCATCTAAAATATAAACAAAAATAAAATACATACTCAAACTACACCAAATGGTTTTCATAAGAAAAATTGTCACTGGAGAGAAATTATTGAAATATTCCAAGTTATGTTGATTCGAAAACAGCATTGGCGCTGAAGCAACATAGATATTGTTGGCATTGTTTTTCTTTGGCTATGTGATAACGCTCAGTGATTGTTCAGCTTTGTACATTCGGAAAACTTTTGAAGTTTTGATATACAAAGGTTATTAGTTTCAGTGTTATCTAAATTTGACTATGTAGATATATTTTGTTAATAATATAATAAAAATACACTTGAATTGGGTTTGTTTTTGGACATTGTTCTTTTTAAAACATGTTAATGCTGTTTGTCAACAAATTTGTTCATTAAAATAAATTTAACAAAATGGTAGTACTTATTTTATTTTATTAAAACGAAGTTCCACATGAGTTCACTAATATTACGCATTTTAATTGAATATATTTATAATGAATTTGAATTCTCATGGGAATAAGTTAATTGTTCCTTATAGTTATTTATGTATGTATGTACATACATTAAAACTCAAAACAAACACTACTTTTTGTTATACGTAGTTGGGTAAACAAACGCGCTGCGGTAGCTGCAGCACAATAAACCACTTTTTTGTCCAAAAAAGTTGCAAAATAGTAAAACGTATTCGCGAGTCAGAGTCCATAACATTTTCATTCCTTTCGTTACTCCGTACATGTTAAATATTTCGTATATTTTGAAATCTCGCTGCCCCGATGTAGTTTGTTAGGTTCAAAGAGTACTAGGTATAGAACCTGGACACTTTTTTCGTTGATTAGTTTTTCTTTTGCGTAATTGTCAGTAGGCAATAACATAATGTTTGAAATTGTGCCCCGTGAATGGCATTCAGTTTGACGTGTGTCATAATTATATAACGTAAATACTGGTTGGAAAAATGTGAGAGGGAAGAGAATTCAACACAAGAATTCTTAATGAATTCAGCATCAGCGTCAGGAGACTCGCTGCGCATGCCAAAACAGTGAAACTATTAGTTTCAAATTTGTGGTGAAAGCATAATATTTGTGTATCAACGTCTTATGTCTGGCATCGGCTTCAATCAAATATCCTACACAATTAACAAGCAATGACGTGTTTTGAGACAGCCGAAGGGAATGCATTCCAAAGAAATTTGTACAGAACTTAAACAAGTATTCGTATAATTAATAAACGCCCTCAAGGTAAATTGCTTCTAATTGAATTTCTTAGTTGCTCACTATATTCAATTTGTAAGTTTGTACAGAAGTTAAGTTAGTGCTATGGGTATTATGAGAAATATCCAAATAGCAAGCAGGCAAATAGTTAATGATATTTCATACAAATTGCATATAAAGTGTAAAGTAGAATATAATAGCTTACATTGTGCGCAATGTAAGCTATTATAAATAATATTCTACTTTACACTTTATATGCAATTTGTATCGTGCATTTCACTTTCTGTTATTAACCAGAATAGCGATTTCGTACGAATTATTAAAACCTTAGGATATGTCCGAGCTAACAGGAAAAATGAACACTACCATGCTTGTACGCAGGCGAAAGCCTAATTTGGTAGATTAGTTTAAATTAAAGTAAGTTGTGACGTCGCGACCGTCCGCCCACTCCACTTGGCTGGCTGCTACCCCCCTCACCTCAGGCACCACACTTCGGGCTCCAATAAATACCGAGACGTTGGAGCGCTCGTCCCTTTCATCGGCTGGACGGCGGACAAAGCTAAGTGCATCTCTGCTTTCCTGATCAACACCGGAAGCGGATTCCCAGGATTTCCCGAAGTCTACACCAAATCACGTGACCCTGGTTCTATCGCTGTAACTGTTCTATAATTCGCTTAGTAATTTTCAATTAAATGCATTGTTAAAGAATGTTTTTTAATTCTTTAACGAATTAAACAGATTTTTGTTTGTAACTAAAACCATGATTTTCATTTAACCACATCATAGTAGCAACCACGTTACAGTGGCTACCCAACGTTACAAAGTAATGGCTTAATTTGTCTCCTTTGAAACATAAAAAGGTACAATAATTATATATAACATTAGATGCTATCGGCACGCATGTAAAACTTTTCTGTGGTGTGAATAAAGAACCTTATAGGTACATATTTATTAGGCTTATCTCGAACCCCCACTTAACTATTTTCAGTAACTGCAAATAAGAGCAACATACGGCAGACTTTTAAACGTAACCAAATTATAATGATTCCTTTTCTGTCCTCAAATCACGACGTCCACATTATTGCTAATCCTTTCTTATGCAATGGCCTATTATAGAATCAAAAGACACACATAACACCCAATTAATCCAGTTGTACAAAAATAAATTAATTAAATCACCATAGAGCTTAAAAGCTTCTAAACTAGCGGTCCCTTTATACCCTTATGTGTGTGGCTAGGAACCCATATTAATGCTAGAGAATTTCAGAGTCACTCGCCATTAAAACCCCTAAGATCCATCTAATAGAATCTAAAGGATACAGTTGGCCTTCTCCAAATCTTGTTGGTTGACACACATGTCCAATATATGCTGAGTTCTCTTTGTAGAACAGACTCACACAGTAATAGTTCAAGATATACTGGATATTTGTTTGTGTGTGTGTATAGGTATTTCATGCAAAGTTGTAGCATGTTATGCGATGCTAGTATGTATTTCATATTTATGAATGGTGAAATCTTGAATATGCATATATTGAATATGTTTTGGTATTAGGTAACAGACTATTGAGATTGAGTGCATGACATAAGTGTGCGTTTGTCGTTGCAAGGGATCCTATAACGTATTCTAGTCCCTCATTGAGACTGTATACTTCACACCTCTCTTTGTCTTCTAAATAAAACTTGATAGCTATGACACTGCATTAAAGTAACGTATTATGATATTCATTTGGTCAAAGTATAATATAAGTTAGTGAACATAGTATTTTAAAGGGGCAATTCTATTTACAGTAACTCCTATATCGCAAGGGTTTTACTAAAATTCAACCACCGAACACAATGAACGCTAAAAGAGACAACAATTTGTGAGATCCATAAATTGCTATCCCGATTGGAAATCAAACAGTCGGTGCAGTTTTAGGAAGCGAGCCAGCCAGTTATTTAAAACCCTAGATTACAATATATCTACAAGCAATATTTTCCTTTTTCCAAGATCGTTCAGGCAGTTTACAATATACATGCCTCCATATCAAAGTGTGTATTGCACCTACTACCTATTGCGATGCTTGGCACAACACGATTAAACAGGTTCCATTGATTAGATAGTCTGATACCATTGACGTTACTAATAATACGCACTCAGTACTGAGTGTGTACCAAAGCACCTTGAACTTGGTATGCACTAGATATCGAATCCGAGGCGAGTAAATTTAACTCACGTTCCGACCCTTAACCCCTTGTATGCCGGAACGCAGATCTACGCGAGACACAATAGCTTTTTAATTGTGTCTGGTATTCCGGCATACAAGAGGTTAATACGAAGTTAAAATACGGTATATACAATATTATCGTTGAATAAGCTAATTGGTCGTAATAAATATTAATATTATCAACAAAATCTTTGTTCCATTCACGTATAATTTGCTTGTGACAGCATAATATATATTGTAGAAGTCACAATACAAATAAAGAATATTGAACAATCCTATGTTTAACTTACAAACATTTCATGTCTTAAAATACCTTTTGCCTATTATGCGTACGTCTAAATATGCTTAGTGAATTTCGCCATTTCTATGCGATGTTTAAGAAAATTATTATTTACCTTAGCTTATTATAATTATGTTTCATTCTATGCTTTCATTCCCTACGCACTCGGGGCTTATAAGGGAGATGCCGAGTAATTTAAGGCGGTCTAGCTAATTAGTAATTACTGGGCTCTATACTCTGTTCATGCTAGCAAGAGAAAATATTAAAAAGATTTTTAGGCATCGCCTTTCCTTAGAACGTGTTTGGACAGACTATAATGTCAAGTCGTTGCCAAAAATATACTTCTATTAATTTTTTTCTTACACGTATGTATGCTAGGATTACTATTCGTTTACGTATTAAATTATTTAGTTTGCGTTTTTATTCTAGACCTGTGCTAAATTGTAAGAGTAACCCTGCCAGTGCCTGTCCTACAAACCCACAAAACAACAATTTTACAAAGAGCAGAATAACTCAATACATAGTCTCACGCCTGGAACCGAAGAGGAAGGCCGAGTTGTATTTCTACACCCACTTTTCGCCAGATATACTTTAGTCCCACGTAATAAGGGGCGAGCCTATTGCCGTACCGGGCACATTTCCAGACTCCGTGCTGCTACTGAGGATTTCGTGACAGAAAAACCCAATAACATTGCCCGACCCAGGAATCGAACCCGGGACCTCCCGATCCCACGCGCACAATACTGTAAATAACTCAATAGCATCTATTAATTATACCTATGTATGTATTATATAGAAAGGCGAGTTGAACTCAATACCAAAATTTCTAGCAGTAAAAAATTTTGAAATTTTGATGTAGCATCAAAATTTGCTATACATGCGTTAGTGTTAACGTTAATGGCAATGACCAATCACGCGTTAGTTAAAAAATCGCATTGGAAATTAGTATTTTAACGCGTTAAAACGTTGGCCACACCTACGTAGCGGCTGAATTAACGCGCTAATTGACGCGTTAAGACGAAGGTGTAGCAGGAGCATAAGATATAAAAGGGTAAATTCCAGTGTAAACAGTAATCATTAAGGCTGCTACACACAGTGCCGCCGGCCAAGCCGCGTGCGCCCGGCGGCATGCGGAGCCGCCGGCCTGGCCGCACGAAAGAGCCGCCGGCCTGGCCGCCCGGGTAGGCCGGCGGGCCGCGCGGGTTGCGACTTCGGGATGCTCGATCCAAGTGCTTTGTATCGATATTTTGGATCGCAATGGATCGTGACACAATGTATCGACCCAAGTATCGATCCGCTCCATTTGATACGATCCAGTGGATCGATCCGGTATCGTATCAAGTACAAGTAAACAATCCTTTTTAGCTTCAAGTTTACTTAATAAACAAAATTTTACTTAATAGTTCCAAACCGAAACATAACGTACAAAAGAAACTTGCATTAAATTAAAATAAATCAATTGTAGTGCGGAAAATAAGAGATGACCATGCTCCAGATCAAATCGATTCCAAGTTGCATTTAACAGAATCAACCACAAAAGAAAAGCATTTACCGTAATTTTGTTCGATTTATATAGGAGATTTCTTTTTCGATTATAGGAGAGATTCTTGATATTTCAACTGTATATATGGTTGGCCTTTAAAATAACACAATCGTATTCTTCTTCATAGAATACGTGTATTAGCTAGGTATATGTCTGATAGAAAGCGTTGAGCGCAAGCGAGTCTAACAGCGCAGAGGGTGTCGACAGCGCATGCTGCAACCGGTGTCGTTTATAAATTGCATGGCGTCTCAACTTGTGAGCAGCAAGAATTATTTAGCTCCGTACACTGAGAAAGCGAACTGTGCGGCCACTGATGAACGTGTTGACAGCGATGCCAGAGCACAATCCAATAAATGAAACACTGGCAAAAGAAGTATTCGGTTTTACCGTATGTTTTAAGCCACCTTTGTATATTTTAAATCTTTCACGTTATGCCCTTTGCCGGCATTTTGAAAAGCTAGATGGCATATCATGTACTTCGAGCACAACACATCTTGATTCGCGCATGGCAGGTCAGCCGCTGCAGTACAACTTAGCAAAATGAGGCATAGAAACATAATCCGAGTCAAACCCAGTGACGGTGGTGCGGAGGATCAAACGATGGCACATCTGTTGGAGAGTCCTAATAATTGTTCCTCAAGCTCTGCGGAGGAGGAATTGAGACTCACTACGCATAGAGAAATCGCTGTGGTTACCTATTAGGTTGAAATAACGTTTCTAAGTACTCTGTACCATTGACTCGATAAGTGTGAGTAATAACAATCGTGCTCATCGCACACAGCTTTGTTCTGGAGAAGAATTTACAAGATCACTAATCACTCAGGTCAGAAAGCCAGTTGAATAAATACCAGATTTGAAAATACCGTATAATATTAGGTATAAAATAAAACTCTGTTTTACAATATCAGCCGCAAACATAACGCAACTCTTAATTAAGAGTTGCGTTATGTTACAATTTTAGATTAGGTAATTACCTAATCTAAAATTGTAATCTCGAAATCTCCGTGCTCCAATAATCCTTTATCCTCAGATATCGAGACTCGCGTGCGTACTACGTGAGCGAGGCTAATGATAGCTAAACGGTTCAAAATACATTATAATTAGCCACATGTAGCTCTGAGTATTGAAATAATTATACAGATCAAAGGAGAGAACTGCTTCTAATAACTTCGTTAATATCGTGTTTTAAACTTAATGTTCGTGTAAGGTACTCGAATACATTTGATGGCGCCCTACTGTATAAGAATACGTTGGTTTTGATGTTTATTTACGGCTTGATGTGTTCGTTAATGGCTCAGCGTTTTGTGTGTCGTTCCTTTCTTGCTGTTTTTTGGTCTCATTTTATGTATTTGCGCAGTTTTGGTCGAAATATTTATGCATGCTTTTTTAATGTGAATTCGATATTTTTTTGGATATCTTATACGATGGAGAAACACCTCCTACCCAGAGTTGACTGGTGCCAGACTTCTTAAATTCCTTTATTGATTTGGACTTTTTATCCATGAGGATACGTTTTCTTCAGATTTGTGTTTTGCCTATCGCAAGAAAGAAAAGGTTGAGAGCCTTCCAAAAGCTTCTAGTAGAGTCTTAGTGAAGGAAATTATGTTAAGAGCAGCTTAGCAAAGGCTAGAAGCTTTTCATTTCTATATTAAAAAAAAAACAAAAGTAAGTAAGGATACTTACTTATGTACTATGTAAAGAAATGTGCGTGTAACTTTTATCAAAGAGCTTGTACGCACCGATATTGGAGGTTTCCCGTATGTATATTTCATTAATATTCTGTAGATATAAAAATGAGTTATTCACCTAAAGAACTATAAATTGTGGTTCGCTTCTTATTGGGTTTGTTTAACTATTTAACGCAGATGCATCAACATCTTTCAATCGTTGTTCTATATTTAGACATTAACTGGCAATGTATTTTTCATATAGAAAATGTTACAAGCAAAGCTTAATTAATGACGAATTTAGCTATGCGAATAAATTCAAACGCGATGCTATATATTTTATATACGCACGAATTGACTCTTTCGGATTACTTATTCGGTATGATTTATTATAACTTGATATTTACTTAATTAAAATTTTGGCACGATTTTGGCACTGACACGTAAAGGTTTCGGTTTACTAATGTTTGCCATAATTTAAAATGCCATTATTTCATATGCCATACTGGTATTTGCCATAATTTCATTAGAAATAACGCTTCAGTTGCCATAATCGTGAAATGACATAAAATGACTTTGTGGGGTATTGTATATGTGTTAGAATGCTGCGAATGCAAATTGTAGTCGTGTGCGTAAGGTGTACCTATGTACCTATGTATCGAGTTTATGAAATGAAATAAATATCCAGTTGGCTTATAACATCCGAGTGTTTCACTTGTCTCCACCTAAATTACCCATACACATACACACAGAGCACTACAGTGGTGACCCCGACGAAAAAAAATACGACTTACAATGTACCCCGCACCGACGCCGACAGCTTCGACGCCAACACCGCCAACTCCGTCAAGCGTCGTGAAGGAAGAACAACATGCCATCATCTCTAGTCTGTCAGTTGCGAATAAAATACCCAACTTTTGGCCCGAAAACCCGCGACTGTGGTTTGTACAAGTGGAAGCAATTTTGGCCCCGCAGAAAACATCCGACGCTAACAAATACTTCATGGTGGTGGCAAAGCTCAGCAAAGAAGCCATACAGCAGGTAGCAGACATCATGGCCAATCCCCCGGAGAGCGACAAATTCGGCACATTGAAAAAACGCCTTCTACAAATCTATGAAGAGTCGGAGACAAGACAGGTAGAAAAGTTAGTGTCGGAAATGGAGCTGGGAGACCAGAAACCCAGCCAGTTGCTACGTTGCATGAAAGAACTGGCGCGAGGAAGGATAGAAGACAACACTTTGAAAATATTATGGCAAGGTCACTTACCATCGTCAGTCAGAGCAGTACTCACCGTCACGTCGACTAAGGACCTGGAAGAAATGGCAGTGATAGCAGACAAGGTCATGGAGACTCACCAGTCACCGCAGGTCAACGAGGTAGCGCGCAGCAGCCCAGCAACATTCGTACAAACCTGCGACATAGCAGCGATCATGGCGGAGATAGCGAAGATCAACCTAAAAATAAATGAGATGGACTGGGGAAGACCAAGGTTCAGGCACAGAGGGGACAGCGGATACAGGAACTTCTCACGCAGCCGTTCGCGATCCAGGCCGCGCAGGACACCGGAGAGCCCAGACTGGCTGTGCTCGTATCACTGGAGGTACAGGCACAAAGCAAGCAGTTGCGTCGCGCCCTGCAACTGGAAGACAAAACAGCAGCCCTCAAAGTCGGAAAACTAGCAGAGCTGCAGCCGGTAGCGGGCGGTTGTGCAGATCACCGCTTAATAGTAAGTGATAGGAAATATAATTATAAGTTTTTAATAGATTCAGCCGCATGTATTTCTGTGTTACCTAAATTTTATTTTAGAAATAAGAAAGAATTAGACTTAAATTCCGATTTATTTTTTAACGTACTGTACTAAGTCCCTTCAATTAGATCTAAAATTAAGGAGACCGTAAATGGATTTTGTTGTATGTGATGTAAAGCAGCCCATTCTGGGCGTAGATTTTTTAAATCATTATAATTTAATTGTAGATATAAATGGCCGTTGTTTAATAGATAAGGTTACCAACCTGGCAGTACGTGGAACGATCGCAAACCATTTTGAACCAGCGATTTCTACGTTACACAAAGATCATCCCGCTTATGATATATTAAGTAGATATCCGGACATTCTCAAACCTATGTCATTCAAGGAGGCACTGAAACATGCGGTTTACCATATTATTGACACCACAGGCCCTCCAGTATTCTGTAAGCCTAGACCTTTAGCTCCCGAAAGATATAAAATTGCCCAAGAGGAATTTAAATCAATGTTAGATATAGGTATATGTAGGCCATCGAAGTCGCCTTGGGCAAGTCCATTGCATTTAGTACAAAAGAAAGACGGTCAAGTGCGACCCTGTGGTGATTATAGAGCATTAAATGCGATCACAACACCGGATAGGTATCCGATACCGCATGTAGAGGACTTTACATATTTATTAGCTAACAAAATTATTTTTTCCAAAATTGATATAAAAAAGCATACCATAATATTTTAATTAATCCCGATGATGTTTGTAAAACAGCGATTACAACACCGTTCGGACTATATGAATTCCAACGTTTAACTCTTGGTTTGAGAAACGCTGCCCAAACTTTTCAACGTTTCATGACGAATACAGTCTTACTAGGTTTAGATTTCTTATATTGTTACGCTGACGATATATTAATAAGTTCAGAAAATCATATGCAGCATAAGGAACACTTAGAACAGGTATTTGAACGTTTAAGCGAATATGGCATCACTATAAACTTGAAGAAGAAATGCACTTTTAAAGCTACTTCTATAGAATTTTTAGGCTACCAAGTCACTACATCGGGTATCAAACCTGCAGAAAGCAAGGTACAGGCAATTCTTGATTATCCAAAACCTCAGAATGTTAGTCAGTTAAGACAATTTTTAGGCATGGTCAATTTTTATCGTAATCATTTACCGAGAGCAATAGAATACCTAGAAATATTAAATAAATATATTCACAAGGCCAAAAAGAACACGTCGAGTCGTTGGCGTATCCGGTGGCCAACGCGCCACATGCGCTATTTGCCGACGCTTCGGATAATTGCGTAGGTGCTGTGTTGCAAGAATACATAAACGACTCATGGCAACTGTTAGGCTATTTCTCGAGAAAGCATGACACACAAAAAAAATATAGCACCTATGACCGTGAGTTACTTGCTATATTTTTAGCTGTAGAAAGTTTTTTTTTTTTTTATTTAGAAGCTTGTTTGCAGGTCGAGAACTTATAATCTTTACAGACCACAAGCCTTTAACATTCGCATTTTCAAAAATATGTAAAAATAACACGAAGGAAAGTCCTAGGCGTGTAAGACAATTACTCTTTATAAGCGAATTCACGACTGATATCCGCCATATAAGTGGAATGGATAACATTGAAAAATTAGCTTTAGAGCAAGATAAGGATTCTGAGCTCAAAGAATTTTTGAATAATTCTAGATACAAATAAAAAAAAAATTTAGTTATGAATTCTGATCGTTACATATATTGTGAAATTTCAAAGGAAAACGCGAGACCATATTTAACAGAGAGTTTTAGAAAAAACGTATTTCAGGCGATCCATAACCTTAGTCATCCTGGCGTACGTGCATCTCGCCAGATGATTAAGGAAAAGTTCTTTTGGCCGAACATGAATCGAGACATTGGACTTTGGTCAAAAACCTGTCTCAGTTGCCAGCGATCTAAAGTATTTTTTTTTTTTATTCTACTTTATTTCGAGGCTTTTACCTTACAAAGGTATGTCAGCCTCATCGTACCCTTAAACTATGGACTACTAGTCATAATATAAATAAACATTGTCTCTTATCTATTTGTAACCGAGGGAGTGATTGATGCAATTACCATTTCATACAACAACACAGCGTTTTCAGAACTAGGCATGGATAGGATTTTTATAAAGGCTCCCACATCATATGGATTATTTTTTAAGTCCCGCATCAATAGCTCTCTCGCCCTTTGATTCTTTTTACATTCGATCAGAATATGTTAAACATCTTCAACCTTTCCACATACTTGACAATTAGGCGAATCCACCTTTTTCATAAGGTGCGCAAATTTTCTGGATGGAAAATGATTAGACCGCAATCTATGAGCCATAACAACATAACCTCTTTTTATATTGTTTGTACCAAACCAAGGGATCCGAGGAGGTTCCGATTGTATGGTCTTGTACCAGACACCCTTTTCTTTGCTCCTTTCATCGAAATATTCCTTAAATGTATTGTAACATAGATTTTTAAACGGGCCCAGTACATCTGTATAAACAGGAACAATTTCTATTTGTAAACCTTCCACAATTGCTTTTTTTGCTAATCTATCCGCTTCTTCATTTCCCTTTATGCCTATATGCGATGGGACCCATTGCAATCTCAAGTTGATATCCCTTAATTCGTGAATTCGCTTAAGAATAGCATAAGCTATCGGTGCACCTCTGAATCCAGAGGCGCATCGAGCCAAATGCATTAAACCGCTACTGCTGTCAGTACATATTACTACATTTTGATGTACATAGTTCGTATAGTTGCAACAAATGTTATCTAGGGCCTTTGAGATTGCAATGAGCTCCATCGTCATTATAGACACACATACATGACGACCGGTTGGCGCAGCGGGAGTGTAAGTGACTGCTACGCCGAAGGTCGCGGGTTCGATTCCCGCTCAAGTCAAACATTTGTGTGCATGAACATGGATGTTTGTCTTGGTCTGGGTGTTTCTATGTATAATATGTATGTATTTACAAAAAAAAGTATATATGTATGTTTATCCATTATCTAGTACCCATAGTACAAGCTTCTGCTTAGTTTGGGACTAGATGGTGTTGTGTGAATGTTGTAGAATATTATTATTATTATTATTATTATACATTTACAGTTGTATATGACGCTGAATTTCCATCACTTAAATCATAATAAGCGGCACCACATCCAGATACATTTTTAGAGCCATCAGTAAAGATTATCTTCCAACCAGAGTACTTTTCGTTTAGTTCTTTGATTACTGCATATTTAAGTGATGTAATTTCATGATTGCGTTTTGCACCTTTGATACAATCTAAACTAAAATTAATTTTGCCATGTACTTTTATATATGTAACCCAAATATCTAGTGAGAACATATCTAACACAGTTGTGCAATGTATACTACAAGACTTACATTCATTATAAACATTCACTAGTAAGGGCTTTTTCTTATTACTCCAGTACCTTGTGACTGACAGATCACCTATTAAATTAATAGTTAGATTATTCGAGTATGACATGCTTTTCAAACAGAACTTGTAAGCCAGATATAATCTTCTAATAAATAAAGGATAAATACACAATTCAGCTTCCATGACATGAATCGGAGTGCTTTTTATAAAGCCACCTATACATCTTAAATACTGATTTTGGATTTTGTCCAGTTTACTTAGACGACTCTTTGCACTGTTATCATAAAGAAAGCAACAAAAGTCAATTCTGCTTCTAACTAATGAGATATACATTGATATCAAATGTTTGGGATGTATACCCCAAGTAGGTCCCGCCAATACTTTAAATACATTCAAAAATGTTGCTGCTTTTCCACATAATTCACTTATATGTTTTGACCACAAAAGTGACCTATCTAACCAGACACCCAGATGCTTCACACAGTCTACTGATACTTGGTTAATTTTAAGTTTTATTTGCTTTTTTCGTCTCCCCCTACTAAACAGGCACATCTTAGATTTATCTGGCGACAGTTCTAGTCCTATTTCATCCAGTAATACAACCATAGAGTCGAGGGCCTTTTGTAACTCCTCCTCTGCATGATCTAAATTTGTATGTCTAAAAATTAACACATAATCATCAGCATATTGTGAAATTACAACATTTCTAATCGGTTGACAGATTTTTAAAGTGACAATATTAAAAAGCATTGGTGAGATGGGATCACCCTGTGCCAAGCCTCTGTTAGCACGTCTGACATCAATAATTTGCCCATCACTACTGTTCTTTATCATCAAATATCGTTCAGATAGAAAAGAATATAAATAATTGCACAATTGTGAACCCATTCCTAATTAATCCAATGTCTGAACTATTTTCTCTGCTAAAACATTATTATAGGCATTTGTAATGTCTAAAAAACATGCTATAGTTGGAGCATTCTTAGAAAAACCTGTTTGAATATATGTAACTAGTCTAGATAAACAATCCAAGCAAGACTGACTTCTCCTGAATCCGACAGTGTAAGGTGAAAGTATGCTATGTTTCTCAATATACCACTCTATTCTTTTGCAAATCATGTTATGAAAAGTCTTGCACATGCAGGATATGAGAGATATTGGCCTAAGTTTAGGTTCTGAAATGGTATCATTTGTAGTTTTAGGAATTGCAATAACAGATATTGTACGCCACTGCTTAGGAATAATGCCAGTTAAGTATATGTTATTCATTAATTGTAGTAAAAACGTCTTAGCTACATATGGAATGTTATAGATCATAGAGTAAGTTATTCCATCATTACCCGCAGCAGTGTCTTTCTTTTTTAAGCTATTCTCAAGTTCTTCAATAGTAAATAATTATTCTAGCAAATGGTTTTGAGAGTTAAAAGTTGGTGATATGTTTATCACAGTGTCCGGTGTAAGTGAATGTAATAGGTTTCTTAAATTTTCTTCTGATACTTGAAATTTTGATTGCCGATACCCTTTGAACCATCGCATCTTTTGCCACATATCAGATATTGAAGTGACTTCATTTATACTACTGCAGAACTTTTTCCAGTTGTTCTGTTTTGCAGCGGATATCAATTTGCGTGTCTCTGCAACTTTTACCTCTAATCGAGACAGGTTGTCAGGAGTAGGGTTTTTTCTAAATTTGGCCAATGCCAACCTACGTTCTGCCACTGTTTTGGATAATGATGGATCCCAATACTCTTTTGGCCTAAAATTTCTTAAAGGGCTAGTACAAATTTTAGTCATAGGTATGTGTTTATTGGCTGCCAACTCGATTTGTTTTACAAAAAAGTCGTACTGTGTCTGAATATCATTGCCAGAATAATCTAAATCAGAAAAGGAGTCACTGAGCTCTTGACGGTAATCTTCCCAATTAGCCTTTTTAAAATTTCGCTTCGGAGAATACTCTACCTGATTTTGAGAATTCATTGAAATCTTCAATGCAAGGTGATCACTGCCTAAGTTTTCACTCAGTACTGTCCAATTCAACTTAATAGCGATATCTGATGACGCAAATGTGACATCAGGTGATGATTTTTGCATAATGCCATTAACTAATTTTACCCTAGTTGACTCTCCGTTATTTAATGCTATAAATCCGTGGTCAAGTGATGAGTCTAGTATCTGAGTTCCTCGTTGATCTGTTTTATAAGACCAGTTAGTATGGTGCCCATTATAGTCACCAGCGACTAGTGATTTTCTGGGTATTAATGAGAACATATTCTCCCAATCTGATGTGGTTGTACGAACTGAAGACGGACAATAAATGGAAGCAACATATTCTAAACTTTTACAATTAAGTAGCTTCACACATAATATTTCTATACCTCTGTTACGTAATTTAATAGGATAACTTACCGCCTTTATGGATTTATGTATAATTATCGCAACTCCTCCGTAGTAGTCCTCTCTATCTTTTCTGTAAACATTATATTTACTTATTTTCAAAGAAATGTCTGGATTTAGCCAAGTTTCACTGACAATAGCGATATGTATTTTTTCCTGCGAAAGTAATGCCTCAAAACAGAGCGTTTTAGGTTTTAAACTTTGGCTATTCCACTGAATTATATTTATCAAGGGGTTTTTGCGATAATTATCCATTAAGTAACTTAACTAGTTTTTGATTTAGTCCTTCTCTAGTAAATAAATTCATAATAAATACCTTGCATTCCTCGATAATTACTTTTAACACAGACAATAAGATTTCGTCAAATGATTTTTCTGAACACACAATCTCTTTGATCTTTATAAATACTTGCGCTAATTTACTTCTTCTTTGTTTTTCTCCTCATTTTCTTCTTGTTCTGTTTGCTTAACTTCCTGAATACTTCTAACCACCGCATCTGTTTCTCTTGACAAGGCATCCCAGTCCGTTTCCATGTTATCATATAAATCTTTATTTTGACTTTGTTTTCTTGACTGCTTCGACTTTTCAACTCTTTGTTTTTGTATTTGTCTATTACCAAACTCTTCATTTTTCTCCTTTTGACAGCTTAAAGATTCCTGAGTAATATTGCATCCATTCTCTATGGTAATATTGGTAATCTTCGTTGAGCTCTGAGAGCGAACAGCACTACTGTATGTCTTGTCTGTGGTGAGTGGACCTTGTTTTAATATTTCATCAGAGGCCCGCGAAATCTCAGTAAAATTTTCTTTCCAGTGATCATCTTTTAATGTTTCTTAGGCTTCTCGATACGGAATATTGCGTTCACTCATAAGGTTGCGTATCGTTTTCTCCTTCAGAAAGGCAGGGCATGTCTTGTCCAGTGCCATATGAGGTCCTTTGCAATTGACACATACGATTATATTTGTGTCACAATTATCATGTTCACTGCCGCATTTGGCACATAAAATCTTCTTAATTGGACAGAATTTTCTTATATGCCCAAACTTCCAGCAGGCAGAGCATTGGGAAACAGGAAATACGTATCGTTCAACCTTAAAACGGCATCCATAGGCGTAAATAAATGACGGTGAAGTTGTACTTTCAAAACAGATACGTACCGTTTCACTCTCCACCCACTCTCTGTCTTGGTTGATACGTCTCAATCTTTTGACCGATTATATTTTACATGGACTCTCTAAGCTTTGCAATATCTCTGTCTCACCAAGTTCTAAGTGCACGCCCTTTATTATTCCATAAGATAAGTTCAACTGGTTGATACATTGAGCCCGCATTCCTAAGTCAATAATGTTTTGGCATTTAATTAGGTTTTCAGCATCTTCTTTAGTTTTAAAATGAATAAAAACCTTGTAAGGACTTTTGTACTTGATTCTCAATACGTTAGTTATATTTTCACTTCCTAATAGTTTCGCTAATGCCATTTGTTTAGGTAGAACCTCTAAAGATATTAGGCAAATTTTGTACATTTCTTCCATATTTTCCTCTCTGCTGATCTCCATTCCGTGCGTTTTGTCGTATTTTTTGGTCATAATTGAGTCACTTCTTATCAACCGTTTGGGTTTATTTCGCCTTACAATAATAAAACCGTCGTCACTACTACCCTCACTTTTTTCTAGCAACCTTTTTGAATTTTCAGCCTCTTGTTCACCACAATCCGATATACTTTTAAGCACTCGTTCACATTCTTCAATTATCTCATCATCACTTTTATCAGATAAAATATTCACATTGTCATCATCACTATTATTATCCTCCTCCATAATTATTAATAAAAATTAAAGAGGGTAACTTGTAATGTACCGCAACAAGTCGTTAATCGCGATTAGGATCCGTGCGTAGCTAGCGACTACCTGCGCGCGACGTCTAAAGTAAATAGGCACACCACTTCTAATTATGGCACATATCCCCCAGTGGATAGGTTTGAGCACATACATATTGATATAGTAGGACCTCTCCCAATCACAATGGATGAGTATAGGTCTTGCTTAACGATAGTAGACAGAGGGAGCGGCTGGCCTGAGGCATATTCGATAAAGGAAATCTCAGCCGACACTGTTGCAGAGAAATAATATACAGAGTGGATATGCAGGTTTGGCTGCCCTGTTAAACTTACCAGTGACCAGGGCTGTCTGCCCTGGTCACTGGTAAGTTATAGTAGATTAATTTGAAAGTAGATTATTTGAAAAATTAATGGCTTATTTAGGTATTGAAAAGATTAGGACGACCCCGTACCATCCGCAAAGTAACGGAGCGGTCGAACGGTACCATAGATGTTTAAAAGCTTCACTTATGGCTAGATTGGACGGTAATAAAAATTGGGCATGCGAACTACCTAGTGTTATGTTAGGACTTCGTGCAGCCATCAAGCGAAATACAGGCGTAAGCGCTGCTCAAATGGTTTATGGTCGAGCCTTACGTTTGCCAGGAGAGTTCTTATCAGACGTAAACAATGGTTACTATGATTCTTACAATGTATTACAGCGTATCAGTGACGTCACGAAGCAATACAAACCTGTAGGTACATGAAATAACGAATCTAAAACATTTTTTGTACATAAAGACCTCAGAGATTGTTCACATGTATTTTTTTTATTTTTTTATTAAACCTATGTTGTCCCACTGCTGGGCAAAGGTCTCCCTTACACTCCTCCAAGCATCCCTAACTTCTGCCAAATTGGGCCAGTCTCTGTCGAAATTGTCTAAATCGTCACGCTATCGTTTTCGGGGTCTGCCTCTTTTCCGCCGCCCGTCTTGCGGCACCCATTGCGTGACGATCTTCGCCCATCGGCTAGGATGCATCCGGATCACGTGGCCCGCCCAATCCAACTTTAGGTTGGCAGTCTTCCGTCCCACATCAGCAACACCCGTCAGTGATCGCAGAACGGCATTTTGCACTCGATCAACCCTCTTATATCCCAGAATACTGCGCTCCATTGCTCTTTGACAAACTTTGAGGCTGGACTTTTGAAGTTCGGTCAAGGACCAGGTCTGAGCACAGTAGGTTAGGATGGGCAGAATGCACATATCGACGAGTTTGCGTTTTAGTGCTATTGGAAGGTTGCCCTTCATGAACTCTTTCATGGACCAGTAGGCTTTCCAGGCATTCTCGATTCGACGATCGATTTCTAGATCTTGCCTGTTTTCGAAAGACACTATCTGGCCCAAGTAGGTATACTCGTCAACATACTGTATTTCCTGCCCATCAACCTCAACCCTACGTTTACTGCTGTTGGTCATAACCTGGGTCTTTGAACGATTCATCGCAAGTCCAACCTCAAGGCTCGCCTTTCTCAGATCTTCGAGCATTTGTTGAAGGTCTATTGCTGTTGGTGCAAATAAGACGATGTCGTCAGCAAACCTGAGGTTAGTAAGCCTCTTATCACCAACAACGATGCCCGCGCTTGCCCACGGTTCTGCCAAGGTCTTGAAGAGCTCTTCTAAAACGCACGTGAACAGTTTAGGAGAGAGGGGGGTCACCCTGCTTAGCACCCTTTGCTACCCGGAAAGATGGACCTGAAGATTGACACAACTTGATATCGGCTGTACTGTTTCTGTATATCAATTTAAGTAAATTGATGTAAGTGTTATCTATTTGTTGTTTATTTAGTGCTTCAAACACTGCTTCATGCTTTACACTATCGAAAGCTTTTGTGTAATCAACAAAAGCTAAATAAACCGGTTTATTGTATTCGTTGCACTTTTTTTTATTTAAGGCTTGGATATGGTCCATTGTAGCAAATCCTCTCCGGAAAGCGGCTTGTTTAGGGGGTTGGTGATAATCTAGATTTTTATCTATTCGGTTTAAAATAATGCGGATAAAACATTTGTACAAATGCGATAGCAAACTGATTGGCCTGTAATTATTAATTTCGGATTTGTCACCCTTTTTGTGAACCAGAATAATGTTAGAGTGGCACAATTTTGCTGGGATTTTACCTGTTTCCAAAATATTATTGAAAAAGTGAGTGATGTGCGGTAATATAATATTGCAGCCTATTTTGAGAGCTTCAGTGGTGACGCCATCTGGGCTTTTTTCGAACTTCATGGATTTAAGAGCCAGGTGTACTTCAGATTCTGTGATGATAGGTATACGATCGGACAAGGAATATTCTGAAACTTCTGTGGAAGGGGTATCGTCTGAGTAAAGAGTTTTGTAGAACTCTGTAGATATTGACATGACTTCGTTCCTACTGCTATGTTTAATACCTTGTCGATCTTTAAGGCAATTAATCCAAGTCCGGCCTCCTAAAATGCCCTTTTTTGCTATTCTCAGTGACCTGTTCTTTACTATGGCTATTTGTACCAAGTGGCAGTTGTATTGTCTGACATCGTTTCGTACGCTGCGTTTGACTTTTCTATCTATTTTTCTGTAATCTAAGGCATTTCTTGGTATTAAATTTCGTTCCTCTAGCAATTTTTTGGATTCAGTTGTTAGTATTTTTGTTTTTGGTTTTGATGTTTTAATTTTGCTATTACATTTTTGTATTATCGAAACTATTGCTTCATATTTTTCCTCTGTATTCATTTCGTCTAGTTTTAAACCATTAAATCTATTTGATAGTTCTAATTCATATTTGTCTACGTGTTTTACAAGAATATCTTTTGAAGGTCTGTATTTATTTTTACTAAAAAGCTGTGCTCTATGAATTTTAAAATCAAAACGGATTTTTGCCCTTAATGGCCTATGATCTGAGCTGTAATTAAATGTATTCAAAACATTGATATCTTTGATAATTTGTAAATCAGAGGTTAGGAAAAAATCGATCTCATTTCTAACAAGTTTACCGGGTGATACCCATGTCCAACGTCGCTGCGGGGCTTTTTTAAAGAAGCTGTTGCAGATGCGTAGATGGTGTCCGAACGCAAATTGCAGTAAACGGTTACCTCTGCCATTTCTGTTACCGGAGCCATAATTTCCTATAACTCTTGGGCAATCCTGATCTTGTCGGACTCCAATTTTTGAGTTAAAATCTCCTTTCCTTTGTTATCGTCGTATGCTTTGTCCAGTAATTGATAGAACTCCTCCACTTCTTCTTTGGTATACCCCGTGGATGTTGGTGCATACACTTGTATGAGATTTAAAGTCTTTGTAGGTGTGAGGCTAAATTTCAAAACTGCAATACGTGCTGAGTATGCTTTGAATTCGATAATATTGTTTTTCCATTTCTTAGCCACAACGAAAGCGACACCGTGCAAACCACTGGTTTCTCCGTAGTGGAAAAAGATATCATTATCTCTTTCTTCAGTCTGTTCATCATGTGCATGTATTTATTAGAACGGATAAAATAAAAAAATCGTTAGTATGTCCTTATGAAGGTCCTTACAAAGTGCTAGAAAGATCGGAATAAAATTTCAAAGTTCAGTTAGAAAATAGAGTCATTTCAGTTTCTATAGATAGATTAAAACCAACATATTTGTTAGAACAAAATATTTCAGTACAAGATAATTTACAGAATAGTGAGAAAGTTACAAGATCTGGAAGAGTAGTCAAAAGACCAGTAAGATTTTTAGATTCATAAAATACAAATTGAATTGTTATAAAATAATAAAAATTCCAACAGGCAAATCCTTATAATGTAAGTAGTATATAATTTATGCAGCATAGCAAAAAAATGTATTAGATAGGTTTCGCAACTATGTAAGTTGAATATGAATAACATGCTGTAACACTTTTATTAAACATCATTTCATAATATCATTTGTAACTTCAAAGATAACTATAGACAGTGTGGCATAGTACAGCAGCAATTCAGGTGCCGCCACAACAGGCGCAACCGGGATTTAACAATGTGTAAACATAAGTTAAGTGAGGTGTTCTTAAAATAAAGTAAATAAACATAAAAATAAGAGTCAAGTGATAAAGTAAACAAGTGTAAGTGCTCAACAATAGTTTTATTATAACCATTAGCTGTAAGTAATTTGTCTAACAGCGCAGTCTGATCTACTTTAATAAAACCAGTAAATTATATGTGTTGACTCGATTGATTGTTGTAGATGTTATATATTATGCATCAATACATTCTAGTATAATCTAAATATTAATTGTAATCTGTTGCTATGTACTTGTTCAAAACTGTCTTAACATGATTGGTAACTATTAAAGTAATGTTTTTAGGTGAATATCAATTACAGTTTAATATTGTATAAAATAAATAATTGCATTTTCCTATATAAAGATTATTATATGTAATATTATATGTAACATTGAGAGAACTTATCAAAAATATTGTATATATTTTTAAAAAAAAAGGGGCGAATATTGTGGGTTATTGTATATGTGTGAGAATGCTGCGAATGCAAATTGTAGTCGTGTGCGTAAGGTGTACCTATGTACCTATGTATCGAGTTTATGAAATGAAATAAATATCAAGTTGGTTTATAACATCCGAGTGTTTCACTTGTCTCCACCTAAATTACCCATACACATACACACAGAGCACTACAACTTTCACTAATTCCATTGGTCATAATCGATCAAGTGTCATAAAAATATTAATCCATAAATGTATTGGCTATAATTTTCGTTTCTCAATAATGCCATTTTCCATAACTTTTATTCACCATAATATAGATAAAGATAATTTAGTACAAGCGCCTGCAATTTTTATGTTACGGCCAACTTCCACATTCTTCACACTAGTTTAATAAACTAAGGTTGACGGAGCCCTGCTTCGCAGGGCTCCTATTTTCGCATTAAGGTTCAAAAGAGGACCTAACATAACCTATTTAGTTACTTATTACAGTCGCACCTAACCCTAGGCACTCGAAAGCAATGACGCACAAATTTGACTTTAGTTGTCTATATCATTCATACAAGATGGCGGTTGCGTTTCGTTTCACGTTTTTCACACAAAACCTAAATATCGCTTTTATTGATTCCACTAGTTTAATAAACTGAGGTTGACGGAGCCCTGCTTCGCAGGGCTCCTATTTTAGGGTCAGAAGAGAACCTAACACAACCTATTTAGTTACTTTCACATAAAACCTAAAATTACGCTCCGTTTTGCATATTTGAATGAAAAAATTTGGACATTGTTTAAAATATTTAGACGCAACTCCGGCAGCCAAAATTAGTTTTAGGGGATTAAAACTATTTTAAGCCCCCTACACCACCAATACCCTCAAATTCGGCGACTCGTTTCGAAACTCAACCCCAGATTTTTTATTCACAATTAAACCTAAAACTAAACCTCATATGGCGTATACTAACTAAGCTCGACGGAGCCCCGCTTCACGGGGCTCCTACGTCCGGGCGGTTTAAAAAAAAATGCACTGAGTCGAGGTGTTACCGATATTTAATTTCGACCTAAGAATAATAAGTATTATTTTCATATTTATATCAAATTTTGATTATGTCAAGAGTCGATTATGAGATGTGTTACTTATGGAAACTAATTATTATGATATATGTTGTTATTGAAAGTCATTTTATGGCAAATAAAAGTTATCACTGTTGAGTTGTTAAGGCAAACGTTATTAGTATAAATAATAATAGTGCAAGTAAATACTATGATCGGGGATGATTATGGCAAATAATATTAGTGCAACTGAATTTATGGAAAACGAGAGAATACCAAAGGTTTCGTGTGTCATATAACATTTACGCTCTAATAAGTGTAATATTTACACGATTTTCTTCTGCCTTTCGCAGTGTTTGACATACTTACTTTCTTAGTCTTCTGCTAATTTGCGTCACTATCGCATTGAGTCAATAGAAGGATTTGGCCTACTGTACCTCGCTGGCCAGACGGGTTGGTATACCTAGGGCTTGATATTGAGTTTTCCGTGTCTTCCCAAAAATACTAAGTGTTGCAGTATACAACATGTACCCTTTGATTCTGGTATATAGCCAAATGCTGACGTAGCGTACCCATGTCTCCTATATCGCAACACTAATCTATACTTATTTAATAAATCTGAATAAGAATGCCCGCTCCAGGAGCTTTGTATCAATATTTCGGATCTCAATGGACCGTTACACAGTGTATCGATCCAAGTATCGAACCGCTCCATTTGATACGATCCAGTGGATCAAGCCGGTATTGAATCAAGTGCTAGTAATTATCCTTATCACCGTCAAGTTTAATAAGCAAAATTTTACTTATATTACCAAACAATAAGTATACAACGTGTAAAAGAAACTTATATTAAATTCAATCATAAAATTTTAAAACTGTTATTTAGAAAATAGCGATGAAAATAACTTCAGGTCAAGTTGATTCCAAGTGCCATTGAAAAGAATCAACCACCAAAGAGAAGCATTTACAGTAATTTGGTTTGATTTGCCATTGATGTAGGTGAGATCCATTGTATATCAACTGTACGGTTGGCCTAGTGGTTTAAGCGACCGTCTGACAGTGCGCCGAGTTTGATGGGTTCGAACCCCACACGAGACAGCACTTTGTGTGAACTATAAATTGTTGTTTAGAGCCTGGGTTTACTTTATGTCCGTTAATTGTATATTTGTAAAGTACCCCAATATGAATGTAAGGCACATAAATACTTCCTAGTGTGGAAAGATTCTTAAAAAAAAAGAATTATACTATTAACTGCAAGTTATTTGAATACGATTTTTTGATCCGATACTCCATGCATTTGTATCGATCCACCGGTGGATCGTATAGCGTTGTATCGATGGAAAATTCGAATGAATCGAATGCCATTGTATCGATCCAGTCAAGTATCGATAGTAATCGAAACGGATCGAGCCTAAGATCCCTAAATCTGAAGAGTTTGTTTGTTTGGTTGGTTGGTTGAACGCGTTAATCCTATAATCTCGTTTCGAATTCGATAATTCTTTTTGTGTTGGATAGCTCATTTATTGAGGAAGGCTAAAGTTAAGGCTGTAACATATCCAGATAACATATTATTCTTTAACAATCGAGCAGTATATGCGATAATAATTACGCATAGCTGCGAGAATACGCTCCGCAAATTATAACAAAAGGCCATTGATAGTACTCATCTGGGATTCCTTTCATTATTGGAATAATGGTCCCGTACACTGTTTTAACATTCAAGCTCGCGGAGCAATTTTAGCTCAACGTATGCAGTAGCATTTTATAGATACTTTGGTAGTTCAGAACGATCGTGGTTCATTCATTCAGATTCGTGGTCGTCAGACAAGATTTTTATAGCGCATCGTTTGCAAGCAATTCGCTTTAAAAATTATTTCAACATTTCTTGTCCCATTCCCAATTTATTTGGGTTGCATTATGTCTTAGGTACGCTTCCATACTTCTCTGCTGACCGTCATCCATTAATTTACTCTTTTCTCTTTCATATCCAACCTCCTGTACCACAATTAACTGTTTAATTCATCTTATCCTTGACCTTCCTCTCCATTTTCGTCCCGCTATCTTCATATAAGTATCCGGCGGACTCCGGGCTTCAAGATGTGTATTCTTGGATACAACCGGGATAGCGCTTGGACGATGATGATGATCTTCATATTCATTATTGGTGTATCTACAATTCTAAATGTACATACGTATGATCTTTTCGCATAATCTGTTGATACCAAATGCTACATGATTTCTTTTCAAACGACCCGGTGGTGTAGTGGGAGTGTAAAGGACTGTCAGGCCGAAGGTCGCGGTTTCCATCAAGTCAAGCTTTTTTGGGCATTAACATGGATGTTTGTCTAAGCTTGATGTATCCGTGGCGTATTTACAGACTATACAAGGCCAAAACGCAGTCATAGGGAACTGGTCGCGTACATATTGTAATGCTGTATTTAAATCTGTGATTACAATATATACACGAATTTTGCGTACTACTCGTGTATAGTTCGTAACGTGAATACATGCCTCCTAGTCCCGGACTATACTACATTAGTTACACCTGCCTGACAAGACAAGAGATATAGTTTAGTGAAATAATGGGTGTATATATGAAACTAGCTGGTACCCGCGGCTTTGCACGCGGATAGTAATCTTATTTTATTTAAACTTTCATACTTTGCGCGAACCCTACAACCTCCTCAATCCAGCCCTTTCGTAAAATTCGTTCTTAGGCGTCCACTAAAATAAATAATAATAATATAATAATAATAACCCCTCTGGGGCAGCCGTTATCTGATCATGAGACTAACGCAATGTCAGAGGGCAGAGTAACAGCTTTCAAACATCACCTTCATCGTGTAATATAAACAAAAAATGTATTACAAGATGAAAAGAAAGCTTACAACCGCAGGGCAGCTTTGTGGCGAGCTGAATGTGTGTGGCGACACTGCGGTCCCGAATGCTTCAGAGAGTCAGTCAGGGCCTCGTCTCCGGCTTGCCTTTATTGGCTGGCCGGAGTGGATAGTTTATAAAGCTATGTTGCGGCGCTCCTAGGCGCCTTCATAGTCTATTGTATTAATATACCTGATTTCGGCAGCCTTTCTAGCCGGGCAGTCGACGTCACCCGTAGAGTGATTGCTCGGTTTGTTGAAGCGCAGGCACGTCGCACATTTAGGCGCTTGCGTTTTTTTATTGCAGTCCTGGATCGTATGTACTTCTTCGCCACAATGCCCACACGTAGAGGTCGTATTCTTGCAAGTCTTAGCCGCATGGCCGTACTGCTGACATTTATAGCACCTGGTCACAAGTGTGAAGTCCCTTACCGGACAGGAGGTCCAGTTGATGAATATTCTATTCTGTGTGATCATGGCTTTACGGATTACGGCTGTTACTTCTAATATAAGATTGCAGAATTCAGAGTCTCTCTTGCCAGATTTGTGACTCAGTTTTATTGCAGACAAAAATGTATCTAGGGTCATACCTGGTAATTTATCAGCGATGTTCTGCTCAAAAATACATTTGTAGACTTCATTTTCGCGCATTGTTGTCGGGACTCCTATTATAATAATACGTGGTTTGCGCTTATATGGTTCATCAATCTTTAGATCTGATGCAGCTAGTTGTACAGATTGCTTCAATTTTTCAATGTCTGTTTTCGTTTCTGTGCTAATTATTACTCCTCCATTCCTGGTCTTTCGTACTCCACGAACTTGCAGTTTCATTTCTTCGGGCTTTATGATTTTCTGAACCATACTTTTCGTGTCCTCGCTTGTTTTGGAAGAATCGCCAGGGTAAATAGCTACCGAGCTCAGATTATTTGGTCGAATGTAGTTGTTGGCCCCCTGTTTCACCATATCCGCAAACGAAGTACTAGCTGGAGCCTCTTTAGCTCTCGATTCCTGGATGGTCTGCTTGATCTGGGCTAGCTCCTGCATAAGGTCTTGCTTTTCCGTCAGAGCTGTAAGGGCTTGGTGGTTTTGTAAGGCTTTTAGCTTCAATGACTGGTGCTGAATGATCATTCGGGACACACCCTGCGCAATACCCTGTGCAATATTGCGGCAGTTGGTATTGATCTTCAACTTTTGCTCGGTGTTCAGTTTACCTTCAGAAGCAATAGCACAAACATCATTCAGACTTTGTTCAATAGTTCCCAACCAGTTCTGCAACTCCGGTGTTGAAATCATTTCTCTTTTCTCTTCATGGTCTTGTCTCTGTTGTTGACAGGTCTTCGGTGTTGGTGTCTGTGGTGGAGAGCGGAGTGTTTTATCACTCCTAGTAAAGGGACTATCCACATTGACGTAATTACTTCTATTCTATTTGTAATTTCATTATGTAAACACACTGATTTACTTGTAATGACAATGCTTCCACATCAAAAACACAAAAATCTAGGTCAACGTTAATTAATATTATTTTTTATTGAGTGCACGTCTGTACGCAACGGCAACGTATTAATCAATGAATAAAAATAATTTACATCTCAGCCAAATATTTTTTTTATACGCCTGGCGATTTTCGAAAGTTAATAATAACTGAAAATTACACATATAGGTATATATACTACGTAGTGTCGGTATCCTGACAACAGCGCTAACTATCGGGTCAAATTGTAGCCTATATGTAGCGCTATAAAGTCCTCTACCTTGCAGTGAGTCTCATTTAAATCGGTTCAGTCGTTCCAGAGACTACCCCGGACAAAAAGAAAGACAGACAGACAGACGGACAGACAGACGGACAGACAGACGGACAGACAGACGGACAGACAGACGGACAGACAGACGGACAGACAGACGGACAGACAGACAGACAAAAATGTTAAAAAGGGTTGCTTTGGACTAAGAAGCGTGTAACTAACTACACACATCAACAAAGTCTAGGGATATCTTAATCCTAAATTATTTACGAGTTTATAGTTTAGAACCTTGTTAGTTTCCACAAAAAGTTTATATACAGATTAAAACCTCTTTTATTCTATTTTCAAAATTTGAACATGGAAAGAAAAAAAACAAAATAATAAACAAAATATGGCGGCAAATTTGCTAGTAATTCGTTACATTAAAGAAAGTTAAAACTGTTTTATTATAATTATTAATGAAAAGGGTTTTTAATTGTTTTTCTTTTTTAATTTAACGTGACGTACGAACTTTAAAAGTCATGTCACGTCGTCATTTGAGTCGAGATGAAATGTTACGAGCCGTGGGCATGTTAGAAAATGGTGCAATTCAACGCGTCGTTGCTGAGGCCCTACATACCAGTCAAAATGTGATATCAAGGTTGTGGTCACGTTATCGCAGTACTGGAGATGTGGCCGAACAGCACACAGGTAGATATCGTGTTACTACGCAGAGACAGGATCGATTTCTCCAAATGACCGCCAGAAGACAACCCAATATCACAGCGCTGCAACTAGTGCAAAGGCTCCAGGAGGACCACCAGCTGCTGGTAAGCGACCAAACCGTGCGAAGAAGGTTACATGAAGTTGATCTTCATGCTCGAAGACCATTGCGTGTTCCAGCATTGCGACGTGGCAATCGCGGTCGGCGGCTTTCGTGGGCTCGGGAGCATTTACCATGGAGTGACGAACAATGGTCTTTGGTGCTGTTCACCGATGAGTCCCGGTTTGGGTTTCACCCGGATTCACGAAGAACACGCGTTTGGAGAGCTCCAGGGAGAGTTAGCCGTCTACGGCACCCTCAGGAGGTCCACCCATACCAAGGCGGGACAATCATGGTGTGGGCAGGAATTCGTCTTGGCGGACGAACCCAACTCGTTTGGATCCAAGGCAGCATGACTGCACAAAAATACCACGAGGAGGTAGTAGAGCCCGTTATTGTCCCACACAGAACTCAAATAGGCCATGAATTTCTACTCATGCACGATAATGCTCCTTGCCATACGGCGCGGCTGGTATCGACCGCTCTCCGAGAGCACGATATTCAAGTTTTGGATTGGCCTGCACAGTCGCCCGACTTAAATCCTATCGAGCATGCCTGGGACATGTTACAACGAAAAGCTTTGAGAGATTTTCCACCAAATTTGACGACTGAACAACAACTTTACGAACACTTGCAAAGGACATGGGACCTCATACCGCAGCAAGACATTGACAATTTAATTTTAAGTATTAACAATCGATGTCGATGTGTAATCAATGTAAGAGGTGGCAACACTGATTATTAATGATTAGATTTTACAAGATTTTTTCCATTTTTATTAAAATTAATAGATTTTTAAGAAGAAATGTTTGTTGTTATCATACTAATTCTCCATGATGATTAAAAAAATTATTTTTTTTATTTAAAACAAAAAAAAACACGAAATGTTTTTTATTTTTATTAAAGACCTTAAAATAATCTATGATTCTTCTATTTACTGTATCAGAAAATTCTTCATAGATTTTTAGATATTTGATGAAATATAAAATATCCCTAGACTTTGTTGATGTGTGTATATGCACTTGAAAAAACATAGTTATTTTGAAATCACAGACAGACACTTCAATTTTATTTATATGTATAGATGAGTAGAAGAAGTAAAGACTTGTTATCGCTACAACAGCGCCAACTACCAGGTCAAATTGTAGCCTATATGTAGCGCTATAAGGTCCTCTACCTTGCAGTGAAAGTCCCATTTGAATCGGTTCAGCCGTTCCAGAGATTACCCCGGACAAACAGAAAGACAGACAGATAGACAGACAGACGGACAGACAGACAAAAATGTTCAAAAGGGTTGTTTTGGACTAAGAATCGTGTAACTAACTATATGCACTTGAAAGAACATAGTTATTTTGAAATCACAGACAGACACTTAAATTTTATTTATATGTATGTGTAGAAAAGCGAACTTTTGTAAACAATTATGTTTCCTTACTTTGGCACGAGGTCTTTAACTGTAACCCAATATTGAAATATTATTTCTATGCAATTCAATATTTATTACGTCAAGGGAAGACTATAATAATTATAGTATCGCAATCTAGAATTGATACTGTGTAGAAGAGTGGGACTCAAAATTAATAAAAAAATATATACAAACAGTAGGTACACGATTTGAAATCAACAACTTAATTATTCGCATGTCATACAATTTTCATAGTCCAGGCAGGACACGAAAAAAGAATGGATAGAAACTCATTGCACCAAAAACGTTGCAGACCTCATTACAAAATGTCACCGGATGTAGTCTCAGATTTAGATATATAAAAAATGACCACTGTATAAAACCAACGAGCTCAGATATTTACATAGAGGCGCATTTCCTATGGGCGCTCTGAAGACAAACTTTCTGTGACCCAAATTGCCACTTGGCGACGTGGCAGTTGCGCTGTGACACCTGTCTCTACGAGAGCAAGAGAGACGGAGAACGACGCCAGCGCTGCCAGCGGCGCCAACTACGAAATAAACTGGAGACAGTCCCCACTTGGAATCGGCACACGATATCCTTAAGAACTGCGCTTCTTCATTGATAAAACCAATAAAAAGTCAAGGCTTTTTTTATTTATCCCTTGGTGATGATGTGCGCATGTAATTTACTGGTAGTCATGGTATTTTGGCTCATAACTTAAGACGTCTGGCTGCCTCAACCTTTTAGCTTGTTCTTTTTTTTTTTTTTAAAGACAACTCCCGCACTAGGACCAAATCCTGTGTCGCGGAGGACTTTAAAAAACATACAACTAACGTACACAATGAACACCCAGACTCGAAACAACAATTTATGAATCACACAAAGTGTTGTCTCGTGTGGGAATCGAAAACTCAACACTCGGCGCAGTGTCAAGCAGCGAGGCGCCAATCGTGCAGTCAACACAATTTAGCTTTTGCAAGTAAATAGTATAAAAGCACAGTGATTTAACACCAAAATAGTTTAAACTAGAGGACGCCAGCAGCTACACCTGCATTTTTTTTAAATTTAGCCGTTTTGGCCGATCCCGTGGGAATTTCAGGAAATCCCTTCTTAGTGCGCCCCTACGGTCCCCAAGGAACATACATGCCAAATTTCAGCTGCCTGTGCCCTATAGTTTCGGCTGTAGCGTGTCTGTCAGTCAGTCAGTAACGCAAGGATTTTATATATTAAGAAGATAATATTTGAACTTTATTAGTGGAGGATTAAATTGTATGTAATTCAAGTAACTAAATAGGTTATGTTAGGTTTTCTTTTGACACTTAACCCAAACATAGGAGCCCTGGGAAGCAGGGCTCCGTCAAATTAGTTTATTAAAACTATTTAATTGGACATAATGTCTACTTACCTACATATTATATTTGTGATATAATATAATATAATGAATGCCTTACAAAATCCAGAATAATCTTCAGATCTATACACGATTAGTCCGTATGCGTACTGGCACTGTATATTATGGTATAAGCAAGTCAGTTAGATCACTACGAAGTATACTCGAGTATTTGCGAACTAATCGTGTATAGATTGGATGAACTCAGCAAAAAAGTTATTTCCAATCTATACGCGATTAGTTTCACACCCCTGCGTTCTGGCCTTGTATATAATGTAAATACACGTATCCGTGTATAATAAGTATGTATTTACAAAAGAATATATTATTATGTATATTTATCCATTTTCTAGTTACTCATAGTATAGACATACTTTGGGACTAGGCGTTTAATTGTGTCTATGTCGTGGAAAATATTTTCACCTTCGTCTCTAAATTTTATTCATACTTAAATCTCATAATTATATTTTGCTTAGGTATTATTACCTACTTACTCATTTTTACGACGATATAATGGGTACCAGTTTATATGAGCTATAATAATTTAAAAAAGAGCCGTATGTAAAAAAATTCCGTGTGAACATAAGCACGTTATTTACAGGATGTTACTAAATATATATAATGAAAAATATATAATATGTATAATGAAGCAACATATTTTAATATTATGGTTTTGCGCCGAAAAATACATTGGATAAACAGTGTGGTTCAGCTGGTATTGCGACCTTGAACATCCTTTTATTTTCATTCCTCTTTTATGATCGTATAAAAATCGGGAAACGGTTCACTGAATACCCTTACCAACCAATTTTCAAAGGTGTAGTCTTAATAGTTTCGAAATAAAATGGCTGTGACATACGGACAGACAGACATGGCGAATCTATAAGGGTTCCGTTTTTTGCCATTTTTGGCTACGGAACCTTATAAAATGAAACAAATTCAAATTCAAATATTTTTTTATTTCAAGTTGGTAATTTACATACTCTTTTGAAACGTCACTGACTTTAGTTGCCGGTTCCAAAAGGTAGGCCCAGGGAGAAGACTCCGGCAAGAAACTCCTCTGGACACTCTTTTAAAATCTTTGGTTTTTTACAATTTTGTTTTAAGAGTTACAATATATTGTCAAGAAAAAGAAAAAGCGAGCACAATGTAGATTAGCAAATATATAAATTAACTGTGAGCAGTAGATTGCCAGATTAAAGATCTGGACTTTTATATGAGAGATAGGTACTTTGACGATCATAGTATTATCAGCTAACATTGTGCTCACTTTACAAAGTAGATTACTTTAAAAACGATGAATATAATAACCTACATGCTGAAAAAGGCAAAACTGGGATACCTGCTATAAAGTAGAGAAAATAAACTTTCTAGGTCCGGTTACTTACAAATAAATTTTACTAATAAATACTAAGACTTCAATAATACGTAAGGTTACTTAGTTGCCAGGGAAGCCGCATGTGCAGAAAACAACTAACGCCATACATCCCTATCGTCAATGTAATCACTTATCTTATAATATGCTTTTTTAACGAGAGCCATCTTAACATGTTTTTTAAATCTCCCGTCAGTAAGATCTGTAACTGCTTTAGGCAGTTTGTTATAGAAACGTACACAATTACCTAGGAATGATTTATTAGTTTTGGTTAGTCTAAATCTAGGTACTACCAATTTATGTTTATTTCTGGTGTTGATATTGTGAATGTTGCTTAAAGTGTCAAACATTGAAAGATTCCTACGTACAAACATGATGTTTTCGTAAATGTATAAAGAGGGCATAGTAAGAATGTTAATTTCTTTAAATACTTATCTGAGAGACTCTCGAGGACCCATATCATAAATAGCACGGACAGCTCTTTTCTGCAAAATAAATATTGAGTCACGATCGGCCGCCGCCCCCCATAGCAAGACCCCGTAAGACATTAAACTGTGAAAGTAAGCGAAATAAACAAGTTTAGCAGTAGCAACGTCAGTAAGTTGTCTTATTTTTCTAACAGCGAACGCGGCAGAGCTTAATCTATTAGATAAATAATTAATATGAGCTCCCCATTGTAATTTCGAGTCTATAGTAATACCTAGGAATACTGTTTCTTCCACAATATCCAACTTGTTATCTTCAAGCATTATGTCTAAACCTTCCTGAGAAACGTTTCGTAAAGAAAATCTTAAACATTTCGTTTTTGTAGCATTTAGCAATAGATTGTTTGCGCTGAACCATTCTGATAAGGATAATAAACTAGCATTTACTGTGTGTTGGTTTACGTCTTTTCTATCAAGTTTAAATGTAAGAGAAGTATCATCTGCAAAAAGAATAATATTAGATATGGCCGACATCATGTAAGGAAGATCATTTATATAAACAAGAAACAGAAAAGGACCCAAAATGGAACCCTGAGGAACACCCATCCTAACTAAAGACCCTGAAGAAGTTGTTCCATCTATACCTACCCTTTGCCGTCTTTGAGAAAGATACGAGGTAACTAGTTCGAGAGAACGTCCACGAACACCGTAGTGTCTAAGTTTGCAAATGAGTGTATCATGATCAACGCAATCAAAAGCTTTGGAAAGATCGCAGAAGACGCCAATGGCATCTCGCGATTCTTCCCATGCTTCCAGGATGTTAGCAAGTAATTTTGCACCTGCATCAACAGTCGACCTACCTCTCGTGAAACCGAATTGCTGATCGTGTAAAACCTCGTTTCTATGAAAATGAGACATCATTTGGTCAAGCATGATTTTTTCGAAGACCTTACTCAAGGATGGTAGAACTGAAATCGGTCTGTAGTTTGAGGGATTCTGTTTATCACCTGTTTTAAAAACTGGAATAACTTTACTTTGCTTCATCAGATCAGGGAAGGTGCCTATATCTACACATTGATTGAATATATCTGCAAGAGCGGGAGCTATCTGGTCAATAACAGAACTAAGTACTTTTACAGAAATGCCCCATAAGTCTTCAGTATTCTTAATGTTTAAATTTTTAAAAGCTTTCCGAATTGTATAGTCAGTGACGTATGTAAATTCAAAGCAAGAGATGTCTTTAACAAAATATTTTTTTCAGAAGTGTTTCTGCCAATGAAGATGACGAGTTTAGTGAGTGAGTCACTTCAATTGGAATGTTCACAAAAAAGCGTTCAAATGTGTCAGCAACCTCAACCTTGTCCGATATTAGCTTACCTTCAGTCCTCAGAATAAAATCAGTATCTCGGTTCCTAGTTCGTCCCGTTTCTGTATTTATTATCTTCCACACGGCTTTTATCTTATTACTAGCTTTACTTATCTTGTTGCTTATTAATTTCGATTTCGCAACTTTACAAACCCTTTTAAAAACTTTTGAATAGTTTCTAACATGATTGTGAAATGAAGGATCGGATGTAAATGACATTTTATAATATAAATTATATAAGGTATCCCTACTTATCCTTATGCCCCTTGTAGCCCATTCATTAAAACAGCACCTATCATTTAATTTAAAATTCCTGATGGGACATGCTTTATTAAATTCTTTACATATCAGGCTAAACAACTTATTGTAATTTATGTTAGGATCTTTAGAAGTAAATTTAGTTACAGATAAATGATCCTCTATCTTATCATGAAGCAATTTCATTTTATTTTTAGTAAGTGGCCTAGTTTTAATTGATTTCGTACTCTGAGACCCATTGTGAACTTTAAAACTAGTTAGTTGACCCAAGTGGTCTGACTTAACACCACTTAATAAGGTAACGAGATTTGTGTCACGATTTGTAAAAATGTTATCTAAACATGTACTGCAAGTGGGGGTAATTCTAGTGGGTTGATTTATTAGATGACTTAAATTGAAAGAGCTAAATAATGCTAACAATTTGTGCTTATCAGGTGTATCAACTGAAATATCTACATTATAATCTCCACAGACAAAAACAAATTTATTACTCTTAAAAACTTTCCCCAAGACTTCTTCCAAGGCTGTAATAAAAGAAGAAAAATTGGACCCAGGTGGTCTGTACACGCATAATATAATATGATTTTCTATTTCTGCACATGCTACCCCACATAAGCGATCAATGGATAATAAGCTAATATCCTTTCTTTCCTTAAATTTTAGACTATTCCTACAAAGAATTATTGTTCCTCCTCCAACAGCTGAGAGACGATTGAACGCACTGGTAACTAAAAAATTACTTATACTAAACTGCATTCGGTCTGGCTTTAGCCATGTCTCGCAAAGACATAAGATGTCAATATGATACTTATCCACTAAAAGTTCAATGTCTAATATCTTGCTAGAAAAGCTATTAATATTCTGATGATACAGTATAATGTCATGTAAATGCTTCTCTATTGTCGGTTCTAGAAGTTTAAAGAATTTGTCACAGCATTGTTAGAACAACTAAGCAATACTGATTCGTCACTTAAACTAAGCTTTGTCATACTATCTATGACTGCATTAATATTATAAGCTAACAATATAGCAATATCATGTCTGTATTTTTTGGGAAGAAATGTAACTCCCCGACTTAACTTAAATCCACTAATAAACTTATTAGTATCAAAGTATAATAATTTGTCACTATGACGACAAGTCAATGTGTGAATAATTGTATTACAGTTATATATATGTCTATTTTGATTTTCAGAAAAAGAGTCACTATATGGTAATGCACATAAAAATATTTTATAAATATTTAATTTTAATAAGGTGTTAATACCATCCACAAAGTCCCTTTTCTGGAGACCGACACTATTTCCTATTAACAACACTACTATGGTTTTATTATTAATTAGAGAGCAGTTTGCAATTTTTTTAATTATCATATTATAGTTTAAATTTGAATAACAAATATTAGTGAAAGTAGTGCTTAAATTATTACTCAGGAAACGAGCTAATCCTACACCTAATCTATCGCTAAATACTAATGTCTGAGTAGGTGTCATATCAGAGCTTTCATTAATCTGAACTACCTCAGGTAACGGTACAACAGGCTGAAGGTCAGTGCACCGATCTAGGTGAACACAATTACATGCAAAATTATTGGTAAGGGACTCATATCTTTCAGCATTGCATTTCACTAATTCCACCAGCTCAGTGGCCTCCTGTAAGCGCACACTTAGTTGGTTTTGTGACATTTGATACCTAGCAAAAATGTCTGTAATAAAATTTTCCTTTTCTAGCAAACCATTTTCCAAGCGTTGTATATTTAAATCATAGATATTCTTGTTTTTCTCCATTTCGTCAGTATATAAGCTCAATTGTCTAATTAATCTATAGCGGTCCCTACGAAGGTTAACATTACTTTTGATTGAGTTATACAGTTTCAAGACAGATTGGTACCTTTTAGTCATTTTTTTAATTTTAATATACTTCTTTAGTTTTCTCCTACTTAAAAACAATGGACATTGCGTAATGGTATCATCACCAGTCAAGTCAATTGTTTGCCCTGGTTCACACATAGACTTGGACGAACAGCCTACCAACTCATCATACAAGCACTGGGTGTCATTATCCTGCTCCCTAGCTTTAGAGGACTCATATGTGCAGATAGTCTTGTGAGCCTCGCCTAATTCAATTTCAAGATTTACTATTCGCTGTAATGCCGACTCATGTGTGTTACTGCATTCTTGAAATGAGGCAACTACTTGTTGAAGTTGGTTGTGTCGATCCAATAAGTCCATGTGCTGGTTATGCAGGTCAGTCAATTGATTCTTGAGCGCGGTGTTCCTGACTACAACTTTCTTCACTTCCACCTCGTTGTCATCCCTTTCCTGTATCAGTTGGTTACAAAGAGTTTTTGTGGACTCCAGTTCTATCAGCGTTGCCCTAAGCTTGTCATCTATATTCTTAACAGCTGCTTTGCGAGTCAACATCTTCAATAAGTGTTTAAATGACGTAAGTGACAGCAATGACAGTTCTTAAATGACGTTAGTGACATTTATTTTAGTTCAGCTATCAGCCGCAGAATGAGAGAACGGCAGTAGTTGTCGTATGTGATAATGTAGCTATCGACCACCAGGAGTAATAGTGTCACTAGTAGTATGTTTTTTTTAAAGATTTAAGGGAAAAAGGGGACAGACAGACAGAAGACAGACTTTGTTTTATACTATGTAGTGATGATTATGTATGACAGACTTTGTTTTATACTATGTAGTGATGATTATGATTTTTAAAGATTTAAGGGAAAAAGGGGACAGACAGACAGAAGACAGACTTTGTTTTATACTATGTAGTGATGATTATGTATAATGAACAATTTTTGTTGTCAAGAATATGCTGAAATAGCCACTTAGCATCAGGTGCAACCTTACCGTTTTATGTTATCTCTTCGCATAAATATTGTATTATCATAGAAATTAATTTAGCGGGTCTTAATCGCGTTAACTTAACTTATTTAAGGTATAAATACCTAATTGTTACCGACGTTTCGCTCGTCTTGCACCGAGCGTGGTCGCGGAGAGACTGATGAGAGCTCAGCGACGTCTTGTGGAAGTGCGGGTTTCAGCACCTACCCTCACTTGGTCTTTATTTAAGTTCGCAATGTCGGTACTCCGACACACTACACTAATGATGGCTACACACTGTTGAGATTTATCACTGCGGCGCGCGGCGGTGTTTACACTTGCTGATGACTGGATTCCAAGTGGCCGATAATCTATATCCATCCTCCCGGTTGAAATTGTTATATTTCTTGATTTCTACCGCTTCACGTACTATCCTGGAGTAATAGTGACGATCGGTGGATAAGACTTGTGGTTGATGCAGTTCTATCCAGTGGTTTAGTCCAGACTCCAACAAATGCTCAGCTATCGCCGACTTGTTAATATGTCGGTTTTTTACAGCTGCGATATGTCTGTTTTTTACAGCTGCGATATGGAGAACATATTGCAGCAAAAATGATGTATACAAATCGCGAAAGTTTAAAATCGATTATATTGTATTATGCTCTGTAAGTAGAGTTTCTTATAGTATATCAGAATATAATTAGATAAAACAATTTAAGTAAGTACGTTCAATGTCATAAATTATTGGAACCATCAAGTTTACTTTTAGATATAATTACAGTATTTCGATTAAGAGGCATATTCGGGAAATTATCTTCTCGATTTTTCTTCGATGTTTGTACAAAAGTACGCATTAGCTATTGAGGTCATATTCATCAGAAAGATTTTTGTTATCATTCGGATCATTTACCATTGTAGATTACTAAGGCAAATCGTTGATTTCCTTACTTTGGGTCCGATAAACACCATTACGGGTTGTCCATAATAACAACGAAGAGTCAATTCATTATCATCATAGTTATCTATTGTCTAGTACCCCAAACTAAGCAGAGCTTCTACTGTAGCTCTGCTTAGTTTGGGACTAGATAGTGTTGTGTGAATGTAATAGAATATAATATTCTTTCTAAAACACATAATGTAGTAATGCACGGCTTACAACACAACTTATATGAAGCGAATGAGTTGGGAAAATCTCATAACAAGGAAGCAAGACTTGCTGAAGGGAACGGCATGTATCGTAATTAGTGTATCAGAACCGACTTTGTTTCGTATTATCTTAGTACTTTTACAAATAGCCATTATAATATTCATATTTAGTAAAGATGCTTTACATACATACATACATATCGTCACGCCTTTTATCCCCGAAGGGGTAGGCAGAGGTGTATTTCTACACCCACTTTTCGCCAGATATACTTTAGTCCCACGTAATAAGGGGCGAGCCTATTGCCGTACCGGGCACACTTCCAGACTCCGTGCTGCTACTAAGAATTTCGTGACAGAAAAACCCAATAACACTGCCCGACCCAGGAATCGAACCCGGGACCTCCCGATCCCACGTGCACATTTATGCCGCGAGACCAACGAGGCAGTCGTATAGGGTTTGATGTCGAGTTTTGCGTCTCTACGCAAAGATGGTATTTGCATCGTGTTATCCCTTAGTCGCCTCTTACGACACCCACGGGAAGATAGGGGGTGGTGACACTTGTATTCTATGCCGTCAACCACACGGCTAAAGATGCTTTTTATGTATTTTATCATGAACTAGAAGATGGCCGCGGTTACACCCGCGTTATTTAAGGCTACTGCTCTGCTCCCGTCGCTCATGGCGTGATGTTATAATTATAGCCTTCCTCGATAAACTGGAATAATTTTTCAAATCGGACCAGTAGTTCCCGAGATTAGCGCGTTCAACTAAATAAACAAACAAACAAACTCTTCAGCTTTATATATTAGTATAAGATAGTTTGTTTTGTGCATTTGATTTAAAATTATGGCCGTCCATTGGCGGTTCGCTAAATACTTAATCTAAGTCTTTACGGAAACTTTGCTAACGATGTGTTTAAACTTTTTTTGGTATAATGGCAAGTTTCTTTTGTAAGTGCAATTTCATGTTCTTAAACAGATCAAGTCAAGTACAGACATGAAGCCATACGAAAGTGTTTTGAATATCATCACTAGCCGCCATTATTACGACGGCAGTTTGGAGCGTTTCACAGAGTCATGAGATTAAAATTTAATTGTCTGGTGGTTGGTCGTGATATTGAGACGTTATTCTGAGTCTGATTTATACTACGGCAGTTTGGAGCGTTTCACAGAGTCATGCTATTGAAATTTAATCGTCTGGTGGTTGGTCGTGATATTGAGACGTTATTCTGAGTCTGATTTATACGACGGCAGTTTGGAGCGTTTCACAGAGTCATGATATTGGAATATAATTGTCTGGTGATTGGTCGTGTTATTAAGATGTTATTCTGAGTCTGATTTGCATTTAGTCTGCAGCTTATGAAACTGTGCTCCATTCATTGTGAAGTTATAACAGCCTTGGGTCGAGCGGCCACGTCGCACGGCGAAAGTACAAGTGGAGACTACGTCATCTTTAGTTACACATCTTAAAAAGCGTTTGAATCAACGTCTCCTTTTATTCACCGAAGGATTGACGACGCTCGACCCACGGCTGTCTCTAGGTTAGGATACAGATCTTAATTGTGGTGCTATGCTAGTAGAGTCGGTTAGTTGTTGCTACAACCCGCTTTTTCACCTTCCCTTAAAAATATTCTGTGATATTTTTTTTGTTACGTGGTGAAAACATTCCTTCGGATCACCGGCTCAAGAGGAAATTCTAGTCAGAGTATGTAGAGTTACAACTAAAAACCATCCAACTGCAGCTGACCAAAGATGACGGGGGAGAAAACTGGGTACAGAAACCGTCCAAAGTTCATCTCATTGCGACATGTCTCGTCCCAGAGAAGATTACAAGCTCTCACTTGCCCTTAAAGTCCCAATACCTTACGTGAAAAGGCTATAATCGGCATGTTTCAGCTCGATGATAGCCTTGATTTTTCAAAGTAGTTCTGTTCTGCTTTTCTAACAACTTGATGTCTGTATTAAATCAGTGAGGTCATGATCTGACGTATACCTAAACACAACCCTATCACTAAATAGACTACATCAGATACTTCTTATTTTAAAACAAAATATAAAATTATCTACCTAAATTATGATGTCCGGTTACCGTGTCAGATACTGAAGACCCAATCGTTTCCACCAACTTAGTGGTCTTGCACAAAACACAACTCATGTGAGAAACTTTTTGTTCTAGAGATAGTGATAGCACATTAGCTACGTGGTTTTAAACACAAATGTTTAATGTTCACAACAAATTAAAGTACCTACCCAACTTGTTCGTGTTTAAACATTTACAGTTGTACAGTAAGTACAGTTTAAACATGTTTCTAGTTCTTGACTTAAATTGATGTGCGGAGGACGTTTGAATTTTAGACTGATAGTCATAATGTCTAAACTTTCTAACGCCATTATAATGAAATGAGCAAAAACTGTCGCTTGTTCACATAAACGAATATGAGAGTTTTGTTGGTATGTTAATTTTGGTTCGGTCTTATCTCCTTACTCTTGTAACCACAATACGCCTTCAAGTTTCCCACTATGCAGTGAGCAGTGGCTTATACATTTTATGTAATTAAGATAGCAAGCAAACATGCAATGTTCTCCAACTATGGTAGTAGTTTAAGACATTTTATAGTATTCAGTAGCAGGCAAGCACATAGTTGACCCGCATTAAGGAATCTAGTGTCCGTAATTTTATCATTCCCGTTGGCCCGTATTTGAGGTTTTCGTATTAACCAGAAAAGCAATCTGTGTCACCTCAAATCAGTGAAACTAACCTACCTCATATTCAACCAATATGTTTCGACGACATTCGACGTAAATTGCAATCTAATGTAAGGCATCCAGTATTCAGTATTGAAGCCTTTTGAGCTAATAGCGGCTATGCTTCAGGTTGAAATTGAGGCACGGGATCGTGAGCAAATGCACGGGATAGTGACCCAAAATGGACGCTGAATTTCGATGAAATTAGACAGAGTTACTAAGTTACTAAAACGTAGATAGAATTAAACTAGAATATATAATTGAAATTCAAACTGTTATGACTAGGCAATTGATAGTTCTGATAGCAAACTTGATTGAATTTGACATGTAATTTTTATTGAATGTGACAGGATTTCAAAATTGTGTTTTTTGTAGATTTCTCTTTATGACGTAAAAGTTTAGTTATAGTAAAGCTTTCCATCTTTACGTCTCCATCAATCTTAGCCTTAAATACTCTAATTAATATACTTATGCACTTTTTAGTATATGTCTCGGTTGCGCGTTATTTCAATTGAAATACCTTCACTGGTTATTAGGCTTAACGGTCATAAACTGCGCTGATATAAACAAGCTAAAAAGTTCCTGTTAAACGACAATAAGCTGCCACTGTGCAATGTTAAAGCACATTAGAATTTTATATTCCACTAGACATCGCCCTTTTTTTTTTGGTGTCGGGTTGGAAAATCCTCATGGAGACCCTCCGCCCTGGGGGGGAAGGGCGAAGGGGACTGTCAGACTCTTACTGACTAAAAACCAACCCGTGTTCCTCATGTACCCGTGTGTCGGAGGGTAGGGTATCGCATAAGCATTCCTCGCCACTCCCCGACGGGCATTGCCCCGCCAGATGGTCAGGCGGGCCCCGAACAAAACCCCCTTGGCGGCGGATGAAGGTGTTGGGCTCTGCCAAAACACCCAGCGGCCGCAGAGGATAGGGAGGACGGCAACGTTACACCGCGTTATCTCCTCTTCCTCTGCGGCCCCACCACGACGCAACGATGGTGCGCCCCCATTTGGTCGCGGGAGATAGGGCGCGTGGCAACGCAATACCGACACGCCTCTCGTCCCGCGACCGCGCCCGACTGCGAGGGCCAGAACAACTGTCCCTTGCACCCGCACCATTGGACGCATCCTGCGCAGGCCTCCGTCAAGCCCACTCGGAGCGTCCCCTCCTGGATCCCTCTTAGCTTCACCGCGGGTGACCAATCCACGGTTACTGAGCCCCCCCACCACGACAAGGTGGCGATCCCACGGGGGGACTAGACATCGCCCATGGTTCGGTCCATGTGGGATATTTTACTTCTTTAGAGGAGGAACTTCCTAAAATATTTTCTAAGTGTTCCCTATTTTTTTTTTATGGAATAGGGGGCAAACGAGCAGACGGATCGCCTGATGTTAAGCGATTACCGTCGCCCATGGACACCCGCAACACCAGAGGAGTCACAAGTGTGTTGCCGGCCTTTTAAAAAGGAAAACACTCTTTTCTTGAAGGTTTGAAGGTCGTATTGGTTCGGAAAAACCGCAGGTGACAGATCATTCCACAGTTTAGAGGTGCGAGGCAGAAAGTTTCTAGAGAAACGCACCGTTGTGGATTACCAACCATCTAAACGATGGGGATGGAAATGCTGTCGCGTAGAACGATGGCGGAAAGAGACGGCAGGGATTAATCTGAACAATTCCTCGGAGCACTCCCCATAGTAGAAGCGATAAAAGATGCATAGCGAGGCTACATCTCTACGCAGCGCCAAGGGGTTTAACCGATTGCAAATATCTTGGCAGTCGACAATTCGAGTGGCTCTCCGTTGGATGCGGTCCAGAGGGAGAAGCTGGTACTGGAGTGCCCCTGCCCAAAGATGAGAACAGTATTCCATATGCGGCCGGACCTGCGCCTTATAAAGGAGCAAGCGGTGGGCCGGAGTGAAATACCGTCTCGATCTATTTAGCACGTCAAGCTTCTTCGAGGCTAACTTAGCCTTACCCTCTAAGTGACCGCGGAACTGGACTTCGCTCGATATGTCGACACCAAGTATCCCAATACTGGAGGAGGCAGTTACGGGGGTGCTCTCAAAACGAGGACATACGACCATCGCCAGTTTTTTGCGGTGAACACGCAGACTTGTGTCTTTGTGGGGTTAAATTGGACCAAATTAAGTCTTCCCCAATCTGAGACCATCTCCAAGGAGGTCTCAATTTCAGACACAAGTTTATTTCGGCTCTCGATGACTTTTTCCCGAGAAATGTTGGCGTGACCGGTATATAAAGCATCGCTTGTGCTGTCATCTGCATAACAATGAATGCCGCTATTTAGCAACATATCATTGATATGCAGGAGGAACAGAGTAGGCGATAGCACGCAGCCTTGAGGGACACCAGCATTTACAGACAAGGCTTCAGAGCATTCACCGTCAACTACGACCTTTATGCTTCTGTCTGTAAGAAAGCTGGTGACCCATTTGCATAATACCTCGGGCAGACCATAGGAAGGGAACTTCAAAAGAAGCGCTTTGTGCCAGACCCGATCGAAGGCCTTCGCTATGTCCAAACTGACCGCCAAAGCCTCCCCCTTTGTATCGATCGCCTGTGCCCAACGATGTGTCAGGTATACTAGAAGATCACCAGCCGACCGACCCTTACGAAAGCCGTATTGCGGGTCACTAAGCAGCTGATTATGCTCTAGAAACCGAAGGAGCTGGCAGTTAATAATGAACTCCATTATCTTCGAGAAGAGGGAAGTTATGGCTATCGGTCTGTAGTTGGACGGGTTAGAGCGATCGCTTTTTTTAGGGATCGGGTGGACCAATGCTGTCTTCCAAGATGTTGGGACTACGCCAAAATAGTAAGAGAGATGAAAAAGGCGTGTCAAAACTGGTGCCAACTCTGGAGCGCAGATCTTCAACACAATAGTGGGAATTCCATCAGGCCTACTCGACTTATGGATATCGAGGGACAGAAGTGCCATACGGACTGCGCGTTGGTGGAACCGAATATCCAGCATACAGCCCTTCAACAGCGGTATAGTAGGCGGTTCCTGTCCCCCGTCATCCAAGGTCGAGTTAGACGCAAAGAGTTTGCCCAGAAGATGGGCTTTCTGCTTTGCGTCGTGGGCCAAGGAGTCATTTCCCATGTGTAGCGGTGGAAAGGATGGCTTACAGAAGTTCCCTTCGATAGCCTTGGCAAGAGACCAGAATGCACGAATTCCCGAAGGAAGGCGCTCAAGCCTCTCGCCAATTCTACCGATGTGCTTCGACTTCGCACTAGCAATGTCTCTTTTGAAGGACCTGGAGGCAAAGTTATACTCCTTTTTTAATGCGCTGGTATTTTCATCCCCTGCCGCCACCGCATCAGCTCAGGCTTGGTAAGCTTCCTGCTTCCTGCGAGAAGCCTTTTTGGAAGATAATAATAATAATAATAATAATTTATTTATCAGAAAACACAAAGGTACAAAATATACTCATACATAATTAAACTTAAGGCTACAGTTTTCTTATTGATTGGGAAGAACACCAGTCTCCTGTACTAGTTAGAAAACTGTATCACAGGAGATTGGGTCTCTCTTTCAAAATTACTTGTAGGTAGGTATATTAAAGAGATACAATATTAGTACAGTATTCAAAAGTAAACAATATCATTAAATTAAGGTAAGATATTAGGCTTAGTTTCTAATTTATAAATAAACAATAAAAATTGATCATTATTTTTGCTTGTTAATCATTTTATGAAAGAAGCAAGAGCATCACAATTATGTATAAAACAGTGGGTCAGCGAAATTGTTAATAGTGTAAATGTTACTGCATTAAGCAATATCATTATTAATTACGTTTATAAATCTATGTAAGTATTCTATAAAACTAAATTTATTCACAATATTACAATGTTAGTAGGTCACTATGCTAATGGAATGTTGTTAAGTACATAAAATAACTACCTATTATGATTGAACAGAAAGATGAATATTACAAGTACCTAAATTAATTACGTAGGATCATTAAATCACATCTATGTCTTACACTAAATTAACTATGTAACAGGCTTACTTAAGGAATAAGGCATTTCCGTTATCAACAGTATGATGATCAATGGGATATTTATATAATAAGGTTATAAAGCTATGTTGCGGCGCTCCTAGGCGCCTTCATAGTCTATTGTATTAATATACCTGATTTCGGCAGCCTTTCTAGCCGGGCAGTCGACGTCACCCGTAGAGTGATTGCTCGGTTTTTTGAAGCGCAGACAAGTCGCACATTTAGGCGCTTGCGTTTTTTTATTGCAGTTCTGGATCGTATGTCCTTCTTCACCACAATGCCCGCACGTAGAGGTCGTATTCTTGCAAGTCTTAGCCGCATGGCCGTACTGCTGACATTTATAGCACCTGGTCACAAGTGTGAAGTCCCTTACCGGACAGGAGGTCCAGTTGATGAATATTCTGTTCTGTGTGATCAGGGCTTTACGGATTACGGCTGTTACTTCTAATATAAGATTGCAGAATTCAGAGTCTCTCTTGCCAGATTTGTGACTCAGTTTTATTGCAGACAAAAATGTATCTAGGGTCATACCTGGTAATTTATCAGCGATGTTCTGCTCAAAAATACATTTGTAGACCTCATTTTCGCGCATTGTTGTCGGGACTCCTATTATAATAATGCGTGGTTTGCGCTTATATGGTTCATCAATCTTTAGACCTGATGCAGCTAGTTGTACAGATTGCTTCAATTTTTCAATGTCTGTTTTCGTTTCTGTGCTAATTATTACTCCTCCATTCCTGGTCTTTCGTACTCCACGAACTTGCAGTTTCATTTCTTCGGGCTTTATGATTTTCTGAACCATACTTTTCGTGTCCTCGCTTGTTTTGGAAGAATCGCCAGGGTAAATAGCTACCGAGCTCAGATTATTTGGTCGAATGTAGTTGTTGGCCCCCTGTTTCACCATATCCGCAAACGAAGTACTAGCTGGAGCCTGTTTGGCTTTCGATTCCTGGATGGTCTGTTTGATCTGGGCTAGCTCCTCCATAAGGTCTTGCTTTTCCGTCAGAGCTGTAAGGGCTTGGTGGTTTTGTAAGGCTTTTAGCTTCAACGACTGATACTGAATGATCATTCGGGACACACCCTGTGCAATATTACGGCAGTTGGTATTGATCTTCAACTTTTGCTCGGTGTTCAGCTTACCTTCAGAGGCAATAGCACAAACATCATTCAAACTCTGTTCAATAGTTCCCAACCAGTTCTGTAACTCCGGTGTTGAGATAATTTCTCTTTTCTCTTCATACTCTTGTCCCTGTTTTTGAGAGGTCTTCGGTTTTGGTGTAGGTGGTGGAGAGCGGAGTGTTCTATCACTCCTAGTAAAGGGACTATCCATATTGACGTAGTTAGGTAGTTCTATTCTATTTGTAATTTCATTATGTAAACACACTGATTTACTTGTAATGACAATGCTTCCACATCAAAAACACAATCTAGGTCAACGTTAATTAATATTATTTTTATTGAGCACGTCTATACACAACGGCAACGTAACGGCTTATGTTTGTAAGATGAACCAAACCAAGGCCGAAATTTGCTACCAATGGGGACCACAGAGGATGGAATGAAAAGTTCTATACCCTGTAGCACCACCTCAGCAACAGAATCAGCAGCGGCGTTGGGATCATCCGGCAAGAAGCATACTTGTCCCCAAGGATAGGACGCAAAGAACTTCCGCATCCCCTCCCAATCTGCTGACTTGTAGTGCCACACACAGCGACTGCGTGCAGCCCGCGATCGCAGTGAGCACGTGAGAGGCACCACACTCCGTACAAGGTAGTGGTCTGAGGAGCCAAGTGGGGCGCCTACGGATACCTTGTAGCCGTCCGGATGAGAAGTCAGCAGAAGGTCCAGCAGTGAAGGATTCTGGCTTTCAACGTCTGGGATTCGCGTGGACGTGGTAAGCAATTGTGTCAGGTCATAAGCCAGTGCGAAGTCGTGAACAGATCTCCCCGCATGATCAGTTTTACTAGAACTGAGCCAGTCGGCGTGATGAGCGTTAAAATAGCCAAGCAAGATGATCTCTGCTGACGGAATCTGCTGCTGCACAAAGTCTGAAGCCATTTGGATGTACTCAATGAGTCGGCCAGTTTCGGTATTACCGCTATGGGACCTATAAAGGCAAGCATAGACGCGGGGGTGATCATCGCTATCTATACGTAGCCATAAGGTGGAGAGGTCCCTACCTTCAAGATTCCTAAGGCGACGAGAACTGATATCGTCTCTAACATACACGCACAATCCGGCCTTGGACAAAAAGGAGTATTCAAGTCCATATCCAGGGTAAGTAAAGTAGGAAGTGTCTGCTGGAGGCGATATCTGCGTCTCACTCAAGAAGAGCAAGGCCGGCTTTGTTGTCTCGAGGTGGTGGTGGACAGCATTAAGGTTGGTGTGTAATCTCCTGATATTGCAGAAGTCCACGGCCAGTGTGGCAGGGGGTGCCAGGCTATTTTTGCTCCTTTTAATGGAATTTTCGAGCGCAGTTTTGCCCCGAGAGTACTAGGGGTGGCCTGGGCGTTCACGCTTAGATGCGTTGTGTCCTGAACGCGGACGTCCGTTCTCCAACGCTAGGGCAGTTGGTACCCTCCTGGGGTAGCAAAAAGTTTTGCAACAGCACCATCATAGGCGGGGGGGGGGGGGTTGGGGAATTGGGCCTCCTTTACACTCTCCAAGTCATTGCATTTATTGATTCAATAACAATTACATAAATTGCTTCCAAATATCTTAAAACTAACACAATTTACAATATAGGTATCATTAATTCATTACTCATTAATTGATATTTCTAATACAACTACATTTAATTTACTATTTAATGAATTTCTCTGAAGTTACTATTTAATTAATTAAGTAATTACACATTATTATTTTATTTAAGAATATGTCAAGCAATTTTACACTATAATAAATTAAGAATATGTCAAAGAATTTGAAATACATATACAATACATAAGGCAAAAGAAATTTCATATAAAAAAAATACTATGTCAAAAAAAATATGTCAAACAGAAAAATAGATAAAAAATACATGAGATGTCAACTATGAATAAATTGTATCTTGTCATAGATAATGCAGCATAAAAAAATATAATTAAAAGACAACATTAATAATTATGGCTGGTATCACCTTACACTAATTTACATTTTCTCCTTTCAACTGTAGTAACATATACATACAGTAACGTATACGCACATAGTCATATACATATATTATACATGCGAAATGCGAAATTTGACATTCTAACAGTAGTTTCGGCTGTGCGTCTTCTGACAGTCAGTAGCGAAGGAGTTTTATAATCATCATCATCATCAGCCCTATATTCTGTCCCACTGCTGGGCACGAGCCTCTTCTCACTATGAGAAGGGTAAGGCCATAGTCCACCACGCTGGCCAAGTGCGGGTTGGCGGACTTCACATGTCTTTCGAGAACATTATGGAGAACTTTGCGTTGACTAGACATGCAGGTTTCCTCACGATGTTTTCCTTCACCGATAAGCAAGCGATAATTAACAATTTAATACGCATTTAACTTCGAAAAGTCATTGGTGCGTGCCGTGGATTCGAAACCGAGACCCTCTACGTAGCAGTCTATCGGTCTCTCCACTCGGCTATCACTTTCATAATATTGATGATTGATAACCTGTCAATCGATTGATCTTTCAAGGCTATCTAACAACGCTGAACAAACTATTCAAGATTAAAACGTACTCACTATTTTAAGTCAAAATGGATAATTAAATAGCTCGGCTATAATGCTATTTTACCTAGTAGGTTGTGGTTAAACATGCGCGAAATTGTGTTAAACACTTTGTAACTTACGTTTATAGCAGTTAAGTAAGACGTAGTGGCTAAAGGTGCTTCATGCCGAAAATGTTACTCAAACTGCATTACAACTCTGGATAGTTGCAAGTATATTAATAACAATAATGGAGTCTATTTTAAACTACGCTCATTATACACAAACTATTTAAAATTATGTTTAAATTCTTACTTAAATATAATATTTTAAGCCTTACTAGAGGGAAATGGCTTTTCCAAACTGCTTCTATTTATACTCAATAAATAATTCTTTCCTTGCCGACTGATTGACGGACATCGCACAGCCGAAAGGATTGGGTGCCTGACGTTAAAATTTGGCATGTATGTTCATTGGGGACCAAGGGGTTCAATAAGGAGGAATTTCTTACGCGACATTCCCACGAGATCGGGCAAACACGTATTATTAAAAAACATGCGGGTGTAGCTACGGGCATCCTCTAGTTTCTTAATATTTTTACATGTTTGTGACTAGTCAAGGAACCAAGTTCGTTTCACCATCTGCTTGTAGGTTTGCCGCGAAAACTTCGTAATGATGTTGATTATAGTACCTTTATTGCTTTAATCATACTAATTTATGAAACTACACTTAGAATATTATAATACATACTGTATATAACTAGTACTACAGATATCAAAAGACTCAATTTTGTTGTTACTGTCATCATCATCAGCCATATAATTATTTAGAATGTCCCACTGCTGGGCGCAGGCCTCTTCTCACAATAAGCTGAATAAGGCCATAGTCTACCACGTTGGTCATGTGCGGGTGCAGACTTCACATATCTTTTGAGAACATTATGACAAACTCTCAGACATGCAGGTTTCTTTACGCTAAGCAAGCGATAATTAATAATTAATACGCAACATCATTGGTGCGTGCCGTGAATTCAAACCCGACAGCAATCTCTCTCAACTAGGCTATAGTTGTTACTATGCGTATAATTGTTGTTAAAATTGTCAGTGAAATTCATTATCCTCCTAGCATTATCCCAGTTGCATCCCGAGGTCCGCTAACTAGTCAAACCAGATTTGACTAAATATTAGCTTCTGTACAGAGCGACTGCCTGTCTGAGCCCACAGCGGTATTCCATGGTTTACACTTGTGTACTTGTATTAAGAGGTACTAACTCTCCATAACGACTGTTTAAGATCTTCATGACGGCTGGGACGGGCGGCTTAACGGGGCAAGCGATACTAAAAAGTTGCCGGTAGAACTAAATTAATGAATATACTTCCTCCTCCTTGTGTCGTTCTCCTCATGACTGAGGGTCGTGATTCCCCTGCTGGGATGCAACTATTTGCTTCACGGTATTTCACCATTTGTGTCTATCCTTGGCGACATGGAGAGCGTCGTGCAGTTTGGTGTTCAACGCTGTGTGGACCTGGTCAGACCATCTTATGGGACTACGTCCTCTTGGGCGTTTGCCGTCAACTTTACCAGTCACCATAAGTTGTTCCAAATTGTCACCTTTTTCTGGGCAATATGGCCAAAGAATTCCAGAATCCTCTGCAGGCAAATAGTAGAAAGCCTTGTTTTGATGCCCAGTACCCGAAGGATGGATTCATTAGTTCGGAAAGCAGTCCACGGAATCTGAAGCATTCTTCTTAAACACCACATCTCAAAGGCGTCTATGCGATTACGATCGACGATTGCTAATGTTGGTGCCCAGATAAATGAAGTCGTTCACCCTTTCGAGCGACAAGGCGCCCGTCATTTGGATAGAGTTGGCGCGGTCCACTACTATCAGTTTTGTTTTGGAATGGTTTATCTTGAGACCCAGTTCCAGGCCGATCCCGTCCATTCTATCCAGAAGGTTTACCATTTCAGCTTCGCTTGCCGCCACCAGTGTCGTATCTTCTGCGTACCTGAGGTTCGTAATACGAGTGTTGCCTATAATGACGCCACCCTCCCAGTTTTCCAGCGTTTTTCTGATAATGTACTCTCCGTATACATTAAATAGAATTGGGGACAAGATACAACCTTGTCTCACTTCCTTTCCAAACTTAAATGGCTCTGATGTTACCCTGTCCACCCTCACCACACCCTGGCTATTCTGATAAAGCGATTGGATCAGGGCAACTAGATGTTCCGGTACCCCAAGCTCTTTCAAAACCTTTCACTGGGCTGACCAGATGACATTGTCAAAGGCTTTACTATAATCAATGAAACAAAGAATTAAAGGTCTATTGAATTCGTAGGACTTTTCAATTAACTGTCGGACATTTAAAGTTTGTTCCCGCGTCCCTTTGCCCTTAACGAAGCCAGCCTGTTCCTGTGGTATTTGCCAGTGCAGATAGTAACGAATCCTTTTGTTGATAATGTGAAGGAGAATTTTGCTCGTGTGTGATATCAAGGCTAGTGTCCTGTAATTGTAACATTTGGATGTTGAGCCTTTTTTGTGTAAAGGTAGTATTATTGACTTAGACCAATCGCTGGGCCAATACCAGTACGCCAAAAGTTGACACATATTTTGTGTATCGCCTCAGCTCCGGGCGATCCCATCGCTTTAATGATCTCTGCCGTTAACTGATCCGGCCCGGGTGCCTTTTTATCTTTCAGAGCAGCAATAGCAGCTGTAACTTCAGATCTTAGAATGGGTGGTTCCAAGGTCATAACGTTGAATGAATATACTTAAATACTAGAATAAGTACATCTCTACCGATGTTCTCAGTAATAGGAGAGTCTATTTACATGGTGAATCTATTAATTGTGTTTATGTAAATGCAACGGATCAAAGTTCACCCCAAGGTAAATAGGTTTCAGCGTAGGTGTCTTTTAGATTATTAAAACAGATTTATTTTAAGTAATATAACGAATTTGAAGAGGTTTGTTTGTTTTTTGCAGATAAATTAAATTAAACTGCTATTTGCGAGCGTTAAAATGAATATTGTGCTGGAGTCTTACTATCCTTAGGTCACAGTCACTGAGTAAGGGATAGGTACTACGGAATCCAAAATTGTGTGTGGTTCGATATTATATTAAAATGTATATGTTGTTGAAATTATTAATAATTCAATAAACATATGGTTTGTTAGTTTGAGACAAATATTATGGAACTCACGTATAATGTAATTTTATTATATTGGTAGCATCAAATGATGACCCATAAAATTATTTTGATTCGCCCATTGGTACTAACAATTAAGTTAGTAACATTGATTGTCACGTATTGTACTTGGCCGGTTTTTTTATGATTTTCACCCGGACAAGACCGCAACAGCTAGCCACCGTAAAAGAGACTAAAATATCGCAAATAAACCCTTTACAACCGTCTATTTGTAATCCTCTTTTAGACTACAGTTTAATAATTGTAACGTAAAAAGACCTTTCAGGTGTCCACTGTTACGTTATCCCTACTAAGGTGTGTTTAAATGAGAACATGAGTTGAATGTTACAATAAAAATTGATTAATTTGCCAAAAAAACCTACACATCATTTAGCAATTGAAAAAATTACTAGTAAAGTGTTATTAAAAAAAATATACACAGGGTCGCGTGATTCGGCGATGGGTGAGGTTTCTGTTGAGAATCCCGCTGCCGGTTCGTCCAGGAGAGTTGGTTACTTAACTCGGAGCTGTAGCCGCCGCAAAAGGAAAGCGTGAAGCCAACGCATCCGCTTTTATAGAAGCTCGCAGTGCGGTGGGGGCGGAGGTGCAAGCGGCCGAGAGGTGGTGTCCTCTCGACGTCACAGCGACGTCACACACTCCCCCCATTAGGCCAGAATTTTCCCAGAGGGAAAATTCTGTGGCTGGTAGGCGGCAACTGCACTCCGGGACCCTGAAACAGATGAGTGGTAGCGGTGTCAGTAGGTTAAATACAAGGCAACTATTAACCCTGAAAGAGGAAAAAAAACAAGTATAACCCTCGGCCATTCATACGTCACCAAGCATTGAACGTTCCTATTACCTGACATACATCACATTCAAAAGGCCCACACACAATCATACATATGAACAAGCCAGCATTCATTCACGATGCGAGTCGTATTCATTATAATACACGACGCGCAAAGAGGTATTTATACGTGAGTTTTATAGCAAATAGCCACCCAGTCTATGTTGGTAGGCACCACCTGACCACCCATATTCGATAAGTGAAATTAATTGAAAGATTATAAGTCGTAAACCAATATTACGATCTTACTATATTACGATACTAACAATCATACGATTAGTTGGCAGTATCACAAACAAATTGCTCATTAACGCGCTCGATGCGAATTGTAAAAGCATAAAAAAGTGTTCATTATAATTAAGTATAAAGTATAATACAATGTTTTGAGCCGAGTGATCGGCTGACGTAAACAAGTGAGTCATCACTGCGCGCTTGGCGCCGGCCGCATTCCATTGTCGCGGACAATTAACTGGTTTCTGATTATGATACAAAATCAACAACGGCAAATACACAATTCGGAATAGGTTGCAATGTATAGTACATCACCGCAGGAGACAATCGATGACATAGTATACACAACCATAGCCAAAAACACAAAAAAAATATTCGCGGCAAGATGTAATGTATAGTACATCGTCGAAGGAGACTGTCGAAGACATATCGACAATCGAGAATCAAACCACAGACCGATCCGACACAACCTTTCAGCCACTGAGCCATAAGGGATTTTTTTTTTATTATATTACGATCAGTCATTACCAAAGCTATATGTAACAAGATATATGGGTACATGATTTAGCTGTAATTAGGAGTTAAAGGTTTTTATACTATTTGTAACGAAGTGTTAAGTTATTTTAGTGATTAATTCATTAGTGATGAGCATTAATCATTACATTCTTAAACTTTGCAGTGAGTTAATTTAAGATCTTTTATATGGCAATCACCAAGCGAAACATATCTGATATTTATATAGTTAGATAGTTATCTGATGTTTCGATATTTAGTTAGATAAATAACAGATTGTGCAAAAATATTAAATTTGGAAAACCTCTTCGACAATTTATAACAGTAATATTTATTCATGTTTTATGTTAGCATGTTTATATAAATCGTTAACACAACAATGCGTTATCTTGTGACTTGTGAGCTCCAATTCGAAAACAATAGCACTATTGTTGGCCTTCACAAATAATTATGTAGGTAATTATAACTTCGCATACCTATGCGTCTTACATTGTTGTAAATGACACTGTACCCAATCGTTTATAAACTTATTTTTGCTGTAATAGAATAAGATTCAGTTATTTTATTCAGCTTTTAGGTTTAAAATAGTTGATTGTAAAATACGAAAGGGTATTCTTAAACTTGTACATCAATTAATTCGCTTTAGTTATTAAAGTATATAAATTATTGATTTATGTATGTTATTTAAGTATTGAAATTATTTATTAATTTGTGTGTAAACAGCCAATTTATTTATTTAATGAGGTATAAATATTATTTATTTGATTCATATGTAAATAGGCACTTATTTATTCAAGAAAAGAAGTTATTGATTCAATTTATGTGCAAATACCCACTTTAGTTAAAGTTAGTTTCAATTCAATTAAGTTTGATTAATTCAGTTAGATATAATAACATTTGCGTTAACACAAGAACACAATATAACCACTACTTAAACTGGTCTAGTAAAACCAGATGCATAGCATTTAGTAAAAAGGAAACAAGTTACATATTGACAATTAAGTAGTTTTCCGGCCGTCAGCGGCTTAATTTTACCATTTATTTATCATTATATGTTTTATATATTTCAATAGAAACCAGACATTGAAAGAACAATCCTAGCGACACAAAACATTACAAAAAGAACATAATTCAATAATTGCGACTCAGGAATTTTATGTTTGAGTTCACAATGAACAGTAAATGCATAAATAGATGCATTTGCAAATGACATACCGATAGGCAGTAACAAGGAGATAAAATCGAAGACCAAAAACAACGATTGTAGCATAATAAACATTTGACAAAACGAACAACTAATAATTCTACGATGATATTCGTATTTCTATACCAAATAGACAATAATTACATTCGTTCATTATTGTTAGTGAGCAACCTGCATATGACACGTGTACATTTTATTAATAAATGAACGCGGAATTCTAGCTAGATACCTAGTATATAATACGCTAGCATCTTAGGTACGTTCATTCTCAGCCAGTCCAACTATGTTAGGTACACGTGGTATAATAAAGATGCAACTTTCTTAGTAAGAAAGAAAAGAATAGTTAATATTAAAAGATAATCGCCGTAGTAGGCGGTAAAAGTATTAAATAATACCGACTATATACAAAAATATCGCCGTACAAAATCACTAGCAGAAGGTTTTAGTAGAAAATAGAAAGAAATGAAAAAGAGAAGGGTGTGAATTCGTTCCATAAGTCAGCCAAAGCAGATTATTAGCAATAATTACCAGTAGCACTTAATTACCTTAGTGGCATTTAAAAAAGCTAATCGCGAAGCATACGATCAACGAAGGTGACCTTAGCACGTCGTTAGTGGACGTGAGGTCATAAATCGCAATACAAAGAATGCAGTCAAGGAATGTGACCACAGCGCGTCATTTAGTTGACACGTGGTCGCAAGCAAAACGATTATAACTTGTTACTTATGCGGTTGATACAAAATTAATTATCACACGCGGCAACAGAAATAGTTATAATATAAAATGCTTACCATGCGTAGTAAGACAAAATTTGTCTGTTGTGACCGGCTCAACACAAAACCGACCTTCCGAGCACAACAGAACAAAAAGAGAAAATGTCTATTGTGGCCGGCATAACACCACCGACTTTCCGTCCACAATAAAACAAGCAAAAAGAAACAATAAATGCCACTAAAATAATTACACACTGCTTTGGAACGATTTCACACATACACAAAAAATAAAAAAAAGGGGACTCACCGAGCAGCGGATTCTCAACAAAACCCTACCTATAATATTCCCGTGGGCGCCACTGTAACGTAAAAAGACCTTTCAGGTGTCCACTGTTACGTTATCCCTACTGGGTGTGTTTAAATGAGAACATGAGTTGAATGTTACAATAAAAATTGATTTAATTGCCAAGAAAACCTACACATCATTTAGCAATTGAAAAAATTACTAGTAAAGTGTTATTAAAAAAAATATACACAGGGTCGCGTGATTCGGCGATGGGTGAGGTTTCTGTTGAGAATCCCGCTGCCGGTTCGTCCAGGAGAGTTGGTGACTTAACTCGAAGCTGTAGCCGCCGCAAAAGGAAAGCGCGAAGCCAACGCGTCCGCTTTTATAGAAGCTCGCAGTGCGGTGGGGGCGGAGGTGCAAGCGGCCGAGAGGTGGTGTCCTCTCGAAGTCATAGCGACGTCACATAATACCTGACCCTTTAGACTTTAACGTATTTATATTTTTATATTTAATTCGAAACCCATTGCTATTGTCCCTAGACGAATGTACATAAAGGGAATTTATTTACATATATTTATATTTAAAGTTAAATAACAAATAAACACTCGCATTTGTCTAAATGACTTTATATAATAATGTATATGTTGTTGAAATTATTAATATTTCAATAAACATGATTTGTTACTTTGAGACAAATATTATGTAATTTTATTATATTGGTAGCATCAATTGATGAACCATAAAATTATTTTAATTCGGCCATTGGTACTAACAATTAAGTTAGTAACCTTGATTGTTACGCCGAAGGGATTTGACAAACCCTGTTATGAGCGCGATCATATTCTGTTCTGTCTGGGTTTAATTTCATAACCATATGAATGTATTCGTGTCGTCGTCGACCCCACATTTTAAATATGCTGCAAAAGAAATATCACCATAATTATGCTTTATAACTTAAATATTGTATTAATTTTCGGCATATTATATGTATATTATTTCAATGTCTCGTTAGCCTTCCTTCTCACGTTTAATTGCGTAAAATAAATTAATGTCGGCTGTTTCACTGAAATATCATATGAAATTATCAGAAGGCCAATTCTCGTCATTATATGTATGTGGCGGCATGAATGGTATTTTTGTAAATTAACTGACACTTGAATGATATCGTGACTAGAGCGCTTGCAGCAATGCCGTTTAGGATACTTCAAATTAAAGGACAAACATAAATTGTCTTTTGGGACATGTACCACGTTTCTTTTTTTTTAATAGACTCACACCTGTATCCCCGAAGGGGTAGGCAGAGGTGTAATATTAAACCCACGTTTCGCCATGAAGTCCCACGTAATACGGGGCGAGCCTATTGCCGTTACCGGGCATAATATCACTAGACTCTGAGCTGCTACTGAGAATGCGGAAAAACCCAGTAAGACTTTTGCCCGACCCGGGAATCGAACCCGGGACCTCCGATCAGTAGTCGCATACGTTATCCAGTGGACCACGGAGGCAGGCTGCCTCCGTACCACGTTCCTTTGTTTCAAATCTCTGATATTTCGGTTACTAGAACTAATAATATGAATTAACATTCCTTTTTAACACGCTTTTATTAGGTCGTCGTGTATGTAACTATGTAATGGAGTCTAAGCTAACTAATTTAACCATCTTCCAAGGGTCGTAGCGAAATGAAAATTGGCAGCTGTATGTAGTTCTGATGACAATACAATAATATAGTACTGTCAAACTGATCTGATGATGGAGCCGAAAGATATGAACTGGAACTCGACATGTATGTAACTAACTATGTAGTGGAATCTAAGGCAACTAATTTAACCAGCTTCCAAGGGTCGTAGCGTTATGAAAATTGGCAGCTGTATGTAGTTCTGATGACAATTCAATAATATGGTACTGTCGAACTGATCTAATGATGGAGCCGGAAGATATGAACTGGAACTTCATGGTGGAAATTCGTATCATAGCTGTTTTGGCTTTCTTAGAAAAGTCTTGTGATGAACTTTGACCACGATTAGGTTTCAAGGTCTGATGATAAAGCTGGAAGATAGGCATTGGCATTCCATGATGGAATATCATATCATAGTCGTGTTTGCATTTGTGAGAAAGGCCACGTAGTGGACTTTGAGCACTATCAGGTTTCAAGGTTATAACAAACCAATTATATATTGTAGACCACGCTGTGGTGTACTTAGTGTCCCGTACTTTTGCGGCTGGACAGGCGTATGTGGCCCTAAGAAAAGTAAAATCACTTAGTGGTCTCCAGATTGAAGAGCTAGATTGTTCTAAGCTGACAGATAAAACACCATGCAATACAGGCGCACTGGCGGAGATGGACAGGATGCGGGCTCATTCGCCTACATAAATAAAAGTATAAATGTAAAAAATATTTCGTTATCAAAAACAAAAAAGTATGAAATAAATTAATAGTTTAAAAATACTAGAAAAACACGCTTTCATAAATGCACGTAAAAACAAAAAAATAATTATGGATAATTTAAGTTGTCTCTATTTCTGGGCTGAAGTGTAAACTATGTGCTTTTAATTATAATATTTGGTTGTAAAAGCGTGGGGCACTAGAACAGGAAATACTTTATCGTTAACAAATAATAATACTCACTTCCGCAGCTGCATGAGGTCGCACAAGAGCATAACATTTATGCCGTCAAAGGGTTACCAAAGGAAACCAAAAATATCTCGTCCACGAACAAAAACTCAACATTTGCCACTGTAGACGCATTACCCTTATGTACTAAATTTCCTGAAAGAATAGTCGTTAAAAATGTCGGTGAATGTTGTCTTTCCTCGCTGATGGCGCATGTTTTGCCTGAGTTCAACAAACTAGTACTTTGAACAGACTGTTTAATGTAGAGCCACCTACTAGTTGTGCCGCAACTCCAGATAGAGCGCCAATCTGTGTAACATTTTTCCCGTAACATCTATTCACTTGATTTTTCAACAAGTTAAACAAGAACGATTTTCCTGTTCCAGTACCCCACGCTTTTACAATCAAATATTATAATTATATATAAGCACAGTTTACACTTCAGCCCAGAAATAGAGACAACTTGAATTATCCATAATTTATTTTTTGTTTTTACGTGAATTTTTGAAAGCGTGTTTTTCTAGTGTTTTATAAACTATTAATTTATTAAATAACTAACATTCCATTTTTAATGTCGTGAAAGACAATTAAAAAGGAATTTTAATTATCATGAAAGTTTGTACTTTAATAACAACTAGACGCTACTGACTTGTCTGCTCTTTGGGCTGTTTAATAGATACTTACTAATTGTAATATTAATTACTAATTGTAATCCAACATGAGCATTCAAACTTTTGTTCAATTGTAACTAAAATACTTCGCTTAAAAAAACAACGTGAGGAAATTGCCATGTCTAAGAGTTGTCCATAATGTTCTCAAAAGACATCGAAGTCTGTCCAAGTGCAGGATAGTTTATACACCGCTATTTTTTAATTAGTACAAAAAATTTAATGGGGCTCTAGGCATCTTTAACTAATCATATATATGTATGTAAAAAATAAAAATACTAAGTTCCAAAACTGTCCCAAAACTGTCCACAAAAATACGTAATGTTTGGTAAATGCATAACTAAATACTATGTTGTCGTAGTAATTTTACGCGCCACTACTCCATTGATAAATTTGTGCAAACTCGAAGCTCGCCACCCCCTGTCCCTCTGCGCGCGCGCCGCAGTGCTAAATTGAAGGCGATAGCGAAAGGATGTTTTTTCGTGAAAACAATTATTTTTTGTTTACGTTTGCCCAACGGGATCGCTTATTAGTTCACATCACGCGAGTGCAGCTATGCGTTTGTACAGGGAAGTGTTTGGAAGCCAGTGGATCGGTCGAGGCGGGTCGTAGCTTGGCCTCCATGCTCACCACTGTGTACAAAAGTGAGCCGTTGTGAGTGTGAGTGTCGAATAATTTAAACAGTGCATATTGGACGCTTTTGACGCAGTGAAAAGTCAGAGAAGCTTACTTATCTCGTTAAAAAACAATTAAATAAAACGTGCTGTGTATTGACAATAGTGATGGATATTTCGAAGAACAATTGAAATACTTGTAAGTAAAGTAAATATTACCTACTTAACTAAATAATGATTTGATGCGGGCGGCTCAAAATCAGTCTGTGTGGAGAACCTTGAGGGAGGCCTATGTCCAGCAGTGGACGTCTCTAGGCTGACGTGATGACGATTTAATAGTAATTGTAAATAGCAGCCGATTCTAACTTCATAAATACGCCAAAATTACTCATTTCTTTTATTACAGAATACTTTCTTTTATTTTGATATGACGTGTTTGCTTTCTAATTACATACCTACCTCCGTATTTAATTACTTGTAAAACGGTAAATTTTGCCGGTCCTAAGACAGGATGAAGTATGAAGGAGTGGGTAGAATTTAAAAAAATAAAAAATATCTACCTACACTTTTTATTTTGCTTCATTTTATTGTCTACGGCTACCTGCATTATAAGTGCGACGGAAAGAATGCGTAAGAGTAGGACGGAAAGTAAGTACTATCAATGAAGTAGTGAATGGATTGTAAAATATGTCTATGATTTGGGTGAGATTTTCTACAAAAAGCAAATGATTATAACTTTGTTATTTATAGATATTATGAAATTCTTACGTCACTTATATGATAATAATGTCTTCGCTAATATGTCCTTAAAGTTTTTGTACTAATTAAAAAATAACGGTGTATACAGGGCTGATGATGATCAATACATATTTAAAGTGGTGTCAATCACAACGGAATAATTTGTTTTGTTAATTATCATCGCAAAGAGTCAAAAGGAAACAGGTTCCTTTTAAAGTACCAATATTGTTTTGCAGTCTCACTGCATATCTCATGAAAGGATTTACCTTAAGTACCTATTAATGTAACAACATAAACCTTTTGTATAATGCAGGAGACTGTGATATACGAGTACTAATAGGCTGGTACCATTACGAAACAAAATTCGCTTTTTGTTCAAAATATCTCTGCTTTGTTTGAATCTAGCGACTGTATACGGTATTTCATATTCAAGTCGAAGGTTCTTTTGATTTAATCTGTTTACTGAGTCATATTGCTTTCTAGTATGTAATTATAGTAAATTAAAGATAAATATAAAGACGAAGTGGTATTTTTACTATCAACCGTCATCCACTGCTGTTGGTATTTCAATTCGGAATTCAGTACAGTCAATAATAACTCTTGTATTGATGTAATCTGGACTGAAACACTTGGTCATTGTTGCTTCTACGGTGGCTCTATTCGGCCGAAAGATTAAATTAGTAGTTGCACAAGCTAGATTTTGTAACATCAAATGAAATATTCGTAAGATTGTGGTTCTGCTGTACACCAAATAATACACTCAATGCTGAAAATGTCAAGCCAGTTTTCATTTTTATAAAAAACTAGCTGACCCAGCGAACTCCGTATCGCCTTTTTAAGATTTTTTATTGAATTCCCTTTTTTCCAAGCCCCTTTTCCAAGTTACCATTGACTTAGCGCTTAATCTCTTATCATTGCAGGCTCTATAAATGATGCAAAAACAAACATAGATTTTTATATAATATTCAATTGCCCATTCCTTAAAGTATCGTCTCCGATATTTATCCATATAGACGTTAAAAAAAAATCCCGTCCGCCATCTTTGATTTCCTATCCACCATCTTTGATCACGAAATAGATGTTTTATTTGGATTCACCATCCCTTAAATCCTCAGAGACGATACCCATATTGTTTTTTATTTTTTTCCCATCCGCCATCTTTGATTTCCCATCCGCCATCTTGAATCACGAAATAGATGTTGTATTTAGATTCCCCATCCCTTCAAACATCGGAGACGATACCCATATTGATTTTAAAAAAAATCCCATCCGCCATCTTTGATCACGAAAAAGATGGTGTTTTTGAATTCCCCATTCCTTAAATTATCGGAGACGATACCTATATCGGCTTTCAAAAAAATCCCATACGCCATCTTTGATTTCTCATCCGCCATCTTTGATCACGAAATAGATGTTGGATTTGGATTCCCCACCCCTTTAAATATTGGAGTTGATACCCGTATTGATTTAAAAAAAATCCCATCCGCCATCTTTGTTCACGAAATAGATGGTGGTTTTGAATTCTCCATTCCTTAAAATATCGGAGACGATACCCATATCGACTTGAACAAAAATTCCCGTCCGCCATCTTTGATTTCCTATCCGCCATCTTTGATCACGAAATAGATGTTGTATTTGGATTCTCCATCCCTTCAAACATCGGAGACGATACCCATACTGATTTAAAAAAAAATTCCATCCGCCATCTTTGATTTCCTATCCGACATCTTTGATCACGAAATATATGTTGTATTTAGATTCGCCATCCCTTAAAACATCGGATACGATAACCATATTGATTTTTTAAAACTTTCTCATCCGCCATTTTTGATTTCTCATCCACCATCTTTGATCACGAAATAGATGTCGGATTTGGATTCCCCATCCCTTTAAATATCGGCGACGATACCCACATCGACTTTTAAAAAAAATCCCGTCCGCCATCTTTGATTTCCTATCCGCCATCTTTGATCACGAAATAGATGTTGTATTTGGATTCACCATCCCTTAAATCATCAGAGACGATACCTATATTGATTTTTTAAATTTTTCCCATCCGCCATTTTTTTTCCCATCCGCCATCTTGAATCACGAAATAGATGTTGTATTTGGATTCCCCATCCCTTTAAACATCGGAGACGATACCAATATTGATTTTTTTAAATTTTCCCATCCGCCATCTTTGATTGCCCATCCGCCATCTTTGATCACGAAATAGATGTTGTATTTCGATTCTCCACCCCTTAAAATATCGCAGGCGATACCCGTATTGGTATTTAAAATTTTCTCATCCGCCATCTTTGATTTCCCATCCGCCATCTTGGATCACTAAATAAATTTCATATTATTAATCAGCGTCCCGAAAATCTCAAAAACGATACCCATATAGATTGTATCCTATTCGTTTAGCCTTTTTTTGCCTTTGACCCAACCCTCCCCCTTCTCGTTTGACCATTTTATTATTTTTGTCTGGCCCCTAAAAGTTGTGGCGTAATTTTATATAGCCTATAGCCTTTCGGAATAATTGGGCTATCATAGGCAATAACAATTTTTAAAATCCGACTGCTTGTTCCTGAGATTAGCTGACATTATGTTTTAGCCTTTTTAGCCTTTTGCCCGGCCCCAAAGGGTCGAAGCGCTATGTTATATAGCCTATAGCCTTCCGGAATAACTGGGCTATCGTATACAAAAAGAATTTTTCAGATCCGACCGGTAGTTCCTGAGATTAGCGCGTTCAAACAAACAAACAAACAAACAAACAAACAAACAAACAAACAAACTCTTCCGCTTTATTATATTAGTATAGATAAGAAGTCTGTATTTAATGGAAGCTGTACATTTTTAACCGACATCAATCGGAATCTTTTTTTTATGTATGTTCCCCGATTTCTCTAAGACACCTGGACTGATTTCGAAAATTCTTGTTTTGCTTGAAAGAGTATACCTCCTAGTTGGTCCCATGATCATCAGGTCAGGTGAGAAATCGAAGGAACTCTTCAAATTTTATAAGCACACTTGAAGCGATTTGACTGTAACAACCCAGTGCCGTCGAGTTTGGGCTCGTTTGAGTCGTCTTTTACACGGTCTTTGATGCTAGATGATTTCCATGGTCTGATGATAGAGTTGGAAGGTAACTATGAGATCTTTGTGATACAATAACCCAATCTCATCGAGGTTAAGGTCGTTTGATTCGTCTTTACATGGACTTTGGTACTGGATGTTTTTTTCTGATGATGGAGCAGGAAGGTGGCCATGGGATGTTTGTAATACAAAGACGCAATCCCATTGAGCTTGGGCTCGTTTGATTCGTCTTTACATGGACTTTAGTGTTGAATGTTCACCAAACTCTGATGATGGAGCAGGAAGGTAGCTATGGGATATTTGTAATACAATTACGCAATCGTATCGAGTTTGGGCTCGTTGGAGTCGTCTTTACATAGACTTTGATGCTGGATGATTTCCATGGTCTAATGATAGAGCTGGAAGGTAACCCGATATCATCGAGTTTAGGGTCGTTTGGTTGGTCTTCACATGGACTTTGGTACTGGATGTTTTCCAGGGTCTGACGATAGAGCAGGAAGGTGGCCATGGCATCTTTGTAATACAAAGACGCAATCCCATTGAATTTGGGCTCGTTGAATTCGTCTTTACATGGACTTTAGTGCTGAATGTTTACCAAACTCTGATGATGGAGCAGGAAGGTGGCCATGGGATCTTTGTAATACAATAACGCAATATCATCGTGTTTAGGCGCGTTTGTTTTGTCTTTGGTATTGGATGATTTCTGAGATCTGATGATGGAACTGAAACGAACGTGTTTAGGCTATTTAGTTGAAAACAAAAAATACTTGAAATTGCCAGAAAGGTACAGGTCTACATTTCAGAATTGAGGCACGTAAGTAAGGCCTCCCCATCATGTACCACCTACACTATCCTATGTACCACCTATTACTATTTTTTATTAGTATACACACACTAAAAAGCAAAAAATAAAAAAAATAAAAAATAAAAAAAAACAACTTCAAAAAACACTAACGACTCCAAAAATGTTTGCTCCACAAACAATATTTTTTTGTTTTTTAGTTCCTTAGTGTTTTTTGAAGTTGTTTTTTTTTATTTAAAAAAATTTTTATTACATAATAATATGTAGTTAATCTTGTTACTAAAAACTGCAAATTGCTAAATGACACACCAGCAAGATCAAGTTCTTGATAATTTTTATTGATGAAATACCAACAAATTATTGGCTTTTTGTTTCGGTACATTGATTATCGTACATTTTATCAGTGCAACAGCTTTTATCTTTCATTCTTGCATTATTAATTGCTACAATTTTTTAAGTTGTTGCTATTTCCACTTGGATTTCAGTATCAGAGTGATCACTGTAAATGTATAACAAATAATGGTTGTTTCTTTTAATTTCGTTTCAGAAAACAGATCGATTTGGCATCCTTGATCAGCCACACGAGGTTCGATTTGATTAAATTCATTTTCATCTTCAACTCTTACTCATACTTGATTTGATGTGATATCTAAGACTTTTGTGGTAGGTCCTACGTTTTATAAAACGTGTATATCTAACTAACACCTGTGACTCTCAAACTTTCTTCTGTCGATATATTTGAGGGAATATCGTAGGAACATAACTTGAACTTGTTTGCACGTCAGATTTTTTGCCTCCAATAAAATGTTCACTACAAATTGTGTCGTGACGTCTTGGAGTCCATGGCGAGCCATCAACACTGAAAAATAAAACATTATTTAATATCACATAAATACAGAACAAATAAAAATAATTTAATTATTAAATATCGTATCTAATCTTTCTTTGATCTAATTTCCACTCTACTGTTGGAAAAATATAGAATTTACACAGACTATTTGTGCCATTATTTTTGCAGTCCACAACACAACAACAATTATGACCCATTTCAAAGATGATAATACTTCAGATCAAGAATTAAATTATCAGATAAGACGAAATTCAAATCAAAAATCAAATTGACTTCCCGAATAGTCACGGGATGCGCTGCGATCGTTTTAGCTACCCCTTCCATGCACTTCGCACGTAGCGAATAATGGCTTCAAAAATATTACTGAAAGTATATCGTCAATGATCGCACAAATTTTCTTTTGAAGAAGCTAAGACTAAATAGGATTTTGACATGCTTCAAGAAATGGTATCTATTGGAGCTCCATTTCTCTTCATTTGAGCCAAGTGCCTTGATCACACAACAGCTCTAAAATGAAACATAGGTACATACTCCAAACAAGGAACTTATACCTACTAACTGGAATGATGACGGGCAACCGAAAAACGTTCCGAGCGAGAAAGCTTCGAAAGTGGGTGTTCTCTCTTTCTAATAGGATGTCCAATAATCCTACAAACTTCTGGGACAGCTATAAAAACTGTTATTTTATGATGATGACCTGCAACACAATGGTATTCTTGGCGAGATAGCTTCAAGGGTGGATATCATTAACTTTTTAACTTATTTTAATTTATAGGTACGTCCAGTTGCAAATTATCTGTTTTTCAACCTGCCTATCTAAAGGAATTTTGCATTCAAGTGTTGTTTAAGTTGTTTTAATGTTCACCAATATTTATTTCATCTTCCGAAATTATTCATTTTCACCTGCAACTCGTTCAAATGGATTCTTTAGCGGGAGATACATGGAAAGTCCTTAGGACCAGCATGGCAGGGCACGTTGCGGCGGACTCTTTTTCTTCTTCTTTTCGTGTGGATAGTGGGTCTATCGACCCCATACACCCTAGTGTCAGTTTCTAGACTGCCTCAAGGGCCTCTGACGTGGTTTATTTGATGACCGGGACCAACGGCTTATACGTGCCTTCCGAAGCACGGAACCATCTTTTTATCAGAAAATCAGGGAGTTCGGGCCTCCAATGGCCTATCTAAACTAAGAACAACTTAGTATGCTTCCCGAGGGAATCGAACCCACGACCATCGGGTCACGAGGCATCTTGCATTACCCGCACCCACGTGCCCGCAGGATGCCACAGAGTAAGCGTGCCCATAAAAAAAACTGTATTGGGTCTTTACCCGCTAGGCACAGATTTTTATGTGATGTGAAGATACGTGGCACTCGTATACATTCAGTGTCTGTGAGCATATTGTTAAGACATTTCAAAGCATGAGTACAGGGATGCAATTAAAAAAAATTACCAAGCTTGAGCTTGTCTTTATAATAAAACAACACAATTTTAATGAACACGTTTATTAAACATTATTAAAAAGTATCGTTTTGTGTATTGATCACGTTTGAGTATTGATTTTCTCTCATGAATGATTATATCCTCTGACTTAAAATGACGGCTGCAAACTATGTTATAGCTTGAATATTTATTCTTTATAGGAACAACTTCAAGCCACCTCTGCCGCAGAATTTCACTATTAGGGAATCTGGAAATCAAACAAATACACTTGTACTCTACTTGTATTTAGAAAACAAACTAGCTACTACTAATGCGATGTCCAATGTTTATCAGAGTTTGAAAATATACTTTTGAATACATATGTACCTACATACATATGTACTACAACAATGTTTGAAACTTCGAACTTAGCAGCACAGACTACTTAGAGATACTACGCTTAGCAGTTTTAATGCAGGGATATTAATACTAGCTAGAGTTTATAATATAGATTTTCCGTATGTCAATCTAAAACATTGGTAACCCTAGATGTAATAAACAAACAAAGTTAAGAAAACTTACCTAAAAAACGAAATTCCACATCCAGCATACCCCTCACTACTACACCCCTTCACACAACACGATTTTACCATATTTAAAAGCGGTTTCACCTTAATATAGTAAAAAGAAATTGAGAACGCATAAATATGACTTCAGCGCGAAAGTATATCGGCCATATTGTTTACATCAGTGACCAATAGTGACAAGGAACTCTTGATCGGTGACAAGGCAAGACAGAGACACACTCCACCAATGTCGGTTTCTCGCTCGGAGTGTTTTTTTTCATTGAAGCCATTATGCAAATGTAAACTCTAGCGTTTTAAGATAGAGTTGTTTTTGTTTTCTAAGCATTTTGTTTGTACTCATTCCAGTTAATAGGTATAAGTTCCTTGACTCCAAATAACATGTAATTTTTTTCTAAAGTTTAAAAATATAACTAGCGGTTACGAATTTATTTAGATGAATCATGAATAAAATAAGGTTCGAATATTCAAATATAATGTTCAAGTAAATATAGTCCCTAACTTATCAAATAGCACATCAGCATCTAATCTATATTCACAATTTGAATACTCTTGTAACTTTGCCCTCTAAATTGAGATATACAAAGAACTTCTAAGAGTTCTAGAAAAATAAGAAGAAAATACACAAAGCCGATCATTTACATAATACTTTAACATAAACTAGAATTCGTTTGATCTTTATGTATGAAGTGAAAAAATGATTCTTAATATAGATTGACTGAACGAAACACTTTCACGCGGGTACCTTTAGTTTTATGTATGTATATGGCTCCTTCATGCCTCGTAGAGTAGGAAAAGCTGTAAACAGTAAAACGATTTTCGTCAGTATCTCCATAAAAGCCTCGTTTGTACCATTATCATATTAGAGATTTCAATACAGCTTTTGAAGTATTTTGTGGCTTTCTTTTAGGCGTTTTATTCCCAAGTTTATTGTCTTGATAGTTTTTATCATTTATATAGACATTCAGGTTTACGATAGCTATTTACTTTTTTACAGCTAGCCACCTTGTCAGTTTCGATATCTTCGTGTTAGAAAAAGTGTGTTTATAAAAATTGTGTACTTTCTTTTAACAGTGACATTGAAAACGTATTTAATTTACAAGAGATGAGGAACAAATACAATCTAATTTCCTACAACTCCAGCTTGCATTGCTAAAATAAATGAGTGTCCATGTCCATAGGTAATAATCTTGACAGATAATGACAATATCAAGGCAAATTGTAGCCCTATTTGTTACTGTTAAGTACTCAATATAAAACAATAGGTAAATATACTTTACGGACGAAAATATTCTAAAAATAACACGATAATTATAGCCGCTAACTAGTTTAACCAGATTTGACTGAATCTCAACATTTCCACAGAGCGACTGTCATCTGACCTCCGCAACCTGATAAAGGTATAGCGATATTCCATGGTTTAGACCAGTATCAGTTTTTTTCAGTGTACTGACTCCTCGTCAAAGATCTTTATAACAGCAGGGACCGACGGTTTAACGTGCTCTCCGAGGCATGAGACAAGCGATAATTAACAATTTTATATCTATAGTTTTAATTTAAAAAATTATCGTTATTACTGAATAAGTAACATTACAAACTACATTTCTGCCTTTCTGTAACAGGTATTTCAAAACAGATCATAGGAATACCCATCTATCATCGGCATAACATACCGACTACACATAAAATACAAACATATATCAGTCAGATAGTTCGTTTGGCCGATGTTAAACGAAATTGTAGCCATCAACAGTAACTACTTAGTCCCTGAAGTGCCAATCATCTGGGTATGTCGTAGTGGCGATCAATAAGATCTATCAGACTATTGGGAATAGACGAACAGTGGTCGGCCTTGTGAAACATCGCCTGCTTTTTATTGATATAGAGTGTTTCGACTCTTAGGAAATATCTTGAGATTAATTTAACACAGTGAATGTTTATGGGCTAGTGATAATTAATTATTTTGAGAGTTTTCCGAGTTCCGTAAGAACCTAATCCGTTTAGTTCGTATAATAATTGTAGTGATTAGGTTTACATTAAATCTGTTTTTAGTAAATATAAACAACTAGCAGAAGGACCAACCGATTGCTACGCAGAGGGTTTCCAATTCAAACTCGAGTTTATGTGTGAATTGAATTGTTAATTATCAATTTGAAAATTACGATGTTCTCGGAAGACTACCAAACCACACTTCGCCAGCTTGGTAGACTTTGGGCCCAACTCTTCTAAGTGAGAAGAAGCCCGTATATAGCAATGCGGCATGATACAGATTAACCAAGAAACTCGTATGAGATCGTACTTTTGTAGTGAGAAAAAGTTCATTTTAAAGGAATCTGTTTCCATTTCCAAGCAATTGCTTTAAAATGCAGCGCAAGGATGTTTAGTGAACTGAATTTTTGTAGAAGAAGTTTTTGTATTTGTACGCAGTCTTAAGTTGTGCAATTTTCCAACTAACGACTAAATGCATTAATGTTGGCGAAATACTACTGTTGCTTATTACAAAATCTGTTAAGGCACGCCAATGAAGGCACTTATTTTATAATATGCAAGAAAATGTTATAACAAATCTTAATTATTTAAGAATGATTTGCGAAATAACTGATAACTGGGTTTACACAGAAAAATACATTTAGTGTACTACTGCTACTAAAATTTAAATTATAACCATAGATTACACTGAATGAGATACAAACATTTCGACCACATCGATTGGTGGCAAGTTGTAAATGCTTCAAAGTTTCGGATAAGCAAGAATGATTTTTTTAGAATAACATAGAAGCCAAGTCATCCTACCTGCACGTCTGGCATAACCCATACCGAAAGGTGATGGCAAATACAAGGTAATTCAGCTCGATAAAAAAGCGATGTAGATCTGTAATAATATAAATACGAGCTCAACTTTTCTAAATGTTCACTAGTATTTTCAGGATGCATTGTTTTACTCTTATGTCAGACCCTCTAGCAGCACAAATAGAGCTTGTAATTTAACCATACATCGTCTTCTAATCATGTGTGTGTCAGAAACATATATGAAAACTACTTTAGAAATCCCGAAAGCCACACAACGACAATAGATTTTGAAATATCATCGAAAGTACGAAGCTTTATTGCATGCTTTGAATAATACTGTTAGTAGCAAGGTTGACTTTACTTAATAAGTTCTTTGATTACTGAAACGTTTTCCGTAAATAATATTCATGTTAATAACCAATTTATATTTCCTCCATGTTCAAAGTTTACTAAAATATAACTTTAATGTGAACGACATATATTATGATGTGCGAGACCCGATTAAATTTCTGTATAGGATGCAACCGGTAAAATGAATTGTAGACTTTTATACTGGGAAAATTTTAATATATAAAATCCTTGCGTTACTGACTGACAGACACGCTACAGCCAAAACTATTGGGCGCAGGAAGCTGAAATTTGGCATGTATGTTCCTTGGGGACCGTAGGAGTGCACTAAGAAGGGATTTCCCGAAATTCCCACGGGATCGGCCAAAACGGGTAAATTAAAAAAAATGCAGGCGTAGCTGCTGGCGTCCTCTAGTATCTAATAAAATTTAAGAGATGTAAGAAATAAGAATAAATATAATAATATTCATGAAATTAATATAAAAAAAATATTATTTATGAAATATTAGATAAAGGATTTTGTACACAATTAAACATTTCAACCGAGTAAAATGCCTTGAGAACAGATTGTTTGTTTAAAATTATGAAAATAGAAGGAAAATACTTACTAAAATAGACTTCAAGTTTCAGTTTTAGGTAGGTTACCTTCGACAGATCTGGTGTTGTTGTGTTCTCCTTTCCGTACGTACACGTCCGATGACCAATAGATTTCTAAGGATGCGTACAGATTATAAATGGTGTAAACGATTTATAATCTGTACGCCGCACCCTTAGAAATCAAGTCTTATAGACTAAGAGGCTAGCATCACCTATGCTATATATGGTACCCATCTGTGTAGAGGCCATACAAGTAATAGATACGTCAGGTAAATTATATCACTAAATTCACCTGACGTATCTATTACTTGAATGGCCTCCAGCCATTTGCTGTGCCTGTCTTTGTGTATCCGACTTTTTTAGTCAATCATGATTCTGAGAAATTTCTGACTAGCAAGGTAGATCAATGTTTTGAAGTAAATAAGTATCTTTGACGATGAGTATGAGGTGTGTATATAATATGCTAGACTCCAGGTTTCTCCCTGGGCTAAATCCACCCTAGGGGAAGTGTATTGCGAAATATTGCACAAAATGCTGCATTTATTTTAGTCAGCGCCCGTACTATGACAGAACACATTGAATCACAAAGTGTTTTATCGTGTGGTTATCGAACACATAACACTGTGCACAATGTCAAGAATACAGACAATCAATTGAATGCAGATAATAGCTAGTAAGAAGGCTATTCACCTAGCGATCTGTCGGAGCGTAAGGTTTTACACTCTACAACCCTTTTAGTTATCTATCAAAATAAAAATCATCCATTTAATGTCATGTTCATTGAATTTATAAAGGTCACATCACAAAATTACGTCGCTAAGTAAAACTTATCAACGTCGAACAACTCGAAATACGCGTACAATCGATTAATCACTTCCTTACAAAATTAACGTAAATAATGCCGTCGATTTGTCATCTGTATTTTATATAGCCAATCCTGGGGCCAATCTTAAGAATTGGAGATAGTTAAAAAGGGGCCCTTTTAAAACAAGCCGTCTGTCGCCTCACAGAAATGAACTAAAGTGTTTGCAATTACGTGGACAAATGATCTGAGATAAGCAAAACTCACTTATAAAATACTGTTGAAAAATATACCCGACGACGCGACGGTCTGCCTGTGATCCTAGCGTATACCGTTTTTCCCTTTTTTGTTACTAGTTTAGCCTCTTTAGCTCATCCAGTTTTTGCGCTGCGTGTAAAAATATGACCGGTACATGCTTGGTTGTAAATGAGGCTAAAGCATGCTAAGTTTCAGTTATTTATCGGGATCATAACTCGAATTAGTTTATAGCCGTAACATTATTTTGGTTTAAAGCATAGATTGTTTTTAGTCAAGCAATTTCAGAACTTTACTATTTTGTCAGTTGAGCAACAATAGTGTCAAAGTTTTCGTGGAGTCACGCGAATCCACTATTTGGTTTTGATCTCAAGGTAAATAAAATAAAATAAATAAGCTTGAGATCCACAAAGGTCTTGCATAACATTTGTATCATTTCGGATTTTTTGAGTCCCTAAAATTGTATACACATGTTCCCACGGCTTATTTTGAGAGATTACCACAAGATTATAAATCATGTTTTGTTTATGTTTTAATTTTTTACATATTCGGTAGTGGTCTAAGAATCAGTTTTATGTAAATAGGAGTTGGCAAGATTTTTATATTATGGTACATGAAATCACAACATAGTGCTTCTTTTTGAGGCAACATAAATTATATTTTCAAAAAATTATATTGAAATTACGGATAAACTTTTTGCAGCAAAAAAAATATTTTATCACAAAAACAGTGCAAGAATACGAATTTTGTCAGTAACAATAAAAATTAACTACCCATCATGTAAAAAAAAAAGTTGAATGTGGTGTCTTAATATAGGACAGCGGGGAAGAATGGGTTAAGTTTATTACTGTTAATTTATACTCCACTACAACATACCATTGTTCGCTATTAAGCAGCACCGGTGGTATAAATATGTAGTACTTTATTTAATGTAATACAGTAGGTATTACATAAAAAAAAAGTAGAACATAAAAAACTTCATCAATCATCTTTAACCAATTACCGACCCCAGTTTCGTACATAAACTAGCCTCTTTATCTGATATTATACCGCGCTATTATAAGCTGATAGCATGTTTAAAATATATATCGATATCTTGAACGTTATTTGAAACGGCTTAATTTAGATGTCTCATAAAATTTGACCATTATGGCGGACGCTACAGGAATATTGTCGAACTAAACATTTCTGTTGCCTCAAAGCCTCGTTTCGATGTTCGAGGTTCTCATCGATTCGGTCCGTAACATCCGATTAAAGACACCATTTATATTGTTCAATGGGTTTTATGATATTGGCATTGCTTAATATTTGATCGCAAAGCCAATTAGAGTTGCAAAGTAAGTTTATTATTATTAACTACTAACTACGCCCACGGCCCTTGTTCGCGTGGGATTCTAATAATCCGCTACGATCTATTGAAAATGTTTCAAATGCCGGTTTGTAGTAACTGAAGAGTAAAGTAAAACCAAAAAAATAACGATTCAACTCGAAACACTAAAAAATACTGTGCATTTTTTAGTAACGCATGGCATTTGATTTTTATACGATGTGTTTGTATAGATCTGCTTTGTTACTTGTTACAGTTTGTTGTGCATAAAATGTACGAATTTTATTGCCATATTATTTAAATTAAGTTTTACGGGCATGTAACACAGCACAACAACGATTTTATTCGGTTTTGTCACAAGCGATAGCGTTTACTTAGGTAAATCAATAGCTTATACTAAAATATTAATAGCTATTTTGGTTAAATATTGATGTTTGCTATAATATTGATCATCATCAGGATCAATATTATAGCAAACATCAATATTTAGCGTAGTCCATTGCTGGATATAGGCCTCTCCAATGGCACGCCACTGAGCCCAATTTTTGGCTCTTCATGTCCAGTCGCTGCCAGCCACTTTGCGTATATCGTCACCCCACCTTACACTTCGTTTGCCAAGGCACGGTCTCCACTCTAGATCACGACTACTCCAACAGTTATCGGTTCTGCGACAGATGAGACCAGCCCACTGCCACTTCAACTTGCTAATTCTCTGAGCTATGTCGATTACCTTGGTTCTCTGTCGGATCACTTCATTACGAATTCGATCCTTCAGAGAAACTCCGAGCATAGCCCTCTCCATAGCTCGCTGAGCGACCTTAAATTGGTGGACTAGTCGCACCGTCAGTGTCCACGTCTCGGCACCGTAAGTCATAAGTCAGTAAGAATGACGTACTCGTTAAAGACTTTTGTCTTAAGGCTTTGCGGTAGGGATGACGAAAAGACTCGACAGAGTTTCCTATATGCTGCCCAGCCGAGTTTTATTCTTCTGCAAGCCTCCCTCTCGAAATTGGGTAGATGTACTCCTGAACAACTTTGAGAGCAACCCCATTTAGGATAATCGGTTTCGGTGAGGCATGTTCATTGGTTTCATCTTGGTTTTGTCCAAGTTCACCCGGAGACCGATGCGAGCAGAAGAATCAGCCAGGCTGCTCAGCATACACTGAAAATCTTGCACGGTTTCAGCCACAATAACGATATCGTCTGCAAATCTTAAGTGTGAGAGGAACTCGCCGTTTATGTTAATACCGCGTCCTTTCCAGTGCAGCGTCTTGAACATATCCTCCATTGCATTTGTGAACAATTTGGGGGAGATAACATCCCTATGTCTCACACCTTGATGCAGGTGGATAGCTTTAGACTGCTGGTACTGTACTGTACTAGGACGGTCATAGTCGCGGCGTCATACAGACCTCTCAGCACTTGGACATATCGCCAATCGATTTGGCACCGTTGCAAAGACTCCAGAACTGACCAGGTTTCAATGGAGTCAAAAGCCTTCTCGTAGTCCACAAAGCTAAGCACAGGGGCTGATTATACTCCTCTGTCTTCTGTATAATCTACCGCACTGTATGGATGTGGTTTATGGTGCCGTATCCTCCTCGAAAACCGGTCTGTTCGGACGGCTGAAACTCGTCGAGTCTACGCACGAGACAGTTAATGATGACCCTGGAAAACAGCTTATAGACGTGGCTCATGAGCGAGATAGGTCGATAGTTCTTCAAAAGAGTTTTGTCTCCCTTTTTGAGGAACAAAACGACAATGCTCTTGCTCCAGGCCCTTGGAGTTCTCCCCGAGAACAGGACATAATTAAATATGTGTTGGAGCTGCACAAGTATAGGTTTTCCACCTGCCTTTAGCAGCGTCATCGTAATTACATCTTCCCCGGGGGCTTTTCCATTTTTAAGCTGCCTCAAGGCCACCACGATTTAGTCTTGGCTGACTTCTGGCAGCTCTTCCGTGAAGTGGCTCTTGGATCTTCGGAGTCGGGTTGGGGACGGGACGCTTTCAAGGTGTAGAGGTTACCGTAGAAGCTCTGAACCTCCTCAAGAATCTCCGGCTTAAAAGTGGCGACTTTCCCGTCTGACGTGGTCAGCTTCGTCAGATGACTTCGACCTAAATGCTGAGTGAACATTTTTGACCCCCGATCCTTTTATTTAGATCTGACGAAGTGCCTGTCGGGTTTTCTCATCGCGTCTCTATAAGCTGCAGAGATACTCGCGAAAGTTGAGATCTCCTGCCGGTGTGATGCGTCTTAAAGAGTATCGTCCTCTTATCTCGCAGGATTTCTACTTACCACTTGATCGAAATCCTGGTACGTATCAGCGTCTATTGCGGTTTCCAAGGCAGCGAACTGGTTTTCAAGTTTTAGCTGGAATGTTTCAGATCCAACCACGGATTGGACGAAATTTGGCCGGAGCGTAGACTTCATAAGGCGAACGCGTTCAAGCTTATAATCGATATTTAGAGTGCCTCGTACAAGTCGGTGATCACTTCCGGTGTTGAACCTAGTGATCACGGAGACATCCCTAAATATTTGCCTTTTGTCCGCCATAATGAAGTCTATCTAATTTTTTGTCATATTGGTGGTTTTGCCACGTCCACTTCCTTTGATGCTGCTTCATAAAGAATGAGTACGTATCTTTTGGTAAGTCTGATCACAAGGTATGCTACTCTTGTCGACAGACTGCTGATTTATAAAATGTTGTCAACGCCGCCTTGGGATGGCTGGTCTCCGCCTCTGAAGTACATAAGATGACCTGAATCTAGGGTAACGGTATCCTCCTCTCTCTCCAGACCTCACATAATGCCAAAATATGCCACGTAGCGTGCGTCCGTTATACGTAGCCATGATCAGTCGGTGTTGGCGGCCTACCGTAACCCGGGGATTCTTCACACCCCCAGCCCCACTGTTACCATGTCCGCCGCTTAGGGCAGGAATAGCGAGGCGACCGGGAACTGGGGGCCGTTGCGTAGGCGTGTGTACCATTGAGGTTTTTATCCGTAATCACCACGCCGGACATGCGTGTTGGTGATCGCAGGGCGTAGGTTCTCGCACCGGTGAAGCTGCTGCCCGTCACCGATCTACCATATTTAGCTATGCCTATTTGCAACGGTTATACCGCCATTAGTCGGTCGCCAGAGCCTCGTTCGCTAGTCAGCAGGATGCACCACAGGCAGGTGAGGTTGGCTGGGAGCTCTAAGATGTTGTTGCGCTCCCATGCATCCTATAATATATTCATTTGGTGTTTATATTCAGAGCCCATTTTGGTAATCAAAACGATACGGAATGATAAAACGAAAATCAGTTACGCGGAAACACAAAAAATTACACCGCTATAAGTCTCTCCGTTCCTGTGCTAGCTCAAAACAAACAGACAAACAAGCAAAGGTTTCAAGTTATAAACAACCCTCTTTTATTACAGGGTGTATTTATTTACCAGAAGGATAAGAGGTAAAGAGAAACACGGGCAGCGAGCGATAGACAAATTGTCGCTCGTGTATATGTATTGCTATCATGCTTCTTTTCACTACATAAATATAAATAGAAAGCGACATAGTACGCTGTGAACTGCTTACGATGTAAATTAAAGACTTTCTTGCTGATAGGATACTAATAATAAAAATAATAAAAATAATTTCAATATATCCACGAACAAAATATCATCGTCATGTCGTAGATACCAACTCGGACGAGAGTACTGATAACCCGATGGCGAGACCCATAGCAGAGGGATGCAACCAGCATCTGATTCAAACCCACGGTAAGCTGACTTTCCGCAGTGCGGTCTTGTTCATTGTAGCTTATTTCTTTTTCGGTTTTACAGATATCAGTTTACATAGATACTTTGATAATTGAGCTGTCTTAGCTAGGACACAGATAAGACAATACCAGTACAGATGCCGCAAGTCGTCCATAAAAATTGGCCACGTTAGATCCTTATTATTAGACCTCTATTTTTATAAGTACTTGTTAATACCGTAAATAATACAACAGATTGCGCTAGCGACGAAAAAATGGGAGTCGATGGTAGCGACATCTTACGTCTCGTTTTGTAAGCAATGTTATTTTAAATTAAAAAGAAGAGATGGCGCTATAATAAAAAAGCATTATGTCTAAAATGTTATCAATATTATGATATTTCACCTTGTCACCCAAATGTGCCTCATTTCAAGGTTATAACACGATCTACCGATCTAGTAGGTACCTATTTTACGTATGTACCGGTGGCGTTAAAATATTTAGCGATATTTTTATGACTTCGTGTCTTTCCGTTCAAAATTTGGAATGCACTTTGTACACTGTTCCATAAATCTGATTTTTGACATACTTACGTAAGTTTGGTGGCTATGTTACGGTAACATTGAAATGCTGCAGTGATGAATGACCTTGTGAATGTACCTTGGTCTGATGATGAAGCCAAGAAGGTGGTGACAGGAACTTCTAAACTACATATGATAAACTACTCGTGTTTGGGCTCGTTTAGATTGACTTGACAAAACCTATGACCTTGTGAGGTTGCCTTGGTCTGATGATGAAGCCGGAAGATGGTCACAGGAACTCCTAAACTACACGTGATAAACTAGTAGTGTTTGGGCTCGTTTGAATAGACTTGACAAAACCTATGACCTTGTGAGGTTGCCTTGGTCTGATGATGAAGCCGGAAGGTGGTCACAGGAACTCCTAAACTACACATGATAAACTAGTCGTGTTTGGGCTCGTTTGAATAGACTTGACAAAACCTATGAGCTTATGAGGTTGCCTTGGTCTGATGATGAAACCGGAAGGTAGTCACAGGAACTCCTAAACTACACATGATAAACTAGTAGTGTTTGGGCTCGTGTGAATAGACTTGACAAAACCTATGACCTTGTGAGGTTGCCTTGGTCTGATTATGAAGCCGGAAGGTGGTCACAGGAACTCCTAAACTACACATGATAAACTAGTCGTGTTTGGGCTCGTTTGACAAGACTTGACAAAACCTATGACCTTGTGAGGTTGCCTTGGTCTGATGATGAAGACGGAAGGTGGTCACAGGAACTCCTAAACTACACATGATAAACTAGTCGTGTTTGGGCTCGTTTGAATAGACTTGACAGAACCTATGAGCTTATGAGGTTGCCTTGGTCTGATGATGAAACCGGAAGGTAGTCACAGGAACTCCTAAACTACATATGTTAAACTAGTAGTGTTTGGGCTCGTTTGAATACACTTGACAAAACCTATGATCTTGTGAGGTTGCCTTGGTCTGATGATGAAGCCGGAAGGTGGTCACAGGAACTCCTAAACTACACATGATAAACTAGTAGTGTTTGGGCTCGTTTGAATATATTTGACTAAACCTATGACCTTGTGAGGTTGCCTTGGTCTGATGATGAAGCCGGCAGGTGGTCACAGGAACTCCTAAACTACACATGATAAACTAGTCGTGTTTGGGGTCGTTTGACAAGACGTGACAAAACCTATGAGCTTGTGAGGTTGCCTTGGTCTGATGATGAAGCCGGAAGGTGGTCACAGGAACTCCTAAACTACACATGATAAACTAGTCGTGTTTGGGCTCGTTTGACAAGACTTGACAAAACCTATGACCTTGTGAGGTTGCCTTGGTCTGATGATGAAACCGGAAGGTAGTCACAGGAACTCCTAAACTACACATGATAAACTAGTAGTGTTTGGGCTCGTTTGAATAGACTTGACAAAACCTATGACCTTTTGAGGTTGCCTTGTTCTGATGATGAAGCCGGAAGGTGGTCACAGGAACTCCTAAACTACACATGATAAACTAGTCGTGTTTGGGCTCGTTTGACAAGACTTGACAAAACCTATGACCTTGTGAGGTTGCCTTGGTCTGATGATGAAGCCGGAAGGTGGTCACAGGAACTCCTAAACTACACATGATAAACTAGTCGTGTTTGGGGTCGTTTGACAAGACGTGACAAAACCTATGAGCTTGTGAGGTTGCCTTGGTCTGATGATGAAGCCGGAAGGTGGTCACAGGAACTCCTAAACTACACATGATAAACTAGTCGTGTTTGGGCTCGTTTGACAAGACTTGACAAAACCTATGACCTTGTGAGGTTGCCTTGGTCTGATGATGAAGCCGGCAGGTGGTCACTACAACTCCTAAACTACACATGAGAAACTAGTAGTATTTGGGCTCGTTTGAATAGACTTGACAAAACCTATGACCTTGTGAGGTTGCCTTGGTCTGATGGTCTGTGGTCCCTGGGTCTGTGGACTCTGTGGTGCATGCTACAGATAATATAATAGGTACTTACTATACTAGGTGGTGCTTTCCTTTGAGTTCTGCTTCGTGAAAATTGTTATTCTTAATTTATATTATTATATTCTTAATTAAATTGGTATTCAGGCGAAATAAATGTAACCTAAATGGCGAACCCCTGGCGAAGCGAACGTCGAGATTGCAAAAGGGGAATAGGTAACTATTAAAATGTAGCAATGAAACAATAGTTCATTTTATTTTTTATTTATGAAACTATGATACCTCGTCAACTAACAAAAAATCTTGCAAAAACGTTGGAATTTTTTCTCTTCAACTTTCACGGGAACGAAGTCGCGCGCAAAAGCTAGTCATTACAATTGGTTTATTAATTCGGCCTTACAAGCAAGTTATGCAAACGTGCAAGTTAGTTATTTAGATAATTAACTCAAATCCAGATGTTGGCAAATTAATATTTTTAAATTAGGTAGTTTTTTATTCCTCCATCAAAGTGGATAAATAGAATTAGATAAAAAACTAAATTTAACTATTATAAAATCATTTGTTTTGTAGTATTCGTAACTTTGAAGCTGATTGTAACGATTTTTTTTTAGGGTTCCGTACCTAAAAGGTAAAACCGGAACCCTATTACTAAGCCTCCGCTGTCTGTCTGTTTGTCTGTCTGTCCATCTGTCCGTCTGTCTGTCTGTCACCAGGCTGTATCTCATAAACCATGATAACTAGAAAGCTGAAATTTCCACAAATTATGTATTTCGGTTGCCGCTATAACAACAAATACTAATAATAAAAAAAATGAAAATATTAAGGGGGGGGGGTCCCATACAAAAAACGAGTTTCTTTTCGTATTTTTTGCTCAAAATTACTAACTGTAACAGGTAGACGCTTTAAATTTTCACAGAATATGTAGTTGTATATTACCTTTCAAAATAAATAATTAAAATTTAAAAAAGTAAATAATAAAGAGGGGCTCCCATACAACAAACGTAATTTTTAAGCAATTTGGTACTTGATCTTAATAAACAGGTATTAGTATATTTTGAGTACTCGGGAATATAAAACTTGCAAGGTTTTGCGCGACAAAGTTCCTTAAATATATGGTAGTAAGGAATAAATTTCCATGAAAGTATTTAGAAAAGTCCATTACCTAATTTTGCGATAAACATCCTTACTCATATTAGGATAAGGTTTATTTTTCAATACAAACCTTGCATTACCAGGGCATCACACGAAGTTTTCTATACTCGAGTGCCCAAAAACTTGCAAGTATATTGATGCCTACCTGGTTTTCGACCTTGGTATTTTTATAGAGACGCACTTGGTATACTTGGTACGCTATTTTGCAATTGTGCGACTCATGACTATCGGCATAGATAAATATAATACTATACCTATCGGGAACCAAGCGAATGAGTTCTAGAATTCTAGAGAAGTCGGCTATCAAAGTTTAAAAATGCGTTCTATTTTTTTCATTAGCTTGATTTACAACATACTCAACATCAATTGTTTATTAGTTGCTATTGTCTATTCAAGATACGAAAAAAATAAAACGTAAACAAAGAAACCAATGATTTTCAAACTTAATAGCACGATAACTGATCGGGATAACCCGACCTAATTAAAAATGGCCCCCTGTGATGCGAAATAGTTACTTTGGGTGTAATGCATAAGTTGACAGGATATCAAATACATTGACATTTTAGAATCATTGGCTTTTTAGGTTCTATAACGTGTAAAATAGTTTTATTAGCATAACTAATACATAAAAAAATATTCGTTATTATAATTATGAACAATACAGGAAAAATATAAAATATGCTGTATAATTTATGAATCGAAGGGACAGGCGCATTTTTGTAAAACTAACTGAATCTTTCGCTTGGAGTATTTAACTTAAATCTACTTTTGTTGCGAAGGCGAAATTAAAAGAACCATTTTATGTTTTTTTTACATTTTATTTTTTCGTATAAATGTAAGACGCATATTGATTAACATAATTTATGAACATTTATTATATAATACTACTACAAACACAGAGTAAGTTGTTATTATGTATAAAATTTAAATTACACTACTTTTACGAACTTAAATGTAAAAACAAAACGCAATCGCTCGACTAGGTACCTACCTATATACTTTTTTAAATAAATGCTCATGGCCGTTCATTGGTTAACATAATATCTTACTTTTTCAAATATTTGATGTTTATTTAATAAATTTTAAATATTTATTTTACCATCTACATATTAATACCAAATTAAATAAAAATAAATATATACATACGTAACAGCGCCATCTATGAATGCCGAGTGAAAGTTAACTGATTGTAACGTTTTACTACAAGCTAGTACGTATTTTGGCCACCAGAGCAACGAAGTGCACATCATATTTTTCAAAAATATTCATATTCAATTTAATGTTTCATTTTTTTATTTAATCGTATTATAGGGATTTTTATTTTCTTATTTATCATTTATGCATGAAAGTCATCAATAAAATCGATACTAGTAAAGCCATCTGTTGAGAGAGTTAAGAATGACGGAAAACGTTCTAAGGAATGAGACCCCATGGCTAGGACGTGACCGCACTTGCGGCTGGCCGCAGTAATTATGCGGTAAACCGCAAAGGCACGCCGTATGCGTTTAAGTGCTTCGTCCCGATTCTATTCGCAATTCCGCAACTGCATTTAAAACCCGAACGCTAGTGCGTTTCAGCGCCATGCAGCCGTGCGTTGCATACGGCTGGCTGCAGTTTATACGTTGGCTGCAGTCAGGTTCGTTGAGATCGCATTTTCTTATAAGAAGCCGATTGCGGCTAGCCGCTAGTAGGTTCACGCTCCAATAGTTTGTAGAAAAGCTCATATTCTTTCCAATAGGGTTAGACTAGAAAGCGAATGATTGCATTCCCTACATCTACAAAGTTTTTATTGTGTGTCATACCTTTCTTAAATCATGGACTGCGTTGTGGTTGAGGCTGAAATGAAAGCGCATATTTGCTTTGCGATTTAATTACTTAAGGCCTTTGTACAGCCTCACACGTTCACACGCAATCAAAAAACATGTCCATAGATAAAACCCATAAAATAAAATCTTTCTACACACCTTCATATGTTGGCATTAATAAAAATGATGGGCATATGTCGCAATTGGAATCCAAATGATCTCGATTGCTAAGAAAAATGATAAGATGACGTAATATGGTGCGAACATCGATGTCGTTCCATTTCGGAAGCCTTATTTCCCATCTAGCGGCGCTCGAAATGAACTGAGTATGGATACCTATTGAAATGGTCTTATTCCAATATGCATAGATGATAAAATAATAATAATAATTGTTTTTTTGCAGAAAATGTGGTAATTACAGTACAGGTTGTTAATAATTTTAAAAGCACAAGACACATTTTGCCATATTTAGATAGCATGCAAATATTCAGATGTTACAAATATTAAATAAGAATTATGCTAACGTATTTACGTAAAAACATTGTGTTTAAGAATTATTGACTATAAGATAAAGAATAAAATACTTAAAAAAGAAGACAGTTGTATAAAAAAAGATCTTAGTTACTTATTATAAACATTCCTTACACTAATGCATTTCTGAAGTGATATGACTGCGAGGAATACTTTTTCAGAAAATCGTTTACAGAGTAAAAGCATTCTGCTACAAGCCATTTCTTCATTGTAGTACAAAATTTATGATATGGAAGAGTTGTAATGTGCTGCGGTAACGCGTTATATATAAGTGGCGCCATATAAACACAACTAACCATGAAAATCTTTAGGCGAGGTACTGGCAATTTAAAATACGAGTGACTGATTTTGCGTCTGTTAGTTATTGTCCTTGAGTTCAAATAGCTCTTTATTAAACTTCACAAATTTTGCCACCTCATAAATAAATATACTAGGGACGGTTAATAAGTATTGAGATGCAAAAATGGGCTTGCAAGAATCCGTCCATGAGTGTAGGTCTATTATTATCTAGCTCTAACTCATAAGGTGGAATTCTAAGTGGATTATTTAAGATTGCGTCGTATTGGATACAAATCTTGAATACAGTCGAATTGAAAACCTCGTTCTTTTTGTAGTCGGTTGATAAAAGAGTTAGTAATAAAGTATATAAAAATACACCTTTGATATAACTACGAATTCTATGTAGTAATTTGGCATGGTAATTATTTCCTGAAACACAAAATCTTGTAAGCCTCATTTAGGTGTAGAACGTACTTTATAAATTATCTTAAAGGCTCATTAAGTTTACAAAGTTAATAAAGTAAAAAATATAACTGGTCCAAAGCACCAAAATCAACAGTCTTATAAAGCTTAGGAAATGAAAATGGTGATCGTAACTTTCCGTAGTACTATTTTACTGAGTGTGTGATCGTAACAATTTTAGAAATTCTGTTTTAATATGCTAACTTGGCTACTAAATATTTAATACCTAGTTTGCGAAGAATAAAACTACCGTTTGCTCGATAGTTATCGGTTTGCATTGCAAATTATCAAAATTCCAGTTCAGGTTCATAACTATCAAAGTTGAGTTTGAGGCAATTACGCAGAGATTGAAATCAAACGTAGGTGTATTAAATTACTGGCGAATCGCGATCAGAAACAGCTCAAGTCAATATCTCAACCTAAGGTCAATACCTCATCTGCATATATAAAACTAGAGGATGCCCGCGGTTACACCCGCGTTATTTAAGGCTACTGCTCTGTTCCCGTCGCTCATAGCGTGATGTTATATAGCCTAGATAAATGGACTATATAACACTAAAATAATTTTTCAAATCGGACCAATAGTTCCTGAGATTAGCGCGTTCAACCCAACAAACAAACAAACTCTTCAGCTTTATATATTAGTATTAGATTCTTGCGTTACTAACTGACAGACAAGGTACAGCCGAAACTTCTGAGCGCAGAAATTCGTCATTTATGGGGAGCGTAGGGGTGCACTCAGGGTTTACACACAAAGACAATTTTTCTCAAAAAGATTCCCCGAAATGCCTATGGAAACGGAAGGAATTGTTAAATTTGAAAACTATATTTGCTGGCGTAGTTGCGGGCATCCTCTAGTCAATATTATAAAAACATAATTAGGAGAAGCGATGTTAGGTTGGCTTAGATCGTTTTAAATGACCTTCATACAAAATATGTCAAATATGTATATCTAGTATCCAATTCATGGATAAATCAATTATTGGGACCGCCCGTTTTCAGTTTGCTATATTGCTTCCTGGACAGTTCAGACAGAAGGTGATAATTACCTACGAAAACATATTTGTATGTGTTATAGTAAATTTCTATGGGATCTTGGAATAACCAACTTAATAAAACCAATATAACTGCCTCCGTGGTCCAGTAGATAGCGTATGCGACTGCTTATCGGAGGTCCCGGGTTCGATTCTCGGGTCGGGCAAAACTGTTACTGGTTTTTCCGAATACTCAGTAGCAGCCCGGAGTCTGGTGATGTGCCCAGTAACGGCAATAGGCTCGCCCCCTATTACGTGGGACCTAAAAATTCATGGCGAAATGTGGGTGTAATATTTACACCTTTGCCTACCCCTGCCGGGATACAGGCGAGAGACTATAAATAAATAATATAACTAAGATTTGTTGTTAAATTAATTTAGCCATGTAAAAAGTTTTACTTTGCGTGGCTATTTTGATATCTCAAATAATAATTTTGGCTTTCTTAATCTGTGGACTATCGATATACGCAATAATACGATAGGCGAAGAATTATATTTTTAACATCAGTGATGTTGAATGGTGAATATTTTCAGTCAAACTTATAGAAAAATGAAAGTGTGACCGCAAATACATCAAGATTGTATTGCAGTCAAATGATGGTAACTCAAAATCGCCATAATATGCGAAATGTCGTTTTTCATTGCTGGAGTCTATATGTATACGCTGTTAAACGTAGTGCCTTAGCCGAATTGGATGGGTAAGAGACCGGTGTCGCTTTTCACTTGATGTCAATTAAATTAGTGCAGGCCGTCTGGCTGTGGAATGCACTAACGTGACTGTAGCTTCGGCTCTAGTAATTGGTGTATATTAATTATTTTTAGAACAAAGGTTCAATGAATTATTATTGATTGTATTGATGGCGTAATAGTATAATTTGACCTATGCCTACGGTAGGTGTAGTGTGTCAAGATCCCAAATTTTCACTTTAATTCGTTTATATTGCTCTCTTTATTCGATTTAAATTTAAACAAGGTCCTTGTGTATTAACTAACAGTCGAATGCTAGTAACTAAGTCAATACGTAAATAAATGCCGATCTGATTCCATGTTCCGTTGTAGTATTATATAACGTACTCAGCAAATAATATTTAATTAAAAATGTATCATACCGCATCACCTGTATTTGTTCAAACAAAAACTCATACTACGATTTAATTGACCAAACTATTCCGATTATTGCCTATATTGTAGCTATATTTTAGACTTGTACGTATTATTTGAATTCAGAAGGCTAGCAGCATGTATCCGCAGCGATAATGGATATTGGAAAAACAATCGAAGCTTAGCGTTAAAAAGTTAAATCTACCGACATTGTCGACAGTGTATTCGCATAGACACTTTTGAATATATCTCGGATCAACTGAAATCCGTTTTGTATTGAGTGATTTTTCATCATCATCGTACAAGCGTTATCCCAGTCGTAGCCTGGGTCCGCTTACTAGTCTGAGCAGATTTGACTGAACATTAGCTCTTCCACAGAGCGACTGCCGTCTGACCTCCGCGACCCGAAGGGATAGCGATATACTACGGTTGCAACTAGTGTCATTTTATTCAGAGTTACTGACTCCTTAAAAGGACTGTCCAAGATCTTCATGACAGTTGAGACCGACGGCTTCATGACAGCAGATAGCACGTTATGCTTTCCGTCGTACGGGGAGCGCACTATCGATACCACATAACATAGAGCCTATACCCAAAGTACTAGTCCCGTCTGCATTTTATGGCAGCTACCGCTTATACTGCGCATAAATATGCCACAAACGCATAAGTACAGACAAGTAAACAAAAAACGTTTATTTTTTGCTAAATTAACAAATAGGTATCATGTACGCCATCTGCATGCAGATCGCGACGAAACAACAGGAAAAAAAAAACATTGATACCATTTGCTGACTAAATCTACTATTAACTATTTGCCATTGCCATTAGGGTCAATTCGACTGGATGTACTAAAAAGAGCAACTGAACATATATTGTTCTCTTGTGCGACTGGCTGCACGCTAGTATCCCGTGCGTCGTTTCGGTAATGTCAACTGTAGTTTGGGTCGGAATTTAAGGATATTTGACTTTACTTGTCCACACAAACGTACTGTATTGTTCCTTATGGGTGGGTGTGCAATCTTCTTGCTTGGGTAAGCCATGGTATGTATAAAATATACTATAAAAAAGGCCGGCATGATTTTGGTATTAAACCACAACGTATGTTTGCCAAAGGTTTGTTTCTAAATCGGGTGTCGCCAATTATATAACAAGTGAAAAGCTGGCTGTCGCTTAGTGAAGGGTTCATGTATTTTTTGCTTTAATTAAATATTAAAATAATAATCGAATAAAGGATTATCGGATTATGAAAATGTTTCTTGTCATTGCTGCAATTTTATTTTGAGCACTAAATTTTATTATTCTTTTAGATCACGATATAGAGGCCGATGACTCACTAACAATTCATTTGCTTTACGGCTTTCGCCAACGGCTTAGCTGTTGGCTACACTGTGAAAACTGTGAAATGCATAGGCTAGGTATCGGCTTTTCTACCCTACATGAAAAACTTGCATGATGTGAAATTGAAGGCTTAAAACGTAACGATATTTTTATTCGCTAGTTACATTTATTGTATAAGTTACAATTTCTTCCTTTACGCTTCATTTTATCTCAATCTTCTCTTTATTTCAGAATAACACTAAACTTCTTCCAAATGTTTAAGTTGTGCTTCCTGCAACCGGAAGGTTTTCCTCTAGATGTATGGTCCAACAATGACTTTTCGGAGTTATGTGCGTATTGAATTATTAATTATCGCTTGTCCCGTGCCTCGGAGAGCACGTTAAGCCGTCGGTCCCGGTTGTCATGAAGATCTTTGACAGTCGTTACAGGGCGTCAGTACCTTCTAAAATAAACTGACACTAGTCTAAACCATGGAATATCGCTATCCCTTCGGGTTGCGGAGGTCAGATAGGCAGTCGCTCTGTGGAAAAGCTAATATTCAGCCAAATCCGGTTAGACTAGTAAGCGGACCCCAGATTGAAACTGGGATAACGCTAAGAGAAAGAAGAAGAAGAAGTATGGTCCAACATATCGGGGCACAATTAAATGCAAGCGTCACGATATCGGTCGGTAAATTTGTGGGTGAAGATTTACTGCACGCTCTCAGCAGTAGTTGGGCTCATCACCTATTGTGATTCATAATGCACGACACTCAGCCTATTGTCAGAGTCAGCCATTTGCGTAGGAATAGGCCAAACATTTTTCTTTTAGCTAAGTGCGATTCGTAAATTCGAGACTTGTGAATTACCAAAAAGGTTAAGAGCTTTTGAAAGCTTAAAAATATGTATTTAGATTACAATAATAACATTATTATATAGATCAGTCGGTGTAATTGCAACTTTGGATCATTTATTGCTCTTATCTCATTAATGATGCAACAAACGGTTAAGTACTAATGCTCTTTGCTTCTAAAAAGTCAACAATTTTATATGTAAATCAATTACTATTTTTTGTATAGTTTAGGACAAAATTAGTCCTTCCTCGTGTTGAATGAGGATTTTCAGTCACTGTTACCTTCAGTTTTGCGATGTTAACTTCAGTTGTAACATTCTCATTGACTACGAACACGAAATTTCATTGGTAATGCAAAATTTAAGACAAACTCTTTTTTCGATGTTTTTGTCCATTAAGAAATTCGCAATATTCAGTAGATATTATATAACTAAAAACAACACTGAATTTAATACAACTAACAGATGCAACTTAAACTCCGCGCCAAAATGGAAAACAGTTGTGCCAATCTAACAACAACAAAAATAAACAAAAAATTGACTTTGGAACCGTAAACAAATAATCCATTCCCGATACTTTTTTGACTGAATGTATAGTGATAAAGTTGCTTTAAAGTTCTTTTATTTTTTGCACAAAATATTTTAGTCCCCTCGTACCCCCTAACCTCCTGGTGCTAGTTATAATCGCAATAAATGGTGAATTTATTGCAATTGATATAGCGTAGGTAAACTGTATTAATTTTATCTTCCTAGAAATAAATGCAATACATATCTATTTACTAAATCAATTTTAGTATCCTTCCCATAATTATTAATAAGGTCCTTTAAGATAACTGCAATAACTCAAGCTTATTGTACTTTTAACTAGTGAATAAGAATCACAAGTAACGAAATATGGTAATATAAATGCAGTAACTCTACTTATTGCAGAAACAATTAGTTCATTATTTAATACCATAAATAAGGATCCGTATCATATCTGCAATAACTCAAACATATTGCACTTATAACTAGTAAATAAATATTACAAATTACGAACTATGCTAATAATAAGTATAGTAACTCTACTTATTGCAGAAATAGTAAAATTTCTTAATAGCGTAAGTAAGTTATCGTAGTAAGTCATCCTATATATAGTTATTTCGAACTTGATATGTAAATCATAAAGCATCGACCTAGATATTGCAGTTAGGCTTAGTATTAAAACCGGCTGCGTCATAGATACGTAAAAAATGTCTTAAAAGAATATATAGATCTCGTTCTGCTAATTCCGAATATGTACTTATCTCAATTAGGTGCAAAACTCGAGTTATTGCACTTTTCGTAAGGACAGCAGAATGAATAGTGTAGTTCTGAATGGAACATAGAATATGATCTATTGCTTCAATAGTGACTAGTTGTCTTTGATATAATATTCGATTCTGTTGGGCCCGTCAGTAAGTAACGCTAAAAGTAAATATAATATTAAGGCCTAAAGGGCAACTAGAGACTATGTAACTTGGGTAAAATTGGAAGCTATTGTGATGGTATTGACGAGTGGGTTGTCTACTGTCAAAATGTTCAGACAACAGAAATCTCGGAACACTGAATTGACCACTGAGCAGTTCTGAGCATTAAGATACCTGAATTATGTTTATTTACCCACATTTTTCATATTACGGCATTCAATAAGCATTTGACAGTTTTCCTATAACTTGTTTATGCAACTACTAAACTGCCGATCTGAAGATAAAATCTTGAAAAGAAAACTAAGTACTCCAATTAAACATTTGATAAATAATCGTTGACGTTTGTAGCAAGAACTTCATTATAAGTTCGATTAAATATGGTTGCATCTGTAGAAATCCGACAAAATATTATGGTTTTCATATTGCACAACTTACCCTGTGGTCCAATGTAAGCTGAGGCTTAAATCCATATTATCACTACACCACGTTTAGAAGCAATACTCGTCCATCCGGCTTGTCTCCAAAATACGGCTATAAGCGGATCTGTGTTCAGAACTGTAATGTGAAATCGTGTAGGCATTTCATACCTATTGGTATCATCAAAGTTACGATACTGGCAATAATGGCCAGTATCGTAACTTTGGATCAAATAAACACTAGCATGAGAGGATTTCTTTGATTTCTTGCACAAAAATGTTTTTAATATTGCATCTATGTCACACGACGAGGAAGACCCCGAAAAACATGGATAGGCACTGTAAATAATGACATGAAAAAGACAATCAGCTGAGACGACCCGGGACAAACATTCCTGGCGACGAGTTACTAGGAGAGCTGACCCCAAATGATGAGATAAGGCGAGGAAAAGAGAGATCTGTGTCACATAGATGGAATATTAAAAACATTTTTTATGACTAAATCCTGTACCGCTTCCTAACGTTAAATCAACGGACACATGGTACACCAGTTTGTTCCGTGTGTCTGTTGATTGAATGTTTGTAACACACAACATTGTTTCTTGTGTCAAAAACCTTCTGTAGATAAAATAAAGTTTTATCTACAGAAGGTTAAGTTATGTGGCGGCTGCTTACAACTGCATGTTCCATGCAGTTAAAATAGTTGAACCTTCCTATACCAAGGAAGACTTCGACTTTTGCACTTGTTCATAAAAATTACCTTACAAAATGCATGACCTTATAAAATCATGATAGAACTGGTGCAATATATTAGAATACAACACTACATTAAAGAATGTAACAATAGCATATATAATGGTAGTGATTTCCTTTGTAAAACTTCTAACAATAGAAAATGCTGCAACCGTTTGAAACAGCATGATAAGGTAACGTGTTAAAGGAATATAAATTAATCACTTCGAAAGGCAGCATGACGTAGCGTTTTGTGTGAGAATATTATCTAGCACGTGTGGAAATTCAATACGTTCAGTATTCAGTTCCTGGAGAGGTGTCGTGCTGAAATAATTTACTTAATACGGCGATTTATTTAAAGGAAGACATCGCAAGCACGAACAGACTTACTGTAATGTTATACTTAGAAGACTGAAATATGCAATCTTATTAGTCAACATTATTGTCCTAGCATAATCCCGTTTGCTGACAACTTTTGTCTTGGATATTTTAAGCTTTTCTAGTGTAGCGTCTGCTGACGATACAAATTATACAGGATAACACAAGACCCATCACCAAGCCGAAGTCTACTTGTTTTGGACATCATGCCAAGTCATACTAAGCAAAAATAATAACTGGGAAACGAATATCTTCTTCAAGTGGACACATTTTAAAAAACGGCAATTAAAAAGCACGCGTGCACTGCTCTAAATACTTACTTATCCAGGGGATCATAGGACATCTATAGAACATAATGGTGGGGTAAATGCGTTGATTTTGTACCTAATTATAAAAATTGTTAGGTGACTTGAGCCTCAATATCTCCTGAACCAGTAAATTCCCAGGTATGGTGCCCGAGTACACTTGATTCGAAATTACAGTGGGGTGCGCACGTTACATATCTCTCAGGGAAACTTAGCTCAGCTGCTTATGCCATTAAGAAGGTTCGTAGGTTGACTGATGTCGATACGGCTAGATTAGTTTATTTTAGCTATTTTCATAGTGTTATGTCATATGGCATATTATTATGGGGTAGGGCCGCTGACATCAAAAATATTTTTATATTACAAAAACGGGCAGTTAGGGCCATTTACCAGTTAAAGACAAGTGACTCACTTAAAGAAAAATTTAAAAATATTGGTATTCTTACTGTAGCATCACAATATATTTATGCCAGTGTTATGCATGTACGACTACATATAAATTCTTACAAAATGAATAGTGACATAGATAATATTAATACTAGGAACAGGCACAAATTATGTGTACCATATTTCCGTTTACACAAAACGCATAGCTCTTTTATTGGGCTTAGTATAAGAATGTATAATAAGATACCAAGTAATATTTTGGACTTGCCTTTAAGGTAACTTTAAGGTTTCAGACAATTGTTAAAAATAATCTTTTGCTGAAGGCATATTCTAGTTTAAATGAGTATCTTGACGACAAGTACGCTTGGAAATAAATATTATTTTATTAGGTCAATTTCTTTTTATTATTAGGTCAATAGGCAGTTTTATAGTGTAGTTAATTACCGTATTCTCTTTTATACTACATTTGCATTCCTGTTCTACTCTTTTTATTATAATTTATCGGATTTGTAAGGTGAGGGTAACTCGTGGTCATGAACTGCTAACTAATAGATTGTAAATTGCTGCAGGTTCATATACCATTACTTTTCGGAACATACAGTCATGTTCGCGAGTTGCTTACATCAAAAGACGTAAGTGGATGCTCCTGTTTCACCATATTCACTTTGGGAGGCTTACTAAATGAACATAATTTATTGCTTGAGTATGATATCAATAACTATTAACTTTTGCAATAGTAGATAACTCACAATGTGAAACAGTTGCAGCTCCTTACAAATATAACATGTAAAAGAATTATACTGGCAGTTAAAAAGAGTGGCCACGAGTTTTATTGCCCGTTCTTTCTCGTGGTTCTACCTATTGCATTGCGAACGTGGCAGTAAATGTAAATGTAGAATCATCTAGTAATTAACTTTAATCTTTGACGTTCATAAACGTCACTTTGTGACCTAAATGAATAAATGATTTTGAGTTTGAGTTTGAGTAAAAAATGTTAGTGATGATTGATACAATATGGGATTTCAGTTTTCGTTAAGGGTCTTTTTACACCCTGTATACAAGGTGCACTATTGTATTCTCGCGACGCAGCAGATGTCTTCTCGCATTTGTATAATTAGGTTATTCTTAGGTACTCTAAATATAACTGGTAACAGTGAACTATATATTATATGTAGGCATATATCGGCTTTTGGTATCTTTCTTTTATCGCACACGCATCATCATAAAATACACCTACCTCTTGTTTTACCAGATTAGACAGAATATTTGCTTAATCCAGCCCAACTGGTACTTGATCGATATATCCTGCAGTCATACTTACTCTTACTACATGATGTATGTAAAACAAACGTTGAATTACATTATTGTACCATCATGTTCATAGTATGAAGGTAAACTTTACGAAATTCATGCCTGGCCCCTTCTTCCTCACACCACCTCTACCTTAGTTTCCGGTTAAAAACATTTAACCCTGTAGTACAACAAGTAACAAAGTCATCGTCAACCTAGACAAAAATGGTTAAGTGTCGAAAAACATTTTGTGAGTCACAGTCTATATTCATCATCATCATTCATCACTCCTATATATAAACTGTACCACAGCTGGGCACGGGCTTCTTCTCACTATGAGAAGGGTAAGGCCATAATCTACCACGCTGGCTAAGTGCGGGTTGGCAGATTTCACATGTCTTTCGAGAATATTATGGAAAACTCTCAGATATGCAGATGTTTCCTTTCACCGTTAAGCAAGCGATAATATTTTTTTTTCTATTCTATATTTTGTCTACCTTTTTTGTTATGTATATTACTACTCTATATTTTGTAGGTACCAAATTATTAGTTTTCTTATTTTGAAGCTATAACCGCCTGTAAACTACAAGTAGTTTGTAATTTTTTTGAATAATTATATTGACATACTATCCAATTTCATCTTTTGACATGTTCTGATTATTATTAATATTAGCACATTATTTCAATTTTATTTTATTTAGACAAATATTTTCATTAATTGTTTTTATAATTTTATTTTATATTTTATTGGTTGTGTAATTCCAAAGTTAGCATTGTACTTTTATGCAATTTGTACACCATTTATAAGGTAAAACATAGTGGACTTGTAATATGACACCTATAAGACCTGTATGACCTATGTTAAACAAATAAATAATGATTAAATTGTGACCAATAAAAAAGTTAACAAGTTGTAATTACAGTGATTGAGTAGAAATTACATCCCTCCGACTGACTAACAACTTTGGTCTACATTGTTATGTTTCAAAAGTGTTCAGACTTTATGAGTTTGACCTTAATCGTGACTTTTTAGAGATCAAAGCCAGATAAGCCTTACAAAATAATAATGCTGCTAAAGAAATTTAACCTAATAACACGAATCTGTTCATCATATACTGAATCACTGGTATCAGTTTTCGGTACGCCCTTCCTTACACTCAGTATATAAATATAAAATATTATGTAATATATAGGTATCATAATTTTAGCATTGGGAGTATTTTTCAGACACAAGATTTAAAACGTAATAATGCTGTGTGGTCGGCGTGTCGTCGTCGCAAGAAGGAACGTACATAATTATTTTATCTTTAAGAAGTTCTAAAGACTGCACAAAAGAAACAATACTTTTTCGTCTAACCGGTTTTCTTCAAATGTTTTTTATGTTATTGATTTTAATACTAGTTCTGTCTCCGAACGTTGAAGTTTAAGTAACGAGCATGAGGATGCTGGAGGAGGTGAGGACCGCAGCAGTAATCTATCAAAAACTCGAGATCATACAAACTACCACACTATTTGGAAGTTAGCCAGATCTCTCCACTTGCGTAACCAGCCTAATTCAGTTTGAATGACACTTATATGGCTCGTATCGGACACTGATTTGATTTACAATGAAGCTTGTTACGTATTGTACAACTTTTAACGTCAGAGTGAGAGCGGAATTGAAATGAGAGAGAACCATAGATGTTTGGTTCAGGTTCCATGATCACTCGTTTCGTGAGATATTTATATCACGTTCATAAAGATATGTATGATATAAATAATTTTAATTCAGCCAACGCAGAAACTTTCGGTCGACCTGAGTTTATTTCCATTATCAGTGATATTACTAACAGATTTTCTTAGGTGCATCGTAAAATATACTGCTTCATTTCATGCAGCAAACATAATAACGAGAATATAATAAATGACCTGAACATACCTAACCTGGTGCCTTATTTTTTGGCACACAAATACATTTTTCTTAGTCCATAATCGTCGTTGCTAAAAGCAGCAAGTTTTGTAATATTATCTATATGTAGTGTTTATTTTTTGTATATCTCTTTATACCTAAATCGTTTATTTGTTTTGTACAAAGTCCTCGGCAGTAATAGCCTTTGCTAACGGCCAATTTTTGATCGCGAATTCGTATAGCTGGTATAACTGGATTATAAAAGCCGCTTTGTGTAAAACACTAATCCGCTATACTAAATAGTTGTTTTGTAAAACTGTAGTACAGCTGGCAGAATACGCTGAAAATGGCTAAAGCTCTCACATTGCAGTTTGTTGATGGATCGTATTTATTAGACTAATTTACAATCACGTATAATTCGCTTTGTATCGGCTGTTGATGTTGCAAATGCTCTATTGGATGTGCCTACGTGTGTACTGAAGATTAGTTTGATGAGTTAATGACTAAATAGACAACGATATTTAATCTCATAACGATAAGATTTTTTTTTCAGGCCATCAACCCCACTAGACATAAAAGGCAAGCCAGAGACAACGTCAGCACTCATATCCAACACGTGTCATCACAAAGTTGTCCTGCCCTAGTAAGCATTTGTTAGCTTTTTACCTTGGAATGAATAATATTTTGTTAATAATTATCATGAAGGTAACGTAAGGTACGAAAGACATCACTACTTTAAAAGGGAGAATTCCTTATAAACAATTAATATTAGGTAAGAATGTGTTTTACCACAGTTAGGTGATATCTTAACTAATTAATTATTTTATTCATATGGTAAAACAACGTTTGGCGTGTCAGCTAGTTTTACCGTAAATGTTTGATGAATACATTGATAGCTAATTAAAATCCGTTTGCAGTCAGTGTTAAGCCCTTTACTGTACTAAGAATATTACCTGTACCTTAGCATGAAAGTTCAACATGTAGGTTGTCCAAACACCCTAGAATGTGAGTTCATTTAATTTTTGTCCACCGCCTGAGCTAGTCAACGGTTGTTTATGAGGTCTGACGTTATACGTAATGTTGTAAGTGCTTTATCGTTTTAAATGAGTATCTACTTTTTCTATCTGCCAACTGGCTCCGAGAGAATAGTACTAGAAGGCTTAAGATTTGTGCCAATTTTTTTAATGTAATTTATAATTTATTACGTTGATTGTCTCCAAAAGTATTTCCAATCCGGTTCTCAGATCAAGGGAAAAGCTAGATAAGGTGCGCCCCCATTAGAAAAACAAAAAAAGGAAGACTAGAGTAAATACATACATTAACTATGCTTGGTCAAAGTAGATCAAGTAAAACAAATAGTAGATCACTTACTGTCAATTTAAAGTGAAATATTTTTATATGTATACGTTTTTTTAGGAGCATGGGCGTGCCGTGTCATATTTACCAACGTAGTTACTGGGGTCTTCCTTTTTAACTTCATTCACAATATACCTTTTTAACTTGATCTTGATCTAAAAACTGGCTTTGCACACGGATGATATTATAACCGTAGCTTCATGCAACTGAGGCCTTTTATCGTAAAATTGTAAAGACAACTCTGGAGACATCTATCGGACACGATGGAACCGTCCAGAATTATGTTTTTAATGTTCCCGCGTGCAATCCCTAAATATCCTACCAAAAATTTCTCAAGTACTTCCGTCGGACTGTAGTCCGCCATGGACGATTACCAAGCGTGGACAGAAGATCCTCCCTTTAGTTGGAGAAACACCGACACCAACACACTATCCTTCCATACATATTATGATTTACCTTTTGCATAGAAGATATAATGAATTTACGCAACAAGTTACTAATAATGGTAACTTGTTGCGTAAATCCTCCTGTTAAAACCACCTGTTTTCTTACTCCTATTTGTTCTGAATTGTTCAAAGTGTTTATGCCAGAGTTTACGGGAGATTATGTTCAAATCTGTAGTAAGCCAACTGCCGTGGTTTGAAATTCTACTTAACCCTATAAAAATCGCATCTTATCAACTTTGCAATGGTTCTTCTGTTTAATTCAAAAATGTCATAAATCTATAAGGAAATATAACATGCATAGGGTTAATTTAAATCTCAGAAAACAGCGCATTAACTTTGTTAACTATCTGAGTACTCTAGAAATTTGGAGCAAAGTAGGTTAGTGTATGATACTGATACTCATCGCTTGAGGGAAGAACTGTTACTTAGAGAAAGCACCTTAAATGAGATATTCAACAAATACCAGGCTTCTCAACAAGAGCTGAGCAAGCGTATAGTGGAGGCAGGTGAGCTCGTAGACTTGGTGAGATGTAATGCAGAAATGTATGAGTCTCTGACCAATAAGCTCTCGTGTTTTTGTACTCACACTCTAATCCCGACAGAATCATCGAGTACTATACTACCTGAGAATTTTTCTAATAATTTACAAAATCAATCGCCTTTGCAGTCAAATAGGATTAAATCTAAGCTTTCTACATCAACTAATAAAACCTACATCTTTTCTGATAGACTAGGTCATAATTTTGGTAGTCTTCTCAGTGAGTAGTACAAATCAGTGTGTAATAAATTATTGTAGGCCAGGGGATAGTTACACTAGTTTAGTGAATTAGATTAGGTTACATCCCTTAGATGAGAATAGTACAGCCATATTGTTGTTTGGTAACAGTTTAACTGTAAAGAGACAGGATATCATAGAATGTGTTGAAGTGTTACTAGGACTTAATTCAAAATTTAGGTGTAAATTTATTTTATGTGCTTTGCCATACTCAAATAACTTAACACATACAGAAAACATGCACATACACACATTAAATATGTTATTGTATAATATAACTTGTCGTCATAGTGACGCAATATTCTTATTTGACAATTAGTAAATTTACTTTGACAAAAGATACAATGTATCTGCCATTTTATATTAAGCGACAGATTGCTAAGCTATTAGCATACAATTTACAGCAAGGCAAGGAGCTTTGTGTTTACAATTTATTTGATAGGGTTAGTACATGTACTAATAACGTTTTTATTGACACATCTTGTGATTTAAACTCCAAGATAGGACAACAGTTAGGCTGCAGTATTTGAATATTGTACACCAAAACATGCAGGGCCTATCTGGCAAAGAATTAGAATAAAGTTTATTTCTAGAGAAATATGATGTTAAAATTTTGTGTTTAACTGAACACTGGTTAAAGAACCAACCAACCAAATTATTGTCATTAATCAATATTACACAATGCAGAGCGCGTATATAAGAAAGCAGGCTATTAGAGGCGGTTCTCTCATAATGACTTCAAATTTATTAAAATGCAAAGAACGTAAAGATATTGTAAACTTATCTATTGAGCGCACTATTGAGTTGTCCTGTGTGGAACTAGATTTATATATTGTAATTTGTGTATATCGACCCCCTTCTGATGATTATAATCTATTTGAGACTGTTATGGAAGATGATATTAAGAAAACTAAATGTAGCAGTAAGAATATTATAGTTTGTGGTGATTTTAATATTAATATTTTAGAGAACTCTTCACAGTGTACTAGATTTCTGATTTTTTTTAAGTCATTTAATTTAAGTAACTTATTCTGTGAACCTAGAGACTCTAGGTCTCTGCAACATCTTCTACTTGTTTGGATAATATATTTTGTTCTTGTGTTGCTAAAAACCCAGTAGTTATTAGTTCTCTTCCTTCTGATCACCGTGGACAGATAGCTAGTTTTTCTTGTTCAGCATATAATAAATCACATACAGTAGAATGTAAGCCTCAAACTACCAATCGTCTTATACGTTTTAAAAATAATATTATCGCAAATCTCAATCCTTCAATATTGAACTCAGAAAATCCAAAAAAAAAATTATAATTCACTTTTTGGACTAATCATTAATGAGTTTCAAAATACTTTTAAGAGTAAAACTATAACACTAAAGGGTACTACCGGATATTTTAACCATTGGGCCACTAAAAGTATATACAGAAGTAGAGCCAAGTTATTTGAACTATATGGTTTGAAACAACATAGATTTGACACACCATTTCTAAATTATGTAAAAAGCTACTCAAATATTTTTAAACAAGTTTGTATTATGGCAAAATTAAAATTTATTAGTGGTAAAATTAAGCAATCTACAAATATAATTAAAGAAACGTGGAGAATTATAAACAATGAAACCGGTAGAGCACGACAACGAGAAAACCAATTTGAAATCAAAGATAGCAATTTATTAGTCACAGACAAATCTCAAGTCACGCATATGTTCAATAGTTTCTTTGCAAGCATACCAATAACAACTACTAGTTCCTTACAATCATAGTCTTTATACGCTGGAAATTTGTTGCTTAGCAGTGTACCTGAATGCAAGAGCGTGTTTAGATTCGAGCACGTTACCCCGCGAGATATATTGATCGCATTTAATTTAATTACTATTAAAAATACCAGCGACTTTTGAGGCATTTCAATTAAAATTTTAAGTACTATAGTTGAGACTGTTGCGCCTTACCTCTCTATAATTTTTAACAAATTTTTTTATCTAGGCGTATTTCCGGATTTGATGAAGCTAAGTAAAATCATACCTTTATTCAAATCGGGCAGTAAAAATGACATAAATAATTTTAGGCCCATCTCTATCTTGCCGGCATTTAGTAAAATAATTGAAAAGATTTTATTAAAGCAGCTACTAAGACACTTTAATTTAAATAGTCTGCTTCACAAAGATCAATACGGATTTACTAAAGGTAGATCCACTAGTGATGCGGGTGTTGCTCTCATAAAACACGTCTATAATGCTTGGGAGTCATCTAAAAATGCTATCGGAGTATTTTGTGATCTATCAAAAGCATTTGATTGCGTTCATCACGACACACTACTGCGTAAGCTCCGCCACTACGGCGTAGAGGAAACCGCACTTAGTGTTGTCAAGTCGTACCTGCGGCAGAGATTTCAGTGTGTCGATGTAAATGGGACTACATCCTCTAAATTACCTATAAAGTTAGGCGTTCCACAAGGTTCAATTCTAGGTCCTTTTCTATTCCTTGTATATATAAATGACTTACCTTTTTATTTAAAAAACATCTGTGGTGTCGTACTTTTTGCAGATGATACGTCACTTATTTTTAAAGTAGACAGGAATATGAATGAATTTGATGATGTAAATAATGCACTTATACAAGTTACACAATGGCTTACAGCAAACAACCTAATACTTAATTTTAAAAAAACTAAATGTGTTAAATTTGCCTTACCCAACGTTAGACAACTGGGACCTAATATTATGCTAGATAGGGAGGAACTTGAAACAGTTGACTCTACAGTGTTTCTAGGCATTACATTAGATAATAAGTTACTATGGGATCCACATATAGCATGCCTTGCTGGTAAGCTCAGCTCTGCAGCGTATGCTGTCAGAAAAGTTAGACAACTTACTGATGTCGACACATCTCGTCTAGTTTATTTTAGCTATTTTCATAGTGTCATGTCCTAGGGCATTTTGTTATGAGGCAAAGCTGCGGATATTTAGAATATCTTTGTTCTACAGAAACGAGCGGTACGAGCAATATACATGTTAGATGCTAAAGATACTCTTGGGGAACGCTTTAAGTCTATAGGAATTCTAACAGTAGTCTCGCAGTTCTTATTTGCTAATATATTGTATATTAGGCAAAATATAGGTTGATTTACTACAAAAAGTGACATGCATAATATAAATACTAGGAACAGGCATAAGTTATATGCCCCTTATCATCGTTTACATAAAGTATATGCATTATAAGTCGTAAGAGGATGCTCCTGTTACACAATATTCGCATTGGAAGGCTAACTAAAACACATAATTTAGTAACTGCATTAATTGCTTAAGTATTATGTCTGTAACTAATTACTATTTACAAGTAATTTAGTACAATGTGTAACAGTTGCAGCTCCTTACAAAAATAAAAATATTTACCATAATATTGGCGATTTAAAAGAGTGGCCTCGAGTTTTATTGCCCGTTCTTTCTCGCGGCTCTGCCTATTGCTTTGCGAACGAGGCAGTAAATGTAAATGTAGAAGCATTAAGCAATTTAATTTTAAAATTGACGTTCATAAGCGTCACCTTGTGACCCAGATGAATAAATGATTTTGACTTTGACTTTGACTTTACTTAGGGTTTTAGTTATACCTTACAAATACAATTTTCAAGGTACCTAATATTGATTCATGCACATGTATTTGGTAAGCTGAAATGAAATAAGTAAACAAGTGTTTGTAAGTATTTTAATAAGGCAGCGATAGCAGAGTGGATATATACTAACAGACTGCCATGCCTGACCGACTGGTATCGGGTTCGAATCCATGGAAGAGAGCACGTTAAGCTGTCAGGAAGATCTTTGACAGTCGTTACAGGGCATCAGTACTCAGTACCTTCTAAACAAACTGACACTAGTCTAAACCATGGAATATCGCTATCCCTTTGGGTTGCGGAGGTCAGACAGGCAGTCGCTCAGTGGAAAAGCTAATATACAGCCAAATCCGGTAAGACTAGTAAGCGGACCCCAGATTGAAACTGGGATAACGCTAAGAGGCTGGTGATTGTAAGTATTTCATTATGTACATTTTGGAATGACGGCTTGTTACTTCACGTGTACATGAGTAAATAAGATAAAGATTTGAAGTGTCCTAATTTGACTTTCTCTTATAGAGCGTATCCATATAAGGTATAGTGACCATATGAGTAATTTTGTTTGGGCTAAAAAAAGCACAAATAATATTATTACATAACTATCTATAATAAATCTTATGATGGGATCTCAAACTATTTTTACTCTTTTATTGGCATATTTTTTCGCCATGTCCATACTACTAGGTACGCGTGGGTCATCTATGTGACTAAAGTTTCTAATGAGCTGAAAGTAGACATTATTATATCATAAAGTATGACCATGCTTTTACTTTAGGGAAAAACACTTAAATACGTCACGTATTGATTCGATAACACAAGTTTTACAATTTATTTTAGAGCAAGAAAGGATAACAGAAGATAAACTACACTGTCTACATGAATATATTATAACATTATTGAGTAAAATGCATACTAAACTATTTCGTATTCACAGTTGAGAACTATAATTTAACAAAGTACAAACTCTTAATGCTTAGCTACATTTATTTGAAACGCCAACACTTAATAATTGCTTTGTGCAGCTTATACTTCAGTTAACTTTTACAAACGTTAGTTTAGTAATTTATTTGGAGAGGTTTCTCTACTCACACTAATTTGACGTAGTTATTTTGTATTGTGTAGACATATTTGCAAATAAAAATGTGTACAGAACGCGTTTCTATACACATATGGACGATATAGTGGGAGATTTGGCATAATATAATTATGTTTGAACACAGAAGGATTGCTCTGATCTTAAACACTAACCAATAAAAATATACAAGACACTACCTGCCCGGTTAACTTTGTTTTGCCATATTATTATTATGGTTTTTAGATTGCAGGTAATTATTTATGCTTTTTGCTTGATTTATAATTTTTATTTTATATTTTTTATATAATAATCATATAAAAAATATATTAATAAAGAAAAATAGCCTACGAACTATTTTCATATCTACTAAATATACGCAAAAAATCATATAAAATCGATGAAGCCGTTACAAAGGGGATTGAAAGCACACTGTGACACAAGTTTTCTAAATATCTTTTTTTTAAAGACTCACGTTTGTATCCCCGAAGGCGTAGGCACAGGGAGTATTATTTTATTACACCCACATTTCGCCATGTTATGTAGGTCCCGCGAAATAGGGGCGAGCCTATTGCTGTTACCGGCAGGATCGATCAACTCAGTTCTACGAGATTTTTATAGGTGGGCTGTTAGTCATGACAGAGACATCGATAGTGGGAAAACGAGATAGCGATATAATGGCTGATGAAATGAATGACCTCTGAACAAATACACTTAAGATTAAAAAGTTTTTATTTTATTACAAATACTATATTACAAATAATATAAAATATTTTTTTTATGAATAATTTTGTGCCATTTACTGGTAACACTACAAGAAAAATGTCTGCCGCCGCTTGCGCACCGTTTATCTTGTAATTTCGGTTTATTTTCGATATATAAACTACTGTTTTGATTTCTCCTGCATTAAAAACGTTGAGTCGAGCACCTTGTTCCTCCGTTTTAGTGCTTTTTTGTGAAATTCATTGTTATTTTGCGAGTTATAGACTCCAGTAATTTAAATGGACTAGTGCTAGCAGACCATGAACAGTCCTATATATTATTTATGCACATGTTTAATATCACATTAAGATTTGTATGTATTGCTCTATTAACAAATAAATCTCTTATAATGAAGTTACATATTTTATTGAACTCTAAACTGTGTTTTTTGATAGTTTGAAGATGAGGAATGCTGATTTTGTTAGTAATCAGTTTCTATAGAAAACCAAATCGAAATCGGCATACGCATTAACTTCAAGGAACTCTTCAAAAATTCAATGCATCCTATTTTAAAACCGTAGTAAACAAGCTAATAGATATATCTAGGTATATATACCACCAATTTTACATTGCCCGCGCATAATACAAACATGACGTTTACAATAGTTTTGTGTGGGCTGCAAATAGATGGCGCTAGACGCCAAGGAGAAATTTTCTCACAAATGAAGTAGACATTCTGCTCTCTGAGTATACCTAAGTGTTCTGTGGTCACCGGGCACGTTGCCAGACTCCACGCTGCTACAGAGAAATTCGAAAAAAAAACCCGTGAAATTGTTGGCCGACCTAGAAATCGAACTCGAGGCCAGCAGGATATCAGCAAGCGCATACGCTATCCACTAGACTATAGAGACAGTAATGTATTATTTAGATATTCAATAAAACAAAATGTTAGATGTCTACATTTTCTGCCAACAAAGGGCACAAATTAATATGATGTACTGCTTTCATATACCTAATGAACCTGTAGTACACAGTAACAGTGGTGATAAGATCCGTTTTAGGTGAGTGGTTGGAGTGACTTCAAAGCTGACCCAGGTGTTGACCGGCCACGGTTGCTTCAACTGGCACAGGATCGGCCCAGATGTAATATCCGCTTGTTATCACTGTAACATAGTGCTGCACAACTTGTGACTTGAGACTTATCCCACCCTCATTACCATTACTGTATCACATGTCTAGTCAGCTTCAGCAGCAGTGACTATTGAAGACACCGTGTTTTAACACCCGTGAAGTCCCGGGGAAACTGTCTCGGAAATCGCAAGAAGTTTAATGGAGGAATTTGAAAAATAGCTTGTGACTTCACGGAACTCTGCGCCTAAGTACAGAAGCACTGAGGTGGGTAATCCAAGCGGCGTCACGAATATGCATAATTTATTAGGAAATAATTATTCATTGGCAAATTTATCTCAGGAAAACTTCCTGAGAAATATATTACCATAATAGTTGGTTCTATCTCAATGTTTAGGCAAATGATACACACATGTGCCTCAAGTGATCTTCCGACCTACGAACTGTGTGGGCGAGCTTATTAGCAGGCAGGCGGCAATATTGTTGACCTTATTGGAAGTCAGTAATTTATTTAAAAAATGTTCCTCATTCGTTTTATCATCAAATACAAAAGTTATAATTTCATTTAGTAAGTTGAATCGATAACTATGATAAAATTTAATCTAATTACAAATGGGCAAAGTATTAGTTAGCTTTGTGAAGAAAGTATTTAAGTCTGATTGTCTTCAATCTACTCAAAATATATTCTGGTGAAATGTCATGTAGTAAAACATCAACTACATTTCGTTTCTAACTTGATACTTGATGGCACGGGCTGTTTCCGCAACTCCACGTTTTGGCGTGTATTTTGCGTGCGGGTGAGAATGGTGTCGACATTCGAGCCACCCCAGCTTTTCGAGGGAGGCCAGCAGACTCTTGATGTGGCCCACTGCTTCCCGCAGGGTGCTGTATCTGGTCAGGTACTGCTGCCTGTACTGTGCGATCTCAGGGCAGTCGAGGAGCAGGTGGGCTGCCGTCTCGTCTGCTGCCATACAGGCCCTGCACAGCGGGCTGTCGGTGATACCTATAGTAAATAGGTGTTTATTAAAGAATCCGTGTCCTGTGTAGGTGGCCGTGACTGTCCGCAATTGTTGTTTAGACAGCCGGAGGATTTGTTTGGCTATCTTACCGTCTACTGTGGGAAGAGCCTCCTTGGCCTACCTACATGTTTCAATACCAATCCAGGACTGGCTATGCTGGGTCCTGGTCCTATTTCTTACCAGGTTGCGATAAAAACCAGAAGGGAGGGGAATAATGGGCTCGGGTCCCACCACCTCTAAAGTGGGCCCTCTTCTGGCATGTACGTCGGCTGCGTCATTCTCTCTTGAGCCACTGTGGCCCTTGATCCATTGCAGTGTTAATTTGTTTTGTTTACCTACCTGTGTTAGTTTCTGGTGGCATCCAAACCTGAGTGCCGAGGTGATAGTATGGCTTTTGAGGGCTGAGAGGACAGCCTTACTATCTGAGAGGATCCTAATGGATCGTTCCCTTACCTCACGTGCCATGATTGCTGTGGCAGCTAGGATTATGCTAAAACATTCGGCCTGGTAGACTGTGTTGTAGGCTCCTAGCGGTGCTGCGATGTTGAAGTTTAGGTCCTCGGAGAATACTCCTGAACCCGTACATGTATCCGTCTTAGACCCATCTGTGAAGATCGTGAGCTCGTTGTGGTTAACCGCTCCTTCGTGTAGATCCTCGTACAGCTGGATTTTGTATTTCTTGTCGAACAAAAATTGTTTCAGTATTCGGTTGCCAATGGCTTGTGTGAGAGGAACTTCTTTAAAGAGTGTATTTAAGTTGCTAGTGTGCGGTGTGTTAGTGTCTTTCCAGAGCTTCAGAGCTCTTAGCCGGACCACCGACATCGTTGCTTCCTGTTGTATGAACAGGTGCAATGGAGGCAGTTCCAGCAACACTTCAAGTGCCGCTGTAGGTGTAGTTTTCATGCAGCCCGTGGCCGCTAGGCATGCAAGTCTTTGAAGCTTTTGAAGCTTGTTGGCGGCCGTTGTTAGATTGGTCTGAGGCCACCACACTACTGCGCCGTAGCTTATCATCGGACGTATTATTGTCTTATAGAGCCAAAAGACAATTAAAATCCACACTATGGGCAACCTTTAGTTATCAAGGCTGTCTGGTGTCGCCGTGCAGGCGCACCACCCTTTTGCTGAGCATGTTTTGGATCCACTGTATGAGCATCTGATCCACACCATGACTGGCTAGGGCGTTGCTTATGCTGGAGAAGTTTGTCTTGTCACAGGCTCCTTCTATGTCAATAAAGGTGCCAAGACATATGCTTTTTTGTTGTTTAGCAGCTTCTATCTGGTTCACGACCTGATGTAAGGCCGATTCCGTCGATTTCTCTGAGCTGTGGGTGTGTGGTGGACATGTAGGGATAGGTGCTTAAGTGCCCCACTTCTTAGTTCCCTCTCGCAGAGCCTTTCCAAGGCTTTAAGCATGAAGGAGGTCAGGCTTATTGGTCTGAAGGACTTTGCATTGGTTTAATCTGTTTTGCTTGGTTTTGGTATGAAAATTAGTTTGACTTCCCTCCAACTCTTCGGTACATATCTAAGGGCCAGGCTAGCCCTCATGATTGCCAGAAGTCTTTTACGGACAGGTTCATCCCCACATTGTAATAACCCTGGGAAGATGCCGTCCAGTCCGGCTGCTTTGAAGGGATGGAAGCTATCGATGGCCCATCGGAGTTTTTCTTCTGCGACCACGGTGTTTGCGTGTCTCCACTCGTGTTCGGTCGCCAATGTTGGTGTATCGTGCCACGTTATTACCGGGGTGAGGACGCAGCCTCAGAATTGTGTTTCGGGTAGGACGCGTCTTGTCTCCTCCTCCGATGTGGTGTATGTATTATAAGGTTTACGGAGAGTACCTGGTGCAACCATTGATTGCTGAGCCAGTAGTTTCCTTACCCGGTTTGCTTGTTGGCAAGATTCAAGGCTCCCACAGAATTTCCTCCATTCCATGGTGCGTCTGAATCTTAGGCATTTCTTGTAGCTTGATTTGGCCGCTTCATAAGCGTCCCAATCTTCGTCCGCGCTTGTGTTCATTGCCCTGTTTAAAGCCCTTTTTACCTTCTTGCGCTTGCGTTCAAGCTCAGCGCCCCACCAGGGTTGTTTACCTGGGGTTGAGGGTAGAGTGGTTTCTGGGCAGGCTGCGTGATAGCTGTCTAGCATCGACTGCGTCAGTGTACATACCTGCACGTCGATCTGTTCATTGTCACCCAGTACCGTCGGCGTAGCAGTCAGGGTAAGTTTCTCTTTAAGTAATTGGACATACTTTGCTTTGTCAGTGTTGTGTGGTTTCCTACGTGGCTGTGTGGGTTGTATAATGACTTCCATAAAGAAGCTGATCCATCTGTGGTCTGAGCACGATGCCTCTTTCGAGACGTGCCATCCCTTAATGCGTTCAGCCGCTCCTTCTGTTGCGAGAGTTAAGTCGATAATTGTCTGACTACGTCTTGTGACGAAGGTAGGCTCCGTACCTGTGTTTGATGGGGTAAGATTAGTGATGAATAGGTATTCAATCAGTGATTTACCTCTGTTGTTATTGCAGTTCATGCCCCACATTTGGTGGTGGGCCAAGAAGTCCGTTCCTATTACGACCGTCGTTTTGATTCTCTCGCACTGGTTAACCAGACGCGTGCGGTCGAACGGAGGTGGGTCTTCAGCCCCGGGAATTAAGACCGATGCGAAAACAACCGCTATACTCCTTGGCTGCTGTGTTATTTCAATTTGTATCGCTGTGATGTCTCTGAAACAGAATTCCGTTAAAGCTTGGCCTCTGATGTTTTTAGTTGTCAGTATGCAGGTTCTTGGATGTGTGTGGTCAGATGAAGAATAAATCTTACCTCCCAGGCTCAGAGGCCTCTGATGAGGCCACCCCTTATCCAAGGTTCCTGGATGAGCACGATGGCTGATTGTTGGACCTCCATCCATTTGCGCAGTTGCGTAGTGGCCGTTTGGCTGTGATGGAGGTTGATTTGAAGGCAGATGACGTCACTAGGCAGAGGGTTCATCTTCGGATGATGTCCCCTCCTTCCCGACCGTCAGCTGCGTTAGGCCGGCCAGAATGTCGCCAGCCTCCAACCCGTAGTCCCATCGCACCGGGCTCAGGAGCAGGCTCTCATCTTCCGAGTTACCCTCGGCTGATGGGCCAGCCCCCGAGCCAGACGCGACCGGCTCTGACGGGCTGGGTTCTGCGTCGCACCCTGACTGGCTGTTGAGTTCATTCTTGTCCTGTGTGGAGTTGCCGTCGCATCTCGGAGGATGGTCGACATACTTGCCTGTGGGGTCCCGGAATCTGACGTAGACGGCACCTACACCCAACGCGAGGCGGCGCTCGTTCTGCATCAGGGTCGGGACTTGTTCCTCCTGAAGGCCGACCACTAGGAACCACCCACCTGTCTGCCTCTCGGAGTGCAGCATCGACTATTTGTCGACCTCCAACCAGGGGTTCTGGAACTCCAGAGCGCGACCCACGTCGCGCACGTCGCCCAAGACCCCCTGTTCGTCGGGTACGACAATGCCGCACAGCACTCTCTTCGGGGCCTCTTCCTGGCCCCTGACCTCCAGTTCGAAAGCTGGTGCTGGGACCAGGAGAGAGACCGCCTCCGTCAGCCATGTACGGGTTGCCTCGTCGGCGCACCAAAGTTTGAGGACCCCGTCCGCGTACATGGGTTTCCCGGTGAACGCTGGAGCGGGGCGTTTGGAGGTTTTGGTCGACCAGGCATCAACCAGGATCTTCCTCTGGAGTTCCCAGAGTACCTGGATTACCTACTCCTTCGGCTAATTCCCTGTGCATTTGCATGTTACTGCAACGCCCAGGGACGCCTTGGAGGCCTGTGCGTAGGACTTACCTGCTGTCGTCCTGGAGGAGTCGAGGCGGGGCTTCTTGTGCTCCCCTCGAAGCGAGCTGGACTCGTTGAGAGCTAGTTTGGCCTCATCTCTTTCCTTGTGTTTGGCAGTTTTACCTGCCGTGTTCTTCGGTGATGCTACAGCTGGATGCTGTCCAGGGTGACCTGCCCGCTGCTTGGCGGCAGGCGTCCTTCCCGTACTGCCTCCGGCTTTCATACACCCCTCACTGCTGAGCGTGGGCTGCGCGCTGGTCACCTTGCTGGGACCTGCGACAGCGACCTGCTCCGTTGTATTCGTAGAGGCAGCACCGGCAGCAGCAGAGGTTTGTGAAGCCTTCCGCTTAGCCGCTATGCGCTGTCTTTTGTTCCGGTTTGACCTCTTCTTCTTCGCAGAGCTAGCAGCAGCGGGTCCACTCGGTTGTGTGGTGGGCGGGCGTTGGACAGGCGCCATCCCGCGAAGGAGGAGTCGTCTTCCCGCTTGATTTCAAACAAGCTGACGATTGCAAGGACGGGACCAGTACTAGTACTAGCTAGCGCTGAAGTCCCGTCCCTGGGGGATGGTGTGCCACCTGCAGACGAGGCCACGGCGTCGACCATCTGTTTGGTTTTGGTGGCGGCGAGAACCGCTTTTGCTGTCACGGTCGCAGTTGGGGTAATTTTAGGATTTGCGGTATCCATAAAAGTTTAACAAGACTTCATCCCTCTGGCTCTCCACCCTCCATGGAGCCCGCAATAGGGAACGCCATACTGGACGTTAGGATTACCAGAGGGATATAGGAACGCGGGGCTGGTTTACAGCACGACATCGGGCGCCCGCTCGGGTTAACGGCCTGAGCCATGTTACCAATTCTAGCTGTCTTCCCTCGCTTGCGCCCTCAGCGTAGCCTTCGCCTACCACATCAACAGCCGAAATAAATTCCGACTGTTGATGTGGACCCTACGTCCCTAGCCTGTGGCCCTCTGACGGGACACGCTTCTAACGCCAACAATAGTAACTTTATGCTTCTAAATATACATCAAAACCAAACAAACAACACGTATTGTCTCAAAGTTATTTAACAAGCAATAAACCGTTTCCGCAATTTTCAAAATGGCTTATCTCATTAGTTGATACTAGATTTTCCTTCTTAGCTTTCATCTGCCTGCGTTCTAAGCAAACATCCTTTTATATGAAACAGGGTTATCGTTTACTTGGTGATGTAGGCTGCTAGTGTGTTACTCAAATAATGTCCAACTTTAAAAAGTTTTATGAAACAATAGTCAAAGACAAGACACTAACTCATCATTTCTGTCTGATCTATTGCTAAACACAGGCGATCCTTACGCCATTTTGAATGGACATCAGTCATACTTCCTCCACAGCTGTACGTAAATCTCCGGTATAGATTTCACATTGCTGCGCCGCCACTTTGACAAGGTCTCCCTCTGAAATTGATTTATAGGCAGCCCTCTGCGGGATACAAATCTGTCAAATGTGGCTACAAACGCCTCGGTCGTGAGCGAGGAGACCAGTTCTAAGTGTACGGCCTTTGTGGAAAGACAAAAAAAACACACAAGTAGGCCTTAACAGTCTTGCTGTTTCGAAGTGTCGATGTTTTCACCAAAAAGGGACCAGCGAAGTCCGTGCCAACACCGTCAAACGTCCTGCTCTCTGTTACGCGATCTGCGGGTAAGTCTCCCATCTAGGGCTGCATGGTAGAAGCCTTGAGCTTATAACAAGGGATGCAGCGAAAGAATACACTCCGAATAATTCTTCGGGCAGACAAAATCCAAAACTCGCGTTGCAAAATGGCCAAGAGCGCATTACAACCAGCATGCGAATTTTTAAGGTGACGGTCAGTTACCAACAAGCGTACCAAATGACCGTCCTTGGGTAACAAAAGGGGGTGACGTGCCCCGTAAGGGAGGTTGGCGATCTTGGGACGCCCTCCAACGCGCAAGAGACCCGTATCGTCCAGAAAGGGGTTCAATTTAGATACAGCTCCCGATAATTTCGATCTCCCTGACTTAAGGATAGCAATCTCCTTCTCAAAATGCGCCAATTGCACAGAACGAATCCAAAAAGTGAGGGACTCCTGTCGTTCCTGTGGTGAGAGAAATGGTGTCAGTCATTTCTGTTGTGGGTGCCTAAAGTTAAAAACAAAATGCTTTATCCAAGCAGTAACACCTAACAACTTGTCAAGGGAGCTGTAGCGATTCAACAAGAAATCGGAGTCGAAGGCGCATTCCACCTTCTCAAGAGCGAGTGTTCGTAGACCCGGCAAATTGGAAGTATTCAAAACTGGCGTTCGAGGCCAATCAATTTCTAGTCGACTCAACCATTCCGGACCCCACCACAGCGAATGGCCTATTAAACTAGGCGTCAAGCATCCGCGCGAGGCACAATCAGCGGGGTTGAGCTCACCTGGCACGTGTCTCCAAACAAGTTTGACTTCGGATTTTTGGATTTGGGAAACGCAATTAGCGACAAATACCTCCAAAGTGCGGACAGACGCCTTCAACCAACAAAGAACAATTTGGCTGTCTGTCCAGGCGTAGGTCCCATTAATACAAATTATTTTACCCAAAGTGTTAGACACGTGATTCAATAATCGCACGAGTAGGGCTGCTCCCGAGAGCTCCAATTTCGGAATGGTCAGAGATGTCCGAAGGGGTGCAACCTTGCTCTTCGCCATGATCAGGGAAACCCTCACCTGACCTGAGGCACTAACTGTGCGCAAGTACACCACGGCCGCGTGACCACGTTCCGAAGCATCACAAAACGCGTGAAGGGTTGCCTTGTACTTCCCGGGAGGAAGGATGGGACGAGGCAAGGAGATCTCATTGACGGCAGGAAGTGAGGATACAAAAGAGATCCATTCCTCAACAAGAGTACCGCGTGGAGGTTCGTCCCAAGTCAATCCTGCTGTCCAAAGCTTCTGCAAGAAGCATTTTGCCCAAAATATGACAGGACAAATCCAACCGTTTGGATCAAAGGTTCTGGCGACAGTACACAACACGAGATGTTTAGTCCAAGAACAAGGTAATTTTAAGTCTACGTTATACGTAAAGATGTCTTGGACTGGTCTGTACTGAACTTCGAGAACAGCCATCATGGCGGGGTTGTCAACAATCTCAAACAAATGTGGATCTTGCTGATGACCCTCTGGTAAGCCTTTCAAAAGCGCTGGTGAGTTGGAGATCCATTTGCGCAACTCATAACCAGCGGAGGCCAAAATACCTATCAATTCGTCCCGCAGGAGAATCGCCTCGACCGCTGTGGAGGCGCCTGAGCAAATGTCATCGACGTAAATATCGTCCTTCAAGATGGCGGAGGCTCGTGGGAAACGTAAGCCTTCGCGGTCTAAGAGCTCCCAAAGAGAACATATTGCCAAGTAGGGGCTCGAACTTAACCCGTACGTATTGGTATTGAGCTCGTAGACGACCATAGGATCGCGAGGATTCTCTCTCCAAAGGATTAGCTGGAAACGACGGTCATCAGGGTGGATAGTCGTCTGCCTAAACATCATTTTTATATCGGCCACAAAGACAACCTGATGTCGTCGGAAGCTGGTAATGACGTCACAAAGGTCGTTGACCAACTTGGGACCAGAATGCAAGCACTGGTTCAAGGATACGCCCGTAGAAGTCTGCGCAGAACCATCAAACACCGTGCGCAGCTTGCCAGTTGATGGCTTCAATACCGCATGATGCGGGAGAAAGTAGTGCTCCACCGAACGCCAATCCAAATTTGACACGGACATGTGTCCCAATTGTTCATATTCTCTCATGAACGTATCAATGTATTTCTGTCTGAGCTCCGGATCACGACCCATACGACGCTCCATAGCTAACAATCTTTTTTCGGCTAAAGGTCGTGACTCACCAAGCGGAGGCCGAACTGACAGGAAGGGTAGCCTCGTAATAATCCGACCAGAACGGATTCGAACAGTGTTGTTCTGGAATGTTCTCGCCTTCCTCATGTTCTGGATTCAAACGAGCAGCTTGAGGGGGCTCCTCTACCTCCCAAAACCTCTGGACCGCATCAGAGAGAGCGGAGCCTACAGCCTACAAATTATCAAGTTCGGGTGGAGGGAGTTCCCTAGGTGCAGGTCCCATCAAATATGGTCGGGATGGCAGTCAAACCATTTGGCACCAAGACCCGTTTCCCACTAATCAAAATTCCACCGAGCACACCAGCAAATCAACAAATTGATTTGTCCCGGTGTGTCAAATTTGGGGTCTGCCAGTTCCAATCCCGATGTCAAATTCACCACAGCAGCAAGTAGCTGTCTCTGTGGATGCATACCCAAAATATTCTTCAGCACAATAGCCGAGGTTTTAATCCTCGGGTGTGAAGATTCAACAGGGGCAAACAAAACCTTAACTTGCCCTTCAACATTAGAGACTACGTCACCTATTCCCCGTATACAATTTGGAAAAGAACCCATATTTAATTTAACCTGCCCTACCAAATAAGTGGAAACAATGCAACCTTGTGAACCTGTGTCCAATATAGCACGGACAACAACAGAGGTCCCCGTGGGTCCCCAGACCCTAACAGCAACCGTTGGCAGGATAACGGTCTCAATGGGGGTGGTTGGCGTTATAGGGCAGGAGTCAATGACCTATTGTTGCCTGGGCGGCGACCGTTGGCCAGGACCAGGCAAATCAAAACGAGGGTGCGGCTTGAAGTCCTCAAAGGCGCGGTGACTGTGTCGCGCTGAATCGCGCGCCATCTGTGGGGGGTTTTAGTGACGCACCCGCCCAAAACGAGGTGGGCGCGAGTCAAGGCGGGGACGCTCCGCCAAAGGAAGGGAATAGCTGGGGCAGCAGTCATGATGATGGTGACGTTGAGCAGTCGCACATTCTGGTGTGCGAGAGAGAGGAGTCGTGCGCACGCTACGGTTCTCCAAACGGGGTGAGCGGCGATCAATTGAGCGATTGGCGACTCTCGGCTGCCACCTTTAAAACACCCGCCCGTGCGCGGCGTCGGCTGATTGGACAAGCGGCCTACCTCTCTGGCATTCATGCGGAGAATGTCCAAATGCTGTCCTCCAAAGTGAGGACAGGGGCGAGAGTTTGGGCAGTCTTTCTGGTAGTGGGACCCCAAGCAAGAAAAGCAAAGGCGGCGGGCATTCGCGATGCGCCTACGAGAGGCGACATGCAGGTCCAAGAATGCCCTACAACTGGCCGTTCTGTGCCCCGTGACCTTGCAGTAAGAGCACTCCACTGGGCTCTGCGTGACTGCAAAATGATGAGGGCGCCGGTCAACATTGGCTCGGGTGAGAACGCGAGCCTGCTCCTTGACCTTGGGCGGCTGCGACTTAGCCGTCGTGTCACCACCGGAGTTATCCAAGACCCGGCACTCATCCTCGAGAAACTTCTCCAAGTCAGCAAAAGGGGGCAGATGGGTCGCGCTTTGCCCACCAAAGCGCTGTTCAAAACGCGACCTCAGGTCGGCAGGCAGCTTTTTGAGCACAATGTGCAACAACACGTAGGACCATTGGTCCACGGGCAGGTCCAAGCACTTAAGTGCGTTTATTGCCACAAAGAGCGGGTTCAAAAGTTGGGTGCGCAACGCAAAGACCCGGGTGAGCGTGGGCAAACTCAAAATCTGCTCGATGTGGGTGTCTGCAAGGCCACGCTTGTTGTGCTACCTACGGGTAATTAAGTCCCGAGCCGTCTGGTACGCCTCGTCAGACACGGGCACATGCTGGATGAGGCCTTTGGCCTCCCCATCTAGAACCGACATCAAATAGGCCAATTTTTGAGCCGGCTGAAGGTCAGCCCTATTATCGACCAGGCTGTCAAATAAATTAACGAAGCCCAGGTAGCTTCCTAGGCAGCCATCAAATTGCGGGAGGTCTAAAGTGGGAAGCCTACTCACCAGTCCCGGTGCTGTCCTAGGAAGCTCCTGCTTCAAGCCGGGTTGCCCGTCCCTCTCGGCAATTAACTGTCTTGCACAGTTGGAGACAGCATCATACAGGTCTAAAACCTTTGCATAATCCTCGCTGACTCTATTTCGCTGGTCAGCGGTGAAGTCATTAACTGACACTTCGAGATAGCAAGCGCTGAAAGTACGAAATTGCTGTTCCACACTTGCCAGGCGATCATCAATCCGCTCATATCTTTGTAGTAACGCCTGCTGGCGATCAGGCTTGTTCACCAAGGCACTGGCTGAGGCAAACCAGCGCAAATCTGATGCAATGGCACCAGCAGCCGCACGCAAGTCCTTGATAGCTGACATTATTAAGTTTCAAAAGAGCTCAGACAAGCGCTAAATAATACTATCAATTAAAACTTAATATTTGTTAATTCTTTAAAACCAACAAAGTATTAGCCTGTTTACTGCTGGTATAGGCAAGTGACAGGTATTTACTGCCCAACAAAATTATATTGACACAAAAACAAGTTATAACTCACAACAAATTATTAAGTTTAAACTTCAAATTAATTAATTAATTACTTGCAACAGACAGACTGGCTGTGTTATTTGAGATATACCATAGTAGTAGTATGTGTTGCCTAACAATATTATCAGTATATTACAACAAACAAAGGTTTATCAATGTGATCCGCCAAAGCAAGGTCAAGGTTGGTTGTTATAATGTTTCAAACTCAATATATGCAATTAACTAAATTAATTGATACATATAACTGTTATGTATCCAATCAAACTGATTTATTAATACTAACAACAACAAATTTAAGCTAGACTTCAACAATACAAGTCAAACTATTACTGATTTGAGGTTATGTATGACAATGTGTTTCAATTATGTAGGTCAACTAATACAATTAAATATCATGTATTTTAGGCAAAACTGACCTGAGAACTCCACAACACTGTTAACAAATAAGATATATAGCTCAGATACAAGCTTATACAATACCAATCTGAGCTTAGATACAATCAACAGCAGCTAAGTACCATCAACCACGCTCTGCTACCAGAAATTATGTCTAGAGTTTGGCAAGAAAGGACTGGAATTGTTTGCAGACGATAGTGGAAGCGTGATTATATTCATCAGTCCTTGTCAGCCACAACAAATCTCTGACATAACTGTACTGTGTTTCACAGCGAATTACAATCACATGCAAATTTACTTACCAAATCTTCACCGATGTTCCGGAGTGGACCTATAAGATTACACTCATAATTTTGGCCAAAATAATGACGAAATCGTTATAGTTACCAGTCCAATGATCAGGGTTTTCTTCAACGAAGTCCTCGGGCACCAAACATGTGCACGGATTCACACAAGTTTTACAATGTTCAATATGTTACAAGTTTATCTTTTATAACAAAACGATTCGCGAAGCTACCAGGATGGGCTTTCCAAAAGGCAATCAATATAATTCAATTTCAAAACGCAAAATTACAAGACTGCGTAAGCGCAAGACAATTTTTCTTCCGGATTGTCATTCACTCACTCTGATTCATTGTCGTAACAATGAATCAGAGTGAGTGAATGACAGTTCATAGTGTGACCATAGTCAAAATTTACAATAGACTAAACAAAACGTTACTAAACCGATATAATCGATTTGACTTATTATAAATAATATTTCTATTTCAAGCAAGTACCTACCAATGTGCAACTATAAGAGCGTAGGTTTGACAAATTGACTGAAGTAGAATATAATACATATTATAATATAATACCTAAAAGTTATCTTAATATTGGTATATATATTTATTACTTGGGTATATATTTACTTATATATGTACATATAATATGTAAGTGTATGTAGGTATATATATGTATCATTATTGTGATTAAATTTTATGTAATATATGCGTCCATAATGTCTTTTAAATATATATAGGTATATTTATAAGGTATATACCTTATATAGGTAATTAAAACTCAACCTTTTAGAATACACCTACCATTAATCTCTGCACCACCCTAAGGTAGACTGGGAGAAAATATCTAGGCATTAAGGCCACCTATATACCTACGCTAAGTGTTTTAAGCTAATAAATAAATAACTTTTTGTATCTATACATATTATAAAATTCAATTCAATTCACCTGTCTTCCTGTCTGTCTGTTCGAACGCAAGCACTCAAACAATCAATCCAATAGAAAGGTGATTTCTGAGGAAGGTATAGGTTTATAATTTACTCGGGTGAAGCTCCGTATGAAGTCTATTTTATTTTAAATGTGAGAATACTCCAAACATGTTTTAAGACAAAAAAGTATAAAATAGATAAATGTTATTCCATCCCATGTCAGGTTAGGGTTATATTTGTTAATCTACAAAAGATATAGGGACAGCCGCTTCGGAGTACAGGGTACCCCGTAGCGGCTGTCTGTATATATATTTTTAATTTATGTACATGAGTTAAAGAAATTGAACGAAAATACTGTGGTATGTTTAATGTAGGTACATGGTAAGTTTATTTTGCGTATTTTTCATAGACAAAGCTCAGCTTTTAATAAGTGAGATTTATAGGCGATCTGTCCGAATAGTTTATTATTAAATTGGAAAAGCAAAAAGAAAATATAAATTGAAAATACAATAAAGGTGTCTGTTGTCCCAGCACAAGGATTTATTGATTTTATTTAAATTAACGAATTATTTTTGTCAGTAATAGAAAGCCACTTTAACGCCTTTTGTCGGCTACCAATGTAATCTTCGCATATAATACATTTTATACGAGAAAAAAATAATAACAGTTGGTGTCCCAAGAGGTTGAACCAACGACTTCAGGAGCGAAGTTTCGAACCGACGCTTGTTACATGTTACCCTGATCCAATTAGACTACATGAAAGTACGCCTCTATATTTTTTCTGCCACCGTAATCTTGATAAACATACGTAATTTATGTACGAAATAACGTTTCCGTGTATATATTTTCCTGGCAAATCATTTTCTCAATTTATTTAGGCAAACAAAGAAATTACACTCACCTAAAAAAAATATTCTTTACTCGACGTTGCCTCAAGACATCTTCAGGGCTTAATTAAATGTCCGCAGTTTCCAGAAAAAGTAAAAAAACCTGTCCGAAAAAGGCAAAATAAGATACTAATTAGGAATATTTTACTATACTCGCATTTGTCTAAAAAAATATACGGTTCCATTTGTCAACAGCTTAATAATCGCACAGTAATCTGGGATATGTGTCACGTAGAGCTTAAGGGTTAAGCTGTGAAACATGAGGGGTTAAGCCTCTAAGAAAAATCATGTTCGTATTTACCGACAGGTAAGTAAAACCCACAAAAAAAAAAGATTCGTTCATTACGACGAAAGGCCTTGTATGTTTAAGGATTATATCGAATGTTATATTGTGGGGGAAATATTCGAATTCTAGATTGTCAAATGCTCGAACGTATTTTCCTAAGCCTGTGCTTTTTACTTGTTGTAAAAGTGAAAGAGAGAGAGAGACAGAGCATTCTTTTTATAAATAAACAAGAAGGTCGGATTTTTTTGTATTTGTATGAAAGAATTGTGTTTACCCTAGGCTTAGTTCGACAATCTCAGTCAAGATTACATATCCCCACACAACTGAAGAATTAGGCGACTTAGATATTAATGGTGCATCAAATCTTTACAAATCTGCTGACGTCATATGTATAGAAATATCTCTTTCTCTACCAAACGATGCATTCTACGTTTTATACGATGCGCATTATTTGCAACGTTGCATTAAACACAAATGACTGCAAAATTCTGCCGACATCGCCGTTGCCTGTGCATGTGCTCTGATATGTTTATCTCTGATATAGTGCATATTATTCAATATAATCTACGACCATCATTGCTTAATAGCGACATTTATAAAAAAATTGATTTTCTGCTACTTTTTCGACTCTAACTCAAAATAGTATAGAAGGAATATTGAAAATTAAATGTATTTAAACTTTTTTTTAGATATTGTGCACCTATACACGTATTTTAGATTTTCTTGCGAATAAGTGTGGAATAATCCTTATATACAGGGTGTAAAAAGACCGTTAACGAAAACTGAAATCCCATGTTGAACTAATCACTACGACCATTTTTTACTTCGGCACCATACCTGGGAAATTACTGGTTCAGGAGATATTGACGCTCAAAGTTAGTATGGCTTTTTTCTAATTAGGTACAAAATCGATGCATTTACCCCGCCAATATGTTCTTTAGATGTCCTATAACCCCATGGATAAGTAGGTCTTTCGAGCATTGCACGCGCGCGCTTTAATTGCGATTTAAAAAATGTGAAAACTAAAAAAAGATCGTCTCCCAGGTATTATTTTTGGTTAGTATGACTTGGCATGATGTCCACAACGAGTTGACTTCGGCTTGGTGACGGGTCTTGTGACACTCTATATAAATAAATAAAAGTAGATAAACTGAATTCATTCTATTTCCTCATATTAACAAGATGACAAAGACTTACGTAACATTTTACGAAGAGTTGACATAAATTAAATTCATCCAAAATTGTAAGACATTCAGACGCATATTTGATTTTGTTTTGATTACGCTCTCTGATTTATACCTACGGCCTTATGTAACATTTATAAGACGCCTTTTTTAAGTATATTTAACTTTTAGATTCATAAATAAATAATATTCCTTGAAAACTTCTTGAGCCCATATGAAACGTACTAAACATATTTAATTGCTCCGAACAAAAAGATTCTAAGTTTATCTTTAAAACATCTCATTTTATTAGCAAAGTATATTGTAATTTCGTTCAAGTAAAAAAAATCAAAGTTTCGTAGGTACATTATGACTTGACATGGATTATGAATTTTTTTCAAAGTAGCACACAGCCTGTTCAGATTAATTTCCTTACTGTTGATGTTATATTTTCCTTAAAACTTAGCTTAATTTTTTCTTACATAAGCGATAAGTTGGATAAAGAATTGTATGAGTAATCACATTGAAGACACTCTTCATTTATATGTAAACTAGACTTCGCTCGCGGCTCCGCCCGCGTGGGACTTTTTACTTTCTTAGGGCAGGAATTTCGAAAAATCAAGTCCAAGAAACATATATGCCAGATTTTTGCTACTTATGACCAGTAGTTTCGACTGTGCGTTGTCTGAAAGTCAATGAATAACGGAAGAATTGAATGATGCTTGATGATTGATAGTTAGCATATTATGGACAACTGACTAAATAGTCATAAAATGACATGAGCGATTTCTCACTACGAAAAGAATTAAGTCGTGATCCACCTCGCCAGCCTAGTGATGATTGGCAGACATCACTTCTTTACCAGAACTTTATGTAGATCTCCCAAACATACAGGCTTCCATACAATATGTTTATTCGTCGTTGAACCAGCGCTAATAAACAATGTAATACGCACTTAGAAAAATCATAAATGCACGCTGTAGTTTTGAACCTAAGACTCTCCGCGTAGCAGTCTGGTAGTCTCTCCACTTGGCTATCGCTATACTGAACTCCTCCTTCGAAAATGATTCAAGACATGTGATTGACACGTACCTAAAATTATTGGAAATATCAATAACTAGCTGATCCAGCGAACTTCGTGCCGCCTTATTTCTTTTTAAATATTTGCTATTACTTTTCTTATATTTTTTATACAAACATCTTACTGACAATTGAAAGAAAGACTTATCCAGTTTGGTGCAGTCATTTGGAAGTTATGGAGGAACATACATTTTGGTGACTCATTTTTATTTATTTGGATTATAACATAGCGTATATAAAATTTAATATTTTGAGTAATATTAAGCTCACTGTTAAGAGAATTTTCAAGATATATATTTGATATTTTAAATGCAGAATCATCAAAGGTCTAAATCTATTTTGATTTCATAAAAAGAACTCATTTTATAAATAAAATATTTAATTGTAATACGTTTGACGTTAAATCACATACTGTACATTATTTTATTTTATACGTATATCTAAAATATTTCAATAATTTTATATTATTTGTATTTTATGCGGTTCAAATCACTCAGTGTAATGTTGACCTTTAATTAATGTAAAAAGAAGTTTAAGATTACCAAAAGCATAGGACTGAACGTTGGGCGTAGTAGTGTAAAGGCATATCTAGATGTGTATCACTTGCCTGATCCGATCACCGTATGCGTATCGCCGATGCGTATCAGGTACGCAGTCGTCACGCTGTGACGATGATGCCTTCTTGCTGTTCCGATACGACATGTGTTACCAACATAACTATAAAGAGAAAAAAAAGCCACATGACCATTCATCGTATCGCATGAAATGATACGGTGAAACGGATACGCTGATTATACCGAGCAGTTAATACATATCTGGACACACCTTCAGTGGTCGCTTGGCCGCATCCATAGGACTACTATTAGGTAACCACGTATGTATTTAACGAAAATTGTTCAAAAACATCGTCGAAAATATCATCATGGGAAAATTTACTTCATCATCATCATCATATCAGCCGAAAGACGTCTACTGCAGGCCATAGGCCTACCCCAAGGCTCTCCACAGAGACCGATCCTGAGCCACCCGCATCCATCCGCTGCCCGCGACCCCAACAAGACCGTCAGTCCACCCTGCGGGAGGCCTACCTCTGCTACGACGTCCTCTGCGTGGCCGCCACTCCAGAACCTTTCTGCTCCAATGGCCATCGGTTCTTCTGGCTATGAGCCCTGCCCACTGCCACTTCAGCCCGACTATTTGGAGAGCTATGTCGGTGACTTTGGTTTGCCTGCGGATCTCCTGATTTCAGATTCGATCTCGCAGGGAAACTCCGAGCATAGCTCTCTCCATCGCCCTGAGCCTGAGCCCTGAGCTTCCGGATAAGGCCCATAGCTAGCGACCACGTCTTGGCTCCGTAGATCATCACTGGCAACACACACTGGAAAATTTACTTCCTAAAAGAAAAATAGGCTGTATAATATAACCAGTTGAGCTATAATTCAAAATATTCCCAATTGACTCCTATACCAAGGCAGATTGGTGATTAAGTAGTAAGTACCATTGAAAATATCGTTATTATCAATAAGTATAATGTCTATAGCATGGTTTATCCCCGCTTCAATTATGTAGTTTCGTCCAGTGGCTAAACGACCGTGAGTGACGCGGGCGTCTAGAAACACAAACAAGTAGCAACCGACGGTGACCCTTTGTTTCACACAAAGAGTCACCGTCGGTTGCTTTGCTCAATTACCATAAAGGCCGGAGAAGACAGGGTTCGACCACTGCAAACAATATGCAAGGCTATTTATATGTAAAATCGTGGCAGCTATATCCTATTGGAGAGAATAACAGACTGCTACGCAGAGGGTCATGAGTTCAATCCCACGGTGCGTATCACTGACTTTACGAAGTTATGTGCATATTAAAAAACATCGTGGGGAAACATCTATGTTTGAGAGTTCCACATAATGTTCTAGAAAGACATATTGTGATGTCTACTTACCCGTACTTAGCCAGCGTGGTAGAATAGGCTAGCAAATGCCCATCAGTGAAACAGAGGGTAAGTAAGATTGAAGATAGAACAAAGTAAGAAAAGGAGTAGAAAATTTGTTTAATTTTCTGCGCGATATTTAAATCAAAATAATACTTTAAATGTAATGATAATAAAAAATAGTGCTATTAGTCCAGGATCCGGGGTCCATTTTTCTATTTGATTTCTATCAAGCTAATTTTTCGTGAGTAGCTTTATTTTGATGAGACGCCCTTTACGAAAACTGTCGATTGTGGTAGGTAAAAGGGGTAGCAGGGATAAAATATATTAATTTGAAGATTCTCAAAAATTCATTACTTTCTGTTTTTTTTTTACATCTAATAATAATCATCTTAATTATTCAAAAAAAAAATTTGTCTTACAAAATGTATGGTTTGATCAATAGTCCCCTCTTTCCAACATGTATCGAAAACGAGGTCATCAAAAATGATTACTAACCAGCAATTCTTTCTTTTACTTAGTAGTATTTATATAATCTTACAAATTGCGTGGTACGTTGTCGCGGTGCTCCAATTGCATATACGTACATATTTGTAATTCATGAAATTAAAAATCTATTTATTCTCTGTATTTAGCTACTACAGCTGAGTCACACCCGTACGCATGCGCGGAGCATTTCTTACTGCGTATTAGGTATAGTGTTAGTGTCGACCTTATGGTCGACACTAATGTGGGATATGAAATGGGATATGAAAAACACTTTTCAGTTGACCTCGTGTTTTATTGACATTCACATCGAATGAGGTAGTTCAAATTATTGAAGAGTATGTTTGCAGAGTGTATTCATTAAAACGAAAAAATGACTATATTGTTGTATGATGGAATATATTGTTAAATCGATATGTTGGTGTCTGATGCCACAATAGAAACAATTTACTTTCTGAAGCTTATTCACTGAAAAGTTTGGCTTGTTGAAATCATTAAAAAGTATCAAAACGAGGTTGTCGTTTGTGATTATGAAAAATCGTTAAATGCTCTTTGTTAAAATATGTTATTTTAAAATAATAGAGACCTAGTTATTTCGCAGCATGTAGCAGAGTATCTACATACCTACCTATCGTCCATAAATTAAAGCACATTAAAAAGCATTTATCTTGTGAAAACATGACGAAATTTAAAGAGTGCATTGATAGCCTTAGTTTCAGTGATGTCTTCGCTAGTGAAAATCCAAATATTGCTTTTAATAACTTTCACGACCTATTCTGTCTCTTCTATAATTTATGTTTTCCCATAAAGCAAGTGAGAAAATCATTAACTGCTCGACCAAAATGGATCACAAAAGGTATCCGATTATGTTGTAAAAGAAAAAGACAATTACTGTGGGAATTTCGTAGAACCCGAACTGTCAGTAGTAAAAACCGCTTTCAAGCTCTATCATCACGACTTAACAGGTTAATTAAACTAACGCAAAAGTGTTTAAATGATAATTATATAAAAAATGCAAGTAATAAATCGAAAGCTACTTGGGCAATAATCAATGAAAAAAATTTAAATGTGCCTAAAGACGAAATAAAATATATAAAAGCTGCTGATAAAATTATTGATGAGCCTGCAGCGATAGCGAACCATTTTAATATTTATTTTACTAACCAAATGGATAATATAACAGTGAACAACACAAGAGCCAATATTCCTTACGAACTTAAATCTATTTTTTTAAAACCATGCATCCCACAAGATATATTAAAAAGTATTCAAAATCTAAAAAACACTAGCAGTGCAGGTTATGATAATATAGCAACGAAAGTTCTCAAATATGTGTCTATTAAGCTATCACATGTATTATGTCACATAATAAATCTATGCATAGCACAAGGTATTTTTCCGAACAAACTGAAACTAACAATCATTAAGCCACTATTTAAGAAAAATAATAAAAGTGACATGAGTTGCTATCGACCAGTTGCTCTTGTGCCAGTTCTTTCAAAAGTTTTTGAGAAAATTATTCATGACAGTATTTATAACTACTTCGAAATGAACCATTTATTTTGTGAAGAACAGGTTGGCTTCAGAAAGAAGAAATCAATTGATATGGCTTTTTATACATTTCTAAGGAAAATTTTAACTGAAATGGATAAAGGCAAACAGGCATGCGCACTTTTCATGGACTTATCCAAAGCCTTTGATTGTGTCGAGCATAAATTACTATTAAAAAAGCTCTATGCATACGGCGTAAGAGGAAATGCCTATGATTTAATTAAATCTTACTTAGCTGATAGATCACAAATAACACAAATAACTAGGATATGTCCTATTACTAAAAAAGCCACAGTATATACTTCAGCAAGTAGAACAGTCAAGTTGGGTGTGCCGCAAGGTAGTGTGTTGGGCCCACTGCTTTTTAATATATATATTAATGATTTCCCAAAAGTGACAAATTATAAAACAATATTATTTGCTGACGACAGTACGATTATATTTACTGGAAAAGACAAGCTACATATAGAGCATGAAATTAATTTGACATTGAATAATATTATTAATTGGTTGACATTAAATAATCTGAATATTAATTTAGGTAAAACTCATTTTATGACATACAGAAATAGACTAAGTAAATTGACGAACATGGATATTCGGTATTTGGACCAAAAAATTGAGGAAGTAGGGGTTACGAAGTTTTTAGGCTTAAATATTGATAATAACCTTAACTGGAAACAGCATATTGAAACATTGTGCCTCAAACTAAATACATATGCATATGCACTTTATAGGTTAAAGAAAACAGCGAGTATTACAGCTGTTTTAACAGCTTATTATGGGTATGTTTACTCTCTTCTAAGGTATGGTGTTATGTTCTGGGGCAATTCTACTGATAATGAAACTGCATTTAAGGCGCAAAAGAAATGCATACGGGCAATATTTAGTATTAAAACTACAGATAGTTGTAAATCATATTTTATAAATTTTAAAATTCTAACGCTACCATGCATTTACATATTGGAAACTGTCGTATTTGTGCGCAAAAATATTAATCTATTTAAAAACCTTAACAGTAAGAGGCGAGACTTGGAAATATGTATGCCCAGAAATAAAACAGCCCTATTAAACAAGAGTGCACTTTGCATGGCTGTTCGATTGTATAATCGTTTACCTAAGACAGTGCTCGATATCTCAGATAGCGTGTATACATTCAAAAATAAAGTGAAACAAATATTACTTGAAAAGAGTTACTATTCGGTAAACGATTATTTAATTGATAAGTAATATAATGTAAGCATGTGCATATTTAATTAATAATAAATAAACTTTAATTCAATTTAATTCATATTCAAGTAATAATTATATAAACAGCATGTATTTATGATTTTTCTGAATGTAATCCATATTATTTCTTGTGCTAATTTTGCATGCTGCTGTGACAGCGGAATATGATGAGACAAATATCATTGTAAGAGCTTTTATACTTACTCATGTTCTGCAAAAATAAAGATTTGAATTTGATTTGAATTTGTACGTTCGCATACAAAGCAACTTTGTTGTCTGTACCCACAAACCACTTTGGTCACCCCAAAACGTGGGTCGTACAAAACGCTTTTAGTAAAAGAACTAATCTAAGCACGTTTAGAGGCTCGCAACGATACCTGTCGGCTTAGCAGAAAGCCTAATTAGTTCGTCCGCGGTTAATCCCTAGAAACTTAAACATCAGAACTGATACAAATAAGGGATCGGGGAAAAGTTTGAGAGTAGAAACTACTTTCACTCGACCTTATATTGATATAGGAGCGCTGATTAGAGATGGACTGACTAAATGTGGCGAGATAAATGTGTGTTCGTAGGCTTTAAATATATTTTCTCTTAAGGTTAAGTTTGTCGCACAATCTGTTAATGCGTATGTAGGTATATGCTGAGGTTAGATTTGCGCACGACACATGATGTGACATGCTACACGAATAGTTTCATAATATAGGAATGTAAAGTACTCAGTACATCCGTGAACATGGCGCTTGCAACAGTGCCGAAATATCGGTTACTCCAAACAAAGGTATGTGGTATATATCCCGAAAGACAATTAAAAATAGTTTTTATAAGTAGATCTTGTCTGTGTTCATTAACTTATACTGAGACTATAATGCTGACAAGTTTGTTTGGTTGTTTGGTTGTCGCTATAATCTTATGGCGCTAATACACCTGAGCATTCACTTGTAACAGAACAGCGAGCATTTGCCGTTTTTTGTTTTGTCGAACCGAACAACGAACAGAGCCGAACATTGCTACGACCATTTTCACGATCTTTCTGGCGAACACTCTAACCCTTAGAATATAGAAAAACTATAGAAACCGCACTACACCAGCAGTTTTACCCAATATATTTACATCAGTTTCGCTTTTAAATTATTTCGAGTTTAAGAAGAATATACATAAACAAAAGACGAACTTAACTTGAACAGGTTTAATAAATCACACAAGTGCAAGTATCGATATCGAGGATTTATCAACTTTCTATTGATTAATTCTGAGTAAATCTAATCTAAGGCTTTATTGAAATCGTTATTATTTTATCGATATTCATTCTGAGTAAGCCCATCACTAGTCAAGTTAAAATTAGTGACAAACCACGAAGATTCGAAACGTCATTTGTATATTTATCTTTCTCTTACATAAGATAAAATCATAAATCAAAGTTAAATTAATATATTGGGTTTAACCGCCATTGTAGCGCGGTTTCCATGTATTTTCTATATTCTAAGGCTCGCCAAAATGTTTGTAAGAAGGCTCGCCAAAACAGACTCGTTTCTTTTTCTGTTTCTAAAATTCGCAGGAATGCTCATTACAGGTGAATGCTCAAGTGTATCAGCGCCATTAGGACCTACTGGTCCGCTTTTAATTATTATTTGTGTGTTTAGATAGACCATTTCTCGGGGGAGGCTATACTACCGTATAGCCCTAAATAATGCGTTACTTCCACGTTATGACAGATAGACGATCAAGGTTAAGTAGTTATACACCTACTATTACGATACATTCGCTCATCCTTTCTTACATCAGAAAGGCTAAAACAATAAGCCGGAATATATATATAATACAGGAATTTTAGGCAGACTAACGGCGACTGTGATTTATATATACATATATTCTTCATCAGCCTTTAACAGTCCACTGCTGGACTAGGCCTCTCTCTACTATACCACGCTGACCAAACGGTTTGGCATAGGGTTTGTATCAAGTTTTCCTTCTCTTACCTTGCTGTTCTCTGCATAATATGTTCCCTCTGTCGGCTCTAACGACACCCATGCGATGATATGGGTTGGTGACATTCCGTATTCTTAATCCGTCACCACACGGATATATTAGTTTATATAGAATAAACACCTATTTTCACATCTTTTTTGTAAGTACGAACTAATAGAAACGTCTCCGCAAGTTTAAAATAGAGTGTAACAAATAACTGTAAACGTAAAAGTTAATTTCATATGTCCCTCATAAGTTCACAAGTAGAGTAGCTATTAAATAATTGAGAGTCAATGAATCGAAGCCAATTATCCGGTTAACGCCGCGTAGGTAGCAAGACGGCTTTTAATATAGATCGTCATACTCGCTTATCATTTGCTTTCAACGTTTTAATTATGAACGTGCAAAGACTTAGGAATGTAATATATTGCTTCTAGTACTTACTCATAAGTTATGTGTAAGACGTCGGTATTTATATTTTTAAATTTGAATAGTAATTTTCTTTTTCTCTTTATTGACTTTTTTTGACTTATGACGACCGGTTGGCACCGCGGGAGTGTAAGCGACTGCTACGCCGAAGGTCGCAGGTTCGATTCCCGCTCAAGTCAAATATTTGTGTGCATGAACATGGATGTTTGTGTTGGTCTGGGTGTTTCTATGTATAATATGTATGTATTTACAAAAAAAAAGTATATATATGTATGTTTATCCATTATCTATATATAATCCGTGTGGTGACGGATTAAGAATACGGAATGTCACCACCCCATATCATCCCATGGGTGTCGTAAGAGCCGACAGAGGGAGCATATTATGCAGAGAATAGCACTGTAAGAGAAGGAAAACTTGATACAAACCCTATGACAACCCGTTTGGCCAGCGTGGTATAGTAGGCCAATTCCTCCTTTCAAAGGAGAGGCCTAGTCCAGCAGTGGACTGTTAAAGGCTGATGATGATGATGATGATCCATTATCTAGTACCCATAGTACAAGCTTCTGCTTAGTTTGGGACTAGATGGTGTTGTGTGAATGTGGTAGAATATTATACATATATTATATTATTTAATGAACTGTGTCATAAAATAGTAATCATTAACATTAGCTCAAGCATTCGACTTGTGGGGTAATAGGCATGCAAGTATTGGTCTATACGGTCTATACCACATAGGTGGTGATGGATTAACAATACAAAATGTCATTACCCTAAATCACTCCGTGCGTGTCTTAGGATAATAGACGAAGCAAATAGGATCTTTGCGAAGGTACAGAAAACTCAAGATTCAACTCCGTAGCACCCGTCTAGCCAGCGAGGTATAGCAAGCCAAATCCTCCTATTGACACAGTGCTACTATGAAGCAAACTAGTACTACATTAAGTACAGCACTGGTCTGCAAAAGGCTGTAAAGAAAAAGTATCAGCGTCAGGCTATACCAATATAATTATTATTTATTAGTTCATGTTAATTTGTTCCAATTCTTGCCTAGAGATCTTCGATGTTATTTGGATTGGATCGTCGTTTCCAAGAAAGAGTTAATCTATTTTTCTGTTAAGGTGCCCTCGATGGCGACCTAGTATAAAGATCATAGATTTTGAAAACCTAGAAACGTTTAATTAGAATTTCCGATTTAACATGAACTATAAATTGCGTGGTAGAGATTTGAAATATAATCAATAAACAAAAAAACGGATGAACAGATATTATGGCCCAAATGGAAAGCCATTTTGGTCTCGCTTATAGACAAAGCTTATTGAGTGAGTTAATCGATGAAACGCATTTACGAGGATATCAATTGAATATTGCTGCGATCATCAACAGTTCGACAAACACGTTTAAAAGCTTTACCTCATTGTACATCAGTATAACATGTTATATACACAGTCCAGTCAACAATAGTCTATTGCTATTGAGTGAATCGAAGTTTAGCTGGCGCAGCGCAAATCAAAGAAGCTCCGTAATTCTTGAGCGAAAAGTTGAAGTTGAGTAAACTTCACCTATTCCTGAGAATGTTATTGAGAACTGAGGATTCTCAATAACGTTCTTAGTAATAAGTGAAGTTTACGAACGCGCTTCGAGTTAAATACGATCTATTCTAATACGTCAAAAAACCGGGCAAGCTCTCGGGCAAAAAGAAGCAACGTCTGCAGAAGTAACTTTTGTCTTTACAAAAACCAATTTCTGCAGACGTTGCTTCTCGCATGATTTTATGATTCTACGTCAACATCAGGGTCATCATTATCGCTCTAGCGTTGTCTCGGTTGCAGAGCTGGATTTCAGTTACTAGTCTAACCCGATTTTCCTTTTCAAAGAGCGACTGTCGTCTGCCATCTGCCAAAGTAATAGCGATATTCCACGGTTTAGACTACTGACAGTTTATTCAGTGTTTGTGATCTCCCAGGTACGGGGCAAGCGGTGAAAAGTCAGTGATGCATATCGTGGATTGAAACCCTATTGATACCCTCTGTATAGCAGTCTATTGGTATCTCCACGGGACCATCGATGCCTACAAGTAGAAAATCTTATCGAGAGTACCTACTGTATAAGTTTCGATCTCTTTGGTATTATTAATAAAACAGCTATATACTAATTCCAAGTATTTAATAACGAACAAGTACCAATATTTCTTGTACAGCTTTTCGTTAAGTATTAATAAAACGTTATTTTTGAACAAAAAAGGAATCTAAGCGTTCTGACCTAATTATGAGTTTTGTTGAAATTAAGTCGTTTGTTCTAGTCTGAGTATTTCAGTAACTAAGAGTAATAAAGTCAAGACGATCTTATTAAACAGTATTTCTTTTTGTTATAAAACAACTATTGAGACAAGAATTTTGGTCTCGCAATTTCGCGAATACAACGTCTTCTTGTTGTCTGTAGGTACAAGAGGAATAAATCAAACAAGGCTCGTAATTATTCATATCTATATTTGTGTATTCGTCCTTTGATGTAGCAGCTTCTTAAATATTGTATATACTGTATATGTGTACTTGAAGGGTATTTTGTTTGTAATTTTTATGCCTCGAGTAGCTTTCTGCTCAATCTCTATGTAAGCGTCGGCATCACGCAGTTCTTATCAACAGTTGACAACTATACAAGTTACTTCTATGTACACATGTATCTGTGACTAGATAGTAACGCCTGATTTCATTTTGAACTGCTTATAAACTAATCCAATTTGAGACCTGCACTTGCCTTGCCCTATCATTGAAATTATAATATAGTGATACACGAGTAGAAGTATCTTGCAAAGTCACAGAGCATATTACTTAACTTACTAAAATTAATTATTATGCTATTAGAATCTTCAATATCTTCAACAACATATCGTCCTTCTAGCGCCTTCCAATGTCAAGAATATTAGGTACGATACTTTACTTTAGGCGGTCGATGCTGAGGAGTGTCTGATGGAGCTAGACGTCAGTTTCTCAACGAAGGATGATGCCTCGGTTATTAAACGTATGGTTAGGGGCAAATCTCCAGGACATGACAACCTCAGCATTGAGCACCTTCAGCATGCAGGAGTTCATGTGTCCAGAGTGCTGGCCATGTTCTTCTCACTCTATTTAAGCCACGCTCATCTGCCCAGTGATCTGATGAAGACTGTGGTTGTGCCTGTGATAAAGGGTAAGACTGGGGACACATCAGATCTCGCAAATTATAGACCTATGTCGCTTGCTACTGTCATTGCTAAGGTGCTGGACAGCTTGCTTGATAGGCATATGACAACCGGCATTGAATTACATGATGCGCAGTTCGGTTTTAGACCTGGTCTCTCTACAAAAAGTGCTATACTGTCTCTCAAGCATACTGTCCAGTATTATACGTCTAGGAAAACACCTGCTAACGCGTGTTTCCTACACCTATCTAAAGCATTTGACCTGGTATCGTATGACTTGCTGTGGCAGAAACTGCTAAATGATACGACAGTTGATAGGTAGTTTATCAATACTAAGGTATTGGTATAACAACCAGATCAACTGTGTACGGTGGGCAGGCTCGTTATCGGACGCGTATTGGTTGGAGTGCGGGGTGAGACGCCTGACCTCTCCTCGTCTCTTCAATCTATACATAAACTCATTGATCGTTGAGCTCAGCAGCACATACACAGGTCGTTATGTAGACGGAGTATGTGTCAACAACATTAGTTACGCTGATGATATGGTGCTGCTGAGCCCATCGATTAGCTCAATGACGGGCTTGCTCATGATATATGAGAGGTCCGTGGAGGCCCATGGGCTCACATACAATGTTAAGAAGAGTGAAGTAATGGTATTCAAGGCTGGCAATAAAACCTACCCAATATCAACACAACTGTCTCTTTGCTGCAACCTTTCAAGTATCTGGGCCACTGGGTTTCCGAAGACCTAAAAAATAGCCTGGACATTGAGCGCGAGCGCAGAGCGTTGGCTGACCGATGCAATACGTTGGCTCGCAGATTTGCGAGATGCTCGACTGACGTGAAGGCTACGCTGTTTACAGCGTATTGTGTATGCGTCCTTCTATACATGCAGTCTGTGAGTCAACTACTCGCAGAGGGCATACAGCGCTCTGCGCGTTCAATGTAACAATGCATTCAGGGTGCTGCTCGGGTTGCCGCGCTACTGCAGTGCCTCTGGCATCTTTGCACAAGCGGGCATAGATGGTTTTCACGCCATCATACGCAAACGATGCGCCGCCATCATGCGCAGGGTACGCGTCAGCCCCAACAGCATCCTGAGTACCGTGGCGGACAGGTGGGACAGCCCCATACTGGAGCATTGGATACGCCTACATGCTACTGTGGCGTATAATAATTCCAATAATTACTTGTAATGGTAGTTGTAAGTACTAACACTAGTTTTTAAGATATTTTAAGATGTTTAAATACTAACCAAATGGATTTTATGTCTGAAATAAAAGAATTTATTATTATATTATTATTATTTACTGATTTGACTCATTAATTCAACACGAAAACTGCTTAATCCCTGTTGTTGCTTGATTTTTGCCCACTATTTTTTAATTAGTTTGCCGCTTGGCGGCGTGGCAGTTGCGCTGTGACAGCTGTCTCTACGAGAGCAAGAGAGACGAACGTTCTTCCTGTGTATCTTCACTACGAGAGCAAGAGAGACGGAGAACGACGCCAGCGCCGCCAGCGGCGCCAACTACGAACTAAGCTGGAGACAGTCCCCACTTGGAATCGGCACACGAAATCCTTAAGAACTGCGCTTCTATATAAATCTGTATTCATTTTGTTTTATATGACATTATCTAAAATGTATTTATTTATTTTGAAAGGTAATATCATCTAATTACTTTACAGATTATTTACATTCATAAAAAAGAAATATGTACAAAAAAAGGGAGGGCAAATACAAAGTTCATATTTACAAGACAGGTTTAGGCGTCGTAAAATTCCTCCGCATCACTGTCTATTAGTAACGTGCCCAGAAGGCTGGCAGCATAGCCACACTGGATGGCAATGCTGATGCGCTGGCCGAAATACAGCCCAGCCTTCTGGTCACGTGAAGCGTCGATTAGTCGTTTGGTGATTTCTCCGTACAACGTACGAGCGCTCGGACCCCATGGACCAAGCGTGTCCACCCCAAACGGCTCAAATACGTAATTACCTATTAAATTACCGTATTTTCGCCGCTTGAGGGATTCTGCGCTTGCAGCAGCAGCGCCGGCACAGCTGGCTGTACTTGGAAGGTGTGATGGCGCAAGGGTATCTACGCACGTTGCGTCCCATACCAAAGGCCTACCCAACTTCCAAGGCAACAATGACATACCGTCGGGCCTCTTCCCATCGTCGCGTACCAAACCATTGGGTTCAAGTACGGCTGGTACTCCGGCGGTGACAAGAGTGCGACGGATAATGTCATTAAAATAGGCGTGACGAGGCATTCGGCCCGCGCTTCTGCCGCAAGATAGTCCATGGTGTCCGAGGCTATCGACGGCTTCTCCACAATGACAACGGTGCGGAGAAACACACGGAACACCTAAACGGAGGCTAGTGGCGAGGCGAAATGTCGTGTTGTCTAACATTGTGCCCACATTGGACGACGGGAGCGCTTGAAGCCAAAAACCAGACTCCCACTCTCCCACAGCCCGCAAGCGAGCAAGCTCAGCAACACTTGTAGATGATAAAATAAGTTTTTTTCACCGTGTTGCAAAGCGGCCCGTCCCACTGCCTTTGGGAGAATGGGTTGGTAGGCAAAGCAGAGCTTGAACAAGCCATTTGCCAGGCGTTCACGGCGTCGGTTTTACACAGTACTTCCGAATTAACCAGTGAAGGTGCTAATATTTGCTAAATCTTCCGTGCTGTGCACCGAGGACAGGAACGCCGAGCCTATCCAGACGTACAGGAAGAGACGCTTGCAGCCAGGCTCGGTCGTTCAAATCCACATTTAATATTTTTTTAAGTGATTTTTAATAATCTGGTCCATTTTTCTAAACATTTCATATTTTTCCAAAGCGGTGAAGATCTCAAGGCATGCGTAAATTTGGGAACGAAAAGGCAATATCGAATGATTGTAAAAGCCGAATGAATATTAATTTTTAGCAGGCGATCTGAAATTTCACTAAAATTTAGAATCTTTTCATTTACGAAAGATTCGTAGGCTTCTTCAAATATAGGAGACCCAAGGAGGCGAAGAGAATTCTTGTCATAAATTTTAATGTGTGGTGCCAAACAATTAAATTTAGATAATACCAAAGATTTTTTTTCATCGCCAATTTTATTTAGAAATAGCTCACACTTACTTGAATTTAGCTCCGAACCGATCGATTTAAATTTGTCTTTTAGAACTGCCGAATCTTGTAGTACTGTGTCAGCGTCTCCACGTGGTCGCCACCATGGGTTCTGTCGTCTAAGAACCATATATTGAATTTTGAATTTAGCTGCCGTATAATTGGGTGAATTGCTAAGCTAAAAATGACTGGTCCAAGTGGGTCACCTTGTTGACATCCAACTGCGGATTCCAATAGGTTGTCCTTTTATAGTAATTTTGAGGGATATCTGTAACATTGCGAAAGAAATTTATAAATTTTGGGGCTTTCTAATTTTGCCTCGGACAAACTAACTACCCAGAACCCTTAAAACTCTGTTTTAAGGGTTCTGCTATACTATATGCTACGAGGAACTCTCATGGTTTCGTCATTTCCATCTGTTTGTCCGTATGTCTATACAATCGTCCATTACTTAGTGCCTCCGTTCGTCCGTCAGTCTGCAATTGAACGTAATTTTTTTTTATACACTCACTCCTGTATCCCCGAAGGGGTAGGCAGAGGTGGAATATTACACCCACATTTCGCCATGAATTTTTAGGTCCCACGTAATAGGGGGCGAGCCTATTGCCGCACCGGGCACATTACCGGACTCCGTACTGCTACTGAGAATTTCCTAACGGAAAAACCCAATAACACTTTGCCCGACCCGGGAATCACACCTCGGCGTGTAATTAGAGAGGCCTATATCCAGCAGTGGACTCTGGCAGGCTGTTGGTGATGGTGATTCATATAAACAAGGCCTATGGAACTGTAATTTTTCACGCAGAAGAACTTATAATGTCTGCTCACCTGGGGCAAGGACCAAATTATTAAGTTCATATGCTTCGAGGTAAAATTCAGTTCTTTTTTTGTAAATATCTAATCGGATCCGTAACGTTGCCGTTTGTTTTATTTGCAAGTACGTAGGACTATAATTATATAATCAACAATAAAGCTTAATAGCTTGCTTAAAAACTAAATTCAAATCAAAAGAGCAATATTCGATTAAAGTTTTGATCGCAAATCCTCCACTTAACTCATTGCATTATCACTGTTTAAATCGCAGTGTTTATTACAAGCAATTTGGATTTCAAGTTGCATAGTTATTCCTGCATTCCCATCTTAGTTAATCCAAATGATCTAGCGTTTAGCTTTACTGGCACATCGATACAGCAATAAATGGACTTCAAATCAAATATTATCAAACGCGAATTTAAATTGGGTTTACCCACAGATTTGATCTGCTACGTCTTAGATGGTCAAGCCCGTATGACGATGTAATATAAGATTGACAGAAATTTAACACTGGCTAAAAATAGTTAACTGACCATGCCGATTTTTAAGACAACTTTCGTACTAAAAGTAATTTTGTATCCCAGAGAGAGCTATTAAATATTGAGTTACTTAAATAATCTGAAAAAATCAAAGAACTCCCAAACCCGAAAACAATTTGTGGATAATGGACTTTCTCTAGACCAAGAGTATTCTAAGTACAGGCGCTATAAATTTGCATATCTTCCCATTGATATTAATAGTTACCACGGTTGGTATAACTATAGAGTATGGTTATTTTAAATTGTCTTTCGAAATATATACCACGTACCTTTGTTTGGAGTAACCGATATTTCGGCACTGTTACAAGCGCCATGGTCACGGATGTACTGAGGGTATTGCGGGTGGTGGAAAATTTAAAATAAGTTTAAATGACCACAGATGTTTAAATTCCTGGACTTTGCGACACTCCGGTCTGCCCGTGCGGTGAAGCTGAGGAAAGCCGTGATCACGCGCTCTGGGAATGTAGCTTGTACGTAGAAGGAAGATCGCTGATGCTAGATTCGATCCGCTACGCAGAGGCGGGCCCAGTGTATCACGTGGAACTGGTTCGCAGCAAGGAAAACTTTGGTACGTTGCGCACATTTGCGCACACTTGGCAGTCCATAAGAAGAACATTGGACAGCTAGAGTATTGAGTGACGCTGAACGTGAAGTACCGTTCTGTGTTGTTTTGCCCTATTAAGGGGATAGCAGATATTTTCGAAGCCAGGCCGTTTGGGGAGAGTATGGCTCGGGACATTAAAGATTTGTAGGGAGTCCGCCGCAAGGCAGGTAGGACCATGAGGTGATGGTGGGAATATATCATCATCATCATCAGCCCTATATATAAACTGTCCCACTGCTGAGCACGGGCCTCTTCTCACTATGAGAAGTGCGGATTGGCAGACTTCACATGTCTTTCGAGAACATTATGGAGAACTCTCAGACATGCAGGTTTCCTCACGATGTTTTCCTTCACCGTTTAGCAAGCGATAATTAACAATTTAATAAGCACATAACTCCGAAAAGTCATTAGTACGTGCCGTGGATTCGAACCCAGATCCTCTGCGTAGCAGTCTGTCGGTCTCTCCACTAGGCTATCGCTGCTTATCCTTCTATTAAATTCCTATATATAGAGCATGGTGATTACAGAAATACTTGTCTATGTATATTATTATTATAATTGCACATAGAATAGAAACTAAACATATTAGAAAATGAAGTCCCCTTTTCTTCCTGTCTGTCTGCATGAACGAAATAAACTCAAAAGTTATCCAACGGATTTTGGTACGGTTTTCACCGAAAGATAGCGTGATTCCTGGGGAGATTTAAGTGAATAATTCACGCGAGCGGAGCTGCGGGTGAAGTTTTGGTAAATATAAACATGAAACGTTAATTAGTAATATTGGTCTCTAGATAGTACCAAAAGTAAATTCACATTTTCATAGGTTTATAAATTCTATTGGCCAATCTCCATATTTTCGATTGAAAATTTGTAACTGTTTCAAGTCGCCTTTTAATTATCAAGGAGTATACATACAATTAATTATTATAACGGCAAAAATGTGTTCGTTGGTTCTTATTTCACGTAGCGAAGTTATGTTATTATTTTTGTGCGTAGAGATAAGTGGCTGTAGAGTGACATAGGCTACTTTATACACAGATAACCAGCTCCCACGTGGGCGCAGCCCAGCAGGGAAAAATCTAGTCGTAAACTGCTTTAAATCGAAAAATAACGCGAGACATTTTCCTATCTTATTCACAGAAGGATGTGTCCTCTAATTTATTTTCGGACAACTATTCACTCACGACAGCTGCGAAATAAGAAAGACAATTATGTGCAGGCAATAACGTTGTTATACTGATAGATTTTATTTCTGGTGATTCCAAAAATAACTAGTTATATTTAAGTGTATATTGTTTATAAGTATGTATGTATTCATTCGAGTAAATTTTAGTCAGTTGTATTTTGTCGGAATCATGGATTTGCTCTGATCGCTATTCTCTATTTTGCAAGATTCAACAAGCAACCTTCAAAAAGAAAATGACAACGAATCACGTTGGCAGACTAGTTGCCCGTGGTGTCTACCACCCTAATCTATCAACCTGTAATTTACTGTTTATTTTAAAAAGGAGTATAAAACGAACCCGTTGTCCTTTAACATCTGTATCTTTGGCTCTGCGATGATATGTCAGATCCAAAATTACTTGTCCTGAACAAGTAATTTTATGTACCCACATACGTGATGATGATTACGCGGACCTGGGCTTACGTATTAAATGGTTAATGAAATAGATGACACGACGAGTGACACACTACCGACGTTTCTCAGAATTATCGTTAGAAAGTTAAAAAATTATAAACTCAAAAAATAAAAGATCAGTATAAGTGATACTTGTTAAAAAACATTTGAGCATGATATCTGCAAGGAATTTGGTGTTACTACGAAGGATTACTTGGGATTTTTGAGAATAGAACTCTGATTTACCATGACAACCTAACAATATGACATGAAGTCCAGGTTTTTACTTGACGGTCAGTGACTAAAATTCTACCCACATCAGCTTTAGACCCAGTGACGACTGTATATACCCAGTCACCTTCAAGTCAGAAGCGCTTCACTAGCGCGATGTTCACTATCCGGAAACAGCGCAAAATCTTAGTTCTTGATCATAGCAGTAGGTAGGTTTATGCTGTGACCTCGCCTACTACTAAGACGTTCATATCAGCGTATAGCACAAGGAAGAGATTCCCCTGTGAAAATCCGATCTTAACGGGCCTCGAAAATCACGTGGAATGTTGATCTCTGCAGTCGCGAGATATTGGACACCGATAGTTTGTGGATGGAGCTGTCATACCTCACCCTATCCCGTACAGTATAATAATTTTTGCTAAAGTGTTTTATCCATTCCAGGACAGCTCACGCAATGCTAGTCCTCTTGCGATGATGATGGGTGTAGATAAAAGAAGATGCCAAAATTCATCGCTCCGTCTACCAATTTGCACATCTTCACTAAGGGCGCTTTCAAGTTCGTTATCTTGGAAACGTCCTTAATAACATTTTCACCTCAGCTACTCAAACATGCCGCTTTTGCTGCGAGACAACAGTGAACAAAACGCGATTTTAATTCGAGCGTTGGTCAAAGTAGCTTTTTAATTTTCAGTGCCATGAATAGACATTGTTCAGTCATAAATTTGAAACATTCGAATTTTACTGTGCTCTGTCTCTTTCACATGCATATTAAAAAGCGAGTGAAAAAACAAAATCCTTCGAAATTCAATTTTGGAATTCGACCTTCGGAAAAACGTAATACCCTAAAATTTAAAGATATTTGTAATAAAAAAATTACGTTTTTTTTAATTTTATTGTTTAAATGTTTAATTTATTAATGGATTTTAATAAAAATAAGTCTAATTAATAATATAAAATTGGTCCTTAACCAATACATTTTTATTTGGAATTTCAACAATGATACATTTGAAAAATAAACATCAGGGACGCGGTATCAAAACGCGATTTAAAAAAACTAGCGGGAATAAAAATTTCGCTGATGCTGATAGCGTATAGCGTAACGTGTTAAACGTTATTTCAATCTATTCCTGTTTATTTCTATGTCTCCTAAGTAATATGTGTTCTCACTACTGAGGTGAAAAGTTATGTGTGCTACATGAGAGCAAAGTTTTTTGCATCTCGTGCTGTTGAGTCCCTCACTACGCTCAGGATTCTAACTTCGAATTACTCGCTACGCTCGTGAATCAATCATAGAATACTTCGCTTGCTCGGGATTCAAAATCAGCACTCGAAACAAAAAAAAACTTTGCTCTCTTGTTGCACAAATAACTATTTCTTATTTCTAAATATTTATTCCATGCCCTTTGTGCATTGAACATTTGCCATAATCTTTATCATTATTTTAATATCCGTCCGTAAAAGCACATCGTTAGCAATTTTCAAACTTTTCCAAAGCATATGGGATGGGATAAATAGAAAGAAAAGGTGTACCGCTTTATTCCTAGATATGTCTGGAGCATTCGACTGCGTAGATTTTGAAATTCTCTTACATCAGTTAGAAAACACCGGCATCAGGGGAGTTGCAAATAATTAAATAGGATCATATTTAAGAAATAGAAAGCAAGCTACAGTTATTGAGCATTATGAGAAAAATCCAAGTCGCTACTTTCTACGCAATCAAGCTTTGAAAATGTTCTATTAGGGGTACCGCAGGGCAGCATTTTGGGACCATTATTATTTTTGGTTTATGTAAACAATCTCCCTAACACAATAAAACATTTGTGCGTAATGTATGCCGATGAGGCAACTTTTTTATTTGTAATGACAGTTTGAGTGAACAAGAATACAATATTGAAATAAACAATACGCTAGAGATAGTAACCAGCTGGCTAGCATCCATAAATTTGAAAGTTAACCTTAAAAAAACTAAACTAATGCAATTTAGGAATTATAAATATAAACCGCCACTATTAAATATACTTCATTCAAATACTTTCGATTGAAGAAGTAGAACAAATAAATTTCCATGGGGTCACTATAGACCACCACTTAAATTGGAAAGGTCATATAGAGAAAGTCAATAAAAAATTATCATCTTACTGTTACACTTTGTCCATACTTGTTGAAACAGCTTCCCCAAATATTGCTAAAACAGCTTACTTTGGTTACGTTTATCCTCTGTTAACTTATGGAATTATATACTGGGGTAATTCATGTGAAATCCAATCTACATTTGTCTCACAAAAGAGATGTTTACGTATTACCTATAACATGTACAATATAGAATCGCTTAGAACTGTTTTTTAAACATTTTGCAGCTTTGTCTATTTGTAAAAAATAACACCACGTTTTTTGAACTTAAACATAATATACGCAGTAAATATAAAAATAACTTAACTTTACTAAATATAAAAAACAATATTTATTATAAAAACGCATATATAACAGCGATTAGAATTTTCAACCATCTACCTGTAGAAGTAAAAAAAATTAGAAGGCAAATTGTTTAATACTTTCTTAAAAAAATAGTTAATTAAATCCGCTTTTACGGTATGCAAGAGTATTTTGCTTCCAAGTGATACAATTTTTATTAAATTAAGATAATATTGTTATGTCTATAATATTTATTTGTGCTATTGCAGTGCCCAACAGGGTAGACTGTTGAAACAATATCTAATTTTAAGAACACATTTCATATACCTACACAGTTTAAGCAATAAATGTCTTTGTCTTTGTCTTCGTATAACAACTTAGACAATCGTCCTCATATACAATATCCTTTTTATATTGTGGCGGACACAATAAGCATACTAGAGCACCTTTCGTCCGCTTCAAAAAAATTGTGTAAATAAATCTGAGCTGTGAAAAGAAATGCTTGACCTGTCAAACTTTTGTGTATCCTGTTTTCTTACAGAGCCAAGAGTACTAAATTACACTACTGAATTTCCAGCAGAAATGAATATTTGCTTGAACATGATTGCTATAAGAATTATTCAAGTAACAGGAGAAAGCTTTTGACACGTTGGCGTTGTCTAATTAAAATAAACAAAATGGATTGGTATTTGCGCAGAATTATTTCAAAGTACCTTTAAGTATTACTGTGTTTTTCTTTGAATGGGATTTCATTTTAAATGTACTACAATATCGCAGGTTTCTTTATAACAAGTGTTGATGGTTATGATCCGAGGTTGTAATTTTGGCCCTTAAAATACGCATAGATATATTTCATCAGAAATTCACAACTTTCAATCAAAAACTTCCATTCAAGTATTGCCAATATTTTAATGTTATTGCGCCAATAAATACGATGTTTATGTAATATTTAGTAGAGTTATTGTTTATCGATTCAAGTTATATTTAGTCAAGGCGGGTCACAACATTGTAATATGTCTTTGATTAAAAACTGTCAAACTTAAAAGTAAATAACATGTGGTCCACAAAACGAAATAACTACAAGGTACAATAAGCTACACAGAAATACAAAAAAGCCACATTTTATTTTTATCACAAAGAGAGCTTTACGTTTATAAAAAAGTACGTAAGTAAAGTGACTGCCTCCGTGGTCCAGTGGATAGCGTATGCGACTGCTGATCGGAGGTCCCGGGTTCGATTCAACAAAGTGTTACTGGGTTTTCCCAAATTCTCAGTAGCAGCACGGAGTCTGGTGATGTGCCCGGTAGCGTATTTACAAAGCCTGTACCATTAGAGTGAAAGTGCAAACTGAACTGTGTAACGTTAGTCCCTACTTAGGGTGTGTTTAAATGAGAAACGTGGTTAAATGTTACAATAAAAATTGATTTAATTCTCAATTAAATTTAGACATCATTTAGCAAGCGAAAAAATTACTAGTAAAGTGTTATTAAAAAAGATATACACAGGGTCGCGTGATTCGGCGATGGATGAGGGATTTGTTGAGGGTCCTGCTGCCGGTTTGTCCAGGAGAGTTGGTTACTTAACTCGGTGCCGGTTCGCCAGATGTAAGGGCCGAGCGCAGCTAGCACCTCAGCTTTTATAGAAGCTTGAGGTGCGGTGGGGAGCGGAGATGCAAGCGGCCGAGAGGTGGTGTCATCTCGACGTCACAGCGATGTCACACACTCCCCCCATTAGGCCAGAATTTTCCCAGAGGGAAAATTCTGTGGCTGGTAGGCGGCCACTGCACTCCGGGACCCTGAAACAGATGAGTGGTAGTGGTGTCAGTAGGTTAAATACAAGGCAACTACTAAGCCTGAAAGAGGAGAAAAAAAACAAGTATAACCCTCGACCATTCATACGTCACCAAGCATTGAACGTTCCTATTACCTGACATACATCACATTCAAAAGGCCTAGACACAATTATACGCATGAACAAGCCAACATTCATTCACGATGCGAGTCGCATTCATTATAATACACGACGCGCGAAGAGGTATTATACGTGAGTTTTATAGCAAATAGCCACCCAGTCTATGTTGGTAGGCACCACCTGACCACCCATATTCGATAAGTGAAATTAATTGAAAATGTATAAGTCGTAAACCAATATTACGATCTTACTATATTACGATACTAACAATATTACGATCAGTTGGCAGTATCACAAACAAATTGCTCATTAACAAGGTAGATGCAATATTGCAAGGACAATTTGTATTCATTTAAAATGGAATAACAATGAAAGTTTGAACCGGTGAACACGTGAGTCATCAGTGCGCGCTTGGCGCTTACCGCATTCCATTGACGCGAGTCATTATCTAGTTTCTGTACACGATACAATTAATTAATGACAATTGCACATTTCTTAGTAAAATGTAATGAATATTACACCATCGAAGGAGAACGTCGATGGTATAATACACACTACCATAGTTAAAAACACACAAAAAAAATATTCGCGGCAAGATGAAATGTATAGTACATCGCCGAAGGAGACGATCGACGACATAGTATACACTACCATAGTAAAAAAACACACAAAAAAATATTCACAGCAAGATGTAATGTATAGTACATCGTCGAAGGAGACGATCGACGACATAGTATACACTACCATAGTTAAAAAACCAAAAAAAAAACAATCGAGAATCGAACCACAGACCGATCCGACAACAACCTTTTAGCCACTGAGCCATAAGGGAAAAAAAATATTTTATTATATTTCGATCAGTCATTACCAAAGCTATATGTAACAAGATATTTGGATACATGATTTAGCTGAAATTAGGAGTTAAAGATTTTTATATTATTTGTAACGAAGTGTTAAGTTATTTTAGTGATTAGTTCATTAGTGATGAGCATTAATCATTACATTTTTAAACTTTGTAGTGAGTTAATTTAAGATCTTTTATATGGCAATCACCAAGAGAAACACATCTGACATTTATATAGTTAGATAGTTATCTGATAGTTGGATAATTAGTTAGATAAATAACAGATTGTGCAACAATATTAAGTTTGGAAAACCTCTTCGACAATTTATAACAGTAATATTTATTCATGTTTTATGTTAGCATGTTTATATAAATCGTTAACACAACAATGCGTTATCTTGTGACTTGTGAGCTCCAACTCGAAAACAATAGCACTATTGTTGGCCTTCACAAATAATTATGTAGGTAATTATAACTTCGCATACATATGCGTCTTACATTGTTGTTAATGACACTGTACCCAATCGTTTATAAACACATTTATGCTATAATAGAATAAGATTCAATTATTTTATTCAGCTTTTGGGTTGAAATAAACGACGGTGAAATACGAAATGGTACTATCTTTAACTTGTAAATCAATTAATTTGCTTTAGTTATTAAAGTGTATAAATTATTGATTTATGTAGAAATACCCACATTAGTTATTTAAGTATTGAAATTATTTATTAATTTGTGTGTAAACAACCACTTTAGTTATTTAATGAGGTATACACATTATTTATTTGATTTATATGTAAGTAGCCACTTATTTATTCAAGAATAGAAGTTATTGATTTAATTTATGTGCAAATACCCACTTTAGTTAAAGTTAGTTTCAATTCAATTAAGTTTGATAATTTCAGTTTGATATAATAACATTTGCTTAAGCATAAGAACACATTATAACCAGCACTATTTAAGATGGTTTAGTAAAACCAGATGCATAGCATTTTGTATAAAGGAAACAAGTTACATATTGATAATTAAGTATTTATCCGGCTGTCAGCGGTTTAATTTTATCATTTATTTATCATTATATGTTTTATATATTTCAATAGAAACCAGACATTGAAAGAAACAATCCTAGCGACACAAAACATTACCAAAAAAAATATAATTTAATAATTGCGACGCAGGAATTTAATGTTTGAGTTCACAATGAACAGTAAATGCATAAATAGATGCATTTTCAAATAACATACCGATAGGCAGTAACAAGAAGATAAAATCGAAGACCAAAAACAACGATTGTAGCATAATAAACATTTGACAAAACGAACAACTAATAATTCTACGATGATATTCGTATTTTATGCAAAATAGACAAGGATTACATTCGTTCATTATTGTTAGTGAGCAACCTGCATGTGACACGTGTACATTTTATTAATAAATGAACGCGGCATTCTAGCTAGATACCTAGTATATAATACGATAGCATCTTTAGGTACGTTCATTTTCAGCCAGTCCAATTATGTTAGGTACACGTGGTATAATAAAGATGCAACTTTCTTAGTAAGAAAGAAAAAAATATTTAACTTTGAAAGATAATCACCGTAGTAGGCGGTAAAAGTATTTAATAATAGCTACTATATAAAAATATATCGCCGTACAAAATCACTAGCAGAAGGTTATAGTAGAAAAATGAAAAGAAATGAAAAAGAGAAGGGTGTGAATTCGTTCCATAAGTCAGCCAAAGCAGATTATTAGCAATAATAACCAGTAGCACTTAATTACCGTAGTGGCATTTAAAAAAGCTAATCGCGATGCATACGATCAACGAAGGTGACCTTAGCGCGTCGTTAGAGGACGCGTGGCCTTAAATCGCAATACAAAGATTGATCAAAGAACACATTCTTTGATGGTCACAACCACAGCGCGTCATTTAGTAGACACGTGGTCGCAAGCAAAACGATTATAACTTGTTACTTATGCGGTTGATACAAAATTAATTATCACATGCGGCAACAGGAATAGTTATAAAATAAAAATGTTTACCATGCGTAGTAAGACAAAATTTGTCTGTTGTGACCGGCGCAACACAAAACCGACCTTCCGTGCACAACAGAACAAAAAGAGAAAATGTCTATTGTGATCGGCACAACACCACCGACTTCCCGAGCACAATAGAACAAGCAAAAAGAAACAATATATGCTGCTAAAATAATCACACACTGCTTTGGAATGATTTCACACATACACAGTTAAAAAATTTAAAAAAGTACTCACCGGGCAGCGGATTCTCAACAAAACCCTACCTATAATATTCCCGTGGGCGCCACTGTAACGTTGGATCACCTTTGGGTTTGTTTAGAATGAAAAATGAGAGTTGAATGTTACAATAAAAATTGATTTAATTCTCAATTAAATTTAGACATCATTTAGCAAGCGAAAAAATTACTAGTAAAGTGTTATTAAAAAAGATATACACAGGGTCGCGTGATTTGGCGATGGATGAGGGATTTGTTAAGGGGCCTGCTGCCGGTTCGTCCAGGAGAGTTGGTTACTTAACTCGGTGCCGGTTCGCCAGATGTAAGGGCCGAGCGCAGCTAGCACCTCAGCTTTTATAGAAGCTTGAGATGCGGTGGGGAGAGGAGATGCAAGCGGCCGAGAGGTGGTGTCATCTCGACGTCACAGCGACGTCACAACTGGCTTAGCTTTTGTTTGACAAAAACTTGACGAAACCCCTAGTCTATTCTAGTACAGAAATTAACTGAAATCGCGTAGACTTTGTAAGATAAATTCATTCTAACATTGCAGCAACAAATGCTATTCGATTTGGGACTACGACTAGGTTTAGGACCACAATGTGCCTAGTGCCTAGTTGGTTAGGTGCGACTGTATGTAATTCAAGTAACTAAGTTGACGGAGCCCTGCTTTGCAGTGCTCCTATTTTTGGGTTAAGAGTCAAAAGAGAACCTAACATAACCTATTTGGTTACTTGAATTACGTACAGTCGCACCTAACAAACCAAAACCATGTTTGAAAATATCTCGACAAAGGCTTATCTATTTGAGTGAATACGAATCATACTGTACTAGGTTTTGTACGTGTATTTTCTTTGAAAATATCAAGGCAAAAAGCTAAGCCATTTGAGTATTTTTTTTTACTGAGATAGATTAGGTATTGTCGAGTAATATGCATAAACAAAAGCTATTCTATTAGAGTCTGACTCGTGACTCAAATAGTATAGGCTTTGTAAATACGCTGCACGGTAACGACAATAGGCTCGCCCCCTATTACGTGGGACCTAAAAATTCATGGCGAAATGTGGGTGTAATATTACACCTCTGCCTACCCCTTCAGGGATACAGGCGTGAGTCTATAAAAAAAATAAAACATAGTAATATTACACACAAAGTTATCACCTCAGACTTTTTAAAAGTAGGATAAAAATGTATTCTGTGTCATTAAAAACGTAGGTTCAAAAGGTTCAAAACAGATAGCACAGAATGAAAATTAATACCCTTATGAAGTATATTAACAGTAAATTAATTCAAGCTTAGTTTAAAAAATAGAAGTCTTTGTCTCCAACCTACAGGATACTTTATAAAAAAATCATTAATACAGTATTATAATTAAATAAATTAAGGAAAGGGAGACTTATAAATCATATAAATGATGTAAACAGAGATACCAGAGAGATAGAGATGCTGAAACTGCTATGCAAAGAGGATCGGGTTCGAACCACTGTCTTTTCGGGTGGTCCGGGATGTCATGTAGATATCAATTGTCAATCATTTTCAGAAGTCAGTGTCTCTCAATAAACTTATACCGTTCCAAACCACGGCATATACCTGTCCCTTTGGGTTGCGGACGTCGGACGGCAGTCGTTCATTGGAAAGGCTAGTTTTCAGTTAAGAATCACCGGGATGGCGCTATTGTCATTATGTAAATGCTTGCCACTCTTACCATTAATAAAGCAGTTTTATTTTATACTATACGTTATCGGTGGTTTTATCATGTTTTTGTCTATAGATGAGAGTATTAGGTGTGAGGGACCCACCTAGCTGAAAATGGTTACCGCCGTTCATGAACTGGGAATGTCAAGGTTATACACTTATGTATACTAGTCCTTTGTTCGCAGGTCTCCTTACACTCCTAAAAGCGTCCCTGGCTTTTGCCAAGTGAGGCCAGTTTCTATCGAAGTCATCTAGATTGTCACGCTATCGCGTCAGTTTTAGGGATCTGCCTCTATTCTGCCGACCGTCTTTCAGCACCCACAGTACAACACAGTGGCTGTGTGGGCTTAAAGCCTAAGCCTCTTTTATCCCCGTTATGGCAGAATTACTCCTTTTGACACACTTTAATATAATAGAGTAAAAAAGTACACTCTTTTACCATGTTGTTTAACTAAGTCCCCATTACTTTTCTACAACATCCATACGAAGTCATATAATATTATCCCGTATACAACATGACTGAAAGATATCAAGAAAATGGTCGACAAAAAAGCTATTTAACCTTGTTGACTTTATGGCATATTGGTTTTAGCAAGGTTAAACATAGCGGTTGGTTGTTGAATATAAAGCCTAAAATATTTTTGTTCTTTAAGTTTTGGGGTCCGAAGTAAGTCCGAAACAACAACAATATACAAAAAAAATATCGTTGTTCTAAAACCAACACTTTCCTGATTAGATAAGAATTTTAACATCACATTTCCCTCGGCGTTTCATGTTTCGTAGCCCAACTTTAGCCAGGTGGTGCTAACTTTTTAATTGAGTTGAGAAACACGTATTGTGTTAAAGTGTGACTTTCGAATGTTATAGTTATAGGGTGACCCTTTATTGGTCTTTGTACCGACTTCCAATTGAGAGCTCGATCGAGTTGGCCGTCACGGTCCAGTAAAAGCTACAAATTTGCATTATAAATTGGTAACTTCCCAAACGCTAACGTCTGCCTGAACGGTTATTGAGCTTGAAATAATATTTTGACAATTCAACGAAGCATTAATCGGAAACATAAAATTTAAAATTGCATTTACGAAGTTTATTCAACTATTCTCAGGAAAATCTCTCGCGAAATAAAGCTTAAATAAACTCGCAGTATTCTAAACTTTATCCATTTACTGGAACAAGATTGGTGTATATATTTATCTATGATACGTGCCATTCCGAGTCACCAATGTAACCAATAAGTACGCGAATGTCTAAATTGTTGCTAACAAGATGGCAATCTTATTTGCATTATGCAAGCATTTCTCTCTCTCTTCCTTAACAATGAAAATTCTGTTTAGGTAAATTGAAGTTTAATGAGGTACAAAGCTATCAAGGCTTTCTTTCTGAGATAAGTTAATTTGAAATAACATATTCAATTTGGTTTGTTCTTTTCTATATGAATCCTTAGTGCTTGACAATTCCTAATAATATTATAAATTCGAAAGTGTGTATGTATCTATGTTGTTCCGTTTTCACGCTAAAACGTCTGAACCGATTTTGTCGAAATTTAATATAGAGATACATATATTGGAATGGTCCAATATATGTATCTCTATATTAAATTACTGGAGATGAGATGGAGACGGACATAGGCTACCATAAGTTGCAAAAATGTAACTGGGAGGGATTTTAGGGAGGGTAGAAGCTTGTACCTACGGCACAAATTTACCTCTTGGAAGTAAGAACGCATGCGCTGTAAGTTGAGTGCTGCGCATGTGCTATCGTATATCTGTCAGTATTGTCACATCATACAATCCTATTACCTTGGTATAATCATATTGTGCACGGTGATTGATTACATTATTCCCATATATAAACTACTTTGTACTCTATAGAGTTTCTGAACTCTTTAGACTAATCAGGAGTGCCTTCACACAACTTGAAACTAAAAAGAAAACTTATGTTACCCTGACTTCAACGCGCACGAAGCCGCGGGCAAAAGCTCGTTGCCTATAAAACAAGAAGGTGAGATGAAATTGAAATATAATCAAATTATCCCGTATGTCAACGTTTGCGGCAATTGGCTGAATGTTAGTTTTATGACATGGCTTAAGCCGACGAGCGTACGTAATATAAAGGAAATGAACTATGTGTAGAATTCGGGCTAAGAATGGGTATTTTTTAACAGAGATCAGTGGAAGCGATTAATTCATCCAGTCATAGCCCAAGACAAAGGATCTAAACACATGGACCAAGTTTCTTGGCGCTAAGAATTAAACAAATGTCTTACCAAATATCTCCTGGTGATGTTCTTGAGTGGAGTCCTGGAGGCAAGTTAGACACACACGAGACTAAAATTGGCCAATATTAGCAAGTGAATTATCTTTACTTTACCAGACTCCAACGCAGCGTCTTCAATGCACGATGCAAGTTCACAGGATTCACAATTTCTCCTTGCAAATGTTAATGAATAGTTCACAATGACTTTTATCACAATTTACCGTTGCCAGCACTAGATCAGGCGGCATTCAAGACGGTTTACTCTATTTAGTTCAATTAATCAATTCACACGAAATGCAAAAAGGTGTGCTCACAATAACTTTTCACAAATGTTCAATATGTCACAAACCGTGCCGGAAGTAAAAAAAGCGGCAATCTATAAGATTTCACAAACTATTCGCGTAGCTACAAGGATGTGCTTTTCAAATGGCGATCAATTATTTTACGTACTAGACGACAACGTGGTAATTTTTCAACGCGGGAAGGACGTAAGTGACAGTTCAGTGTGGCCATTGTCAGAAATTTTCAATAGACTAAACAAAATGTTACTCAATCGATCTAATCGATTTGACTTATAATAAAAACTAATTCTATTTCAAACATCCACCCGCCCCGGACCGGCCTACCGGTCCGCTAATCGGTTGGTAGACGTGACAATGTTGCAACCGCTCTCCTCAGACTCGAACCGTCCACCAAGACCTCAGCAAATCGGGGAACTCCATCAGCCCCAGTTACCAAATGAAGAATGCGCCCCCTGCGCCATCTGAGTGGCGGAAGGTTAGCCTCCTTGATCAAAACGAGGTCACCAATCTTGGGTGGATCGGTCTTGTCGGTCCACTTAACGCGTTGCTGGAGTATGTGCAAATATTCCAAATTCCAGCGTTTCCAAAAGCTCTGAGTAATCTGGCGTACCAATTCAAAGCGCGAGAGACGACCAGGTCTCGTATCAATGTAGGGGTACTCAGGCAAGGCGACAAGTGGGCGACCAATCAAAAAATGGCCCGGCGTAAGGGCCTCCAAATCATTCGGATCTGAGGAGACCGGGCACAATGGCCGAGAGTTCAAAACGGCCTCAATCTTACAAAACACAGTTGCGAGTTCCTCAAATGTAAGGACAGACTCACCGATTGGCCTGCGCAAGTGTGTTTTGGCCGATTTTACAGCGGCTTCAAAAATACCACCCCAGTGTGGACAATTTGGTGGGGAAAACAACCAATTTATCCCACGTCGGGCAAGCCTATCACCTATATCAGCCTTGTTGGTTTCAAGGAAATTAACAACATCATTCAAATAATTATAGGTGCCCTTGAAGTTAGTGCCGCAATCAGAACGGATCAAGGAAGGCAGCCCTCTGCGGGATACAAATCTGTCAAATGTGGCTACAAACACCTCGGTCGTAAGCGAGGAGACCAGTTCTAAGTGCACGGCCTTTGTGGAGAGACAAACAAAAACGCACAAGTAGGCCTTGACAGTCTTGCTGTTTCGAAGTGTCGACGTTTTTACCAAAAAGGGACCAGCGAAGTCCGTGCCAACACCGTCAAACGTCCTGCTTTCAGTTACGCGATCTACCGGTAAGTCCTCCATCAAGGGCTGCATAGTAGAAGCCTTGAGCTTATAGCAAGGGATGCAGCGAAAGACTACACTCCGAATAATTCTTCGGGCAGACAAGATCCAAAATTCGCGTTGCAAAATGGCCAAGAGCGCATTACAACCAGCATGCGAATTTTTAAGGTGACGGTCAGTTACCAACAAGCGTACCAAATGACCGTCCTTAGGTAACAAAAGGGGGTGACGTGCTCCGTAAGGGAGGTTGGCGTTCTTGAGACGCCCTCCAACGCGCAAGAGACCCGTATCGTCCAAAAAGGGGTTCAATTTAAATATTGCTCCCGACAATTTCGATTTCCCTGACTTAAGGATAGCAATCTCCTTCTCAAAATGCGCCAATAGCACAGAATGAACCCAAAAGGTGAGGGACTCCTGTCGTTCCTGTGGTGAGATAAACGGTGTCAGTCGTTTCTGTTGTGGGTGCCTAAAATTAAAAACAAAACGCTTTATCCAAGCAGTGACACCTAACAACTTGTCGAGGGAGCTGTAACGATTCAACAGGAAATCGAGGTCGAAGGCGCATTCTACCTTCTCAAGAGCGAGTGTTCGTAAACCCGGCAAATTAGAAGTATTCAAAACTGGCGTTCGAGGCCAATCAATTTCTGGTCGACTCAACCATTCCGGACCCCACAACAGCGAATGACCTATCAAACTAGGCGTCAAGCATCCGCGCGAGGCACAATCAGCGGGGTTGAGCTCACCTGGCACGTGTCTCCAAACCAGCGTGACTTCGGATTTTTGGATTTGGGAAACGCGATTAGCGACAAATACCTCCAAGGTGTGGACAGAAGCCTTCAACCAACAAAGAACAATTTGGCTGTCTGTTCAGGCGTAGATCCCATTAATACAAATGCTTTTACCCAAAGTACTGGACACGTGGTTCAATAAGCGTACAAGTAGGGCTGCTCCCGAGAGCTCCAATTTCGGGATGTTCAGAGATGTCCGAAGGGGTGCAACCTTGCTCTTCGCCATGATCAGGGAAACCCTCACCTGACCTGAGGCACTAACTGTGCGCAAGTACACCACGGCCGCGTGACCTCGTTCCGAGGCGTCACAAAACCCGTGAAGGGTGGCCTTGTACTTCCCGGGAGGAAGGATGGGACGAGGCAAGGAGATCTCGTTGACGGCAGGAAGTGAGGATACAAAAGAGGTCCATTCCTCAACAAGAGTGCCGTGCAGAGGTTCGTCCCAGGTCAATCCTGCTGTCCAAAGCTTCTGCAAGAAGCATTTTGCCCAAAATATAATTGGACAGATCCAACCATTCGGATCAAAGGTTCTGGCGACAGTAGACAATACGAGTACAGTAGCAATTTCAAGTCTACGTTATATGTAAAGATGTCTTGGACTGGTCTGTACTGAACGCCGAGAACAGCCATCATGGCGGGGTTGTCAACAATCTCAAACAAATGTGGATCCTGCTGATGATCCTCTGGCAAGCCTTCCAAAAGCGCTGGTGAGTTGGAAATCCATTTGCGCAACTCATAACCAGCGGAGGCCAAAATACCTATCAATTCGTCCCGCAGGAGGATCGCCTCGTCCGCTGTGGAGGCGCCCGAGCAAATGTCATCGACGTAAATATCGTCCTTTAAGATGGCAGAGGCTCTTGGGAAACGTAGGCCTTCTCGGTCTGTGAGCTCCCAAAGAGAACGTATTGCCAAGTAGGGGCTTGATCTTAACCCGTACGTATTCGTATTGAGTTCGTAGACGACCATGGGATCGCGAGGAGACTCTCTCCAAAGGATCAGCTGGAAGCGACGGTCATCAGGGTGGATAATAGTCTGCCTGAACATCATTTTTATGTCGGCCACAAAGACAACCTGATGTCGGAAGCTGGTGATGACGTCACAAAGGTCCTTGACCAACTTGGGACCAAAATGCAAGCACTGGTTCAAGGATACGCCTGTTGAAGTCTGCGCAGAACCATCAAACACTGTGCGCAGCTTGCCAGTTGATGGCTTCAATACCGCATGATGCGGGAGAAAGTAATGCTCCACCGAACGCCAATCCAAATTTGACACTGACATGTGTCCCAATTGTTCATATTCTCTCATGAACTCAATATACTTCTGTCTGAGCTCCGGATCACGACCCATGCGACGCTCCATAGCCAACAATCTCTTTTCGGTTAAAGGTCGTGACTCACCAAGCGGAGGCCGAACTGACAGGAAGGGTAGCCTCGTAATAATCCGACCAGAAAGGAGTCGACCAGTGTTGTTCTGGAAGAACAGCTCGCACTCCTCATGTTCTGGATTCAAACTGGCAGCTTGAGGGCGCTCCTCTATCTCCCACAACCTCTGAACCGCATCAGAGAGAGCGGAGCCTACAGCCAACAAATTGTCAAGTTCAGGTGGAGGGGGGTCCCTAGGTACAGGTCCCATCAAAGCAAATCCAAATATGGTCGGGATGGCAGTCAAACCATTTGGCACCAAGACCCTTTTCCCACCAATCAAAATTCCACCGAGGACATCAGAGCCAATCAACAAGTCGATTTGTCGGGACAAATTTGGGGTCCGCCAGTTCCAATCCCGATGTCAAATTCACCACAGCAGCGGGTAGCTGTTTCTGTGGGTGCATACCCAAAATATTCTTCAATACAATAGCCGAGGTTTTAATCCTCGGGTGTGAAGATTCAACAGGGCCAAACAAAACCTTAACTTGCCCTTCAACATTAGAGGCTACGTCACCTATGCCCCGTATACAATTTGGAAATAAACCCATATTTAATTTAACCTGCCCTATCAAGTAAGTGGAAACAATGCAACCTTGTGAACCTGTGTCCAATATAGCACGGACAACAACAGAGGTCCCCGTGGGTCCCCAGACCCTAACAGCAACCGTTGGTAGGATAACGGTCTCAATAGGGGAGGTTGGCGTTATAGGGCAGGGGTCAATGACCTATTGTTGCCCGGGCGGCGACCGTTGGCCAGGACCAGGCAAATCAAAATGGGGGTGCGGCTTGAAGTCCTCAAAGGCGCGATGACTCGATCCGCGCACCATCTGTGGGGGTCATAGTGACGCACCCGCCCAAAACGAGTCAAGGCGGGGACGCTCCGCCAAAGGAGGGGAATACCTGGGGCAGCAGTGATGGTGCTGGTGACGCTGAACAGCACATTCAGGTGCGCGAGAGAGAGGAGGCTTGCGCACGCTACGGTTCTCCAAGCGGGGCGAGTGGCGATCAATTCAGCGAGGCGACTCTCGGCTACGCGCCGGTGAGCCTCGGCTGCCACCTTCAAAACACCCGCCCGTGCGCGGCGTCGGCTGGTTGGACAAGCGGCCTACCTCTCTGGCATTCATGCAGAGAATGTCCAAATGCTGTCCTCCACAGTGAGGACAGGGGCGAGAGTTTGGGCAGTCTCGCTGGTAGTGGGACCCCAAACAAGAGAAGCAAAGGCGGCGGGCATTCGCGATGCGCCTACGAGAGGCGACATGTAGGTCCAAGAATGCCCTACAACTGGCCGTTCTGTGCCCCGTGACCTTGCAGTAAGAGCACTCCACTGGGCTCTGCGTGACTGCAACGCGAGGAGGGCGCCGGTCAACACTGGCTCGGGTGTGAACGCGAGCCTGCTCCTTGACCTTGGGCGGCTGCGACTTAGCCGGCGTGTCACCACCGGAGTTGTACAAGACCCGGCACTCATCCTCCAGGAACTTCTCCAGGTCAGCAAAGGGGGGCAGATGGGTCGCGCTGTCCCCACCAAAGCGCTGCTCAAAACGCGACCTCAGGTCGGCAGGCAGCTTTTTCAGCACAATGTGCACCAATAGATAGGACCATTGGTCCACGGGCAGGTCAAGGCACTTAAGTGCGTTGATGGCCACCAAAAGCGGGTTCAAAAGTTGGGTGCGCAACCCAGAGACCCGGGTGAGCGTTGGCAAACCCAAAATCTGCTCGATGTGCGTGTCGGCGAGGCCACGTTTACTATGGTACCTACGGGTAATTAGGTCCCGAGCCGTCTGGTACGCCTCGTCAGACACGGGCAGATGCTGGATAAGGCCCTTAGCCTCCCCATCTAGAACCGACATTAGATAGGCCAACTTTTGTGCCGGCCGAAGGTCAGCCCTATCATTGACTAGGCTGTCGAACAAATTAACGAAGCCCAGGTAGCTTCCTAGGTAGCCATCAAAATGGGGGAGGTCCAAAGTAGGGAGCCTACTCACCAGCCCCGGTGCTGACCTAGGAAGCTCCTGCTTCAGGCCGGGTTGCCCTTCCCTATCGGCAACTAGTTGTCTCGCACTATTGGAGACAGCATCATACAGGTCTAAGACCTGGGCATAGTCTTCACTGACCTTATTTCGCTGGTCAGCAGTGGAATCAGTGACTGACACTTCAAGACAGCAAGCGCTGAAAGTGCGGAACTGCTGTTCCACACTTGCCAGGCGATCATCGATCCGCTCGTACCTATGAAGTAAGGCCTGCTGGCGATCAGGCCGGTTCACTAAAGCACTGGCCGAGGCAAACCAGCGCAAATCTGATGCAATACCACCAGCAGCCGCACGCAAGTCCTTGATAGCTGACATAATCAAACTTCAAAAGAGCCCGGACAAGCGTTAAATAAAATTAACAATCAAAACTAAATTTTTCTTAATTCTTTGAAACTAACAAAGTATTAGCCTGTTTACTGCAAGTGCAGGGAAGTGACAGGTATTTACTGCCCAGCAAAATTAAAAGTTTCAGTATATTGAAACAAACACAAAAGTTATCAAAAGTTATAACTTATAACAAATTAATAAAGTTGAAACTTCAACTTAATTAATTATTTGCAACAGACAGACTAACTGTGTTATTTATGATATATACAACTGTAAGTACACACAGAATATGTGTTACCTAGCAATATTATCCGTATATTACAACAAAACAAGGGTTTATCAAGTTGATTTATCAATGTGACCCGCCCATCTATGCAAGGTCAAATTTGATTATTACAATGTTTATGAATATATGCAATAAACTAAATTTACTAAATTTATTGATACATACAGCTGTTATGTATCCAAACAAACTGACTTATTAATGCAACAACAAATTTAAGTTAGATTTTTCAACAATACAAATCAACAATTACTGATTGAGGTTATGTATGACATGTGTTTCAAATTATCTAGGTCAACTTATACAATTAAATATTATGTATTTTAGACAATACTGACCTGAGAACACTATAACACTGTTAACCTGTTAAGAAATGAGATGCTTAGCTCAGATACAAGTTTACAATACAGGCACAGTTAACCACGCTCTTGCTATCAAGAATTATGTGTAGAATTCGGGCTAAGAATGGGTATATTTTAACAGAGATCAGTGGAAGCGATTAATTCATCCAGTCATAGCCCAAGACAAAGGATCTAAACACATGGACCAAGTTTCTTGGCGCTAAGAATTAAACAAATGTCTTACCAAATATCTCCTGGTGATGTTCTTGAGTGGAGTCCTGGAGGCAAGTTAGACACACACGAGACTAAAATTGGCCAATATTAGCAAGTGAATTATCTTTACTTTACCAGACTCCAACGCAGCGTCTTCAATGCACGATGCAAGTTCACAGGATTCACAATTTCTCCTTGCAAATGTTAATGAATAGTTCACAATGACTTTTATCACAATTTACCGTTGCCAGCACTAGATCAGGCGGCATTCAAGACGGTTTACTCTATTTAGTTCAATTAATCAATTCACACGAAATGCAAAAAGGTGTGCTCACAATAACTTTTCACAAATGTTCAATATGTCACAAACCGTGCCGGAAGTAAAAAAAGCGGCAATCTATAAGATTTCACAAACTATTCGCGTAGCTACAAGGATGTGCTTTTCAAATGGCGATCAATTATTTTACGTACTAGACGACAACGTGGTAATTTTTCAACGCGGGAAGGACGTAAGTGACAGTTCAGTGTGGCCATTGTCAGAAATTTTCAATAGACTAAACAAAATGTTACTCAATCGATCTAATCGATTTGACTTATAATAAAAACTAATTCTATTTCAAACATCCACCCGCCCCGGACCGGCCTACCGGTCCGCTAATCGGTTGGTAGACGTGACAATGTTGCAACCGCTCTCCTCAGACTCGAACCGTCCACCAAGACCTCAGCAAATCGGGGAACTCCATCAGCCCCAGTTACCAAATGAAGAATGCGCCCCCTGCGCCATCTGAGTGGCGGAAGGTTAGCCTCCTTGATCAAAACGAGGTCACCAATCTTGGGTGGATCGGTCTTGTCGGTCCACTTAACGCGTTGCTGGAGTATGTGCAAATATTCCAAATTCCAGCGTTTCCAAAAGCTCTGAGTAATCTGGCGTACCAATTCAAAGCGCGAGAGACGACCAGGTCTCGTATCAATGTAGGGGTACTCAGGCAAGGCGACAAGTGGGCGACCAATCAAAAAATGGCCCGGCGTAAGGGCCTCCAAATCATTCGGATCTGAGGAGATCGGGCACAATGGCCGAGAGTTCAAAACGGCCTCAATCTTACAAAACACAGTTGCGAGTTCCTCAAATGTAAGGACAGACTCACCGATTGGCCTGCGCAAGTGTGTTTTGGCCGATTTTACAGCGGCTTCAAAAATACCACCCCAGTGTGGACAATTTGGTGGGGAAAACAACCAATTTATCCCACGTCGGGCAAGCCTATCACCTATATCAGCCTTGTTGGTTTCAAGGAAATTAACAACATCATTCAAATAATTATAGGTGCCCTTGAAGTTAGTGCCGCAATCAGAACGGATCAAGGAAGGCAGCCCTCTGCGGGATACAAATCTGTCAAAAGTGGCTACAAACACCTCGGTCGTAAGCGAGGAGACCAGTTCTAAGTGCACGGCCTTTGTGGAGAGACAAACAAAAACGCACAAGTAGGCCTTGACAGTCTTGCTGTTTCGAAGTGTCGACGTTTTTACCAAAAAGGGACCAGCGAAGTCCGTGCCAACACCGTCAAACGTCCTGCTTTCAGTTACGCGATCTACCGGTAAGTCCTCCATCAAGGGCTGCATAGTAGAAGCCTTGAGCTTATAGCAAGGGATGCAGCGAAAGACTACACTCCGAATAATTCTTCGGGCAGACAAGATCCAAAATTCGCGTTGCAAAATGGCCAAGAGCGCATTACAACCAGCATGCGAATTTTTAAGGTGACGGTCAGTTACCAACAAGCGTACCAAATGACCGTCCTTAGGTAACAAAAGGGGGTGACGTGCTCCGTAAGGGAGGTTGGCGTTCTTGAGACGCCCTCCAACGCGCAAGAGACCCGTATCGTCCAAAAAGGGGTTCAATTTAAATATTGCTCCCGACAATTTCGATTTCCCTGACTTAAGGATAGCAATCTCCTTCTCAAAATGCGCCAATAGCACAGAATGAACCCAAAAGGTGAGGGACTCCTGTCGTTCCTGTGGTGAGATAAACGGTGTCAGTCGTTTCTGTTGTGGGTGCCTAAAATTAAAAACAAAACGCTTTATCCAAGCAGTGACACCTAACAACTTGTCGAGGGAGCTGTAACGATTCAACAGGAAATCGAGGTCGAAGGCGCATTCTACCTTCTCAAGAGCGAGTGTTCGTAAACCCGGCAAATTAGAAGTATTCAAAACTGGCGTTCGAGGCCAATCAATTTCTGGTCGACTCAACCATTCCGGACCCCACAACAGCGAATGACCTATCAAACTAGGCGTCAAGCATCCGCGCGAGGCACAATCAGCGGGGTTGAGCTCACCTGGCACGTGTCTCCAAACCAGCGTGACTTCGGATTTTTGGATTTGGGAAACGCGATTAGCGACAAATACCTCCAAGGTGTGGACAGAAGCCTTCAACCAACAAAGAACAATTTGGCTGTCTGTTCAGGCGTAGATCCCATTAATACAAATGCTTTTACCCAAAGTACTGGACACGTGGTTCAATAAGCGTACAAGTAGGGCTGCTCCCGAGAGCTCCAATTTCGGGATGTTCAGAGATGTCCGAAGGGGTGCAACCTTGCTCTTCGCCATGATCAGGGAAACCCTCACCTGACCTGAGGCACTAACTGTGCGCAAGTACACCACGGCCGCGTGACCTCGTTCCGAGGCGTCACAAAACCCGTGAAGGGTGGCCTTGTACTTCCCGGGAGGAAGGATGGGACGAGGCAAGGAGATCTCGTTGACGGCAGGAAGTGAGGATACAAAAGAGGTCCATTCCTCAACAAGAGTGCCGTGCAGAGGTTCGTCCCAGGTCAATCCTGCTGTCCAAAGCTTCTGCAAGAAGCATTTTGCCCAAAATATAATTGGACAGATCCAACCATTCGGATCAAAGGTTCTGGCGACAGTAGACAATACGAGTACAGTAGCAATTTCAAGTCTACGTTATATGTAAAGATGTCTTGGACTGGTCTGTACTGAACGCCGAGAACAGCCATCATGGCGGGGTTGTCAACAATCTCAAACAAATGTGGATCCTGCTGATGATCCTCTGGCAAGCCTTCCAAAAGCGCTGGTGAGTTGGAAATCCATTTGCGCAACTCATAACCAGCGGAGGCCAAAATACCTATCAATTCGTCCCGCAGGAGGATCGCCTCGTCCGCTGTGGAGGCGCCCGAGCAAATGTCATCGACGTAAATATCGTCCTTTAAGATGGCAGAGGCTCTTGGGAAACGTAGGCCTTCTCGGTCTGTGAGCTCCCAAAGAGAACGTATTGCCAAGTAGGGGCTTGATCTTAACCCGTACGTATTCGTATTGAGTTCGTAGACGACCATGGGATCGCGAGGAGACTCTCTCCAAAGGATCAGCTGGAAGCGACGGTCATCAGGGTGGATAATAGTCTGCCTGAACATCATTTTTATGTCGGCCACAAAGACAACCTGATGTCGGAAGCTGGTGATGACGTCACAAAGGTCCTTGACCAACTTGGGACCAAAATGCAAGCACTGGTTCAAGGATACGCCTGTTGAAGTCTGCGCAGAACCATCAAACACTGTGCGCAGCTTGCCAGTTGATGGCTTCAATACCGCATGATGCGGGAGAAAGTAATGCTCCACCGAACGCCAATCCAAATTTGACACTGACATGTGTCCCAATTGTTCATATTCTCTCATGAACTCAATATACTTCTGTCTGAGCTCCGGATCACGACCCATGCGACGCTCCATAGCCAACAATCTCTTTTCGGTTAAAGGTCGTGACTCACCAAGCGGAGGCCGAACTGACAGGAAGGGTAGCCTCGTAATAATCCGACCAGAAAGGAGTCGACCAGTGTTGTTCTGGAAGAACAGCTCGCACTCCTCATGTTCTGGATTCAAACTGGCAGCTTGAGGGCGCTCCTCTATCTCCCACAACCTCTGAACCGCATCAGAGAGAGCGGAGCCTACAGCCAACAAATTGTCAAGTTCAGGTGGAGGGGGGTCCCTAGGTACAGGTCCCATCAAAGCAAATCCAAATATGGTCGGGATGGCAGTCAAACCATTTGGCACCAAGACCCTTTTCCCACCAATCAAAATTCCACCGAGGACATCAGAGCCAATCAACAAGTCGATTTGTCGGGACAAATTTGGGGTCCGCCAGTTCCAATCCCGATGTCAAATTCACCACAGCAGCGGGTAGCTGTTTCTGTGGGTGCATACCCAAAATATTCTTCAATACAATAGCCGAGGTTTTAATCCTCGGGTGTGAAGATTCAACAGGGCCAAACAAAACCTTAACTTGCCCTTCAACATTAGAGGCTACGTCACCTATGCCCCGTATACAATTTGGAAATAAACCCATATTTAATTTAACCTGCCCTATCAAGTAAGTGGAAACAATGCAACCTTGTGAACCTGTGTCCAATATAGCACGGACAACAACAGAGGTCCCCGTGGGTCCCCAGACCCTAACAGCAACCGTTGGTAGGATAACGGTCTCAATAGGGGAGGTTGGCGTTATAGGGCAGGGGTCAATGACCTATTGTTGCCCGGGCGGCGACCGTTGGCCAGGACCAGGCAAATCAAAATGGGGGTGCGGCTTGAAGTCCTCAAAGGCGCGATGACTCGATCCGCGCACCATCTGTGGGGGTCATAGTGACGCACCCGCCCAAAACGAGTCAAGGCGGGGACGCTCCGCCAAAGGAGGGGAATACCTGGGGCAGCAGTGATGGTGCTGGTGACGCTGAACAGCACATTCAGGTGCGCGAGAGAGAGGAGGCTTGCGCACGCTACGGTTCTCCAAGCGGGGCGAGTGGCGATCAATTCAGCGAGGCGACTCTCGGCTACGCGCCGGTGAGCCTCGGCTGCCACCTTCAAAACACCCGCCCGTGCGCGGCGTCGGCTGGTTGGACAAGCGGCCTACCTCTCTGGCATTCATGCAGAGAATGTCCAAATGCTGTCCTCCACAGTGAGGACAGGGGCGAGAGTTTGGGCAGTCTCGCTGGTAGTGGGACCCCAAACAAGAGAAGCAAAGGCGGCGGGCATTCGCGATGCGCCTACGAGAGGCGACATGTAGGTCCAAGAATGCCCTACAACTGGCCGTTCTGTGCCCCGTGACCTTGCAGTAAGAGCACTCCACTGGGCTCTGCGTGACTGCAAAGCGAGGAGGGCGCCGGTCAACACTGGCTCGGGTGTGAACGCGAGCCTGCTCCTTGACCTTGGGCGGCTGCGACTTAGCCGGCGTGTCACCACCGGAGTTGTACAAGACCCGGCACTCATCCTCCAGGAACTTCTCCAGGTCAGCAAAGGGGGGCAGATGGGTCGCGCTGTCCCCACCAAAGCGCTGCTCAAAACGCGACCTCAGGTCGGCAGGCAGCTTTTTCAGCACAATGTGCACCAATAGATAGGACCATTGGTCCACGGGCAGGTCAAGGCACTTAAGTGCGTTGATGGCCACCAAAAGCGGGTTCAAAAGTTGGGTGCGCAACCCAGAGACCCGGGTGAGCGTTGGCAAACCCAAAATCTGCTCGATGTGCGTGTCGGCGAGGCCACGTTTACTATGGTACCTACGGGTAATTAGGTCCCGAGCCGTCTGGTACGCCTCGTCAGACACGGGTAGATGCTGGATAAGGCCCTTAGCCTCCCCATCTAGAACCGACATTAGATAGGCCAACTTTTGTGCCGGCCGAAGGTCAGCCCTATCATTGACTAGGCTGTCGAACAAATTAACGAAGCCCAGGTAGCTTCCTAGGTAGCCATCAAAATGGGGGAGGTCCAAAGTAGGGAGCCTACTCACCAGCCCCGGTGCTGACCTAGGAAGCTCCTGCTTCAGGCCGGGTTGCCCTTCCCTATCGGCAACTAGTTGTCTCGCACTATTGGAGACAGCATCATACAGGTCTAAGACCTGGGCATAGTCTTCACTGACCTTATTTCGCTGGTCAGCAGTGGAATCAGTGACTGACACTTCAAGACAGCAAGCGCTGAAAGTGCGGAACTGCTGTTCCACACTTGCCAGGCGATCATCGATCCGCTCGTACCTATGAAGTAAGGCCTGCTGGCGATCAGGCCGGTTCACTAAAGCACTGGCTGAGGCAAACCAGCGCAAATCTGATGCAATACCACCAGCAGCCGCACGCAAGTCCTTGATAGCTGACATAATCAAACTTCAAAAGAGCCCGGACAAGCGTTAAATAAAATTAACAATCAAAACTAAATTTTTCTTAATTCTTTGAAACTAACAAAGTATTAGCCTGTTTACTGCAAGTGCAGGGAAGTGACAGGTATTTACTGCCCAGCAAAATTAAAAGTTTCAGTATATTGAAACAAACACAAAAGTTATCAAAAGTTATAACTTATAACAAATTAATAAAGTTGAAACTTCAACTTAATTAATTATTTGCAACAGACAGACTAACTGTGTTATTTATGATATATACAACTGTAAGTACACACAGAATATGTGTTACCTAGCAATATTATCCGTATATTACAACAAAACAAGGGTTTATCAAGTTGATTTATCAATGTGACCCGCCCATCTATGCAAGGTCAAATTTGATTATTACAATGTTTATGAATATATGCAATAAACTAAATTTACTAAATTTATTGATACATACAGCTGTTATGTATCCAAACAAACTGACTTATTAATGCAACAACAAATTTAAGTTAGATTTTTCAACAATACAAATCAACAATTACTGATTGAGGTTATGTATGACATGTGTTTCAAATTATCTAGGTCAACTTATACAATTAAATATTATGTATTTTAGACAATACTGACCTGAGAACACTATAACACTGTTAACCTGTTAAGAAATGAGATGCTTAGCTCAGATACAAGTTTACAATACAGGCACAGTTAACCACGCTCTTGCTATCAAGAATTATGTGTAGAATTCGGGCTAAGAATGGGTATATTTTAACAGAGATCAGTGGAAGCGATTAATTCATCCAGTCATAGCCCAAGACAAAGGATCTAAACACATGGACCAAGTTTCTTGGCGCTAAGAATTAAACAAATGTCTTACCAAATATCTCCTGGTGATGTTCTTGAGTGGAGTCCTGGAGGCAAGTTAGACACACACGAGACTAAAATTGGCCAATATTAGCAAGTGAATTATCTTTACTTTACCAGACTCCAACGCAGCGTCTTCAATGCACGATGCAAGTTCACAGGATTCACAATTTCTCCTTGCAAATGTTAATGAATAGTTCACAATGTCTTTTATCACAATTTACCGTTGCCAGCACTAGATCAGGCGGCATTCAAGACGGTTTACTCTATTTAGTTCAATTAATCAATTCACACGAAATGCAAAAAGGTGTGCTCACAATAACTTTTCACAAATGTTCAATATGTCACAAACCGTGCCGGAAGTAAAAAAAGCGGCAATCTATAAGATTTCACAAACTATATGCGTAGCTACAAGGATGTGCTTTTCAAATGGCGATCAATTATTTTACGTACGAGACGACAACGTGGTAATTTTTCAACGCGGGAAGGACGGAAGTGACAGTTCAGTGTGACCATTGTCAGAAATTTTCAATAGACTAAACAAAATGTTACTCAATCGATCTAATCGATTTGACTTATAATAAAAACTAATTCTATTTCAAACAAACTAAGCAAAAGAGGTTAGTCTCGTAGCAAATGGAAGTCCAAATTATGTTCTCATTTGTTACATAATTCGTATAACATTAATAGACTCTCGGGAAATCCAATACGGCTTTTAACAATTCTGAAGAAATAAAATAAACTGGAATATAGCCCAATTTAATTAAAGTTGACGCCGCGTTGCGTGTTCACAACTGACAAAAGACTGGGTACAGGAGCTGTCCAGTCTTCCACTCATGGCGCCAGGTTCAACGGAACCCATTCTCAGAGAAGGCTACACGCCCCCACCTGCCCTTACTACTTCCTGGAGCAACGAATCCTAATCGATGTCCAGAGCTCCCCATGCTCTGGCGGCCAGCGGGCCCCTTGGCGGATCTCGGCAAAGTCGTCCTTGTCTTTGGGCGGGATCAGCCCTCTCCTCATCCCGCTCTGCAGCCTCGTTTTGGAGCATTACAAGCTAGCAAAAGGAGGCCACTGCGTCCAAGCCCTCTTCGCCCGCCAGCATGGCAGCAATAACTGCTGGCGGCGACAGATCTCGTCCGATCTGGTTGAACAGAACTTCACGTTCCGACGCCCATGCCGGGCAATCCTCCAGCGTATGCTGGGTGGAATCCTAGTGGCCTGCACAGTGGTGGCATTGTGCCGTCCGTTCGCGTCCGATTCGATTCAGATACTCACCGAAGCACCCGTGCCCTGTGAGTATCTGAGTCAATCGGTATGTGACGCGGCCGCGTTTCCGTCCAACCCACGCCTCAGGGCTTGGCAGAATGGCACCGACAGTGTGTTGGCGCGCATTCTCCGGAAATTCCAGCCGCGCGCGCCATTGCTGCAAAGCCTGTTGGTGAGCATTGCGCCGCATTTCGATCACGTCCTGGACGTCCCCATTCGCTTCCTGATGGCAGCACAGATAGCCTAGTGGAGACGGTAACATTGGACGCGAACGAACATACAGAAAGAAACAAAAAGAAATTTATTCAGTGCACGCACACAAATGAAAATAATATAGTTAAATAAAGTGCGAGTCGGACTCGCTCATGGAGGTTTTCGATAGTGTTTGTATAAACGACAAAGTTGTTTTTGCGGTTTCTGAATATCTCAAAAACTACTCGTCACGTTTCGTTCAAACTAATTTTCGTTGGTAGTTTTTATTACGATCTACAATATATATTTTCAGATTTGTCATTGTCTTACTTTAAAAGTTAGGAGAGGGGGGGGGGGGATACTCATTTTAGTACTTCTACACGTCTGAGTATTCTCCATATTGTTCTCGGAAGACATGTGAAGTCTGCCAATCCACACGTGCCATAGAGTTTATATACTTTTTTATTTATTTATTTATTTATATATCAGACACAAATATAGGTACATGGGATTTTATTGGTACATACAAAGATGTTTTATAATCACTACATTTAGCCTTGTGGCATGTGACATACTTACAATTATATAAAATAACTAACAACTAAACTAGAACAGAATATTGTATTATGATGTATCGGATAAGTACTAAATAATCATCCACTGCATAATATGACTTTTGCAATAAGAGTTTTTTAATTTACTCTTTATTAATTTGTATGTAATTGAAAAAGCTTTGATAAATGGCCAAATATCCTAGGTGCCATACAAAAATACTTTTAACAAAATATGCAGTAGTGTTTAAAGGTACACGAAGTTTTTAATTGTGTCTTTTATTTTTAATTTTGTAAACATGCGCATATTCTTTTTCACAAACAATACAGTTTCAAGTATATGTATGCATGGTAGGGTCAGCCTAGTGCAAGCAGCGATAGCCTAGTGGAGATACCAAGAGACTGCCATGCAGAGCTTATCAGGTTCGAATCCACGGCACGCACCAATGACTTTTCGGAGTTATGTGCGTATTAAATTGTTAATTATCGCTTGTCCCGTGCCTCGGAGAGCACGTTAAGCCGTCGGTCCCGGTTGTCATGAAGATCTTTGACAATCGTTACAGGGCATCAGTACCTTCTAAAAATAAACGGACATAGTCTAAACCATGGAATATCGCTATCCTTTCGGGTTGCGGAGGTCAGACAGGCAGTCGCTCCGTGGAGAAGCTAATATTCAGCCAAATCCGGTTAGACTAGTAAGCGGACCCCAGATTGAAACTGGGATAACGCTAAGAGGATGATGATATACATGGTAGGGTCAGAATGTTCAGTTTTATGAAATAGGGTTGACAGCTATCGGTTGCTTTAAGATTACAAATGGCTCAAACGTGCTTTTTTTGTGCTTTAAATGCATGGTCTACATCTCTAGAATTGCCCTAGAAAATACATCATATGAATATATACCATATCGTATGATTGGTATTTCCACATTTCCGTAGTACGCAGTCAGGACCGTAGAAGTGTTCACTGTTTTTGCAAGCAAATGGAGAGCACAGACCTTCAATATTCCAGTTCAAATTTTCATCAAAGGACATACCTAAAAAAATTGTAATTGTTGTGTAATGTATATTTACTTTGTCGTACTGTATGACTAAATTATTAAATTTATTTATCCTGTTTCTTAAAATCATTAAATTCGTTTTCCTTATATTTAGTTTCAAATGATTATAATTTAGTCATCTTACCGCTTGGTCACGGGGACCGGCGACGCGACCTGCGACAAGCAATTTCGATGTACATGGCGCGTTTACTGTGAGGCGACATCGGTCGCCGCGGCATAGTTAAGCGCGCCATGTACATCGAAATCGCTTGTCGCAGGTCGCGTCGCCGGTCCCGGTGGCCGGGCCGTTACACTATGACACAAAGTACCATTTATGTCATGTTTAATATGTTCTTCGCTTTTGCCTTTAAATAAAAATAATGGTTTTATGGGGTACCACTACGGTATTAAGATAATCATTTATATAAATTATAAATAACAATAGACCCAATACGCTCCCCTGTGGGACACCAAATATATTTTTCCTGATCGGCTAAATGGTTTACACCCCTTTTTTAGTAGCACATAGCCTGGATATTTGCGTGAATTGATTTCTGTCATACTGATAAAATTTTATGAGATTTAGTACGTTTCCCCTAACACCATAACTAAATAACCTATTTAAAAACCGGCCAAGTGCGTGTCGTAGGGTTCCGTAGTTGCCCATAATGACTTGCTGCAAAGGGTATTAATGTACAACAAATCCGACTATTTATTTTGCTGAAAAAATAATTTTAATAATACTATTATAAGAACATAAGTTTTGTTTAGAAAAATACTAGGTATGTACATACTTACATACATACATAACGTCACGCCTTTTATCCCCGAAGGGGTAGGCAGAGGTGTATTTCTACACCCACTTTTCGCCAGATATACTTTAGTCCCACGTAATAAAGGGCGAGCCTATTGCCGTACCAGGCACATTTCCAGACTCCGTGCTGCTACTGAGAATTTCGTAACAAAAAAACCCAATAACACGGCCCGACCGAGGAATCGAACCCGGGACCTCCCGATCCCACGCTCACATTTATGCCACGAGACCAACGAGGCAGTCGTATAGGGTTTGATGTCGAGTTTTCCGTCTCTACGCAAAGATGGTATCTGCATCGTGTTATCCCTTAGTTGCCTCTTACGACACCCACAGGAAGATAGGGGGTGGTGACACTTGTATTCTATGCCGTCAACCACACGTATGGTAGGTATGTATCCAGTAATATATTGTAAATATAAAATGTGGTTTCCAAGATATACTACTACTATACATACGTAGTACCGTAGTACATTACATACCAAAGTACGTATATCTTTAAGATTAAGCCAGCGCGCCCAATGTAAACTCACAGAAATTGGTATTTATAAGTTAACCGACGATTACTCGTAAACTAGTGATATCTACTTAGCCGTGATAGTTTTCCTTTTAAATTCGTTATATTTACTACATTTGTGATTTTTTTCACCTCTTCCAAATTAATAGTTTAGCCGGCAGAGGGGGGGGGGGACACTTGAGTCTAACAATTTTTTTCAGTTTAAAGCTTGATATTTGACAAACCAATAACTTAATCCAAAAAAAATTTGAGCAAACTAATAATATTTTTTTAAACCTATCCAATGATACCCCACATGATGGGGTACTCAACCAAAAAAAAATTCAACCCCACTATACAGGCTTTTTCATAACCCCCCGTCCGATCAATGAAGGGGTTGTAGGGTAGAGTAAAATGATGAGGTATTTGTCATTAATTCACGAAAATTCAAGATAAAATTTTCCCTGGTAAATTTAATTAACTTTAAATAATATCACATCAGATTACCCATGGCAACACTGAAGAATCATAAATCGTAATAACTAGATATCTACCTAAAGTTCATAAAAGGTCGTTGAGTGCATCGGCCGGCGGCCGCGTCTAGTTACCTAATCCTTTGACAAAAGCCGAACGTCAACTTTACACGTGCCATCATTTTAGGTAGGTACTAGGTAGGTATACCCATTTTATTTATGAGTTTGTTGCAACAGCTGGTTTATTGCATTAGGTAAAACGGAAGGTATTATTTACGTTGTTTGTTTGTTTCGTAAGAGTGCGTAGCCAACTTTGGTGTCCGTGTATTCAGACATTTCAGATCACCCGAAGGCCTACGACATGGCCTTACGATTCTTAGATTCAGTTTTACGTGCCTTCTGAGTACGTGAGCACCCATCCAAGTGATGACCTGTGCAACCGTTACTTAACTTTGCCAAACTATTACGATCCAAAAGCTTAGTCACGCTATGAGCTCTGCAGTATTTACGGTAATTACTATTTTTTTAAATCTTACTTGGGCAGGTTACCTTTAATTCCGAAAAACATCAACTTACTTGTAAGCTGCGTACGACGATCATGCTCCACATGTCGACCGTAAAGGTTAAGACACTTACGGTATCTTTTCATCAAAGGTACCTATTTGAAAGCACACTAACTAGCACACTGTAGTTCACGAGGTGGTGAAGTCGTTGAACAACGCGCTCCAAAGGCACTGGGCACTGGCAGACCTGGTGGTCCAGCGAACTGTTCCTTCTTATCACTACGTGCACCTGCATGAATTCCATTTACTGCTACCTAAACACATTGAAATGTTAAAGTATTCAGAATTTGAATACGACCGACGACGTAACTATTTCACATTTTTCACAACGTAAGTTATTCCGGAAGTCCGAACGAAAATAATCCTAGGGCAAGACTGAGTGAACAGTAGGCAAATTGAAGTCGTAAAAAATAGCCAGCTAGGGATGTAACCAATGATATTTATTGAAGTTCTGTTTTTATCGATATGTTATTATTGTCCCCGTACGAGATGGGCACGTATCGAACGCAAAATTTTTGTTTGTTTTTAAAATATTGTTATAACATAAAAATGATGTAAGTTTTTTATTTGATTTAGGTTACCGAAGTTCTGTAACACAAAAGTATTATTTAAGTCTTGTTTACGTAATGTGTCGATATCGTAATATCATTAATGTAATAATTCTTTGAAAAATGAATGTTGTGGCACATTTCATGTTAAAATTTATTAAATCGATATTAGCTGCTATCAAACGTAAACATCTCTACCGCGTTTCGGTATTGTGTCGAGCGGCTCGTTTGACGGTAAAATTGCACTATTTTATAGACGGCTTGCCCTTTGACACGAAAAGCCAACAATATTTTAATAGAATTAATAGAATCATAAAGGATACCGCCGCTGAGAGGAGTGTTGCTAGTTTAGGGAATTTTCCCTAATTTCGGGGTAATGTTTCTCGTTAATACTATACTAAGGAAATAAATTGTGATGTTTTATGAAGACCTGGATGTTTTTTATTATTTTTCCTAGTATGTCTAGCAAGTCAGTAATATGTGGTTGCGGGATCGGACAGGGGGTTATGAAACACACTGTATATGTAGGGGATATACCCTTAAAAAAATATTTTCCTAAATTTTATACTACAGTTTTTTTGCAATATCTTATGTCTATATTCATGTCAAATATCAGCTTTCTAGCACCAGGCGTCTTTGAGCTAGGCTGCGGACGGACAGACGGACGGACATGACGAAACTATAAGGGTTCCTTGTGGACTACGGAACCCTAAAAAGGTCTGATGATCAACATAGTCAAATGCTTTAGATAAGTCCATATATAAAGCACACGCCTGGGTTTTATTATCTGTTTCTGTCATGAATGTTTGGAGGAATTTAAATATAGCAATGTTTATGTCTTTATTTCTTCTAAATCCTATCTGTTCATCTACTAGTAAGTTTTTAGTTTCAAAATATGAATATAAACATTCGTGAATCACCTTCTCAAATATTTTAATATGACCGGAATTAAGGCAATGGGTCATCAGTCAGGTCATAAAAATCTCGTTAAGTGTGGCTTAGCCACCTCTCAGCTGAACAGCTCTCGAGCATTTAAACAATGTTTAAATTATCTTTACTTATAAACATTGTTTAGCTGTTGTTCAGCTGAGTAACAGATAAAGAACCAACTAGAATCACGGCAACATCTTTCACCTGTCTTGATAACATATTTAGTAATTGTATTGTTTCAGATAGAGTAGTTACTTCTGAATTAACTTCGGATCACTGTGGTCAATTGACTAGGTTTCCATATTACAATGATAGCATCGTACAGAGAGTGTTGGTTAGGCCATTACCTAGGCATAAGTTTAATGAATGCCGGAATAAAATATTGATTGGAATGAATACTATGAATCTTGACTTAATAGAAATAGAGTCGCCAAATAAGAATTTTAACAATTTATTTAATATAGTTAACAACACATTTCAGAACACTTTTAAGACTAAGGAAAAAGTAATTAAGGAATCTCGAGCTTTTAATGCGTGGGCTACTGCAGGTATTTACAAAAGCAGAGCAAAAATGTACGAGTTGTATGGTATGAAAAAATACAATTCTGATTTAAACTTCACTAAGTATGTTAGGAATTATTCTAAAATATTTAAACATACATACATATATAGACTCACGCCTGTTTTCCGGAGGGGTAGGCAGAGACTACGGAACGCCATTTGCAACGATCCTGACATACCTCTCTTGCTTCATTCACTCCCATCAAGTTTCTCATGCATGCTTTTCTGTTTAGGGTACTTCTGACCTGTCTTTTTTTTAGGAGGTCTCCAATCTGGTCAGAGAACGTCCGCCTAGGTCTTCCCCTTCGTCCTGACCCATTCACACTTGCCTTATATATCTTCTTTGTCAGTCTTTCGTCATCCATCCTCTCCATGTACCCAAACCATCTTAACATGCCTTTTTCGATGCTTGTCACTACATCTTCCTTTACCCCACACCACTCTCGTATCACACAATTCTTTATTCCGTCGGTCAATGCACCTAACACCTTTTCAAATCCATCTCGTTTTACTCCCACCCATCCATTGAAATCCCCTAACAAGATCAATCTTTCGTTATCCTTACATTTCCTCAAAATATATCTTAAACTCTCCTAAAACTTCTGCCTTTCGTCTTGCTCTTGCTGTGACATACCCGTAACTATATTGACCGGGGCGTACACCCCAATAATAAAGACACGAGTAAGTCCTACTTTCATTCTCATCCATAGAAGCCTAGCATATACACATTCAAACTCTTTTACACACTCATTCATTCGAGCAGATAGTATTACACCCACTCCCTTGCAGGCTCTGATGGTACTATCTACCCCAGACCAATACGCCATATATGCGCCATGCTGGGTGGTGTCACACCCTTTCCTTTTTGTTTCATTCACACAAAGAACATCAATCTTTCTATCATCCATCATCTGACATACTTCATCCAATTTGCCGTCTATCCCTCCTCCAACGTTCAACGTTGCAAACCGGCTTTTCGTAGGCCGCTTTTCGCCCTCGCGGGGAACGAGACGTGACGGGTTGCGAACCGCGTCGCTGCCGTATGGAGAAGTTGATTTTGTTCCCATAGCGTTCCCACGAGATGTAGGGATCTAGACTGTCCACCCTCGCAGAGACCTTTACGGGGGTAAGGCGGAATATCAGCTGTGCCCTGTGACCACCAACACAGGCACCCTCCGTTCACGACCAGCCTGCCCTCTGGCCACGAATCCCTCTGCACGGGTCGGTTTACACCTTAGATCGGGGTTTTGTGTCAGGTATGCTCCCTAGAAGTTGGTTTAATTTCGGAGTTTTCCTTCTCCTAGATAGGTTGCCAACCAAGGCTAACTAGGCCCATCTCCCCGAACTTTTGGTTTAATTTCGGAGTTTTCCTTCTCCTAGACAGGTTGCCAACCAAGGTTAACGAGGCCCATCTCCCCGTCAAAATATTTAAAAGAGTGTGCAATACAGCTAAAGCTATATTCGTTAGGAATAAAATTAAACAATCTTCGAATAAAGTTAAGGCAACCTGGTGAGCTATTAATGAAGCAACAGGTAAGACAACATAAAGAAGTAATAGTTTTAGTCTTCTTGATAATGATAAATTAATTCATAATGACGAAGAAGTCGCACACACATTTACTAACTTTTTTCCTAGCACACCACTTACTACTACTAGAGAATTAAAATTGGAATTAAATGTGAAGTAATATTTAAATTCCATTGTATTAGTTCTACCGATATTATAAATACTTTTAAGTCTCTAGAGTCTAAAAATACAGGTGATTTGTGGGACATTTCTGTTAAGGTTTTGACAAGTATAATTGATATACCTAGTGGCTCCTTATTTAAGCAACGTATTCAATAAGTGTATTTAATCTGGCAGTTTTCCAGATCTTATGAAACATAGTAGAATAATATCTCTGTTCAAATCCGGCAGTAAGACTGATCCTAGTAATTATAGGCCAATATAGATACAACCTGCTTTTAGTAAGAATTTTGAAAAGATTGTACTCAAGCAACTACTAAGACATTTTAATCAAAACAGCCTCATTCATAGTGAGCAATATGGTTTTACCAAGGGTCTATCGACAACAGATGCAGGAGTAGCGTTACTCAAACATATCTACAGTGCTTGGGAGAATTCCCAAAATGCTGTTGGTGTGTTTTGCGACCTTTCGAAAGCATTCGATTGTGTCTGCAATGAGACGCTCTTGTGCAAGCTTAGACATTACGGCGTTTAGACCAAAGCATTGGATGTCATTGAGTCGTACTTAAGTGACAGGATCCAATGTGTTGAAATAAATGGCTCAAAATCCAGTGGCTTACCTGTTGATTTAGGACTGCCACAGGGCAGCATCCTAGGGCCTTTCTTATTTCTTGTTTACATAAACGATTTACCTTTTTACTTGAGAAACATTTGTGACGTTGTACTGTTTGCTGACAATACTTCTTTGATTTTTAAAGAAGATAGAAATATGGAACACTTCAACGAAATAAACAGTGCACTCATTCAAGTGACTGAATGGTTTAATGTAAACAATCTAGTACTGAACGCCAAAAAAACAAAACCTGTTAAGTTTGCTCTGCCTAATGTCAGAAACCTTGGTCCTAACATAGTTTTAAATGACGATGTAATCGAAACAACTGAATCCACACTATTTCTAGGATTAACACTTGATACGAAGTTACAGTGGGGTGCACCCGTTACATATCTTTCAGGGAAACTTAGCTCAGCTGCTTATGCCGTTAATAAGGTTCATAGGTTGACTGATGTCGATACGGCTAGAGTGGTTTATTTTAGTTATTTTTATAGTGTTATGTCATATGGCATATTGTTATGGGGTAGAGCTGCTGATATAGAATATATTTTTATATTGCAGAAACGGGTAGTTAGGGCCATTTACCAGTTAAAGACAAGAGTCTCACTCAAAGAAAAAATTAAAACTATTGGTATTCTTACTGTAGCGTCACAATATATTTATGCCAGTGTTATGCATGTAAGACTTAATATAAATTCTTATAAAATGAATAGTGACATACACAATATCAATACTATAAATAGACATAAATTATGTGTTCCGTATTTTCGTTTGCACAATACGCATAGCTCTTTTATTGGGCTCAGTATTCGCATATACAATAAAATACCAACTCATATTTTAGACTTGCCGTTAAGTTTGTTTCAGGCAGAAGTTAAAAATAATCTTATAAATAAGGCATATTACAGTTTGAAGGATTATTTTAATGACAGGTGCATATGGAAGTAGTTGTTTGCTTTTGACTAGGTCAATAATTAGTAGTTTTATTTTATACTGTAGTTAATTACAATATTCTCATTTCATACTATATTTTGCATTCATGTTCCACACTTTCATTAGAACTTTGCGGATTTGTAAAATGTGGGTAACTAATAGGTTGTCAATGGCTTTTGTTTCATATACCGTTACTTTCTGCTTCATTCACTTCCACCATAGTTCTGACCATGTTCGCAAGTTGCCTACATTAAAAAAGCCGTAGGTAAGTAGCTGCTCCTGTTTCACCATATTTACTTTGGGAGGCTTACCATAATTATGAACATCATTTACTGCTTGAGTATGATATCAATAGTTACTAGTAGATGTCTACAATATGAAACAGTTGCAGCTCCTTACAAAAATAAAATGTACAACCATTATTATTTGTTTGAAAAGAGTGGCCATGAGTTTTGTTGCCCGTTCTTTCTCGTGGTTCTTCCTATTGCATTGCGAACGTGGCAGTAAATGTAAATGTAGAATCATTAAATAATTAACTTAAATTTTGACGTTCATAAGCGTCACTTTGTGGCCTAGATGAATAAACGATTTAGAAATGCCCCAGAGATCACCTGTATTTTTAGACACTTAAAAGTATTTACAATATCGGTAGAACTCAAATAAAGGTAAAAATCATTTATAACAATGTAATCAATAGTGTCTTTGGGAACATTTAATTATTTTGTTTTATTACGGCCCAAGTAGCTTTACATTTATTAACAGATTTTTTTATGAAATTGGTATTACGCGCCTTCTGTGTAAGTTTAATTATGCGATTTAGTCTCGATTTTAGATTCATGAAATCATTTTTATTTTGCGTGGTGCGATTTTCAGGGTGTTGCCCAAAAGATGTATTTTCCTTTTACATGCCAGTTTTATGGCCTTTGTTATCCTGAAACTACTTAATTAAAAAATGTAAATAATGTAAATGTACTGAAATAAATACGCCCACATACAAAGGTGATTGGTTATTCGACCAATATATTGAAGGAAGTTATATTTGAGGTCATTGGCAAAAATTTTACCTCCGTCCGGGGTCCAAAATTAACGGTTTCTGAGATATCGATCTTAAAAGATTTTCATACAATATTATTTAGCGGGTCTTAGTCGCGATAATTTATTTATTTCAAGGCATAAATACCAAAGAACATATCACAGCTGTCAAAAATCGACAAATTAATAAATCTGCCATAGCTGAGCATTTGCTGGAATCTGGACCAAATCACTGGATAGAATTACATCAACCACGAGTTTTATCCACCGATCGCCACTTTTACTCCAGGATAGTACGTGAAGCGGTTGAAATCAAAAACATAGAAATTTCAACCGGGAGGACGGATACAGACTATCGACCACTTGGAAGCCAGTTATCAACAAATGCAAACTACGCCGCAGTAACACAACTTATCAGTGTGTAGACGTCATAAGTGTAGTGTGTCGAAGTACCGACAGTGCGGATAGATCTAAAAATATCAAAAATACAAAACGAGTGAGGGTCGCTGCCGAAACCCGCGCTTCACAAGAACGGCGCTGAGCTGACATCAGTCCCTCCGCGACCACAACCGTTGCAAGCCGGTAGAAACGTAGGAGAATAACAGAGGTATTTATGCCTTGAAATAAATAAATTATCGCGACTAAGACCCGCTAAATAATATTGTATGATGTATACAAATCGCGAAAGTTTAAAATCGATTATTAAAAGATTTTTTTGAAATTTTCCACTTTGTCATCAAAATAATCGAAATTTAAAATGTAGGGACACACGTACCACGATAACATTATATAAATATACACTTTTGAATGTGTGTGTTACTGCACGCGGCTGCGTCCGCACCATTTTGATTTATAGCGCGAGTCGCAAATAAACCTTTGTTTCGAAGTAACGTTGTTCATATTCCGCTCCCTCGCATCAACCTCGAACACGATAGTAAGATACAGCATTTCAATTGACCATAATTGGGCTAGGACCTTACAACTGGTGACCCCTTACGTTGGCATAGCGTGTTAGAATTTTGAACAATGAATCCTCAAAGTTCGGTTCCACGTGCGCAGGAAGCAAAATGCGAGGTGAGCGGCGACAGCGAAGAAAAGGCCTTAGCCAGCATTACCGTGGCCTCGCGGATTCCCGAATTTTGGGCGGACCAAACGCGACTCTGGTTCGTCCAATTCGAGGCTGCCGTGGAAAATCAGAAACTGAGCGATGCTGCGAAACAAAATCTCGTGGTGACGAAATTGAGCAAAAGCGCCATACAGCAAGTGAGTGACCTCTTACTTGCCCCACCAGAAACGCGGAAATACCAGACCTTGAAGGAGAGATTACTCCAGGTGTTTGAGGAGTCCGAGACCAGGAAACTACAAAAACTCATTGGAGAAATGGAGCTGGGCGATCAGCGGCCATCACAACTGCTGCGTCGTATGCGAGAGTTGGCACGAGAAAAGGTACCAGATGAGACGCTCAGGCTGATGTGGCAATCACACCTGCCGACAGCCGTGAGAGCCATATTGACGGTTACGGAGTCGGAGAGTCTGGATGTCCTCGCGGCGGTAGCGGACAAAGTGCTGGAAAGCACAGCAGGAAGTCCCAACCAGATATCTGAGGTCAAGGGATCGGAGACGCTGAAGGAGCCTACGCCTGGCGGAACAACGGATACCAACCTGATCTTGGGGGAATTGGCGAAGATTAGCTTGCGGCTCGATGAATTGGAGCGTGGCAGACCCAGGGCAGATCACTGGACTGGCCAGAGATCCAGATCGGCATCGCGGAGCGGTAATCCGGCGGCTAAGAGGAAAAATGCTAATTGGTTATGTTTTTACCACTTTCGTTACAGGGAGAAAGCAGGAAAGTGTGTGAAACCCTGTAACTGGAACGGGGCCAAACCGAAGCCGTCGGGAAACTAGAAGTCGTGCAGCCGGTGGCGGGACGCTGTACAACGCACAACCGTCTCATAGTATGTGATAGGACTACAGGTATGAGATTTTTAATTGATACCGGTGCGAATGTGTCCGTCATACCAGTGAATAGAAATCGTTTAAACAAGTACAGTGATAAATCTAATTTTAACTTATACGCGGCAAACGGAACTCTAATAAAAACTTATGGTGTTAGAACATTAACATTAAATTTGGGCTTGAGACGTCCCTACATTTGGGATTTTATAGTAGCAGAAGTCAGTCAGCCGATATTGGGCGCAGATTTTTTAATGCAAAATACATAAATTACTTGTAGATATAAGTGGACGACGTCTCTTAGACCAAATAACTAGTTTAAGTGTTATAGGATCGATTGTAAAGTGGAAGGGATCATCGTTAACTACAATTGATAACAATAGTATATACTCTGATTTATTTTTACAATTTCCGGAGATAACTAAACCTGTTTGTTTTAAGGAAAACCCTCCTTATTCTGTGTTTCATCATATTGAAACCACCGGTCCTCCGGTATTCGCGCGTGCTAGGCCATTAGCACCCGAGAGGTACGTTAAAGTCAAGGAAGAGTTTCGGCGTATGCAGGAGTTAGGTATTTGCAGGCCGTCGAAGAGTCCTTGGGCAAGTCCCCTATACATCGTACCTAAAAAGGATGGGCAGTTACGTCCGTGCGGCGATTATAGGGCCTTGAATGCAATAACTAAGCCGGATAGGTACCCCATACCGCGAATTAATGATTTTACATACATCCTAGGTAATAAGACAATTTTCTCTCGTTTAGACATAAACAGAGCATATCATAATTTATTAGTAGCGCCGGAAGATGTCGAGAATACCGCGATTACTACACCATTCGGACTATACGAGTTTATACGTATGACCTTTGGGTTAAGAAATGCGGCTCAGACATTTCAGCGGTATATGAATAATTCTGTTTTTCAGGGATTAGAAGAAGAATTTAGGCAGGAAGGCGATGATTTAGATTCTAATTTTTATTTTTGTTATATCGATGACGTTTTGGTGGCTAGCAAAACAGCGGAAATTCATAAGCGTCACTTAAAAGCGATTTTCGAACGGTTGGATAAGTTCAGTATTACTATAAATTTATGGAAATGTTGCTTTGGCCAAACAAAATTAGAATTTCTTGGCTATGAAATTACGCCAGAAGGGATTAGCCCGCTGCCAAATAAAGTACAGGCAATTTCAGAATTCCCGAAACCCAAAACTATTGACGAGTTGAGGCGTTTCTTGGGAATGGTGAATTTTTATAGGTCTAGTTTGTCTAGGGCCGCGGAATATCAATCAGTATTAAACAGATATTTACAAAACGCGAAAAAGAAAGACAAATCGCTCGTTCAGTGGACGGACGAAGCGGATGCAGCGTTCGCAAAATGTAAAAGTAGCCTACAGAATGCAATTGTGTTGTGTTACCCAATAGCAAATGCGGAGCTTGCAATTATGTGTGACGCGTCCAATAACTGCGTTGGTAGCGCATTACAGATAAGGGTCGGCACACACTGGCGTCCATTAGGTTATTTTTCTAAGAAACTTAGTGATGCTCAACTAAAATATAGTACCTATGATAGGGAACTTTTAGGGATATATTTATCAGTGCAACATTTTAGGTATATGGTAGAAGGTAGACCGTTTATTATTTACACTGACCATAAACCGCTTGTATACGCGTTTTCGAAAAAACCCAGCGATAAAGAGACGCCTAGACGAGTTAGGCAGCTCCTCTTTATCAGTGAGTTTTCTACGGACATACGGCATATTAGCGGTTCTGACAATGTTGTTGCAGACGCGTTATCGCGCGTTGCGACGATTGCATGTCCGACTGCGCTCGACTTCGCAGAATTAGCATTAGCGCAACGTACGGACAAAGAATTGCGTAGGTTGTTATCGGAACCTAGCGAGCGGTTGCAATTTAAAGGAATTGTTTTGCCGGACGGTCAGGATAAAATTACATGTGAGGTGTCAACTAACGTCGCCAGGCCGTACCTACTTGTTGACTTTAGGAAAAAGGCATTCCACGTGGTTCATGATATGTCTCATCCTGGGAATCGAACAACTAGGAAATTAGTTGCATCTAAGTATTTTTGGCCTAATATGAATGTCGATGTTCGAAATTGGACCAAAACCTGTATTCCATGTCAGAAGTCGAAGGTTATCAGACATACGGTTTCTGGACTTGGACAGTTTCAGGCTAGCGATCGGTTCGAACACATACACGTGGATTTAGTTGGTCCATTACCTATATCACTTGAGGGTTACAGGTATTGTTTGACGGTAATAGATCGCACCACGGGTTGGCCGGAAGTATACGCATTGAAAGATATGAATGCTACTACGATAGCCCGATCACTGTATGAAAATTGGATAACGCGTTATGGCTGTCCTGTTAGGATCACTACTGACCAGGGCAGGCAGTTTGAGAGTAGTCTATTTACCGAGCTAATGCAATATTTAGGTATAAATAAATTAAGAACTACGGCCTATCACCCGCAAGGGAACGGCGCCGTAGAGAGATTTCATCGTGTAATGAAAGCAGCTCTCATGGCTCGCAGGGAGAAAGGTACCTGGGTCCAGGAGCTGAATACCACTTTGTTTGCATTGCGGGCCACACCACGTAGCGATACGGGAGTTAGCGCCGCTGAGTTAGTATTCGGTAAAACGTTAAGGTTACCCGGTGATTTTTACGGCAGTAAAAACATAAAAGTTAGCGATTCGAATGAATATGTAATCATGGTTAGGGAAGCTATTAGAAATCTTATACTAAGACCGACAAAGCAACGCGATTCACGTAACATTTTCGTGCACTCGGATTTGCGTACATGTTCACATGTTGATACGGGTACGGGTTGATTTAGTTAAAAAATCGTTACAGTCACCCTATGATGTTCCTTATAAGGTCATAGACAGGTGTGACAAGTATTTTCGATTGCAAATACATGATAGACAGGTAAATGCATCAATAGATAGGCTCAAACCGGCCTACATACTTAACTACGATCCCATTTCGCTAGACGAACAATGTAAACATAGTAACATAAATAATTCTAGTGGTAATAATAATCTTAGTAATGACGAGTCCGGTACCAAACCGATAACTCGGACCACTCGTAGCGGTAGAGCTATCAAGCGACCGATAAGGTTCGCAGAATGAACTATAACGAGACTCACAGTATAGTGAGTGCCGTAGATGTCTTTCACAGGTTCGATTCCTGTACGAGGTAAAAAGTTAGTGGCAGGTTATATCCGCCGAACCCAAGACATAGTCGTAGGGCTAACTTCATAACCTATATACAAAAGCTATTTTTGTAATTGAATTTTATTGTGTTTATTTTATTTGTGTGTGACATACTTTATATACGACAGTATTGCATTGAATGAAATTCAAATCTATTATTGTTCGATCAGTGCGAAATAATACTTATGATACTTTAACCACTGCGCTATTGTCGCATATACAGATACTTACTTATTTTGTCATTGTGTAAAATATATGTTGCAATCTAAATGTATAACTTTTAACATTTTATTGCAGTATTGTAATATTTGTAATTAGGCTATGAAATATAGCAATGTTTCACTTTAGTGAATCAAATACTGACACATCAATTTTTACATGAGTTTTATGTTAATTATTTTACTGTATCATAGAAATTAATTTAGCGGGTCTTAATCGCGTTAACTTGACTTATATAAGGTATAAATACCTATTTGTTCGATTTTACTGTATGTTTTATTCATTCTGTAGCCAGACTTTGCTTGCTAACAGTAAATATTTTATTGTGTATTCACGTGTCTAAGATGGGTTATAGCCAAAGTAAACCCGAACATAACAATGTTGCAATTACACAAAGTGTGTCTAATGAAGTAATTGGCCAAAGATTAAATGGGTTGGAAATTATTATAATGGTATTCGCTATATTGTTAGGACTTGTGTGCCTGTTTCTGTTGCGAAACCAATGCAAGAAGCGGGTGCGAGATTGGTTCCGTAAGGAAGCCGCCGTGGCCGGGTGGTCACCGCCGGTGGTCAAAGTGCACACCGTGCAACCTGCAGCTACGTCGCATAATGCAGACGTGTATCAGTAAGAAACATAATTATTGTAAAATTTACGTTATCTGGACATGTAAACGTACAGTGAATTTGTAATAAAGTTTAAAGTGACATTAGTGAGTAATGTAAACGTTCTGAAATTAAGTTTTCCATTTGTATTTGTTAAAAAAAAAGAGTGTTTTAGTATTGTTTTATATAAATTATAAAGTAGCTTCTTTTAAAAAAAGGGGGCTAATGTAGGGACACACGTACCTCGATAACATTATATAAATATACACTTTTGAATGTGTGTGTTACTGCACGCGGCTACGTCCGCACCATTTTGATTTATAGCGCGAGTCGCAAATAAACCTTTGTTTCGAAGTAACGTTGTTCATATTCCGCTTCCTCGCATCAACCTCGAACACGATAGTAAGATACAGCATTTCAATTGAGCATAATTGGGCTAGGACCTTACAAAAAAAATCTATTTACTTTTTGGCTCTACATTGTTACTTTTTGGAAAGCTTCTCAACTAGCGATTGTTTTAAATAAAAAAATGGTTAAATATACCAAGATTTTAGAAATAGAGGGTCCAAAGTGACGACACTTTATATTTTTGGAAGATTTTCTGAAAATTAAAATGAATTTATTAAAAAAATATGCACTACACTTGACGTACAAACTAATTAAAAAACATCAAAGGTTCATTACCATTCGATATTAGTACAATTATAGTCCACTTTTAGAACAATGAAAAATAGACGAGCCGATTTCTTAACAAAAGCGGAAGATTTCTTACATAAAATTTCGCACATACTCGATTTTTCAAAATTGAATTTTTTGTATTTTCTTGTCTCTAAACTATGTCCATCGACAAATAAATAAAACGCTTACATTAATTTTAATGGTTATGAACAAAACTGGACTCGCCAATATAAAAAGACCATATCTTTCCGTGATGGCGACTCTACTCCAGTGCCAAATGGCTACGCGAGGCGTTTTCCCAACCGCCTCCAAGCAAACATTAACGTTATTGGTTATCAATCCAGTCGTGAAAATGATTTGTTTATTATTATTATTATTATCTTTAAAGCTAGATATCCTAGAAACCGTTACTTTTGGACCCCTAGTTGACGGGGGTAAAATTGCTGCAAATGATCTCAAATATGACGTCCTTGAATTGGTCGAATTACCAATCATTCTGTATACAGCTGTGATTGTAGTGGTCAATAATCCTAATCTATACACAGGGATCACGAGGCATGCGTCGCGAATGCCCCGCTACATTACGCCTCGAGCTGTTTGCAAGTTTGTGAGTCACGTTTGAATCATAATGAGCAGTCACTCCCCAGAATTGCGTATGGTTGTGTTGTTTACTGTTAATCGACGCAAACAAATAATCATGGTGGCATTTAACCTTAAGCAATTTTTATAACTCTATGCCTATTATAAAATGAAGTTGCTGCGTCTTGTCTGTCTTTAACTAACAACATTAAGCCTCCAGCTTCTCACACCGGCACTGGGCGCTTCTTGAAGCAAGCAAGACAAGCAACCAGGCGTCATATACTTATAGTAACACGTGTGCAGTTGTGCACGGACTGGTTCATTTTACATTGCAATCATATGATTATATAATTAAAACCAGTCAAGTATGCAACGGAACGCGTTTGTGTGCCGCCTAGTTACTAGTTATCGTTTATCTGTACCAGTCCTTACGTTTTCTGAAACGTGTTCCATTTAATTCCCGAGTAAAGTTAGATGTTTCAAAATGTAAATAATTTATCTATAGCAAAGATAAATAGTATTTATTAAAGAGACCCACAGAATAATTACAGTATTAAATATCAAACTTTTCAGACGCAAAGTTTTATTTTTGTGTTCAGTCTTTGATCAAATTAATCTTTTAAGAAATGAAACAAGCTAGCTTAATTAGGGACATTACGGTTCTAAATAGGCCCCTCAGTCAGCATTAATGATATAAGCATTCATTTTTATGTCCATCCTTTTTGAGGGAGGTATTCCCTTGTAATGAATCGTGCGAGTTCAGAGTCCAGCTCTATTAGCGTCAATTAAACTAGGGGCCGACTTTGATTTAAAAAAATACACGTGCTTCGTAATTGCCAACTTTTGAGGAATACGGAGAAACGAAATTAGTTTTGCGTACGCATAAAACCATATATTTTTGTTTTTATAATTTCCGCGCGTTTTATGGGAGGCGTCGCTTTTAATGTACTTAGATGGGTACTTGCTCACTCAATCACAATTTTCTGTTACACATTTAATTAAATACCGTGTACTTAACGGTAAAATGTTTTCGAGACGTTCATCAAGAAACTTGGTGATAACGTAAATTTTACTCGTAATTTTATCATCAACAACTCGTCCCGCCTCACTTAGGGACTTATGTACTATGTCTTTTACGAATTTTTTGGTATCGAAGTTATCTTAATATATAAAATTCTTGCGTTACTGACTGAGTGACAGACACGCTACAGGCGAAACTAATCGGCGCAGGAAGCTGAAATATGGCATGTATGTTCCTTGGGGACCGTAGGGGTGCACTAAGAAGGGATTTGCCGAAATTCCCACGGGATCGGCCAAAACGGGTAAATTAAAAAAAAATGCAGGCGTAGCTGCTGGCGTCCTCTAGTCGATATATAATAGGTTTATATATAGGTTCGAATCCACGGTGCGCTCCACTGACTTCGGAGTTATGTGCGTATTGAATTGTTAATTATCGCTTGTCTCGTGCCTCGGAGAGCACGTTAAGTCGTCGGTCCCGGCTGTCATGAAGATCTTTGACAGTCGTTATAGGGCGTCAGTACCTCTAAAAATAAACTGACACTAGTCTAAACCATGGAATATCGCTATCCCTTCGGGTTGCGGAGATCAGACAGGCAGTCGCTCCGTGGAAAAGCTAATATTCCGCCAAATCCGGTTAGACTAGAAAGCGGACCCCAGGGTGAGACTGGGATAACGCGAGGAGGATGATATAGAATGAATTAGCGGGTCTTGATCGCGTAAAATTATCTAATTTAAGGTATAAATACCTATTTGTTTCCGACGTTTCACTCGTCTTGCACCGAGCACTTAAAAAATATTATTTGTTTTCATTAAAAATCAACAAATTTAAACTTTCATAATAAAATCAATCTTTTATAAACAAAAACAAGGCTTAATTTTTTATCAATTATAATTATGATTACGCTTAAACTACTTAGAATGAAAGCCTAGTTTGTCTCCCATTGGCATTTATGACATTTTGGAGATGTTCTTGCATGGAGTTTTCATATTTGCACAAGTATCTCATCACCTAAAAATTAAAATTTGTGCTGTGGGCAGTAAAACATCTTGCCTTTGTAGCCTTCGGAATTTAGCTAACCAGAATTTAGAAATATTCTTTTAACATTCTTATTTTTATTTTTAAGCGAAATATTATCTTTATAAACGTGCTTGCGAGCTTATTTTGAAAAATAGGATTAAAAAAGTGCTTGCCGCTTGAACACCCACTTCTAATATTTCTCATTGATAGTATGAAAAAAAGAAAAAAATATTTTGAAAAGTTAAATTCAAAATTTACGTCAATATTTTTTTTACATGATTTAGTTTGGATAGGACAAGATTGGATTTATAACTCTGAAGATAGTAATGAACACTTTTTTAGTTTGCAGTTCAGCTACTTGATAGTATAAGTTTACACGCTACGAATCCGAAACAAGGTAGTGTTCAATACATTTTGTTATTGATGATGTTTTCGGATATTATAATGATCAGCAATTTTTGTCAAAATGGTGTTCAGTGACCTTTGACGAGTAGTTTTCAGTTAATTTCGAACTTTAATTATGTTCATTCAATACTGGCGCCCTTGTTGTTGAGCGATTTATTTTCGATATAATGTACATTGGTTTTGAAAATCTGAATGTGGTCATCGACTTTTGATGCTGACTGTATAAGCTGGAAGCTAGTTTAATATGACTGTGTGTGTTTAAAATGCGTAGCACCCTCTGTTCCGCCGAACGTTCAGCGACTGAACTATCGGTCGTAGTATTCGATTGGTATGATACACCAAATGCGCGGAACAGTCAGGATAATGTGACGGCGATGGCTAACATTTAGAAATTTAGTCGCGTAACGGTCCGTCCGATGTAACTCTTAACAGAAGGTGGCGCCACGCTGAACACGACGTCTTTACGGCTGATAAATCATAGGACATTTGGAGATTTGATTCAACCAAACGTTCTGCGCTGAAGGTAACGCAGATGTTTCGCGATACTTAGAGCTAGCTAAGAACTGATAAGTTAGTAATTAGTACCTACGTCACGATGAGAACTCTTTAAATACTAGAAGAATCCTTGAGCAAAATAGTGTACAAACACATTATAAACTTAAATAAGAATCCCGATATGCATCCACAAACAACTTAAACGCATGAACCAATTACTTTCATGTCTTAATAGCTTATTATTGTCTATAATAATAATGCGATTGCTACTGTAAATTAATAAGAGCACCACGAGCGGTTTGCGAGAGGTAATCACTAGTCGGCAATTCAATTAGAGTTACCATCTCCTGGCTAATGTTGGCATTAATGATCGATTTCATTCGGAATATATGTAATTATATTTCGAATTGAAGGCGAAGCAGGTTAATGAATCCATTATTACTTTGTTAATATTTTCATCATCATCATCAATTCTGTACAACAGACCATTTTACTCATCATCGTCACCACCAGCCCTGTATGTATACTGTCCCACTGCTGGGGGCTTCGGGCCTCTGCTCACTGTGAGATGGGTAAGGTCATAGTCCACTACGCTGGCCAAGTGCGGATTGTCAGACTTCACATGTCTTTTGAGAACATCATGGAGAACTTTCAGACATGCAGGTAACACGATGTTTTCCTTCACCGTTTAGCAAGCGATAATTAACAATTTAATAATGTAGTTAACTTCGAAAAGTCTTGCCGGTGCGTGCCGTAGATTTGAACCCAAGACTCTCTGCGTAGCAGTCTGTCAGTCTCTCCACTAGGCTATCGCTGCCTAGTTAATCTTTTACTGCATCGGAAAATAAAGATCAAAAGTAAGACGGACCTTTCTAGAAAATTAATAAACACATTTACTTGGAACTAGAATACCAGGAGCCTGCTCTTATATTTCTAAGCACTAGCACAGCTTAACCACTTTCTATAATGTTCATCTGGTTTTGAGATACTTTCAAGTAGTATTGTGATATCATGGTTTGATATCACAGTACTACTTGAAGGCATCAGTATAATATATAAAATCCTTTCGTTACTTACTGACGGACAGACAAGCTACAGCCAAAACTATAAGGCGCAGGAAGCTGAAAATTGTCATAATATTACTTGGGGACCGTAGGAATACACTAAAGGATTTTCCGAAATTCCCACGGGATCAGGCAGAAACAGATAAATTAAAAAATAATGTGCGGAAATAACTGCGGGCATCCTCTAGTAATCTAATATTTTATTGGCATAGACATAGTATATTGTGCGTGGTATGATACGCACTGGGCTGGTTTATAGGTACATTCACATAGCCAGTATTGTTTCTTGCTATAACATTGATCGTTTAAATGACACAATGGATATAGCATAGCGCATTGTTTGAAGTAAATACATAGACAACGACAAGACTTAAGACATTTTTGATGTTAAGGGCCGGTTTCACCGCTCTATGATAAGTTCTTGCTAAATTATTAATTTTTCTGATAACTCACGGCTTTCAATTTAGCGGATAACAATTTGTGGATATATAAGTGTTGCCCCTGGCGGCGGTTGAACTCACGAATTCATGATATTCGGCGTAGTGTTAAACCAAGAGGCGGACGCTTTAAGCAATACGCTATTAGTCAGTTAAAGTGTTTAAGTGTAAGTAATATGTACTGTCGAATACAAAATTTCTACACACCTCAAAATGCTTGTACATTTTTTATGATTTAAAACTCTCCGATTATTATAATTAAATTATGATTTAGGTAAGTTTTGATTTCTCTGTAAATACAACGAGATACTGAGAATAATAACTAGATGAGATGATCAAGTCATTCAAAATCACATAAATGTACATATCTGTAATTAAGTAGCTGTCTGCGCCTATTTTGTCAGTCAGTATGATTTTACGATGCCGCTAATTCATATTTAGACTAATGTCAATCTAGAATATTATTCTCTGTTCTTACTTAATGAAAATATATTTTCAGCTGCGGCTCCTCGATTTGTCTCAAGATTATTATATTTTTACGATCGTGTTTATTATCTCAGGCTAAATAAAAAGCGTTCCCGTTGTTTTTTATTAATTTTGCCGACGTTTTCTTTTAACGTTACACATAAATTTGTTCATAACTGACCTTAAACTTTTGCGGTAAAATTGGTTTAGACAACATTAAAGAATAACATTGTAATATAATCCAATCGAACTGTTTATGCTAAGAGCATTTACTTTTCTATTTTATACAACGAGTGTATGAATAAAAATAACTGAAAGATAGAAAGTACATCATTTATTCAAGAGTTATGCAATTTTACATTTTAGGTCAAGTTGCCGACCAAAACTAGGTCCTCGATCTAAAACTTGCTTCTAAACCTTTGTCGTTTATGCTAGTAGATTTCTATTCGTGTAAATTTTATAAATGGACATGTTTTGACCCAAACGGGTTTGATTCAATTACGTCAATGAAGTAACTTTTACAGGTTGGAGAAAACACTTGTGAGCGGACTAATTTCATACAAACATTTTGGACTAAATTTATATACTCAATCAAAAAGCATTATATTTTAAAGGTTAAATTTTAAATGGCGCTTTTCTTGATAAAGTTGACTTAAGATACAAGGTCGTAGCCGACTAAAGATCCAGACACAATGCGACATGAGGCGTCGGCACGTTGTCACGAGGTGTCGCTGTAGTCATGATTTCGAACCAGTGTCATCGCCACACATTGCTATTGTGACTCAAATAGGAAGCGACCTATGTCCAGCAGTGCATTACAAAAAGGTTGTATGATGAAAAAGAATCGGAATGTTACCACCCCATATCATCCCATGGGTGTCGTAAGAGCCGACACAGGGATATTATGCAGAGAATAGCACTGTAAGAGAAGGAAAACTTGATACAAACCCTATTCCAACCCGTTTGGCCAGCGTGGTATAGTAGGCCACTTCCTCCTTTCAAAGGAGAGGCCTAGTCCAGCAGTGGAATGTTAAAGTCTGATGATGACGTATTATGATGCGTGTAAAAGTATTCGTATGTACCTATTGATAAGTGAAAACAACCAACAGACAGAGAACTCGTATAAATTACAAACACATAGTTAATAGCTATATCGAGGCTAACATCAATTAAACCTGTTCCTTATGAGTTCGGAATCAATTCAGTCGGAGTTCCACTAGACTCCAATAGTTGCTAGTGAATTAACTCACTGGAAAATTACTCGCATTAAGTTTAATCTGAGCCTTAAATAGTGTCGAATAATCACTAAAGGAGATAGAATACCTAACATTCGGAAGCCGAAACCTGGTTTAGTTATAGGTTAAGTGATTTTATACCTAAAGCTGGATATAAATAAAGACGCAATTCTCATACGGTGGTTGCGGCCAGATTAATAAATATACAGGAAGGCAGCGATAAGCGTGGTCAAGTGGTATTCTCTATATTATAAGGGATATCCAAGCACTCGGACCCAAACTAGAAACTATACCATTTAAATATGGTTTTGAGGTTTCGATATGGTATGGAACTTATGTATTTCAATCATTTCAAAGGTAGCTTATGGTCTTAACGGGATTAGCTATTTTCCGCAAGATATCTCCTTTACCTTACTACCACGCTACTAGCAATATTTACAATCTTAAATAATGTTGATTACAATTATGGGACATGGGTCTTGTAAGAGGTGACTAAGAAAAATCCACGAAGCATAAAACATCTTTGTTAAGAGACGGAAAACAGGACGTCAAACACCATGCCAACAAGCTTGGCTAACAAGGCTGAGCTAGCGTATACTCGTAGTAAGCCAAAGCTTTCTATTGACTTACAGTATTATCGTGCGTCAAACTGCGCCTAGCAGTGGAATGAGAAAAGCTGTATGAAGAATATAACAGAGGGCACAGTGTGAATATTTAAACCAGAAAATCCAAAAGAACGGGAGCCCTGGGTCTATAAGCATCTACCCTGCAGAACAACGCAGACCGAAAATATTGCATACTAGTTCCGAGGTTAGGAAGACCGCACTCTGCAGCAACGTTTCATTTTATATTATTACTTTCATTGCATTACAATTATTCCCATAGACCGTGTCATGACAGGTGAAACAAAATGGCGAAAGATTTATTTACTTCTGTTTTCAAATATAACATTTCAAAACAGAAGTAGCGTATAATTATAACGGAATATTATACGTATTTTTGCCGACGGAGGCCGTGAGCACGAGTTCTTCAGTCTTCAGAATCTCAAAAAATCTAACCTGACTTAAAAAGGTAAATCCAATATACTAATATATAAAGCTGAACAGTTTGTTTGTTTGTTTGGTTGAACGCGGTAATCTCAGGAACTACTGGTCCGATTTAAAAAATATTTCAGTGTTAGATAGCCCATTTATCGAGGAAGGCTATAGGCTATATAACATTACCCTATGAGCCATGGCAGCGGAGCAGAAGCCTTAAATAACGCGGGTGTAACCGCGGGCTCATCTAGTATTTAATGAAACTTCAGTTTACCTTTCTCGAAAATAATGTGAACGCAATAAAGCCTACGATCATCATCATCAGCCTATATCAGTCCACTGCTGGACGTAGGCTTCTCCTATGGCGCGCCAATGAGCACGGTCTTCAGCTTTCCTCTTCCAATCCCTGCCCGCTGCCCTTCGAATATCATCGCCCCACCTAGCTACAGGACGCTCTACACTAAGTTTGCCGAGACGCGGTCGCCACTTAAGAACCTGACCGCTCCAGCGACCACCGGTTCTGCGGCATATATGACCTGCCCACTGCCACTTCAGCTTGCTTATTCGCTGAGCTATGACGGTTACTTTAGTCTCTGCAGAATAATTTCGTTCCGGTCTCACCCCGTGACGCAGGTGGACATATTCAGTATACTGATTCTGTACCACGACGGTCATCGTTGCGGATTCATAAAGGCATCTCATCACTTCGATATATCGCCAGTCAAATTGGCATCGTTGCAAAGAATCCAGAACTGACCAGGTTTCAATAGTGCCAAAGGCCTTCTCATAATCCACAAATACTAGACACAGGGGCCTATTGTATCACCCAGCTCACCGAGCTCAAGGTGTCCGTAAAATCCATCAAATTCGCAACACAGTCCGTGGGCATATAAACACTGAACACAAAAAAGGATTTCTCTCGTAAGACAATTTTAATTGCACAAATACGAGAATTACCGCACTGCACAACGGTGACGTCATGAAACAGATTACGTCTCCATAGAAGGGCAACCCCACCGTGTGGCCTCCCGCGCAGCATACCCGCCGAGGTGTCCACCGCAGACACTCCTGTGCAGCTAAACTCATCACTTAAGGAGTTAAGGAATGAGACGTCTCCCGGCAGCAACCACGTATCTTGCAATGCGATGATATCCGTTTTCTTATATAATCCACGTATACTGTGTAAAGAGCGCTTGACATTTTCGCAGTTAAAGCTTACGAATTCATATCAAAAGTCAAAATCAAAAGTCAAAAACCGTTTATTCATCTAGGTCACAAGGTGACGCTTATGGACGTCAATTTTTTTAATTGAATTACTTAACGCTTCTACATTTACATTTACTGCCTCGTTCGCAAAGCAATAGGTAGAACCACGAGAAAGAACGGGCAATAAAATTCGTGGCCACTCTTTTGAATCGCCAATATGATGGTACATAATATGTATTTTATTTTTGTAAGGAGCTGCAACTGTTTCACATTGTACTTAATTACTTGTAAATAGTAAATAGTTACAGACATAATACTTAAGTAATTAATGCAGTTACTAAATTAAGTGCCTTAGTTAGCCTTCCAATGTGAATATTGTATAACAGGAGCATCCACTTACGTCATAAGCAACTCGCTACCATGTTCAGAACTATGGTGGAAAAGTATGTTACAGAAGTGACTGTATATGAATACACAAAATTACAAAAACATTAGTTTATAGCCCATGATCACGAGTTATCTTCATCTTACAGTGCAGTAAAATTTCAATAAAATTAGTGGAACAACAATGCAAATGTAAATGTAGTAAGTTGAATGACCTAATAATACATGAATAGTAATTTAAAAGAACTAGAAATATTATATAATGATAAACTGAAAAATGCAAAGTGTCTAAATCATTCTAAATAAGTATAAAGATCATGAGTTGTCTAGTGTAAGTGACCAACTATACTATCCTTATCACTGAAATAATCATTAATAATATAATAACCTTTCTTAATAAGGCAGTCTTTTATTTTAGTTTTAAATGTACTAAATGGTAATTCTAAAAGACTAATTGGTATTTTATTGTATATACGAATACCTAGCCCTACAAAAGAATTATTAACTTTAAGTAAACGATGATAAGGGACATATAACTTATGCCTGTTTCGAGTATTTATATTATGTAACTATATCCCTTTTTGAGGTAAATAAACCTATATTTTGCCTAAAGCACAATATATAAGCAAATAAAAATTGCGAGGCTACTGTAAGAATTCCTATAGACTTAAAGCGTTCCCTAAGAGTATCTTTTGCACCTAACATGTATATGGCTCGTACCGCTCGTTTCTGTAGAACGAAGATATTCTAAATATCTGCAGCTTTGCTCCATAACAAAATGCCGTAGGACTTAACACTGTGAAAATTGCTAAAATATACTAAACGAGCCGTGTCGATGTCAGTAAGTTGCCTAACTTTTCTGACGGCATACGCAGCAGAGCCGAGCTTTCCTCCGCCGAGCGATCTTCCTGCAAGACATGCTATATGTGCAGTATGTACACCCCATTGTAACTTATTATCTAATGTTAATACATAGAAACACTGTAGAGTCTACTGTGTCAAGTTCCTCCCTATCTAAGATAATATTAGGTCCCAGTTGTCAAACGTTAGGTAAAGCAAATTTAACGCATTTAGTTTTCCTAGAATTAAGTACTAGATTGTTTGCTGTAAACCATTGTATAACTTGTAATAGTTCATTATTGACATCATTAAATTGATTTCTATTCCTATCTACTTTAAAAATAAGTGACGTATCATCTGCAAAAAGTACGACATCACAGATGTTTTTAAATAAAAAGGTAAGTCATTAATATATACAAGGAATAGAAAAGGACCTAGAATTGAACCTTGTGGAACGGAACGCCTAACTGTATAAATAATTTAGAGGATGTAGTCCCATTTACATCAACACACTGAAATCTCTGCCGCAGGTACGAATCGACAACACTAAGTGCGGTTTTCTCTATGCCGTAGTGGCGGAGCTTACGCAGTAGTATGTCGTGCTGAATGCAATCAAATGCTTTAGATAGGTCACAGAACACTCCGATAGCATTATTTGAAGACCCCCAAGCACTATAAACGTGTTTTATAAGAGCAACACCCGCATCAGTAGTGGCTCTACCTTTAGTAAACCCGTATTGATCTTCGTGAAGCAGACTATTTGAATTGAAGTGGCTTAATAGCTGTTTTAATAGAATCTTTTCACATATTTTACTAAATGCCGGTAAGATAGATATGGGCCTAAAATTATTAATTTCATTTTTTAGTTCAAATTTGTTTTCCCGTTGTCGTGCTCTACCGGTTTCATTATTCATAATTCTCCACGTTTCTTTAATTAAATTTGTTGAATGCTTAATTTTACTACTAATAAATTTAGATTTTGCCATAATACAAACTTATTTAAAAATGTTACCATATAATTCAAACAACTTGGCACTACTTCTGTATATACCTATAGTGGCCCACTGGTTAAAAGATCCCATACTACCCTTTAGTGTGACAGTTTTATTCTTAAAAGTATATTGAAACTCATTATTTACTAGTCCAAAAAGTCAGTTATAAAAAACATCTCCTGCAAGAACAAAAATGCGACCAGGAAAATCAGTACAAATAAATTTTACACAAACATCAGTACCAAATACTTACGTTTTGTTTATGACCACTGGGTAGTATGCCGGACGCTCTTGACAGGTGTGTTTATGCGGTTGGAGTGTCTCTTCCTATATACTCGAGCTATACTTGCGCGCTTTTCTGTTCGGTATCGAACGTAACGTGCTTAAGGAGCGAGGTGGCGAAACTGTTGCAGTTTTGTCATCGGGCTGGGCTGTGGTGGAGCTAGTGAAGGGCTGAAAGAAATATAGGCAATAAAAAAAAGTGTGTATATGTACATATATATTTATATACATGTGCATATTATTATGTATATATATGTATGTAAATGTCTCAGTATGTATAGGTGAAGCAATGTTGCAGGAGTATAAATGTCTACATATTATTATAATATATGCACATACCTTTTAATACGTACCTCTTTTCCACTGAATATTTGGGATTTTCGTGGCAACAAACATGTTCTCATGTTTTTGTGTCTTAGTATAAGTTAACATAGTCTTAATATATACTACTATGTCTTCGTCCAGATGCCCGTGGCTGCTAATATTTTAAAATTGTTCTTTTTGGTCGCGCGGCAGCCATTCTCGGGCAGCGCGAAGGCTAAATGATGGTCAAGTGGTTCTCTCGCAATTCACCGTTGCATAATCGAACAAGCGAGACGCCACTGTGTGCATAAACGAGATGCATTACTGGCCAAACCAACATTCGAAAACCGGTTAGCGTTACTGAAAAACAGCATGCTATATTGTTTACGCCAAATGCAAGCTTTTATTATTTTAATTATGTTTTTCTGTTTATGATGTATGTCTAATATCTGTGATCGTCACCTGGGGTTACCACCTAAGATCAGGGTTGATTTATGGTCTTTGCCATAATCAACATAAGCCTGAGTGGTAACCTCGTTTTTATAGCATACCTGCTTGTTATTTTGTAGTGTCTTTGTTTATGTAATATTTAACTGTTGTGTATGTTATAAAAATAAATGCATTTTCTTCTTCTTCTTCATATTTGAATCTTGTGAGTTCAATATTGAGGTAAATAGTTTAGCAATAATATTGTTTTTAAAACGTATTAGACGGTTGGTAGTCTGAGGCCTACATTCTACGGTACGTGATTTAACATATTATGTTGAACAGGGAAAACTAGCTATCTGTCCACGGTGATCAGAAGGGACAAGAACTAAAAATGTTATCCAAACAAGTAGAAGATGTTGCAGAGACTCTAGTAGGTTCACAGACTTAAATTAAATGACTTGAAAAGATTCTGAAATCTAATACACTGTGAAGAATTCTCTAAAATATTAATATTGAAATCACCACATACTATAATATTCTTATAACTATATTTAATTTTATTGATAGCATTTTCCATAACAGTCTCAAATAGATCATACTCACCAGAAGGAGGTCGATATACACAAATTACTATATATAGGTCTAGTTTCACACAAGACAACTCAATAGTGCGCTCAATACATAAATTAACAATATCTTTACGTTCCTTACATTTTAATATATTTGAAGTTATTATGAGAGAACCGCCTCTAATAGCCTGCATTCTAATATACGAACTCTGCACTGTGTAATATTGATTAATAACAATAAGCTCATGGTTCTTTAACCAATGTTCAGTTAAGCACAAAACCTTAAAGTCATATTTTTCTAGAAATAAACTTAACTCTAATTCTTTGCCAGATAGGCACTGCATGTTTTGATGTACTATATTCAAATACCGCAGCCTAACTTTTGTCCTCGTATGTATCAATATGTATCATCATCACCCATAAGTTATATTCTGAGTGCCGAGATCTACTTCTTTTGAAGTAACGTTACGTTTTACTTTATAACTAACAAAACGTCTAAATATGACACATTGTGGCCACAACTTGTCATCTAAATACATACTTATGTCGCTTTCTGATACAAAGAACTTATATGCATTGTGTTCACATTGCCTTTTGATGTTTATTTTTTCGAGGACCACCTTTTACCCAGTTTTCTTATATATGTAGTCTGTTATATCCGATTCTGAAGCATCCTTATGTACGTTTGAAATAAACATGGGTATTTTCTATCTGCCGCTTTAAAGGACCATGTGACATTTTGGACCCACTTTTGGACTTTGTTCAACAGTAATGAACTATATGTCATATGAAAGCTCTTGAAGTGTACTTTATTTTATTCTATGGCAGCTTAGCTCAATTCCAGCGCGGAAATGGTGTTTTGCTGCGTTATTGAAAATCTGTGTTGTTTTGATATTTAATTATAATTACCTGCCAATTAGTAGCTAGATACAATAAAAGGACTTTTGACTGTCTCAGTGGCCCAGTGGTAGTGTAAGTGACTGCAGATTATGAGTTCTCGGTTTCGATTCTCGGGTCGAGAAAAAGGGATATTAGGTTTTTCTGTTAAGAATTATCTTATTCAAAGCTCAAAGTCTGGAGGTTGGCGGTGTTACACCTCCGCGCTTTGGAAAAGTTTGTCGTTGGCTCAGATCAAGTAAATAACTAGATATGCCCGGCCGCACTTTTATACGCGCGGCAATGTCGCCACTTTTTCGCCGCCTAGAGACGTGTACGTTTAGGCTTCACGCACACTACGCACGCTATGCCAATCAATCGCGCAATCGACACTAAGGGTCACCGCACACGGGCCACTGGCCACAACCACAAACGTCGCCACAAGAAGCTAGACGCAGCTACAAAAGTAGCTGAAACGCGCTTCGGCTGAAGGCGTTTAGTGGCCAGTGCGGGCCACAAGAAGAGCGCAACGACGATTGTAGCGTGTGGCGGCGACGCGCTTTAACCGTGTGCGGCGAGTCCATATAAAATGTATGAAAACTACAGGAAATATGCCGGTGGCGGCGTTTTGTGGTTGTGGCCGGTGGCCCGTGTGCGGCGACACTAACGCAGACAATTTAATGTGCGCTTTTAAGTATGTTGCGTTCGCACGCCTTTTCATATCTAGTTATTTCTTTGATCTGAGGTCGTTGGTCTTGCACAGGGCCGTGAAAGCTCCCTACATGGGTAAATTTCATATAAATCAGCTATATTGTAAGAAATAAAAAAAAATTACATATATACCTAGAAATATCTGTAGCGATAACTGAACGGTAATTTCGCCAACATCGTTAAGATCTGCGTGGCGCAGTGGAAGCGTGCTGGGCTCATATCTTAGAAGTCCGTGGTTCGAATCCACGCTTATCTAGAACTACTATTTGTGATTTTTATATTTTTTTACTTTTAAATTGCATATTTTACATAATAGTTGTCATTTACTTATTTATTGACACCGAAATTAAACATTTATTTTATTTTGAAAAATGAATCCATTACTAACGCCATCTATTCGATCGGAATAAAAATAAAATTTATTTGTACGCCATCTAGAGTCGAGGATGCCCATTGAACTTCAATTTCGAACTATGAGTGGCGTATCTATACCAGTATAAGTGTATAATCTATGGTCTTGCACCTAATCTCTCTCCTATTGTGTCGGATATGCCGTCCCATCGGAATATGACAGTGAGTGACAGCACTTGTGTTTGCGCACACACTTGTGCACTGTGATGTATTATATCCCGCACATATCTATTACCGTGAAAACAATTTAAATGACTTAGAACAATGCAAAATACAGCAAAATAATGTATGGCTTCTTAGGGGACGTGTGCAATCACGACACGTTAGATCGAGGATGTATTATACCTACATCTTGATTGACCGTGATCAGGGCGGCAAAGACGCAATTATACAATACTATTGTACATGTCACATGGGTAGACACACTATCGGAAGTTGTGCCCATGTCATATCTATAATATGTTACTTAGGACTAGGTAGACATTTGGATGGTTTTCATCGACCAGCAATGAATTTACACGATATTATTATAGATGCATTTTAAAATCTTACCTGTATATGAAGACACCGAGAGGCGTTACAAAGTACATCAAAGTAGCCACGCGCACTATGCTTTATTATAAGGGATGAACTTTATCATTCATCGCCATAATTGAATTACTACTAGTTTATAAGTAATGAATATTGTATTTTAAGCTCCAAATACTTATTTTACTGTTACAAATACGTTGTTAACATCATAATCACACCTAAAAAATATTTTACAAGACCGAGTCAATGTTTCATATTATTTAATTAATTTATTTATATTTACTTTTCATGTAATAATGGCGGCGGGACGTGGCGGCCCTACGCCCACTGGAGACAACTTTGACCAATACTGATATCTCCTCCGGTACAAATAGTCAACCGAAAGATGACGGTCAACCAATGTCAAAACTAAATTGGCACCAGCAGCTAGAATCAAACATTCCCGCCCCTGCATTGCTACCTACAGAAAAATCCAAGTAGGGAAGGCCTATGTCTTGCAGTGGGCGTCTAACAGGCTGAAATGAAATGAAAAAATGTGCATTGCATAATATTTCACGCGCATTTGTAATTTGCAAAAAAAAAAGGTTTAACGTACCAAAATGCTGTTTTTGCGCTGGATTTGAACTTAGCTGCCATAGAATAAAATAAAGAACATGCCAAGAGCTTTCATATGACATACGTTTCATTACTGTTGCACACTTTTGAAAAGTGGGTCCAGTGTTCATACAAAAGTGCCCATGGCCCTTTCTCCCCAGATTCAATTATATCACTACCACGGTTTCCTTTAAATCTATTACTAGGATTTTGAATCTTTCTTTGCACCAATGTAAATCCATCACTTGTTTTTAATGACGCAACATTCGCATAGGATTGACTCTGTACAAGTATCGCATTATTATCAGTCAGCTGTTCACCGGGCTCGCTCGAACTGCCAGCGCGTGAGTCATTGCCACAGACAGCTGGTAGGGTCGACGCCACACCAGTCGCGGCTCCGCCTCTTGCACTTGTTACGTACTCCGTTCTCGTTCCGTCACTTCGATCAGCCGTTAATGATTCCATTATGTTTCTACCCTCTAGCGCTGATTTATTATCTTTTAAATAGACTCGACTTTGTTCTCCAGAAGATAACCCTTTCTCCTCTGTATGTAACCCTTTCTTAGAGTTATATTTGCCATCCTCTGTCTTCTCAATAATCTGCCGCACTGTGTATAACTGGTCTCCTGTATCAACTTGGAAACCCGGTCGGCTCCGGTGGTTGGAAATCGTCGAGTGTTCGCGCAAGACGGTTCGTGATGACCCTGGAAAAAAGCTTACATACATGACTCAGAAGCGATATGGGCCGGTAAGCCTACGATAATGATTACTATTTTTCACTTATAAGTATTCCTTCCTTTCCTTTTAAAAGGGGACCTGGACTATGGATTATGATCCCATAAGCAAACAATTTCTGTTTTACAAAATTTGAATAGTGAAATATGGAACTACATAATATATCTATTTATTCACTGAGATTAATATACACGGCATAACTCAGAATTTAAAAAATAGATGACAATGCTATGTAGTATACTAGCTTCTGCTCGCTTCTTTGCCCGCGAGAATCTCATTTAGACAAAAAATATTCATACATAATTATGCTGAACCCCTTTACTCTTTGAACTTTATCACAAAAAGTGTTGTTTTCTGTGAAGATCGAATCCACGAAACTCTTCACAATGGTGCTAAACGGTGACGCGACCGCTAAGGCCACTTTGCTATTCATGTCACTATACTTGGGTGGGTGCTATAATGCAAAGAGGGTAGTCAAACTAAGTAATAATTTTACTGTGACAAATAGGCATGGCAGAAGCAATTCAGCTATTTCAAATGTAAGTCTATGTACGCACCCATTCAGCCCACGCAATTTTCAAATTTTAGTCGGATGTATAAAGATCTCGACAGCAAGAGATTGGATCGTCCACTTATTTTCTTAGTAAGCCAGTCAATAGTCTATAAGTGATATAAAAGTTTCCTTCTATATAAAAAGCCTTTAAGATACGCTCACATGGTTTGTTTTATATCTCAACCTCGACCTAACGTAGTGGACAAACACTGTTTACGATGTGTTATCGTTATCATCGAGTAAACCGAGAGCTCCCGTAGTGCCACAAGGAACAAGCCAACTGTGGTACTGTGAATTTACTTGAATACAAGGAAAAAAAAGAAGTAGGTCACGCGGTCGCAGATCATATAACAAACAGCCTTTGAAACCGAACCTCATTTGATTATTGACGTCATTAAATAGCAGGTAAGATGTAAAAGAACTCCATCAATCCATTACACGCGCCTTTATTACATTTCCATGTTCCAACAATTTTTACGTTTTTTTTAAGAAATATGTCGTTCAATTAGCGTACTTTTTTAAACAAAAATAAGTTGAAAAGTTCTTCAAGAAAAATTAAGGCTCATTAAATAAAAATTAGGTTTGACGCTGGCGGAAACCAAAGTTGTTAAAACTTCAACAACAAAAGAACCTAAGAAAAAGAAACGGCAATATTACTTATTTAAACTTATTAGTTTCGTTTTAGTAGAATATTGTAAGAGGCTTATAATGGACTCAATATCGAAGATAAAAGTAAGGGGTCCGATATAATATAGAACGACCATTAACGCGTTGTGTTGGGGGAAAATAATATTATTACGTCCCCTCTATGTAATTATTAGTATTTTGGGATGAATCTTGAGGCACCTTGAAATCGACGAAGGGCTACAACAAAGATAAGTACCTATAAATATATTTATTTGCTGGAAGTGCTTTAGTTTTGCGAGAAAATATAGAGACAGCAAGAAACAACTGATTACGCCGAGTTATAGTTATTGTACTGGCTAGACGTCATAAATCTACGTACTAAAACCAAATATAGTGTCAGCAGAATACACAACAAGTCTGAATAGATTTCTACGAGAACATGTTTATATTACAGACATATATATCTTTATTAGTTTGTTAACTTAGAAGTATGGAAAGCTGAAGATCAAATGTCTTTGATCTGCAGCTTTCTATAACAATGTTTTTACCTAATTATTATGTTTTCGTAAGAATATTATACTTACGACGTGGCTTTATTATGTTCCTATTGTACCGTATAAATTCAATTTTTGTCCGGTTGTTACGAACTACGAGGAACATTCAAGTACAAGTATATAGATAATTAGTGCCGCCACTAATTATAACAATTTATTTTAATACTTTGTATGCTTAAATAACGGTATTCAGTATCTTGGCAATAAGGACCTACCTAAATCAAACATGAAATGCATGGAATGAATATTGTCAAGAAATGTTTTTATCTCCTTGCAGTGTAGATTTAATCGATGATTTGTATATATAAGAGTACATACATTTAGTAATACCGACAATGATTTTAAGCATAGATAGTTTTACCCTTGTAATAGTACGAAATAAAATCATCACCTTGCCTCTATCCCAGTCACGATCCAAGTAACTTTGGAGAAAGGAGTACACTCCCCATTCACAAAAAATTAATTGTTCCACTTCACATGATCCTTTTTCTAATATTCGTGTTTCGACCCCAAACCTTGACAAGTGTGGGTCGTAGGGTGCTCTGCTCGCATCTCACCGCGTGGGGCTTATATTACCCAATACATTAGCTTTATTGATCGCTGCCAAGTATTTATTCCTAGGGACCTCCTCGACAATAGCAGGTGATGTTGAGAATACATCAACGGGTTCTTGTTTACTTTGTTTGCAACCCATATTGATTTTGCAGATCGAAAATATGTTTTTTTTGTTAAGTATGGTTCTAGTATCAAGCGTTTTGCCTCCTATTATTTGTACTTGTTGGTAAATAAATGCCAATTTGGAATACATTTTCGGGCGATAGCTAGTCAGTGTTTCTATGGATTAGATATAATATTCTCGTAAAGGCGAATGGTACATTTATAAATTTTACGTCAACCAAGACTACACAGGTTGTAGAGATAACTAAGATAAAACGATAATTGGTTCAGTATAAATGTTACATCAAGCACATAAATATTTTGTTATAACTAACTTAATTAACTACAAAAAATATACGATATCTACTTACTTTTGGCCTGTTACCTGCAATCAGTCAACACTTGTTTGGTTTTATTTGTTACTTAACACATCAAGATGCTCTCATAGATACTTACGCTCTTGGACAGATGAAGCTGTTGTACCTAAGACCTTTATTGGGATTAGTCTTACCCGTACTCCCACCTTATATTATCTGTATAGCTATACAGGTGCTGCAACAATGATCATAAAAGACACCGTCATTTGACACTCGTGAAGAGTTAAATTGTTTATTTAACTCTTCACAAGTGAAAAGTAAAATTTGAGGAGATGAAAAACGAATAATCAATTTATACTTATTTAAACTTATAATAAGGAATTTAAACTTTCGTGGTCATTTAAACTTATTTTAAATGGTCTTTCGGGATATATACTACGTACCTTTGTTTGGAGTAACCGATATTTCGGCACTGTCGCAAGCGCCATGTTCACGGATGTAGGTACTGAGGGTATGTTACGAATAACGATCCACATAGGTCAGCTATAGTTCAACACCTCTTAGAATCGGGTACCGACTACTAGATTGAGTTATACAACCCTCAGGTACTTTTGACAGCACGCCACTACATAGGTACCTCGAATGGTTAGGGAGGCTATTGCAATAAAAAAGTTCAAAAATTTCAATAGAGAGGATGGGTTTCAACTGTCGAGTATCTGGCATCCAGTGGAACGTCTATGTAAAACCCGTGAAACAAAAAAACTCAAACCGCGAGCTGATGTAATGAGTGTAGTATGTCGTGATCGGGTACAGTGCGATAGTGAAAACAGTGGCAGTGGTGTTGTACGCAAAAAACGAGTAAGAAAGCGGGTAGACCTCAGTACATCCGTGAACATAGCGCTTGCAACAGTGCCGAAATATCGGTAACTCCAAACAAAGGTACGTGGTATATATCCCGCAAGACAATTTAAAATAAACAAATAATCACTCCCCTTTTGCAAGACAACATAAGATTTATTCTTATTTGATTTGAAGGATGGCGTATTTTGACACCCCCAATGTTGAGGGATTCCATGCCATAAATTTTCTGACTCATAAATAATTATAATTGTTCTCAAGGCCATGTGTTTTTCTTCCATTTTTTTATTTGTTGGCAAAATGTTATATCATTATAGAGCATAACATAATATATTTATTAAATCATATGTTACTCGTATTTACCCTTCTCTTCTCATAGTGAGAAGAGGCCTGTGCCCACTAGTAGTGGGTCAGTTAAAAAACACCACAAGAAATCCAAATTATTTGTCAAGTCATTCAACCTCAACATCATCAATACTGTAAATAAAGTCTGTTAGACTGTTTATAAAGTTGTATAGATTCGAATTAGATCATGTTACATATCTACCTACTACACACGCAAAAAAACAAAAATGGTAAAAAAGATTTTCTGCTCTTAGATATATAGTTTCCAAAGGACATGAAGTTAGCTCTATGTTTTAGAGAAAAAGTTCAATGAGTCACATAATTATCACAACAGTAAGTACAAAAACGGCCACGTCACATACAGCATAATTGGCACTTTACTCGTGGTCAAATTCATTTTAGCTGGCAGTTAATCGATGCAATTAATAAATTATCGATTGCGGAACTTCTTAAGTACTAACTTTAGACCCAAAAACTGTTAATACAGGAAATTTTAACTACTTACTTTATACATCCAAACCCCATGCAGCAAATAAAATACAAACGCAGGGAATGCAATAAAACAGCAGTTGGCAATAGGAACTCATTTATTTACATACAAAATATTTACATCGTCGTCTTAGTATTTACACAAAAACGAATAGAAATGGCATCTTGAGCAAATACACCTAAGTAAATATTATGCGGTTATTATGACAACAACTTACACGTTAAATAAAAAACTTAGTACCGAAATTAATTACTTAAAATCTCTTTGTGAGTAACGAGTATTAATAAAAACTGAATTTTTTTGATGAGAATAAGAAAATATTAAGAAACGAGTAAGGATTTGAGCCGATTGAATTACTTCAATTTGCAATGTTACGCCATCTTGGCGGGATGTAAATTGCAAACCCTCTGACAAGGCACCCTTACTGACCGAGCGCTGCGGGGTCAGGAATAATTTGAGGATCTTAAGCCCTGTAATCGTTCGTAGAGGCCGTTTTGAAGTAATGGAAAAATAGAGCAGTTTATTCTCAAATGGAATGTATGGATAGTAGAATACTCAATTTATCATATAAGCTAAATTCATAAAGGTTTTTAAAACTAGAGCAGATAAAAATTATCTTAATATATAAAATCCTTGCGTTACTGACTGACTGACAGACACGCTACAGCCGAAAGTATTGGGCGCAGGAAGCTGAAATTTGGCATGTATGTTCCTTGGGGATCGTAGGTGTGCACTAAGAAGGGATTTCCCGAAATTCCCACGGGATCGGCCAAAACGGGTAAATTAAAAAAAAATGCAGGCGTAGCTGCTGGCGTCCTCTAGTTTTTTTTATAAAAAGAAACCGACTTCAAAAACACTAAGGAACTAAAAAACAAAAAATAATTGATTTTGGAGCAACAATTTTTGGAGTCAGTGCCAAGCCAAGTATTTCTGATCTGACTATAAAACCTCTACAGATTTTTATACAAATTTTGTTGTTGATAGAATAGGTAGTTTGTAATTTAGTAACTTTTTGCGTAAGTGCTTGGCACCGACTCCAAAAATTGTTGCTCCAAAACCAATATTTTTTTGTTTTTTAGTTCCTTAGTGTTTTTGAATCGGTTTCTTTTTATTTAAAAATAATTTTTATTTGTTGCTTTTTAGTAATATATTAATAAAAAATAGTAATGGGTGGTAAATAGGTACATAGGATAGTGTAGATGGTAGATGATGGGGAGGCCTTCTTTACGTGCCTCAATTCTGAAATATAGAACTGTACCTTTCTGGCAATTTGAAGCATTTTTTTTGTTATCAACTAACTAGCCTAAACACATTCGTTTCAGTTCCATCATTAGATCCCAAATCATCCAATACCAAAGTGTTTGCCAAGACAAAACAAACGAGCCTAAACACGATGAGATTGCGTTATTGTATTACAAAGATCCCATGGCCACCTTCCTGCTCCAGCTTCAGGGTTTGGTAAACATTCAGCACTAAAGTCCATGTAAAGACGAATCAAACGAGCCCAAACTCAATGGGATTGCGTCATTCTATTACAAAGATCCCATGGGCACCTTTCTGCTCCATCATCAGACCCTGCAAAACATCCAGTACCAAAGTCCATGTAAAGACGAATCAAACGACCCTAAACTCGATGAGATTGGGTTATTGTATCACAAAAATCTCATGGTTACCTTCCAACTCTATCATCAGACCATGGAAATCATCCAGTATCAAAGTCTATGTAAAGACGACTCAAACGAGCCCAAACTCGACGGCATTGGGTTGTTATCGTCAAATCGCTTCAAGTGAGCTTATAAAATTTGAAGAGTTCCTTCGAATTTTTCAGAAATCCATGATCATATCCTGACCTGATGATCATGGGACCTACTAGAAGGTATACTCTTTCAATCAAAACAAGAATTTTTGAAATCGGTCCAGGCGTCTTAGAGAAATCGGGGAACATACATAAAAAAAAGATTCCGATGAATTGTTAACCTCCTCCTTTTTTTGAAGTCGGTAAAAAAAGCATACCTAAACTAAGAATCAACAGAAAGAAAGCTAAATTATAATCAATCTACATATTTATGAAGAACTGAAAATAGATTATAGAAACGACATGAAGTTAGAAGTATTTTTTAGAACTTTGGATCGTTGTTTTCAAATTAATTGTTTGTACCAATGTTTCAAAATCTCAACTATTAAGTAATACCTACCATAAACTTATAACATAGAAAATTCTTTATAAAAAATATTGTGACAGCAAACGAGTCTGTAATATCACACGAGCCCTGCATTAATTTAATATTTTCTAATCACTACCATTCACTTGATCGATCAGTTCGTAATACTTAGGTTGGAATGCTAACAATTGCTATAAATTCAAATCATCATCGGATTTAGTTTCGCTATGATATTTTTTATACCTTGATGTATTTCCTCTTCAATCTCCAACGCACTCTGCTGTTTTTCATCTACTGCTAATTTATTATAAGCCACGTTCGAATTATAATGTCCGCCATTATAGCAACATTTCTTAATAAGACAGGACGTAACGAATTACATTTACATTAAAATTACAATAATTTAACTACCAGTCGATGAGAAATCATGAATGTTCAGTCTTTTTCAATTTACAGGTTTGTGAGCAAATTTGTACAAGTCTCCATATTTATTAATATCAATACGTACCTACTTATTATTTACAATTATGATTACATTAACCTATGCTGTATGGATTGGCAATCTTTGCTATGATCACAACCACAATATGCAGTGCAGTTAACCTATCAGTTAAATCCAAGTACATGAAAACTACATTTGTTTGTGTCGTTTATCTTAGCATAATTTCTGTCACATAAGAATATTTGTCTATGATGTCACTGATTGGAACTAAATCGAAGTTGCAATACTTAGTTGTTACAATAAAGTAAATAAAACTTCAGAATTGTGTACCTATTCACTGTTTTCTGAAATTATTCCAAATATCTCTATAGCAGTTGCATCAAAACATCGATTTAAACTTCAAAGTGACATAATATGATGCTTGACACTTGCGGTGCGTTCAAAAACTATCTACAGATTATTTTGAAAAATTATTATGTAAACGATCTTGTGAGTTATAAGTTTTTATTTTGTGATGTTATATTTGAATCTTAATTTTTGTGTACTTGCTTATTGTGTAACTGTTATATTGAAATAACACAACTTATTATTGTTTAGTGCTGTCAGTTGGCGGGTGGTGCAGAGGTAAGCATTTAATTGACACGCTGTGCATAATTATATTATTTTTATTTATTTATTATTAGTACGTTTATTTTTGTTTATTTTATTTATTTATTCATTTATTATTATTTATGTCTATTTCTGATGACAACTCTTTTCTTTCTGCAAATGATTCAGTTATTTTGTCTGCCGACGACAGTTTTTGCTCAATTGATGACAGTCAATCTCTAAATAATATACTACATGAGCAGTTTAATTTAAGAACAAATAATTTTCTAAACGTGTGTCATATAAATGCACAAAGCGTGCCAAGCCATTATAACGAACTTGTAGACACCAACGTTCATGCCATCCTGATCTCTGAGAGCTGGCTCAAACCTCACCTGCTTTCTACCTCATACCCTCTTTCTGACTTCGTCTTAATCCGGAACGACCGGCTTGACAGACGCGGCGGAGGCGTTGCTATTTATCTCCGTAGCAATTTACCTTATAAAATGTTAACCTCCTCTTCCCAACAGTCTATTTCTGCGGAGTATCTTTTCCTTGAGGTTTGGGTCAGGGGAACCAAATTGGTTCTTGGAGTGGTATACTGTCCTCCTTCGGTCAACTACTTCACTGATTTGGAATCGGTTTTAGAATCGTTGGGTTCTGAGTATGCACACCATATCATCATGGGCGATTTTAACACCGACCTTTTATCCCATCATTCACCTCGCTCCCTTAAACTTATCCACATCATCGAGTCTGCCAGCCTCCACGTTTTGCCTCTTAATGCCACTCACCACAACCTTAACGGGGAGGATACCTGGTTAGACTTAATCCTCACCTCTACTCCTACCTCAGTCCGCTCTCATGGTCAACATCCTGCTCCTGGCTTCTCCCGTCATGACCTTGTCTTCTTCTCGTATTTCCTGAAGCCTCCTAAGCCGTGTCCTAAAGTACTGTACTTGCGTTGTTATGGGCGAACAGACTTTGAAAAGTTGAGGACGGATGCTGCAAATATCGAGTGGAAACCGCTGATGTCAGCTAACACTATCGATGACAAAGTGGATATTTTGAACAAGACGGTTACGAGGTTGTTCGATGTGCATGCTCCCATTAGAAAAATCAAATTAAGACGTCCACCTGCACCTTGGATGACCGAGGGCATTCGGATGGCGATGCGACGTAGGGACCGGGCTTTCCGAAAATATAAAAAGGATCGGTGCGACGACAATTGGTCTCTGTTTAAGACAGCTAGGAACAGGTGCAACCAGATGGTACGCAACGCTAAACGCCGACATATCTCTGAAAATGTTACTTACTCATCCCCTGCTAATATATGGAAGTTTTTAAGGACACTAGGCATTGGGAAACCTCAAGGCCAAGTAGTTCTACCGGCGACTATTAGTTTGGATGACATTAATCGTCATTTTTCTACTACTCCCACTATGGACGACCAAACTAAAAGTCAAACCATAGCCTACTTGTCTAGCTTACCTCGTCTGAACATTAATTCCTTATCTTTTTCTCCTTTATCATCAGGTGAGATTAAAAAGATTATCCTATCAATTAAGTCCAAAGCCGTGAGATGCGATGACATTAGTCGTCGCATGATCATGGCTATCCTTGAACAAATTTTACCTGTAATTACCCACATCCTAACATTTTCCCTTGACTCTGGTCAATTTCCCGATATATGGCGTAAAGCCTATGTGCGTCCTCTGCCCAAAATAGCGAATCCCACTCTCCTGACACATTACCGTCCCATATCCATTCTTCCCTTTCTATCCAAGGTATTTGAGTCATGCGTTCAGAGGCAGATGTCCAGGTTTGTTTACCAAAACAACATCCTGTCACCTTTTCAATCCGGATTCAGACCTGGACATAGTACTGTAACCGCATTGCTAAAGGTGACTGGCGATGTGAGGGTGGGGGTGGAGGACACCAGACTTACACTTTTAGTCTTGGTGGACTTCTCAAACACCTTTAACAACGTCAGTCAGGACCTTCTCCTTTCAGTCCTATCCTATCTAATGATCTCACCTATGGCACTGGAATGGTTCTCCTCTTATCTTCGAGGGCGCCAGCAGTCGGTACGTGTTGATGAATTTTCATCGACATGGCGTAATTTGAACTCTGGTGTTCCTCAAGGCGGAATACTTTCTCCTCTTCTGTTTGCATTATTTATTAATCTCCTTACTCTCGAACTTCATTGTGCGTATCATCTGTATGCTGTTGATCTACAGCTTTATACACAGTCCAACTTAGAAAATCTAGATTCAGCCATAGCAGCGATAAACCAAGATCTGAACGCAATCAGGGTCTGGTCTGAGCGGTTTGGACTGGCAGTGAACCCTGCTAAATGTCAGGCCATACTCGTTGGCAGTTCCCGTATTTTAAACAGGGTTGACTTGCAATCTCTACCAGCTGTAATTTTTGATGGATCTATTATTCCGTTCAGTTCAAGTGTTAAGGATCTTGGCTTATACATTGATGCGAACCTTAATTGGCGGACCCAGGTTGTGAATGTAAGTCGTAAAGTCACTGGTGCCTTGCGTTCGCTTTATCGCCTGAAGAACTTTTTGCCATTCAGGACTAAAACAATGCTAGTACAGACTTTAATATTTCCCATCATCGACTATGGTGACGTGTGCTATCTCGACCTTAATGCAGGTCTTCTCAATAAGCTCGATCGCCTTCTCAATAATTGCATTAGATTCGTTTTTAATCTCCGCAAATTTGACCACATTTCTGAGTACCGATTAAAGTTACGGTGGTTACCCATTCGTCAACGGCGTAGCTTGCGTACTTTGAGTACTCTTCATTCTTTACTACACTCTCCTTGTGCGCCCGCCTATTTAACTTCCCATTTTCAGTTTCTCTGTAATACTAATGAGAAAAATCTTCGTTCCTCTAATAATCTTCTGCTTCTTTGTCCTTCTCACAGTTCTAGTCTAGTCCATTCATCCTTTAATATACAATCTATCCTTCTCTGGAATGCCCTCCCTCTTGATATCAGGATGTCCACTAACCGTTTCACGTTTAAAACCAGAGTTCGGCAGAATTATTTAGATGCACTAACTGAATTTTCATAAGTATTTTATAGTTTATTTATTTTATATTATATGTATATATTTATTAGAATTATAAAATATATATTATTGTGTTTATTAATATATATATATAGTATATATTTATGGTATGTATAAGTATGTATATTAGGTATATATTATTTCATAATAATAAGTAGGTTTTTGTTTTCATTCTTCTTGCTTTTTAATTTAAGAAATGCACCTATTACATGTTTCTCAGCATCACCCAAAGGTTGACTGGGAGATAATGCCTTCGGCATTAAGTCCGCCTCTGTACAAATTTTGTGCATAAAGTTATAAAATAAATAAATAAATTTATAACAACTACCTATATTAATAAAGAATATTGCTATAGACAAATTATGCTACCATGAAATAGAATAAGAAAACACGATGGCAAGATAATAGAATTTTATCGATTTACTGATCTCAACATATCGTCAAAAATCGTGACCTGCCCAAATAGCTGCATCATATAAAAATATCACCAAGGCGTAAAAGATTAGCTACTCCCCACATCAGTCAATCCATTGGTCTATACGTCCAACTTCGTCAAATTATATTAAGCTGTACGAGCCGTAAGATTAGGCAAAATATAATATCAGACTTTCGAGCCCTTAATAGTTTTAAACAACGCAGACGCTCGTAGGGGTGTCAAAGCCATCGGCTTTGATCAATCACTCGTGAAGTGAAACCTGATACGCGGATAGCATTTTGTCTGTAATTAATCTCAAACTTGAACTATTTAACCTCAAATTCATGTCTAAAGCTATCAAATGTACGAGTATGACAGGCACTCAATTATGCTACGATAAACTCGTCACAGAGTAAAGACAGTTTAACCGTGAAACTGATTGTAACAGATATGTTCAAAGGTACATAAAGGCGATTACTTTACACAAATATATAGAAATAGCTACACGAAAACTGGAATCGACAAGCTTTGATCTATTAAATAATTGATAGGACGATGCCGTACACAAACCAGAATAATTCTGTCTAAAATAAATTTATTCTATTTCTTATTTATATAAATTTTTTTAACAAATTATTTACCTTACAAAACACGAAGGGTATACAGTAAATGCGCTTTCATTTGGTATCGTAGTTGGACGCAGTACGTAACGTACTAGTAATACGTCTCTTGTACACATTACTGCACGATGCATCACGTCTTTGAATCAAAACAAGCCACACAACATATGATTACGAAATGATCATAACGATAACATCTCGTTTGTTCGAGACAGGAAAAAAGTATGAAACTAGTACTCATTTGGATCAGAGAAAATAATATCCAGACCGATATTAAGTACTTACATGCTCAAGTTATACCTCAACGATAATAAAATCTATTGTTTGTAAGGAAACACTAAATATTTTCCACACACATTCTCGTCTCTTACACTTTGCAATTACTCGTAAAAAATGGACGTCGTCGATTTGATATCGTAAATATACATATATTATTATACGTAATTGCACTTGTTCACTAGCTCTTCATATAATTTTGCTAATAAACTGATGATTTTTACAAATGGTCATCATACCTAAATTCCTCTCGAAATATGTAATTTCATTCGGTTATTTACGAAGTAATGTGGTTTTTCAACTCTTAAAGATTGTAAAGAGAAAATAAGCAAGTGTAATATAATAAACTGTAAAGCTAAAACGGTATAATAAACAAGACGGGAGTAATATAACAATTATTATCTCATTTACAAGTAATGTATTCTATTAAACTTAACTTTAATACGGTACATGTTCTAGTTTACGTACGTTTAAGTACGGGGCTACGTATGTACGCGTTACTCGTACATCGGTATTCTCTATCTGTTAGTAAATATAATAATGTGAGTCTTGGCGTGAGTATGCTGAGTATTTTTAGCTTTGTTTAGATACTATAAATAGCTGCGTCAATTACAAACGATTCCATTTTAGGAATTTGTAAACCATTATCATTTTATCGTCCTATGAAAACATAAAATAAAGAATCATGGTTGTTAAAAGCTCAGGTTAGAATGCTAGTGAATAAAAACAGTGTTATCTTTAGAATACACTGTTAGATTTTGCAGATTATCGATTTATCTTATTTTAGTACTTTTCGAATAAAGCATTAGTTTTTGTCTTCGTGTTATAGAGCTAAAAGTATATTATGTTTTATAATACCGACGATAGTACTTTCTCAGCGAAATTTCAGATAAATCAAGTCATCAAACAAACCGAGGAAAATAGTAACATACAAACTTTCTCTAGATGAGATATTAGAAATTGGCAAACCACATTTGCCGCACGTCGTTTCACGCACATCTTACATAATTCTGCGAATCTCTCTGGAAATATAGTGTTTGTGAAAAGTGGTCAATTAGACTGTAAGTATATTTAAAAAGTACTCATTTTCACATCATTGTAAAGTAGCCACATTTCTGGCATTCTCTGAAGTGTGTACTATGTTCTTATGCACTGCAGTTCGATATTAAATGGCACTTGCTATCGAAAACCATACGAAATGTGTCACAAAATTGTACCTCAAACCAATTTACATCGGCACTCACACGACAAGACTACTATTGTGATCGGACAGCATAACTAACTTAAAATATATAAATAATAACAGCTTGTACTTACATAATATAAACCTGGTAAATTTAACTAAAATCACAATGCCGTGGCGAGTACTAGGGTCTCAGCGGCGTAATGGAGGTGGGTGTTAGGTGACGCATGCAAGGCGCTCGCGGCAGCCGTGGCTCCGCGCTTTTTAATGCTAACCTTACGTTAGGGTTTAGTGCACAGTCGTTCTTAGTACTTAGTCTATGGGGCTGTCTGCGTTGGCTAGTATGTATAGCAGTAGCACTGCTAGGTATGTAAAGCCGCAACGCTTCGGCCTCGTACATGAACAGGAGAAGTAATAGGCATAAACCTAAGCACGCGTGAGGCGACACCGGCGCGTGTGTGGCGCAACCTGCAGCGTTGCCTGTGTAGAGACCCGCGTTGCCTGTGTCACCCGCTTCACGAGGACTGTCTTCGCTTATTTACGCGTGGAAAAGAAAACACGTCTTTACTAATTTGTAAAAAACAATATGTCTCATAAACCTTATATACTATACCTATTTACGTAGTTATGTAAATAGTAGGTTTAGTGAAACGTATAACATAATAATAATAATATGTGCTCAAACATTTAGAAGGTAATAACGATTATTGCATAAAAGTAATAAAAATACGAGTCAATCAAAACACGGATAGCAAATAAAGTTCACAATTTCTTCGTTCTTGGTATTAGTTATTGGATAAACACTGAAGTACCTTTTAAAAGTTTGGGCTCATAATCCTTATAAATACTAGGCAACAGTTTTAATTTGCTTTTTACAAATGTACATTTGAAAATGTAAGTTAGCTCATTAGGTTCTACCAACAATATTATACAGTTCCTACAAACCAACATTGACATAGCCGAGGCGGTTCTGCCGACGTCATACTAGCGGAGTTACCAGCCAATTTATTGTCCAATGAGTTAACTGTGATTTGCAACTTGCCCGATTGGTTACAGATGGCAATAGCTAATTATCCAATGGGTTATAGGTGGCAAAAGTTAATTGCCGAGCGGGTTTTCAACGACATGAGTCAATTGCCCAATGAGTTGCAGATGGCAAGACCGAATAGCCCAATGGGTTATCGGTGGTGTAGGCTGATCTCCTAGTAGGTTATCAAAACATGAGCACATTGTCCGCAGAAAAAGGAATTGATTACATAGGTAATAAAATCAAAATATTGCTTTCTATGTACATACGATATTTATAATTACAAGAAAAAAATATGGAAATTAATATACTTTTACGGATTTAATGAGATTATTTACTATTAGGTTTTATTGTATTAGCCGTAAATGTACTTAAATTTCAATAGGCAACATTCTTTACATATTTCATAATTACTGTTTTATTAATAGGTATATTAGTTTCAAAATAACTTGTGCTACGATTTCAGCACAAAGTATTAACACGTATGTAACGACTACAAATGAATTTTACTTAACATTTAGAATATTCGTATCGACCTTTGTATTCGGTTCTTCTCTCGATTTCGGAGAAATCCAACATCTATATTCAAAAGAAATTATATTAATTTGTTCTTTCATCGCTTTGAATTGCTGGTTGATGGGTTTTTATTATTTTAATTGTGGACCTTCTATAGATTACATATCCACAGAAGGTCCACAATTGTTATCAAATATTGAATCAATTTTAACCAAATAACTTGTGAAAACCTTAGGTATATGCTATAGTCAATCGTTGATGATTACTACTCTAGCCTGTATGTAATCTATATATAATTGAGTTTTAAAGAAGTATTAGTTACGAAAATAAAGTCGTGATGTGTCTGCTAACTCGTGTGGCGGTGATTACACTCTTGTGATACGGAGTATAATAATATTGTAACATTATCTCTAATGTGATGTCTATATATATATCGACGCTGAAAAGGCAATCATAACTAAGCGACATAAATGCCTAAAATGAGTTATAAATACCATTCGAACCACCTGATTTTTCTGCGTCGTTTGGTCTAGGTCCCATCGTTCTACGACGACTTTTGTTGTCGCTTAGATATTGTGAAATTTTAAACAAATCTACATTTCGTGCTTACTAAACGACCAAAAAGAAGTGATTTTAAGAATTATCAGCAGTTACGACATCCTTACAATTAGAAGTACGAACTTAGTCAGTTTTTCATGTATTGATTTCTAATATTTTTGGATTTATGTATTTTAGACTACAGGCCTATGTCCAAAATGGACGGGTCATATGAACCACCAGGTGACGTATATAGGACGATATAAGAGCATAAAATAATAAGATTCAGCACGTCACTAGTATGCTGTCCAACTGAGTGCTGGTGAGAATTCAAAAGTGCAGGTAGAGTGAGTACTCATTTTTAGTATCGATAGATCCATGAAAAATAATAAAAAAGCGCGCAGTGCCGTAAAAAAATGGTGCACCACAAAGTCGGTATTTTTTTTTCATTTTCTGACAATTTCCATAGTCTATTTTTACTTGTTATGAAATTTACCTTTAAAACCATTTGTTATATTTCACCTACATAAAGCAAATATCATGTGTGGTAAGATATTTTAACTTGTTATAAAATTCTATGATAGTGTCATTTGTATAAGATAACCTGAGATAAAGTGGAAGAATATTAGAGTTTAGATATTTTTACCTAAGTTACATAAGATTTACTTTTTATCCTTAGATATTTTTACTTGATAACGATTAATATTAGTGATGTCGGTTAGATAGTCTTATTTGATTTATTAAATGGCTGAAAATCGCACGTGAGATAAATTTACCCGTGCGCAAAATTTTGTTTCTCGTCGCTAAGGAACTGCACGAATTTAAAAAACGTCGTGTAGTTATGCGCGATACGTGATGTGACTCGTCTAACTATGGAAGCCGTGAACAGGTTTATTAAAAATGTACCAGCTGTACCTTCGCACTACTGTCGCCAAGATTCTAACAAAGTTTACCTTCCGCAAGAATAAAAAATACCACGAACTTATAAGTATAAGATTTACAAGCAACATTATATGAATCAAGGCGTCAACGTAGTGATGAGTGATAGCATTTTTCGAAAAATATTCCAAGACAACTTTAACATCAATTGGTTTCCATATACCTAAATCCTGCAATACATGTTGGCCGAGCGTCGCCGAGTGAACGCTAATACCAACGTATAGACAGTATATTTGCATTGTCTTGCCATCGCTCGGTGTCGCTCGCCTAGTTAGCCGAGTAAAGTCAAGCGCCAACGTATAGAGAACTCATTTGGCGTAGCTTCTCACAACTTGCGGTCGCTCTCGACCACTTGCCGCACTTCGGAGCGCTGTCGGTTTTTCTACACAAATCAAAGGCGCTCGCGCGCACTCGGCCAATAATGTCCACATGTATGTTAGCGCGCCATTACGCCCTTGTTCTATTTTTGTGAATACTCAACATCCACCACCTTATTTTTCATCTTTTCCTTTTCTCAACTTTAGTGCGGTATACACTGACATAAAAATTATAAACACTCATTAAATAAATAGCAGCAGCTGCAATAACTTCTACGTCGTCGTCATCCATCTTGTTTCAATTCACAATACAAACTGACGGAGCCCAACGTGTGGGCATCTCTTCAAAATTCGTCTGTATTGGCCATTTGCATTGGTTTTCGATATACTTGCCGAAAGTGTAGGCAAGTAACACTTGCCTTGTATTAATTTGCCTGCGCTCGCGTTGGCCTAAGCTCGACTAACATGTATGGCAGGCTTAAGAAAGGCAAGTGTCTTAATTGCCTTCAGTATGAAAACAATAATAATCCCGAAAAGCAGAAAGAAAAAAAAAGAACACACTATGGTAAGAGAAGAAAGTTATGCCCGTTTTAAAGTTTACAAAAAGATTCATAAGGACGATCCTTCAACTCTGTGTGCTTGTTTTAATTTGGAAAAAGTCCTAAACACAACGTCATCATCATTGTCTTGCCCTGGTCCCAATTTATTTGGAGTCGGCGCTGTCCTTCTCTTCCATACTTCTCTGTCACCAGTCATCCGATCATTCACCCTTTTCTCTTTCATATCCATCCTCACACAGTCCATCCATCTTTTCCTTGGCCGTCCTCTCCCTTTTCGTCCTTCTACATGCGTATTCATCACTTTTTTACCTACATACAAAGTCCTAAACACAACGTATGCCCAATCAATGTTTTTATACTATGGTAGAAAACTAGCTGTTTACAATTTGTGTGTTTATGAAAATGGAACTCGTAGTGTTTTCTGTTACCTATACAGGATGTTTGACGCATGCACCGACACAATTTTTTGGGGGTTAGGGAAGGGTATATCCTAGTTTTCACCCATAGACTCCATGTCCTAAGTGTACCTGTACTCGAGATAGGATTTTTTTATTATTTTTATTTTTTTTCTGAATTATCACATTTAAAACGATATAACTTTTTAGTTTGAAATCATATTTGCACTCGATAACTTTTATTGGATTCTCTAATGTATTATTATTTTTTTAAAACAAAAATTGTTGGGAATAAATGCAAAACAGTACTTGTCGAGCTTCAAAACTCTTAAAAATGAAGTAATGAGTGCAAAATATGAAAGTCTAAATTAATTGTAAAAAAACTAAAAGCTCTTTTGAACTTCGATTACTTTAAAAAAAACTGTTCTTAATACCCTTTTTAATGATATACGACATTGACAGCTATTGAGTTGAGCTGTTGCTGTCACTGTCGGATTGTATACATAAGAAAGAGAAGCGCGACGACGACGGGACGTTCTGAACTTTAAAAAATACATGAAATAAATTAATTACAGAAAATGTATTGATTGGATTAAAAAAAATAAAACAGTATTTCGTTAGTATGTTGCTTGTTGAATAATTTGTCAAAAAATCAGAATGATTGTATGTATTTTAATATGGTTTTTATTCGTTAAAATATTTTTTAGAGGTATCATTGTGATTTTTTTCTATCGATTAAAGTTAGTTGTATTATATTTTCAATACAGTACTTAACTAGATTATATCCTGAAGAATATCATATATTTTTTTGATTGTGTTAACCGCATTGAATCATATATTTTAAAGCATTATAAAACTCGCGTTTAGCTCTTGTAGTCCCCTTAAAATAAATTTTAAAGGATCCAATTATCAAAATCAAAGAAGGAACGTACACGTCTAACCGGAGAAAGTTATTTAAATGTTCTACTGGAAGACTTATCGGAATCGGTCTTACCAGTATTAGAAGGAGAAGAAATAATTTTTCAAAATGATGCCTATCCAGCACACTATCAGCGACAAGTAAGAGAGCATTTGGACAATTGTTTTCCAAACGCTTGGATCGGTAGAGGCGGCCCAATTCCTTGGCCTCCACGGTCACTAGAAATGACACCTCTGGATTTTTATGTGTGGGGGCCGAAGTACCTACAAGGGAAATTTTAGTAGAAAGAATAAATAGCGCTTTTCAAATAATGAAAGAAGATGTCGTGCATGCATTCGCAACGGAGGAAGTCAGTTCGAACTAAATTTGTAACCATACCTATTCAATAAAAACATTTTGAAACCTAAACTGTTGTTTGATTATCCTGACACTGGCTCGGTAGGTTTTTGTTTCGTGATTACATATTGAAAGATTTTAAGGCCACGTCGTATATCGTTAGAAAGGGTATTAAGTAAAGTTTTTTTTTTAAGTAATCGAAGTTCAAAAGAGCTTTTAGTTTTTTAGGGAATCCAATAAAAGTCATCTAGTGCAAATATGACAACAAACTAAAAAGTTATATCGTTTTAAATGTGATAATTCTGAAAAAAATTAAAAATGGTAAAAAAATCGTATCACGAGTACAGGTACACTTATGACCTGGGGTATAGACCCCAGGTCCTAAGTGTACCTGAAAACTAGGATATGCCCTCCCCTAACCCCCCAAAAAATTGTGTCGGTCCATGCGCCAAACACCCTGTATAAATTTTTATGATTATGAAGATAGAGCATCGAAAAAGGCATGTTAAGATGGTTTGGGCACATGGAGAGGATAGATGACGAAAGACTGACAAAGAAGATATATAAGGCAAGTGTGAATGGGACAGGACGAAGGGGAAGACCTAGGCGGACGTTCTCTGACCAGATTGGAGACATCCTAAAAAAAGGACAGGTCATAAGTACCCTAAACAGAAGAGCATGCATGAGAAACTTGATGGGAGTGAATGAAGCAAGAGAGGTATGTCAGGATCGTTGCAAATGGCGTTCCGTAGTCTCTGCCTACCCCTCCGGGAAACAGGCGTGAGTCTATGTATGTATGTATGTATGTAATTGTGACGTAAGGATATAGCTAAACTTTCTATCGAGCGCACTGCTGAGATTTTTTGTGTTGAGCTTGAACAACATATTATTATAATAGTGTGTGTGTATCGACCACCACAAAGCGACTTCACTCAGTTTCAAAGCATTATAGAGGATGTTTTAAAACACATAATTTCTAGTAGGAAGTTTATAATCGTGTGTGGCGATTTTAAGGTCAATTTGTTAGAAAAATCACCAATTTGTACTAGGTTACTTAGCTTATTTCTATTCTTATTCTTCCGTGTGGTGACGGATTAAGAATTCGCAATGTCACCACCCCATATCATCCCATGGGTGTCGTAAGAGCCGACAGAGGGACCATACTAAGCAGAGAACAGCACTGTAAGAGAAGGAAAACTTGATACAAACCCTATACCAACCCGTTTGGCCAGCGTGGTATAGTAGGCCAATTCCTCCTTTCAAAGGAGAGGCCTAGTCCAGCAGTGGACTGTAAGGGGCTGATGATGAGTTAGCTTATTTAGTTCATTTAATTAAAATGTTTTGTTCTCTGAACCAACCAGAATAACCTCACATTCTTCTACCTACATGCTTAGATAATGTTTTTTGCAATTGTCTTTATTTAAGTAAGGCTGTTTTTACTGACTTGACATCGGATCACTGCGGGCAAAAGGTTGTAATTCCAACGAATATAACCCCTAAAGTACAAGAAATTACATGTAGGCCAATGATTTCTGCTCGCCTCAAACACTTTAGTAATGATGTTGCTACCAAGATCGCCAGTATTGACTTAACCGTTGATGATCCTGATGAATTATATAAATGCTTATTTAACACTAGTAATGATGAGTACAATAAAAATTTTAAACAGAAGACGTTTGCAAGGAGCATTAAAGTAATTTTTTGTGATTGGGCAACAGTAGGTATATACAAAAGTAGAGCTAGGTTGTATGATCTGTATAGTATGAAGAAATACAATTTCAATCCTGAATTTATTCAATATGTTAGAAATTATTCAAAAGTTTTCAAGAGGACATGTGCTTTAGCTAAATCCTTATATTTAAGGAAACAAATCAAAGAATCCAAGAACAAAATTAAAGCTACTTGGAACATTATTAACAATGAGACTGGTCGATCTAAATTGGTAGATAACAATTATGAATTAAAATTTAATGGTGAAATTATTACTAGGAAAACTGATGTTGCTCAGACATTTAACAATTTCTTCATAAAGATACCAGTGAACACAACCAGCTGTCTAGATTCATGTCCAAGCAAAGCAGAAATGTTGGTTAGGGGCAATGTGAATGAGTGTGATGTGCTTTTTAATTTTAAATATATTGACACCAATGATATACTAAAGGTATTCAAGACACTTAACAATAAACTTGTTCAACACATTATTTCTAGCTTAGCTCCATATTTAGCTACAATATTCAAATACAGGGGTGTTTCCTGATCTAATGAAACACAGTAAAGTAGTAATTTTTGGCCAATTTCTATCTTGCCTGCTATTAGTAAAATTTTTGAAAAGATTATTTTGCATCAATTAGAGAGCCACTTTCACACAAATAATTTATTTCACTGTGAGCAGTATCGCTTCACTAAGGGTCGCTCCACCGTTGATGCCGGTGTAACTTTGTTAAAGCATATTTTTAACGCTTGAGAAAACTCTAAAGATGCCATTGGTGTTTTTTGTGACCTGTCAAAGGCGTTTGATTGGGTGGAACATAATACACTTTTACGTAAATTGAAACTTTATTCGATATACTTGCCGAAAGTGTAGGTAAGTAACACTTGCCTTGTATTAATTTGCCTGCGCTCGCGTTGGCCTAAGCTCGACTAACATGTATGGCAGGCTTAAGAAAGGCAAGTGTCTTAATTGCCTTCAGTATGAAAACAATAATAATCCCGAAAAGCAGAAAGAAAAAAAAAGAACACACTATGGTAAGAGAAGAAAGTTATGCCCGTTTTAAAGTTTACAAAAAGATTCATAAGGACGATCCTTCAACTCTGTGTGCTTGTTTTAATTTGGAAAAAGTCCTAAACACAACGTCATCATCATTGTCTTGCCCTGGTCCCAATTTATTTGGAGTCGGCGCTGTCCTTCTGATGCCATTGGTGTTTTTTGTGACCTGTCAAAGGCGTTTGATTGGGTGGAACATAATACACTTTTACGTAAATTGAAACTTTATGGTATTAGAGATACCGCACTCAATCTTGTTGCCAGCTACCTTAGAGATAGAATTCAGTATGTAGATGTTAATGGGAGTTGGTCTCTAGGTTTGCCAGTAGGAATGGGCGTTCCACAGGGCTCTATTCTCGGTCCATTTCTTTTTTAATATATATTAATGATTTGCCATTCTTTGTTCAAAATGTATGTGATATTATTTTGTTTGCCGACGATATTTTTTAAAGTTCATCGCAATTCTAGTAACTTTGATACCATCAATAACACTCTTGCACAAGTATTAGATTGGTTTTTGACAAATAATTTGGTACTCAACCTTAGCAAAACCAAATGTGTTAAATTCTCTTTACCTAATGTCAAAAGTGTTCCTACTGATATAATTTTAAATAAGGAAACAATTCAACTAGTCGAATCAACCGTATTCTTAGGTCTTACTTTAGATAGTAAGCTTCAGTGGGGCGCCCAAATATCCTGTCTTGCAGTCAAACTTAGTTCTGCAGCGTTTGCAGTTAGAAAAGTTAGGGAATTCGCAGATATAGATACTGCTAGACAAGTTTACTTTAGTTATTTTCACAGCGTAATGTCTTACGGTATAATTTTATGGGGTACAGCTGCTGATATACAGACTATTTTTGTCATTCAAAAGAGGGCCATACGTGCAATTTATAAGTTAGGTGCTAGAGTTTCTTTACGTGATAAATATAAAGAAGTAGATATATTGACAGTTGCATCGCAATATATATACATACATACATACATACATAGACTCACGCCTGTTTCCCGGAGGGGTAGGCAGAGACTACGGAACGCCATTTGCAACGATCCTGACATACCTCACTTGCTTCACTCACTCCCATCAAGTTTCTCATGCATGCTCTTCTGTTAAGGCATATAATAGTCTAATCTGCAATATATATATGCTAACTTAATGTACATTAAGAAAAACTTAATTCTATAGCGCAAAAATAGTGATTTGCACAAAGTGAATACAAGGAATAAGCATAAACTAGTGGGAACTAACTTCCGGTTACATAAAGTTCAGAACTCATTTGCGGGGATTGGTATACGATTTTTCAACAAATTGCCTCTTGATATAATGAATTTACCCATGCACAAATACAAACGGGCAATTAGGAACTTCCTTTTACAAATAGGTTATTATACTATTAAGGAATTTTTAAATGATAAGACACCAAGGGGACAGGCTTAGTTTATATTTTCTTTTCGGACCGTTTCATATAATTGTTATATAGATTTGTTAAGTTCTCGTTTTGTGTTAAGTGGAGGTGCCTCGTGAACACATGATTTTGCAGGATTTGGATATTTTTATGATTTGTTGAATGTAGTTTAACATCATTTATCCCTGATTATATCATTCTTCACTTGTCACCTTCACACAATTATTTCTACATTTGCATTCCTTCACGCGTTCCACTAATTTATATTAATAATAACGATATGGAAAGTGGAGGTAATTGGCGGTCATGGTCAGTATACCAATAGATTGTTTTTTACTGCCGGTTCGTATACCGTTGTCGTCATGCTCACTATAATGTAATTTCTTGTAGTGGCGTCGTGTGTCGTGTCCTCCCTGTCCCTCTAATATGGCGAGAGGGATGATGGCTGGCCCATGCGTCATACTCGTGAACGGGTGCTACTTGTGATGACTGGTCGATGACGGTCTTGTGGCTGGTATTAAATTTTAATATTTAACTGCATCATTTCCATCATGGTTCTGATCACTTTCGCGGATTGCCTGCATTATTAGGTATATATAATGTAAGTGGATGCTCCTGTTTCACCATGTCTATTCTGAGGAGGCTAACTAAATGGACATCAAAATCAAAATTAAGTATTATGCTTGAGTATTATTATGTACAGTAAATATATACAAGTGATATAGAAGGTGTAACAGTTGCAGCACCTTGCTTAAGCAAGCACAAAATGTAAATTATATGTGTTATGCAAAACCTGCCGATGAAAAAGAGTGACCGTGAGTTTTATTGCCCATTCTCTCATGGTTCTACGCCCTTGCTTTGCGAACGTGGCAGTAAATGTAAATGTACAGTCATTAAGTAAATATTTTCTAAATTTATTATTTTGACGTTCATAAGCGTCACATTGTGACAAAAAAAAGAAAACAAATGTTCGTTCGATTCGTTGTTAATTGTATACCTGGATTCCTTGTTGATTATATGGCCGGCACTGCGTAGCATATTTGTTTAATTTTCAATAAAAATATATTCAGTAAGTTGTTCAACAAGTTAATAATTACCTATACAGTTCGTAGCTAAATGTCAGTTACGAAGGAAGTTTTAGGGTAATATTAATAACTTAGATAAAATTTCCGCAATCATAAAAATCGTTAAAAAGTAATTAGATAAATTTACTTGATTTAGTTTAAATTGTCAGACCTCGATATAACCGTATAAAAATTATAAACTTAGTAAGATTACCTATATTTACCTGTTACTAAACACAATACAGTGATGATTTAGACAATTTTACCTGTTTATCAAATCAGGTCGATTTTGTCTACCCGACAGAAACTCTTGTTTATAAAGACGACAGGTGTCTTATTTTGACAACATGAATAGCTATAAAAAAGTTATTTCCAAGTATGTTAACATAATTTTAATCGGACAAATAGATGAATTGTAATTATTTGTTTTCACAATAACTTAACTGCAAATCTCTCTCCTGTAAAGTTTGCTCAATGTCGTTTAGATAAGATTGCCTTTCAAGCGTCGATATATATATAAAATGTTGAAGGTTTTTGTTCTGGCCATTGTGATGATGCCTATGAAGATACATATTGTGTTCGCTTTATTCCTCGTGATCTTACTAATGATGTTTTTACCTCCTCAAATGATAAACTTTTTAAGGACACATCTTATATAAAACTAGTAAAGGAATCAACGTTCACTAATATATGAGGGTTTTATTATCTCAAAGCGCTGATTTCATCACGAGGGTCCCTACTACTGTCACCAAATTTAATTTAGCGTATTTCGAGACGCGTGGTTGTGTGAATGGGCTGAATCAGGTAGATGTTCATTATTGAATAATACTGGGACGGCCGGTGTCATGTAAAACCGTCGTCACGAAACACAATAATTTATTAGCAAAGAGGTTTGAAGACTATTTTATTATTTGGAAATGAGTTTTTAGTCTAATGACGTATACACTCTGTCAAGTGTTCGCCAAATTCACCAGTCATTGACAACAAGGCCATGGCCGTGCGGATAACACATTCCGCTCACGTTCTGATGGCGTGGGTTCAAATCCCAGTCATAACAGTTAAGTGGATTATGGTTTTTATGAAATTTGGAAAATGTTTATGAATATTTGGCAAATATTTAAAAAAAGATTATTTAAATATTTCGAGTAAAAATTAGAAAATTCTAGAAACTTCAGGAAGGAATGGAAAGGTTAAAAAGAGACAGGCGATAGAAAAACTCATTTAAATATTTCGAATAAAGATTAGAAAATTCTAGAAACTTCAGGAAGGAATGGAAAGGTTAAAAAGAGACAGGAGATGGAAAAACAATTGAATAACGAAAAAACAATCGAAATTACTAGATCTAGAACATTCCTAGGGGTATATAAGGCGGTGTAGACGCGCTAAGCGCCAGTTTAAGTTGAAAAGTGGTAAAGTGAAGAAGAAAAAGAAGAAAGAAGAAGTAGTAAAATAAAGTGAAGTGAAAGTATAGTGCAGTAAAGTGCAGTGAAGTGCAGTGAAAAGTGCAGTGCAACAGACGCTAGTGTTGGTGCTGTCCGCGTCGAAATTAAACGGCGCGTCGTGTGTGAAGTCGAATAAAGTGTCATCAGTGCTACTCGGTGTTTCCTTCCAATCCTTTTACCCCGTCCGTAACAATTGGTGTCAGAAGTGGGATTGGAAGGTTCGAAGGCTTCAGCAATGCCAAGAAAGGGTCAACGTGCGAGAATTGTTCAGGAGCAAGGGTGTTCAAGCCCGGAAATTGAAGTGAGACCGGGAAGCACACTTTTGCAGGAAGGTTGTCATGGAGTAAGAGTGTCTTCAGCTGAAAGCGCGGCTTACACATTATCTCTCGAAGGACTCGCTTCAGATATTCAGCAACTCCAATCGCAAGTTGAGCTGACCTCGCAAGAACTCGAATCTCAACTGCAGCTAACCTTGCAGCATCTCCAAAGTCAAATCGAGCAGATGGAAATAGAGCAAGTGCGTAAACACAGCGAATTAATGTAGAGCCAGAATGACATTCACAATAGCATAATAGAAAACGCTCGCAAGATTTCCGAGATAGAGAAGAAGTTTGAAGCTATATCGGCTGTCCAGGAGGCAACACAGTTGCGAATAGCAACAGTTGAGTCTCGTTTGGCTACGATGGAGGAGGAGTTAAAGAAGATGAAGTCCAACAGCCCTTTGGTTTCCGTAAACCCATCTAGTTCTGGTGGTTATTTCAAAGTGCCATCATTCGATGGAACCACGTCCTGGGAGGCCTACAGGATGCAGTTTGAGGCCGCCTCTATCAGCAACGGTTGGCATAGCGATCAGGCCAAGTTTGCACTTATCCTCGCGTTGAGCGGCGATGCATTATCAGTGCTTGAGGCCATGGGAAAGTACGCCACTTACGAAGAAGTTATTGAGGCCCTGGAATCCAGGTTCGGAGATGCGCACTTGCAATATGTGTTCCGAGCCAAGTTACGCAACCGCCGTCAGTATTCGAACGAATCCTTGCAGCAGTGGGCGATGGAAGCGACGAAGATGGTGCGAAAAGCTTATCAGTCGGCACCCGCGGAACAAGTTCAAAGCATGCGACTCCAGGCGTTTATCGACGGAATTTATGACAATGAGGTCAGAGCTGCTGTGCGCTTGAAACACCACAGCAACATTAAAGACGTATTAGCACATGCTTTAGAAGTCGAGGCTGTTCAACAAGAAATTACGAGTGATCGAGATAGAGTTATTGCAGCAGAAGAAAGAACTGGTCGCAGATCTTGTGTCTTAAAGTATTTTAACTGTAGAGAGCCCGGACATTTAAGGCGTAGCTGTCCGAAACATGTAGCAGAAAGGCGTAAGATTGACGCTAGTGTTCAAGTATTGAAATATGACCAGGAAGCAATTACAGCCAGGACTTCGATGCAAGCGCTGATCAGAAGACGGAAAGCTCAGAAAGTTCGTATTCGACAACGCACGGATGGAAATGGTTTGACTATCGATGGAGCAGTCAATGGCGTTACCTGTTTGCTGACCCTAGACACCGGTGCAACACGAACGGTTATAGGAACTCGTTTGACAAGAAAGAATGGAAAGATTCTAACACCGTCAAGTTCACCTCGACTGACAACGGCTACCGGCCAGTGCATCCCAGTTAACGGCGAACAAATGGTGGCTATAAAAATCGGTCACAACCTATACTGGCAACGAGCGGTGATTGCAGACATCGTAGACGATTGCATTGTTGGAATAGATTTCTTCAGAGATCATCAGTGCAGATTAGACATTAAAGGTGGTATCCTTAAGTGTGGAGATGTGGAGATTCCAATGAAAAGTGGTGGCAAGGGGCAAGTTTTGTGCCTCAAAGAAAGCAAACTTACACATAGATCAAAGGCTTATATAGCTACGAAGTTTAATCATTTGGTCCATGTCGATAGAAGAGCGGTGTATTATGGGTCTAAGAATGCGCGGGACGCGCATGTCTTAGAGGGGGGTACTGTGACGGCCGGTGTCATGTCAAACCGTCGTCACGAAACACAATAATTTATTAGCAAAGAGGTTTGAAGACTACATTATTATTTGGAAATGTGTTTTTAGTCTGATGACGTATACACTCTGTCAAGTGTTCGCCAAATTCACCAGTCATTGACAACAAGGCGATGGCCGTGCGGATAATACATTCCGCTCACGTTCTGATGGCGTGGGTTCAAATCCCAGTCATAACAGTTAAGTGGATTATGGTTTTTATGAAATTTGGGAAATGTTTATGAATATTTGGCAAATATTTAAAAAAAGATTATTTAAATATTTCGAGTAAAAATTAGAAAATTCTAGAAACTTCAGGAAGGAATGGAAAGGTTAAAAAGAGACAGGCGATAGAAAAACTAATTGAATAACGAAAAGACAATCGAAATTAGTAGATCTAGAACATTCCTAGGGGTATATAAGGCGGTGTAGACGCGCTAAGCGCCAGTTTAAGTTGAAAAGTGGTAAAGTGAAGAAGAAAAAGAAGAAAGAAGAAGTAGTAAAATAAAGTGAAGTGAAAGTATAGTGCAGTAAAGTGCAGTGAAGTGCAGTGAAAAGTCCAGTGCAACAGACGCTAGTGTTGGTGCTGTCCGCGTCGAAATTAAACGGTGCGTCGTGTGTGAAGTCGAATAAAGTGTCATCAGTGCTACTCGGTGTTTCCTTCCAATCCTGTTACCCCGTCCGTAACAATACAATTTCTTAACTTTGTTAAGGTTATAGAGTGTTGTATCTATGTACGTGTGTATGTATTGAACTAATCTAATTTTCGAGTATTGATGTGATGTTACCAGTATAATATGGTACTGACTGACATAACCTTCCACCAGGTCATGAATAAGAGATTCCTCTGCTACAGTAATCGTGATCTCATGTGCCAAAATTGCGTATAGTGATGACCATACGTCGAGATCTCATACGTCGAAACTAGCCACTAACCCACCTGGTTTCCGTGGATGTATATTTTTTACGGAGCCACATGCATCGATTTCACTCACTTTTGATTGTCCTCCGGTTTCGGAAATTTCGCAAAACAATCAATCAGTATAAATGCATAAATACTTGCTACGTTAGAAAACCACCACGTCTCTTTCATTCAAAAATGTAATGAAATATATTTAAGAAGCATATATAAATGTCAAAGAGGTGGAAATATCTGAAAACACGCAAACTGTTGGGCATCTTTCACCGCGGGCTCACACGCGTCTGTTCTTAGATGTGACGTGTATCACTTAAAGCATTTCATGTATCATTTGTGTATCACAGTCTAACCTACTGCATTTTACGACTGTGCTCCCGTGAGTGTTCAACCTAATATGTACCCATTCGTATAAAGATATTATAAGAAACACTTTTACTTAATTATAGTACCTACTGTTTATAAACCATGGATTATGATCAACATTTCTTACATACAAATGGGCACATTTGCCAAATTTGCCGCTGCTTCCATAACGGAAATATTGTATGTGCTGAATTTTTGTACGAAATTCAATGTATCTTTATTTCTAAAACTGAATGGTACATTAGGGTCGTACAATTTTATTCAACGCTTTGCCACCAATTTGCGACAGTTCAATGACACCAAAGATATTACAAAAGTAAAAAGAAGTAGATACGTTACAGGCGTACCAAAAGCAGGACGCTAAACATAAGCCAGTTGGCAAGTCAGACATATGTGTGTGTGAAGTCGCGAGCCGGCGTCAAAGTGAAACTGACACATCTTGTCAACCGAAAATAAAATAAACTTGGAGTTATCGATGTGTGCGTTAGTGTACCGTTTCTACGGATTGATTACTACGTAGGTGACGTATCTACCTCTTTCTTGTAATATCATTGAATTACACGATTAAACGCAGTTGTTTCAGTGTGTAAGCCCAAATATATTGTACGTCAAGTACAATGTGCACATAAAATTAAATAATGGCTTGTTCAAAACTTTAAACTAGTATATATTATTTGCAGGAGATGGTAAGAATCATGCATGGTGCTTTAGGGAGGAAAGGAATGAAAGTGAATGTGAACAAGACGAAAGTTATGGTTTTTGAAAAAAAGGAATGTGTTACGGCTTGTAATGTTAAGATCGATGGACAACGAGTGGAACAAGTGAATGATTTTGTGTATTTAGGTACGCTGTTTACTAGGAATGGTCAGAATGAAGAAGATATTGAAAGAAGAGTTAATGCAGGTTATAGGGTGAATGAAGCTTTGAAGGCTTTTATGAACAGTCATAATGTATCCGAAAAGGCACGTTTGACTGTGCATAGAGAGGTGTTGGTACCTACGCTTATGTATGGTAGTGAAAGTTGGGTATGGCAGAAGAGTCATGAAAGTAGAATAAATGCTGTAGAAATGAGAGGCCTGAGAAGTATGTGTGGTGTGTCTTTGACTGACAGAATAAAGAATTGTGTGATAACAGAGTGTTGTGGGGTAAAAGAAGATGTAGTGAAAAGCATCGAGAAAAGTATGCTAAGACTGACCAAGCAGATATATAAGGCAAGGGACAGGACGAAGGGGTAGACCTAGGCGGACGTTCTCTGACCAGATTGGAGACATCCTAAAAACAGGTCAGGTAAGAAGTACCCTGAACAGAAGAGCATGCATGAGGAATCTGATAGGAGTGAATGAAGCAAGAGAGATATGTCAGGATCGTTGCAAATGGCGTTCCGTAGTCTCTGCCTACCCTTCCGGGAAACAGGCGTGAGTCTATGTATGTATGTGTATTATTTAGGTGAAATGCGCCTTTTTTCCTGAAACATCTATCACGTAAATATTGATGATAATAATTTCGTTATCATATCTAAAAGGGAAATTGTTGATGGATTATCAGATCGGAACAAACTCCTCAAAAGTTTCAATTATACAAACTACTACGACACAAATAAAAATACAAACTAGTACGCGATGTCTACTGGGGCGAGTAAATGATGATTATGATACTTTAGTTTTGTTATGAAGCAGATGGATTCTAATTGTTTATCCTTATTAGAATCCTTACAGGTATATCCTTACTTTCAATTTAGAGAAATTAGAAATTGTTTCCTTTTCTAATAATCGTTTACTAAGTCGAGAGCTGCTATCACAATACGATAGTGAGAGATGCGGATTAAAACATTCTGTACAATAATTAACATTTGGGTAACTCTGTGGACACTGAATAAATAATGCATAGAGAACACCCAATTTCATTTCGATTACACGTTGATTTGGACGCAATTATAATAACATAGTGGTATTTATTTAAGGCATCATAACACTGACACTTTCACGAGTATGTAAATAGACGCATATATATTTATATATCTATTTCTATCTATCTATACATATTATAAAATGACGTTCCAGCCGCATGCTGAATGTCGATATGAACGCGAGAAACTCATAAAGGAACAGTCCTTTATGAGTTTCTCGCGTTCATATCAAGGATACAGGTTCTTGATGAGCAGAATGCGAAGAAGCCCCAATAGCATCCTAATAAATATTGCTGGTAAGCCGGACTGTTCATTCCTTATGCACTGGTTCCGTAGACATTGCTGCGGTCCAGAGGAAAAGTACTTGAGTTAGGCAGAAGTCCAATTCTCGTACTTTACATGACATCGAAACTGTATTTTGAACGAAATGAGATTAGATTTTGAGTTACACTAATTTAATATCATTGTCGTCTAATTTAACTGTAGTTCAACGATGTTAAGTTTATTGAGAAAATAAAGGATATATTATTATTATTATTATAAACTACCATACGGATTTTTGTACTATTTTCGGCAATTGATAGTGTGATTCCTGATAAGGGTTTAGGTGTATAATTCACGACCGAGACCAGCTCAAATATACTCAACTTCATTAAAAGCGTCCCAGTCATTTAGAAGAAATTCACTGCCACACACATATTCATAAAATTGGTACGTAGGCAGGCCATCGAACTATTTAGAACTTTTTTGTCATTGCTAAGGTTGTTATTATTATTATACCAAATTTAAAGACGAAGTTTGTCTAAGAACCTTCTAACTATATTTTGTCTCAGAAGGCCTACGGGAAGGCTGAAAATTTGTAAAATAGTGAGTGTCCAGACATCTTAAACTAGTAAAACTGCTTTACATAACTAAATTGGACTACTTTCGTGTTTTATTTTGTCACTTTCGCCTAAGTGGACACGTCTTGCATGTCAAAAGGACTTGTGAGTTTTATCCCTCTTTTGCGTTTATCATCATAGTGCATTTATTAGGATGATTGAGAAGAAACTCTGGATGATATTCTACCATAAGATTAATTATTTTAAATTTTGCTAATGATTATTTTAATGATTTTGATCTATTACGAAATCTGCAACCGCGCATAATTGTCGTTGTGTTTTGCTAATTTAATTTTTTTATTTTCTAAGTAGGCTTGGAATTGTACAAAGCATTTAAATATTTCGTATTCCAAGTGTCTTACTATTATGTCAGTTCATTATCATTATATTTCTTGGTTTTACCACTGTATTTGAGTACAAAAGTAAATTGAAAATAAAAATATTGATCATAGAAATTAATTTAGCGGGTCTTAATCGCGTTAACTTAACTTATTTAAGGTATAAATACCTATTTGTTACCGACGTTTCGCTCGTCTTGCACCGAGCGTGGTCGCGGAGAGACTGATGAGAGCTCAGCGACGTCTTGTGGAAGTGCGGGTTTCAGCACCTACCCTCACTTGGTCTTTATTTAAGTTCGCAATGTCGGTACTCCGACACACTACACTAATGACGTCTACACACTGTTGAGATTTATCACTGCGGCGGTGTTTACACTTGCTGATGACTGGATTCCAAGTGGCCGATAATCTATATCCATCCTCCCGGTTGAAATTGTTATATTTCTTGATTTCTACCGCTTCACGTACTATCCTGGAGTAATAGTGACGATCGGTGGATAAGACTTGTGGTTGATGCAGTTCTATCCAGTGGTTTGGTCCAGACTCCAACAAATGCTCAGCTATCGCCGACTTGTTAATATGTCGATTTTTTACAGCTGCGATATGTTCCTTTACCCTTTCAGCGATTGTACGCTTAGTTTGCCCGATATATGAACTACCACAGCTGCAATCGACTTTGTAGACGATAAACACCGCCGCAGTGATAAATCTCAACAGTGTGTAGACGTCATTAGTGTAGTGTGTCGGAGTACCGACATTGCGAACTTAAATAAAGACCAAGTGAGGGTAGGTGCTGAAACCCGCACTTCCACAAGACGTCGCTGAGCTCTCATCAGTCTCTCCGCGACCACGCTCGGTGCAAGACGAGCGAAACGTCGGTAACAAATAGGTATTTATACCTTAAATAAGTTAAGTTAACGCGATTAAGACTCGCTAAATTAATTTCTATGGTGTATACAAATCGCGAAAGTTTAAAATCGATTAAAAATATTGATGTCACAAACAAGCTAATAAATAATATTAATTTTCGTACATATACTTCACAACATAATACAAAATTCAACTTATTGACGACTTATTCTGAAACATTGACAGTTCACAAACGTACGAATATTAGCTCTCTAATATTAGTAATTACAGTAATATACTGAATTATGCCAAACAGCGATAATATGAACGACGTTCTCGTTTTTCGGCAATTAGCTAAATATCATTGATGTTAAATTGAGAATGTTTCATGAAGCGCAATAAAGGAATATTGTTTCAATATTATGAGCCCGATTATTATGTAGGACTGAATTACAAACACAAGTAAAAATACCGAGATCTAGAACAAAAGTCAACGGTCATAAACTTAATAATAGAAATTTGAATATCTTTTCTTGTGTTAAAAGCCTGCTTTGATGGAAACGATTTTATATACCTCAATAGATGGCGTTGATAGGTTCGCGAATCGTGCTATAGTTTGGATACCGGCGCCAGAAAATCAACTCTTTTGTAGTGAGTTAATTGTATTCATTAACACGGTATGAAATCGGTGGATTATGGCAAACTAATTGCTTTATCAAGGGTTCTTTTGCTGATTTATTCATGTCATAAAGTAAGGATATACCTGAAAGGATTCTAATAAGGATAAACAATTAGAATCCTTACAGGTATATCCTTATTTTCTGGCGCCGGTATCCAAACTATAGCACGATTCGCGAACCTATCAACGCCATCTTTAGAGGTATATAAAATCGTTTCCATCAAAGCAGGCTTTTAACACAAGAAAAGATATTCAAATTTCTATTATTAAGTTTATGACCGTTGACTTTTGTTCTAGATCTCGGTATTTTTACTTGTGTTTGTAATTCAGTCCTACATAATAATCGGGTTCATAATATTGAAACAATATTCCTTTATTGCGCTTCATGAAACATTCTCAATTAAACATCAATGATATTTAGCTAATTGCCGAAAAACGAGAACGTCGTTCATATTATCGTTGTTTGGCATAATTCAGTATATTACTGTAATTACTAATATTAGAGAGCTAATATTCGTACGTTTGTGAACTGTCAATGTTTCAGAATAAGTCGTCAATAAGTTGAATTTTGTATTATGTTGTGAAGTATATATACGAAAATTAATATTATTTATTAGCTTGTTTGTGACATCAATATTTTTAATCGATTTTAAACTTTCGCGATTTGTATACATCATAGAAATTAATTTAGCGGGTCTTAATCGCGTTAACTTAACTTATTTAAGGTATAAATACCTATTTGTTACCGACGTTTCGCTCGTCTTGCACCGAGCGTGGTCGCGGAGAGACTGATGAGAGCTCAGCGACGTCTTGTGGAAGTGCGGGTTTCAGCACCTACCCTCACTTGGTCTTTATTTAAGTTCGCAATGTCGGTACTCCGACACACTACACTAATGACGTCTACACACTGTTGAGATTTATCACTGCGGCGGTGTTTATCGTCTACAAAGTCGATTGCAGCTGTGGTAGTTCATATATCGGGCAAACTAAGCGTACAATCGCTGAAAGGGTAAAGGAACATATCGCAGCTGTAAAAAATCGACATATTAACAAGTCGGCGATAGCTGAGCATTTGTTGGAGTCTGGACCAAACCACTGGATAGAACTGCATCAACCACAAGTCTTATCCACCGATCATCACTATTACTCCAGGATAGTACGTGAAGCGGTAGAAATCAAGAAATATAACAATTTCAACCGGGAGGATGGATATAGATTATCGGCCACTTGGAATCCAGTCATCAGCAAGTGTAAACACCGCCGCAGTGATAAATCTCAACAGTGTGTAGACGTCATTAGTGTAGTGTGTCGGAGTACCGACATTGCGAACTTAAATAAAGACCAAGTGAGGGTAGGTGCTGAAACCCGCACTTCCACAAGACGTCGCTGAGCTCTCATCAGTCTCTCCGCGACCACGCTGGGTGCAAGACGAGCGAAACGTCGGTAACAAATAGGTATTTATACCTTAAATAAGTTAAGTTAACGCGATTAAGACCCGCTAAATTAATTTCTATGATGTATACAAATCGCGAAAGTTTAAAATCGATTATTACAAACCGCTACGGGCCGGAATATGTAATTAAAATTAAACAACTTGAATGTCTTCGGATAAAGCGGGTATGTTTAGAAACTTCGCTTAGTTTTTTAACGAAGTGTCGAGACAACGGAGTGATACCCATAGGAGTGCGCATTGAACCGCGCAAGGACATTCCTTATTCCGAAGGCATTCTACACAATGCCAGTGTTCGTCTCTTAAGACAATTAATCCGCAATTGTCGGTACGAGCTAGGTGTTGTACAGTGTAACCTATTTAAAGTGCATACAGAGTGTAGTGAAGTGCTCTCAAACAGTGATTTTAGCTTGTGCGACCGTATAACGTATAACCAATCGAGCCGCATTTATGATCTGCGTACAAAACGGCACAAGAAAAAGTTTGATAAATTAATAAACCATCGTGAGAGGGTAACCGGTAGAAATGGACACCCCACCCAACAGCAAACGGTTATCAATTTATCAGACCAGGTTATTGATAGCGCGACACAAAGCATGTTGGCGAAGGGATTAAATTATGCTTTGACACCTAAGCGGATTCCATATGAAAACGTCATAAGTAGCATAGAAGAGGTTATAACGCGTAACAAGGTACCGTCTAACGATGCGGATACGCTTAGACTGGATGTTGCCGTTATTTTACGTAAGTCTAAGCCACCTAAACCAAATATTACCGCAGAAGAGGGTCAAGCACTAAAAACGCTGCGTGATAACACGAATATTTTAGTGCTAAAGGCTGACAAAGGAAACGCCACTGTGGTAATGAATACTTGTGATTATGACAGTAAGATAAGGAATCTGTTGAGTGACACATTAGTATACAAGGCTGTGTCATATAACCCGACCGCCAGAGTGACAAAACGCATTCGAGCCTTAATTAGGGACCATAAAAGCTTATTTACGGAAGAGGAATTTGAACGGTTACATAAACCTCACATTGTGCAGCCGCCTAAGATGTACGGATTACCTAAAGTACATAAGACTAACGTACCTTTGCGACCGATTGTGAGTCAAATAAATTCACTCACATATGGTTTGGCGAAACACATAAGCAAGGTACTACAACCGTTAGTAGGCAAGACGCACTCTTTCGTAAAGGACTCTCGCCACTTTATTGAAATCATCAAGAGCATGAAAAGGGAACCAGACGAGGTGATGGTGAGTTTTGATGTTGAGTCACTATTCACCAATGTTCCTATTCAAGATTGCCTTGACGTTGTAGAGAGGAAATTAAGGGAAAACGGTCTGTCTAACGAATACATCGTTCTACTCAGGAATTGCTTGGATGGAAACTACTTCCTATATCGTGGACAACATTACCTCCAGATCGATGGAGTGGCTATGGGTAGCCCTATAGCACCGGTAATGGCCAACATCTGGATGGAGCACTTTGAGGAATCCATAGACATGCAGGCGTCAAATGTGAAACTATGGAAAAGGTATGTCGACGATATCTTCTGCATCATGAAAGGCAACAAGCAGGACGTAGAACAATTCGCACACAAATTGAACTCCATACATCCGAACATCCGATTCACATTCGAAATGGAGGTAGACGGATTGTTACCCTTTCTCGACGTTAAAGGGACAGTGAGAGATAATGGTACCCTTGGAAACACTGTGTATAGGAAACCGACACACACCGACAGGTATCTCAACGCGAACTCGCACCACCATCCGCGGCACTTGGATTCCGTTGTGTCCTCGTTAGTGAACAGAGCGTATGACTTATGTGACCCCGAACAATTAAATAGTGAGCTGTCACATGTTCGGAAGGTACTTAGGTGCAACGGATACAAGAAAAACTTACTCTGTCGGAAGAGGAACGAGCGTAAACCTGAAGTAAGCAGAGTGCCCGCTTACATGCCGTATCTAAAGGGAGTGACGGACAAAGTTGGAACAGTACTCAAGAAATACTCCATCAAGACTGTATACAGTTCGCTCTCTAAGATAGCACACAATCTGCGTACACCAAAGGATGTAATTCCTCTCCAAACACCTGGCGTCTACAAAGTCGATTGCAGCTGTGGTAGTTCATATATCGGGCAAACTAAGCGTACAATCGCTGAAAGGGTAAAGGAACATATCGCAGCTGTAAAAAACCGACATATTAACAAGTCGGCGATAGCTGAGCATTTGTTGGAGTTTGGACCAAACCACTGGATAGAACTGCATCAACAACAAGTCTTATCCACCGATCGTCACTATTACTCCAGGATAGTACGTGAAGCGGTAGAAATCAAGAAATATAACAATTTCAACCGGGAGGATGGATATAGATTATCGGCCACTTGGAATCCAGTCATCAGCAAGTGTAAACACCGCCGCAGTGATAAATCTCAACAGTGTGTAGACGTCATTAGTGTAGTGTGTCGGAGTACCGACATTGCGAACTTAAATAAAGACCAAGTGAGGGTAGGTGCTGAAACCCGCACTTCCACAAGACGTCGCTGAGCTCTCATCAGTCTCTCCGCGACCACGCTGGGTGCAAGACGAGCGAAACGTCGGTAACAAATAGGTATTTATACCTTAAATAAGTTAAGTTAACGCGATTAAGACCCGCTAAATTAATTTCTATGATCAATATTTTTATTTTCAATTTACTTTTGTACTCAAATACAGTGGTAAAACCAAGGAATATAATGATAATGAACTGACATAATAGTAAGACACTTGGAATACGAAATATTTAAATGCTTTGTACAATTCCAAGCCTACTTAGAAAATATAAAAATTAAATTAGCAAAACACAACGACAATTATGCGCGGTTGCAGATTTCGTAATAGATCAAAATCATTAAAATAATCATTAGCAAAATTTAAAATAATTAATCTTATGGTAGAATATCATCCAGAGTTTCTTCTCAACTCGTCTGGACACTCACTATTTTACAAATTTTCAGCCTTCCCGTAGGCCTTCTGAGACAAAATATAGTTAGAAGGTTCTTAGACAAACTTCGTCTTTAAATTTGGTATAATAATAATAACAACCTTAGCAATGACAAAAAAGTTCTAAATAGTTCGATGGCCTGCCTACGTACCAATTTTATGAATATGTGTGTGGCAATGAATTTCTTCTAAATGACTGGGACGCTTTTAATGAAGTTGAGTATATTTGAGCTGGTCTCGGTCGTGAATTATACACCTAAACCCTTATCAGGAATCACACTATCAATTGCCGAAAATAGTACAAAAATCCGTATGGTAGTTTATAATAATAATAATAATATATCCTTTATTTTCTCAATAAACTTAACATCGTTGAACTACAGTTAAATTAGACGATAATGATATTAAATTAGTGTAACTCAAAATCTAATCTCATTTCGTTCAAAATACAGTTTCGATGTCATGTAAAGTACGAGAATTGGACTTCTGCCTAACTCAAGTACTTTTCCTCTGGACCGCAGCAATGTCTACGGAACCAGTGCATAAGGAATGGACAGTCCGGCTTACCAGCAATATTTATTAGGATGCTATTGGGGCTTCTTCGCATTCTGCTCATCAAGAACCTGTATCCTTGACATGAACGCGAGAAACTCATAAAGGACTGTTCCTTTATGAGTTTCTCGCGTTCATATCGACATTCAGCATGCGGCTGGAACTTCATTTTATAATATGTATAGATAGATAGAAATAGATATATAAATATACTAGCTGACCCAGCGAACTCCGTATCGCCTTTTTAAGAGTTTTTATTTCATTCCCTTTTTGCCAAACCCCTTTTCCAAAGTTACCATTGACTTAGCGCTTAATCTCTTATCATTCCAGGGTCTATAAATGATGCAAAAACAAACGTAGATTTTTATATAATATTGAATTCCCCATTCCTTAAAATATCGGAGACGATACCCACATCGAATTAAAAAAAAAAATCCCGTTCGCCATCTTTGATTTCCTATCCGCCATCTTCGATCACGAAATAGATGTTGAATTTGGATTCACCGTCCCTTAAATCATCAGAGACGATACCTACATAGATTTTTAAAATTTTTCTCATCCACCATCTTTGATTTCCCATCCGCCATCTTGAATCACGAAATAGATGTTGTATTTGGATTCCCCATCCCTTCAAACATCGGAGACGATACCCATATTGATTTAAAAAAAAATCCCATCCGCCATCTTTGATCACGAAATAGATGTCGGATATGGATTCCCCATCCCTTTAAATATCGACGACGATACCCATATCGACTTTAAAAAAACATCCCGTCCGCCATCTTTGATTTCCTACCCGCCATCTCTGATCACGAAATAGATGTTGTATTTGGATTCACCATCTCTTAAATGATCAGAGACGATACCCATATTGATTTTTTAAATTTTTCCTGTCCGCCATTTTTTATTTCCCATCCGCCATCTTGAATCACGAAATAGATGTTGTATTTGGATTCCCCATCCCTTTAAACATCGGAGACGATACCAATATTTTTTTTTTAATTTTCCCATCCGCCATCTTTGATTGCCCATCCGCCATCTTTGATCACGAAATAGACGTTGTTTTTCGATTCTCCACCCCTTAAAATATCAAAGGCGATACCCATATTGATATTTAAAATTTTCTCATCCGCCGTCTTTGATTTCCCGTCCGCCATCTTGGATCGCTAAATAAATTTCATAATAATAATCAGCGTCCCGAAAATCTCGAAAACGATACCCATATAGATTGTATCCTATTCGTTAAGCCTTTTTTTGCCTTTGACCCAACCCTCTCCCTTCTCGTTTGACTATTTTATTATTTTTGTCTGGCCCCTAAAAGTTGGGGCGTAATTTTATATAGCCTATAGCCTTTCGGAATAATTGAGCTATCATAGGCAATAACAATTTTTAAAATCCGACTGCTAGTTCCTGAGATTAGCCGACATTATGTTTTAGCCTTTTTAGCCTTTTGCCCGGCCCCAAAGGGTCGAAGTGTTATGTTATATAGCCCATAGCCTTTCGGAATAACTGGGCTATCATATACAAAAAGAATTTTTCAGATCCGACCGGTAGTTCCTGAGATTAGCGCGTTCAAACAAACAAACAAACTCTTCCGCTTTATTATATTAGTATAGATTACGTAAAGATACTTTAATATTTTTTTTTATATTTGATACAAATCTCCTTTATTGGGCGGATACTTCCATAGTTTTCGTTTTAACTGTTTAAGAAATATAACTGCAAAAAGTATTTACACATACAAACTACTAAACTTAGTAAAGACTGTGTTATCCGGTATCTGTGCTTTAGTTATTCTTCTGTGGGTATCTGTGACGTTTCGCTAGATCGGCCAATATGGCGACTGTGATTTGTCTGTCAGAACCTTAGACTATATATATAGAACCATTAGAATTTAACAAAATACTCGACAATCCAAATTTTGCGAATATATGTTGTCGACTCGATATCTTTATTTTTTAATGTTTTATTATTCAGGTAAGGTTTCGATGTAATCCTTGATGAAATAAAAAGTATCGACATCTGTTAGAATCTTTTGGAGTTAACAGATAATTGTGACTGTCAATTAATTATAGACAAATAATTTGCAATAAAAATTATAGGATACTTTAGATCTTTAAATATAATAATATAATTAAAGATCTAAAGTATCCTATCTCTCAAATTGGACCAGACTGCTCACGGTGTGCCAATTTAATTTAAAATCGGTTAAGTAGTTTAGGAATCCATGGCGAACAAACATCGTGACAGGAGATTTATATATATAAGATAATTGCGTCTATTTACATACTCGTGAAAGTGTCAGTGTTATGATGCCTTAAATAAATACCACTATGTTATTATAATTGCGTCCAAATGAACGTGTAATCGAAATGAAATTGGGTGTTCTCTATGCATTATTAATTCAGTGTCCACAGAGTTACCCAAATGTTAATTATTGTACAGAATGTTTTAATCCGCATCTCTCACTATCGTATTGTGATAGCAGCTCTCGACTTAGTAAAAGATTATTAGAAAAGGAAACAATTTCTAATTTCTCTAAATTGAATGAGACCAAATGGGAAATACATATCATTTTCAAAATGGATGAATTAATAATGGTGTTCCGAGTAAAGAAATATCGGATAGATAGCTTACTGCTGCTTTTGAACTCGGTAAAAAAGAACAGCAATCGCAATTATACTCTCGGGACGGATTTTAGGAGTACTCATATTATCAACTTTATCCTAGTTGACTTGGTCATAGGTACATTATATTACAGCACGGGTCACAAGAGCAGTTTAAAGTATTCTTTACCACATAGGTACATAGGTCCCCACGTTTATAACCATAATTTACACATGGAGTAAAATTGTGTCCGTTGGTTGCAAGTTTGTTAAGTCCCCTGCGAAACAAGATTTATTTCTTATGCTACCTTTAAAATAAAATTAACACAAATTATAATACACATATACCTAATAATTAAAAGTAGAAATTTAAGAACAATAGCGAACTTCCAAATTTCTTTTTCATAAATTTTGTTGCGTCAATACATAACAATATATTCATATTGATCATATACATAGAGGTGGAATTTCATAACAAACATTCTTTAGGATATTGCAATTTGACGTTTGGAGGTTATATACCGCCAACTAGCCATGATAAAGGTGTGACGTCGTGCCTCCGCGCTTGCGAGCCCCACTACGATGACGCACTGGAGTGGGGACCCTCACCCGCTTGCCGACGACATATATACCGGCGACACACGTGGTTGGCTTGCTTTTTCTTCGGCTGGGACACGTGAAAGCTGAGTATCCATCCGTGGACCTGTGGAGTGTTAACTTACGACCTACGCCCTGGATAACTATCTAGCCGGTTAACCCCTAGTGTCGGTTCTTTTATTAATCAAAATTGTGAATCTGGAATATAACGCGAGTTTAATCTGTCCTGGTGATATTTTTATTTATTTCCCGTAAGACAACCTAAGCATCTCTTTTTATTGCTCGGCGAGTGATCGATCCCGGCTATCCCGTGAAAATCGATCACCCGTGCGACAAAGGATATACATATTTAGAAGCAGGATATAACAAAGTATCAACCGGTCCAAGTTTCAAGTTATGTTTTGGGTACCTATTTCAAATTCTTTTAAGAGCACTTTAACTTAGTGGCGAAACTGTGCAAATATGATATGTGTTAAGTGACACGACACTTCATCCCCTAGTTTCTGGTTTAAAATTAAACTAATATAACGAATAACAGCACAGATCGGCTATTCAACATTCTTCTCTTGAAACCGAATCGTGAAGGATCGACAAATATAACTCGGCAAGCCGTAAAGACAATTGCCAACTAAAGGATCGCACGAATTGTTACCGGGGCGGGACTGGAGTACACACAGATCATTGGTTTTACACCGTCATACTTTCCATTTTCAATGCAGTTAAATGACAAATCACTGTCAGTACGAGTGGATACTCGTACTAACAGTGATTTGTCATTTAACTGCATTCTGTCAAGACTGGCAACCAACTTTCCAATAATATTGGTGAGGATCTTGCTTGTCACCGTATTGTACAGGATAAGAATGTATTCTATGGACAAATCGTATAAAAATATACATGTGCTGGAATTGCCAGATCCTCTACCTAATCAACGTAATTTTCACGATTTGCATTTATCATCAAGTAGATATTTAAAATCAAATGTACCGATAGCGACTTGCAAATTGAGACCTAGTATAATCGAACGACCCATACAAGCATAACAAAGATATCCATATATTCCCAATCATGTACGTGTAAAAACATGCACACAATTTTCTTTGTATGTATATGCAACGACGTATTTCAAACCGCGCCTCCCTCGGTGCGAAATAATCAAATTTTGAGAGATGCGTTCGGATGACACCGGCATGTTCAACGCGTCCGACAGCCGGCGAATAGGAAATGTTTAGTGAATAAATGGTGAATACCGAAAGAAAAATTGTTCGGAACGTTTGATTTGATTTAGATAAGAATGTTCTATAAAGAAAGGAATTTCCCTGAAAGAAAGAGGCTAATGGGTTAAAGGATGTATTTAGTAATTAGATAAATACAATTTGCTTTTAGCGATCATCCATTGTAAAGTTTCAGATTCTACAATGCAATAAAGCTAAGTGTCCGGCCAAACAATTGATACGACGATCTCGATACGAGCAGATTCTCGGTTGAATAGACATCTAATCGTTACTTTCACCCAATAGTTTACCTACCTATCCGGAGCAATTTTGTTTGACCCAAAAGTTTATACAACTTTGATTGAGTGGATCCTTTGTACTATAAAAGTTAAAGCATTAACTACACATGGCATCAACTACAGAAACCTTAAAATTTATATTCAAATGAAATAATTTTATTTACCCCACATCCGACGGGAATAGGGCAAAGGAACTTATATGGACTACCTCTGTAAAGCCGTGTAGGGACTCAGGTAACTACTTTTGGCAGAGTAGGATCAAAGACAAACCAAAGTACGTAAAAAGGTAAAACCCCGTAAAGAGGTTAATAATAGCGACCTTCTTTTCAGACTGCATGTTATGAGCAAATGAATATAATATATTTCATGACCTCATCTTATTAAATATATTTTTACCTTCTTTGCAATCACAAGCAGTTGCGACTATAAAAGTAAGATTTATTTTTGTTCTTTATGTATCAAAGGAATCTAAATTCTAAATACGGTCTCCGTATAAAACACATCATAACAAAGGTGAATAGTGAGACGTTTCAAAAATATATATTTACATTCCAGTAGAGTCTATACATTTGAAATGAGATAAAAAACTTGATGTTAAACAATATTCATTTCGGCGCGTAATATCTTTGACGCCGAAGGCGTTTTAAAGTTGTCGTTCTTGGATCTCAAAAGCAATATTACTTTTTATATTGCATTTCAAAAGTCAATAATAGCCCCAATGAGTTTGCTTCGGGTAATTTAACCTTAAATAAGCTATGTTTTTATAAGTAGGTAAATAATAAATAATAGAATATAAAAAGAGACCCGAAGAAATTGCAGTGTATAAATACTTCGCTTTTAGTAATACCTAATTGGCTTTCAACTCAATAAAACGAAATATGATTTACTAGAGGACGCCCGCAGCTACGCCCGCACACTTTTTTTTTATTTTACCTGTTTTGCCCGATTCCGTAGGAATTTCGGGATATCCCTACTTAGTGCACCCTTACGGTCCCCAATGCCAATGCCAAATTTCAGCTCCCTGCGTCTAATAGTTTAGGCTGTAGCTTGTCTGTCAGTCAGTCAGTAACGCAAGGATTTTATATATATACAGATAATTCAATTTACGAATTTAATTTATGATTTAAATTACGAATAGATTAAACAAGGGTTGGAACACAAATAATAATTTGGCAGGGGTGTAAGAATAGTACCTACACATATGTATAATAGTAACCACAATTACTTAAAAGAATCTTGCACTATCTTCAGATTTCCCTTTCAACGTTTTCAACGACTATATTAAGGCCAATTTCAAATAGATAAAAATGAATAAAGCTTACCTGTTTCTCATTAATAGCTCCACTGCTGTAAGTAGCAGCAAGCGTCGAACTGCAGATTTCTGAATACCACGGCACTTCACCGCGCTCCGTGGCCGAAGATATCTTATGGTATACGTGGGATCGCTAATGACTGGATCAGGAGTTACCTCAACAAAAGGGCTCAATGTGTGGAAATAAGAAAAACCTGTCGGTTCGAACAAAAAATATTTAGGTCTAGTTACAAACAAATTAGCTATGGAAGTCTACAAGGAAGTATTCTATCCCCACTACTCTTCCTAATATATATAAATGACCACCCAGACTCTGTAAACAAAGATTGTATTCTCTTTGCTGATGACACCACATTAATCGTCAAAAGTGACAATAGTAACAATCTTAAAAGGGAAATTTGCAAAGCTCTTGACGACACCACCACCTGGTTAGAATATAATAACCAGAAAATAAACATGACTAAGACAAAAATAGTACAATTTCAGACGCATAATACTAACACAACTAACATAGACATTTAGCACAACAATTATCACCGACTCAAACGATTGTGTATTTCTAGGTATAACTGTAGATAAGCACTGTAATTGGAAGGCCCACATAGACAACATCCTTAACCTTTCGACGACCGATGACATGAATTCATGTCCTACAAAAAAGTCCCCTTGTTTACCGACGACATGAATTCATGTCCAGATTCCGTCCTTCAATCTATGACGTTTTTTACACTGGCCTAGTACATTTTATCAATTATTTCAAATGGCATTGCATTTTTACGAATCATAGACAGCTATGAAACCTTCTTCTGATCCAATTTGATGTCAAATTAAAAAGTAAAAGGACATTTCATTTCAATGCGCGCGAAACTGTGAATTTTAGCAAATGTTTGCTATTGAAAAGGGGCAATTATTATAATGGATACATGCATATTTTTAGTTTTAATTGGAAAACCCATATTATACAGAATATAAAAATACAAAAATAAACAAAAATTTATTTAATTTTTGATTATAATACGCTACAATTGTCGATAGAACCGGTATTCTAAGATAAGATAAGTTCAAAACAGAGAGCTATACAAAACTTAATATACACTCAAATGTTATTATTATAATTTTTGAATATTGGCTATATAAGCGGGTTTCTAGAAATTATAACTCGAACTCTTGAAAACATAAACAAAGACCTCTCAGAGCGATAACATTCAATGTCTAGTACCGCGCGCGCGATGATGTCGTACGGCGCGGTCGTATAGCCAAATTGACGTTTTAGAGGGCGCGGTACTTGAAAGGTTAATAAAATAGATCGCTTTGTATTTGTATTAATAAGAATTAGACAAACAGTAAATCTAGATTGTGCTAAAACAACTTATCATGCTTATGTATCTTCCATTCTCAGATACGGTATAATAATCTGGGGCAACTCTGTAGACAGCAATAAAGTTTTTATAGCACAAAAAAAATGTATACGAGCTATGTGTGGAGCCCACTTCTTAGATAGCTGTAAACCACTTTTTCAAAAATATAATATACTCCCATTACCCTGTTTATATATATACGACATCTGTATATTCGTAAAAAAACACCCCGAAATGTTTGAAAAACTTGGTGATTCGAAAAATAGTAGAACTAGACATAAAAATAAGCTACGCTTACCACAGATTAAATTAGAGGTCCTTAAGAAAAATGTTTATTGTATGTCCATTATAATTTTTAATAAGTTACCAGAAAATGTTAGTACCTTACCATTAACGTCATTTAGAAAAACCTTACGTAAAATTCTTGCAAACAAAAATTATTATTGGTATAAAAGACTAGTCGACGCCAGCGGCTTCACACGCACATATTTTCGAATTCCCCGTTTTGCCCGATCCCGTGGGAATTTCGGGCAATCCCGTCTTAGTGCACCCCTACGGTGCCCAAGCAACATACATGCTAAATTTCATCTTCTTACGACCAGTAGTTTCGGCTGTAGCGTGTCTGTCAGTCAGTCAGTAACGCAAGGATTTTATATATTAAGATTACCTAGAAGATAAGAATATAAGTATATGTTAATACCCAACTAACACCAGCTTAAGAAGCTGTATTTATACGCCATTCTTGGCAGAATATGCAGAAAATCATTGTCATTGTAACTACCATGTTCTTGCAAAAAAAAAAACGTCCAAATGGAGTTCGTATATCCATCACAGTTGCAGTTATCATGCTCTCTGCCGCCATTACCCGAGGCCCATACGAATATTGATCCTTTACCGTTGCGACCCTGTGGAAATGAACACATAAATGACTGTCAAGTACGCGGGCCTTTTTGTGCTGAAAAAATGTAGGTTGCATTTATATTTCGTTCTGTTAGTGTAGGGTATTGTAGCTGCGGCGAATTGTGATATTTTAGTTTTGGTATGGTTGTGTTGCAACTGTATGCTTATATTTAGGTTAAAGTTGAATTTGTTTGACAATGTTTTTTTTGTATAGTATCAGTTTGAAATTGTATTAAGCCTTTAAAACTAAAATATAAGTATATCCTAAGGGGCTAAATGTTTTACTTTATTGAATGTTTATAACGAATTTCTTTGACAGATATTGTAATTCTAATAGCAATTCTGGTAATATGTTAATTTTTTTAAGCCTCGCTTTGAAATAAGTTTAATTGAGCCTCAGGCCAGTTGAGGTGAAAGAATTTGGCTTAGGGCCTTGAAGTTTTGGGTTAAATAAAATAGCCAACAGATAATTATAGCTAGTAATCAAGAGGTCCTATCAAGATTGAATACCTATACGAAGATTCAATCAGCTTTACTAAGAACACACGCATCATACGAAAAATAAGCTTATGTACGGTTTTTAAAGGCAACTTCCGCTCTAGGAATAAATTCTGTGTTGCGAGAAACATAACAAACTTACAACTAACGGACACAAAGTTCTACCAAAGTAATATAGCTGGTCACTTGAATCTAAATTGACAGGCATTAAAAGGTATTAAAAATGACGTATTCCACTACCCCCTCATGTTATTGTTTAACAATAGTCATACTTTTCTCATTAGCATAATTTCCAAGCTATGGATATTGCAAATTAACGTAATGACGTTGTTAAAGTGCATTGTATGCGGTAGTCGAGTAGGCACTACTTAACAACGTTTAATCGCTGGCGTAACTATGGAAGTGGTGTTCATTGTTCGTATAATACCGACGACATGAATTGCAGAGGACTACATTTAGTAATTATGGCCAGTTGGACAGGCTGTAACGACCGTCAAAATTGTGTTCTTACTGGTCTAAGCTATGTCTAAGTAAGGGTTTCTCAAACTTGGATATAGCAGTCTGTTGAAGTACGCGAATTCACCATAGAGTACTCTTGAAAAATCTACAACATATTTTCCGATCAACAACAATCAACCTTTGTAATAAAAGCCCTATTTTGCCGAATATAATGTAAGTAGGTTCTAAAATAGAGAGATGTTTGTGTTATAAATAAGTTAGGCGGGATGGTGAAGGGAAAGTTTATATTTAAAGTAAGGGGTTCGTAATTGTTTGATAAATTCAAACGGGTTTCATAAGGTTATAAGTTTGAGAAGCCCTGATCTAAATTTGGTTGCGGAGGTCAGCTTACTCTAAGTACCTTCTGGTAATGAGTCGTATCAGGTCAAGCCACAATCCTGTAATCGGTATTCGAGCGTCACATGGTTTGGTTGTACGTTTCCAATTTATTAGGTGGCCAGAAATTGGAAGCGGTTAAAATGCCACGGGAGTAGATTACATGAAAATGAAATCCACATCTAAATTGGATTCTGACTGATTGAAAAACGAGTAACGGTTTTGGCAAAAAACAGGTAAAATGTCAACTAAGTAAATAAATGAAGAAAAATTCAATGTAACACCACACGATAAATACTGTTAGAAAGAAACTTCACAAATATGAACAAATCAATCTACCGAGTTTTGACAGACTTGAAAATGTCCCTAATAAACTCACTGGGCTGGGGCTGCTATTCTATGTGGCATTGGATGAAAACCAAAATCATATCTGATATTATAATATCAATTCGGTCAAGCATAAATAAGTAACAATTTATATCAAAAATGTTCTGCTTACCAACCAAAATATTATATAGGTATTACAATAATTTGAATATCAGGCCACAACAAAAAATCATAGAAACCTTACTACTTACTTAAACTTATGATGTCTTATTTGCAAAGTGTTTTTCTGAAGCGATGTGTAAAATATTGAAATCAATAAACGCTTTGCCGATATGAAAAGCCACTTATTTGCTATAATTTAATTTCGCAGAATATTTTATTCATAAGCCTGACTTTCGTATTATATGTTGCAGATAGGTTCTATTAATTTATTTCGATAAAGTTTGTATCGAATAAAAAATATATATCTTTTTGCAAGATTTGCGCTAGTATTACAATTGGATTTGCTTCTGATGAATGTTGTTTTAATGGGGTTGGCAACAGTCAGAGTGGCGCTGTCGTAGCTTTTACCGAAAATAGTTAATGTTGTATGAAGAATTTTAGAATTTAATTTATTGTAAAATGCCGAAGATGTGTGAAGTGCCTGGTTGTAAAGAAATTGGTGCACATCAATTTCCTCGAGATCCATCTGTTGCCAAAATGTGGCTAAAAGCTATAAGACGTAAGAAATTTTAGCCAAAAAGGGACTCAAGGATATGTCAGAAACATTTGTTAGAAACTGATTACCAAAACATTAGTAGGTATACATACGGGTTTGTATATTTTTGTTATCATTGTATCCTTGGTATGATTGGAATACATATATATAACTTCTATAATATAAGTATTCCTACTTTTAGGTACTGTAAATCAGCACCGTTACCTGAAAAAGACTACAGTCACATCTGTGTTTACGTGGACTGCGAGTGCACGTTCACACGAAGCACAAGCTCAGGCTGAGCGATTATTAAACCGGAATATTTAAAAAGGCTCTTTACACAAACTACCGAAGAAGAGGCACAGTCAAGTTATGTACCGTGTATACATCCATATGCATTAAGTAAAAAGCGGTTCTTTTAATATTACAAACAGACACTCCAATTTTATTTATGTGTATAGATGTATTTCGCTATCAACTTAGATAAATGTCGATTTAGAATTTAACACTGTCGTGACTCAATCCTCAAAGATTTGAGTGTTGTATGGATAGGCCATGATGCCTTGATGACTATAGGTAAAAAACACACAAAAAAATATCAGTTTGTCAAAAGGCTGAAAATGTGCGTGTTCAGTAATTCTTTTCTGCGCTATTAGTAATGACTATAGTATTATGTAATGATACTATTTAAAATAGAAATTATTGATTAATACAATTGTAAACGCCAGATAAGGATCTCAGGTAATATTCTTGAGTAAAAATGAGAAGCCGATGTGGTTTAGAATTCAACGTTTTAATTGATCTTGTTACAATGACGATACAAAAGTGATTATCGAATGACAGTAATGAACTTAAAGCTACGAGAACGGGAGCGAACGGTACGAATGCGATTTCAATTTTAATCTGTGCTATGTAATGTGGACTTTTCTGAACATGCCGCCGGGCGTTGGGAGCTTGCCTTCCAACCCAACAGTCACGGTGAAGCTTCAGGCAGGGGACAAATCTTGCTAAAGGCTCTCCTCACAATGCCGCTGCTTGTTTTGACGTCAGCAACTCGGGCGATGCCGTTGGAACCAGGATAAACAGCAACAATGCGACCCATCCGCCTTTCAGAGGCGGTAAATTGTCCTCTTTCAGGGTGACGAGCGAATTTATCTTGAGCGGTTCAGTGCTGATCCGCAACTTGATTCGTTGCTGAAGTTGCGAGAGGTACTCTCTGCTCCACCGTTTCCAAAAATGCTCACGAAGCTGCTGAATACGTTGAAACCGTCTGAGGTGATTGTAAGAACAGTCTTCGTAGCTACTCTCTGGCATTGCGGTGAGCGGCCTTCCGATCAGAAAATGGCCTGGGGTGATAGGGTTCAAGTCCTCAGGGTCTGAGAAAATTGGAGTTAGCGGACGCGAATTTAAAATGGCCTCGATTTGCACTAACATTGTATTAAGTTCCTCATACGTGAGGTGACAATTTCCCAGCACTCGAATTAAATGGTGCTTGGTTGACTTGACACCTGCTTCCCAGAGTCCTCCAAAATCCGGTGCATATGCAGGAATGAAGTGGAAGTTTATTCCTTCATTAGCAAAACTGTCTGCCAAGGAATTGCAATGACTTTTAAGAAATTGTGAAATATCATTACACTCATATCAGCCAAACGACGTCCACTGCTGGACATAGGCCTCCCCCAAAGTTCTCCACACAGACCGGTCTTGAGCCGCCCGCATCCAACCGCCTCCCGCGATCTTCACGAGATCGTCGGTCCATCTTGCGGGGGGCCTACCTCTGCTGCGTCGTCCGGTACGTGACCGCCACTCCAGAAGCTTTCTGCCCCAACGGCCATCGGTTCTTCGAGCTATGTGCCCTGCCCACTGCCACTTCAGCTTGGCTATCCGGAGAGCTATGTCGGCGACTTTGGTTCTACTGCGGATCTCCTCATTTCTGATTCGATCTCGCAGGGAAACTCCAAGCATAGCTGTCTCCATCGCCCTGTGAGTGACCTTGAGCCTTCTGATAAGGCCCATAGTGAGCGACCACGTCTCTGATCCGTAAGTCATCACTGGCAACACACACTGGTCAAAGACTTTCGTCTTGAGACACTGCGGGATATCGGACGAGAAGATATGTCGTAGCTTCCCGAACGCTGCCCAACCGAGTTGGATTCGACGATTGACCTCCTTCTCGAAGTTGGACCTACCTAATTGGACTACTTGTCCCAGGTAGATATACTTGTCGACAACTTCGAGCGTAGAGTTCCCAACCTGAATAGGAGCAGGTACAACATGGACGTTCGACATGATTTTCGTCTTGTCCATGTTCATCGTAAGACCTACTTGTTGGGAGACTCTACAGAGGCCATCGAGCATTGTGCCTAGGTCTTCCATGGTCTCAGCCATGAATACGATATCGTCTGCGAATCGAAGGTGAGTGATGTACTCGCCGTTGATGTTGATGCCGAGTCCATTCCAGTCCAGAAGCTTGAAAACATCCTCCAGCGCAGTGGTAAACAGTTTCGGGGATATGACATCCCCCTGTCTCACTCCTCGCTCATTACACGCGCGTACAAAAGTCGTCCCGTTATCGGAATAAATATTCTGCGCCTTACCTCGCCGCGCAATAAATCGACGTAATGCCGAAAGATAACATTGACTCGTCAAATCACCAACCAGCACCAGGTGCATTGCCTTTGTTGTGAAGCATATGAAAACCGCAATGTAGACCTTAATGACACGAGACCCACGGCCTTGTTTACTAACAGCTGCTATAGGCCCTGCGTAGTCTACTCCTACATTGATAAATGGATATCCTGGGGTAAGACGATCACGGGGCAAGTTTCCCATTTTAGGTGCTACGACTTGCCTTTTCATGCGATTACATCGTATACATTTATGATAGCAAGATTTTGCCAAATTACGGCCTCCAATAGGCCAATACCTCTCCCGAATACTAGCCAACAATAATTGAGGACCGGCATGCATTAAATTTGCATGTTCAAAATTAAATAACAATTGTGTAAAACGATGTGTGGGCTGTTGAAAATAGGGTGCTTTTTATCAAAATTAAAATTAGCATTTCATAAACGCCCGCCAACACGCATTAAATTATGTTCATCTAAGAACACGTTAAATTTTAAGAGCGGACTCTTTTTAGGCAAAGCTTGTTTATTGATAAGAAGCTTATATTCAGGAAACGCTTCTGCCTGTGAAATTTTAATAATAACGTTTAACTCAGCAGATGACAAATAGGTCGCAGCCACTGGTGAACCCTTGCATCTATTTACAAACCTTAAGGCGAGGATTTCCCAAAATACAGTGTTATCTAGCGTGACCAAACGCGTTTTATTTGTAAATAACAGAGATTTAAATTCGGAAAAAAATATATGTTATTCTACAGCATTAGATCTTTATATTTCGGCCATTCGAAACACGATTACTGTTATTTGATACGATAGAAAATAATCGCGAATATAGGTCTGTTTAAACAACTTTTTCTGTTTCATTTGAGTTGTATTGGGATTAGAATTTTCAAAAGTATACCAAAAGAAAGGTCATGTAAAAGCGGATGGTTCTCGGCAATCACATTATGAATTTTAATATATACAAAAATATAATACCCAAAATACGTAATTTCCTACTGCCGACGCGCTCTTTCCGGCGTCGTTCAGTCCCGAGCGGGATGTAATGGAGACAGGACGTATCGCTAATTTGCAGAGCGCACCGCAGGATTACGAATTATTTTATCGTCAGTTACAAATGTCATCATCACTTATTGATAAATATATTACATCTAGGATTAGTTTGTAAATAGGTATTGTAAATTTTTAGTAAGTAATAATAGTGTATATAAGTAAGAAGTATAGTTTTAAAAATATCGTTTTGATTATTGGACAAGATAACGACTTGATAACAACAGCATAGTTAGGTAACAGTACTTTAGAAAAATATTGATTTGTTGTATATTGTGGATGATTTATAGTATTATTGTTGTATTGGATACCTACCTAATACAATAATTCACACTTATTCTGTGTACTTATACGGAAATAAAATGTGAGATGTACCTAAAAGCTATACAAGCGAATTTTATAGGTACCTACCTACCTAAATAAATACAAATATCCGCAGTTACCTACTTAGTGGTATTTATGGTTACTGCCCCACCCTCGTGGGTAGTAGCGTGATGTTATTTGGTATAACCTTCCACAACAAATGGGCTAGAGAAGCAAATAAATCTTAGAAATTGGCCTGCTAGTTCCTAAGACTAGCGCGATCAAAAACAAAAAAAAATGAATTTCCGTCTATTCAATAATTCTATTTCCACCAATAATATCATTGATTTCCACACTATTACCAAACACGGAACAATGGACACCTAATAATATTATAGTAATTATTTATCACGCCGAGGAAGAATGCACTGGTGGCACAGCTTAGAAAGGTAGGTAAGGTGTTCGGTAGGTAAGTATATCAATTTGACCGACAAATAATAACGAAAACTAGAGTTTATTATTGGTTGGCGAAAAATAAGCGTTGTGGGTGTAGGAGTATCATTTCGTACATATGTATGTATGTAAAAATTTAACTTTTTTCACTACTACTTGCCGATGGCAGCGCCTAAAGGGGATCACCCAAATTGGGCTAATTTTTAATTTGCCGGCCAATCAATAAATTGTGTTATTTTAATAGAACACACTCTTGTAAACATTTTAACTATTACACCAAACTTCTAAGTCAATAGGCTTGTGTCCACTAAGAATAAATCGGTTTGATTGTAGTATCTATAGATTTATTATGATTTAAGATGTCAATAAAGTTTATTATATATTATAAAAAGGATAAAGATTAATGTAATTTTTAGGATTCTAAAACTAAAAAATAATGTTTTTACTTATTCTTGTGACAGTGAACACCAATCAGAGAGCATTGCGTCAAACAGTACGCCCACCATTCATGTTGTTGACGTTTTAGTAGTAAATACAATTAAAAAGTAAAAGTTTCTAAACTGTCAAATCGAATATAACAAAATAAAAGTGGGTGCATCAGACCAGACTTCATTCACGGATTGTTTTGTTTTGTACTTTGTGATATCACTCAACCGCTATGATGGTTTACAGCGTTTTCGTGTCAAATTCAAAAATATTTTTAAAAAGCCGTAATTAGTAATTTTGCTGATTGTTTTTTGAAGAAAAATCAGGTATTTCAGTTTAACATCTAATAAAGGAACGAATCAATCGCTAATTACATTTTAGGATACAAGCGTATTCTCTGAGACAATATTTAGGTTTGAATGTATGTCTCAAAGTACCGTAGAGCAGTTTTGTTTTGACAAAAGTGGTAAATCAAAGAGGTGTAACGGTAGTCAACTATACGTTTTCAGCCTAACGTGAAATACGTGAGCCTTAAAATGCAGTGGACTCATTAAAAAAGTAAAAAACATAGTTTTAAATACTCCTGACCAAATATAAAAATATCGTCTAAACCTTTAGTAGGAATGTCTATGACCGGTCAGGTACAGATGTCTTGCATGATGTACAGGCATGGCACCATGTGGTTGAAGAGATGTTGCGTCGCGACGTTCTCACTTTCCAATGTTTCGGCCGGTTCTTGTAGAGAAAAGGCCAGTCGGAAACACCTGGATATCACTATAGTGACAGCAGCCGCAATCCTGTCCAAGAAACGGCGCTACAAATGTTGGCGGAATGCCCCGCTTATGCATCCCAGCGCCGTGAACATCACCATCTTAAGCCTTTTCCGACCATTTTGGTGTAGACCTCTACAACAAATTCCTTTCCGTTCTGTTTTGGGCAGTCTTCAACCAATTACTGCCTGCTATCTTTATGATATCTTCTTTCTATCTCATTTGCCGTTCCAGCTAGTCATTTACAATCTCATGGTTGCCATTTTAATATTTGCTTGCACCATGTTTCGGGATTTCTGGCTACATGTCCGGCCGCTACTCTTTTGGCAACATCTGGTACTAGACTTTCTTTTCGGAGCTATTTATTCTTCTTTCTGTCTCTGAGTGTCACTCCTGCCAGTTTTCTCTCCATTGTTCTTTGAACAACTTCAAGTTTCTGTAGCGCTGCCTCTGTAGTAACCCAAGTTTCGGCTCCGTAGGTGAGCACTGGCAGGACGCACTGGTTGAATATTCTTGCTTTTTGTTGCTTCGTAAAGGCAAATGCCAGTTTATCGAAAGCAGCCCAACCCAAATGGATACGTGTATCAATCCTGTTCACTTGGTTTGCTTTGCCCATCTTTATTTCTTGCCCTAGGTATAATATACTATTTATTGAAGAATTCTAATCGGGTACATCCTACTGCAATTGTTATTCCACTGGAGTTTTCACTGGTCATGTTTCGAATTGGCTGTAAACTGATCGCGGCAATTGTTACATAGACTACAGGCCCATGTCCAAAATGGATGGGTCATATGAACCACCAGGTGACGTATATAGGACGATATAAGAGCATCAAATAATAAGATTCAGCACTATGCCGTCACTTGTAAGCTGTCCAACTGAGTGCTGGTGAGAATTTGATTTTCTGACAATTTCCAAAAAATTACCGACTTTGTAGCGCACCATTTTTTTACGGCACTGCGCGCTTTCTTATTATTTATCATGGATCTATCGAAGGTCATAATGCTGTACAAAAATATATGACCGAAATGCGTACTCACTCTACCTGCACTTTTGAATTCTCATCAGTACTCAGTTGGACAGCTTACAAGTGACGGCATAGTGCTGAATCTTATTATTTTATGCTCTTATATCGTCCTATATACGTCACCTGGTGGTTCATATGACCCATCCATTTTGGACATGGGCCTGTAGTCTAACAGTTGTACCCTCGCTACCTGCCCTGCCCATAGTCTGGTGCGTGATGGCTTGGAACGTCAGCGTCTCTTTCTGTGAGGCAGTAATGCTTATCAATCAAATATTTCGCTCTTGGCTTACTACCTGTCATTACCTGATGCCATTTAAATTGCAACATGCACGTTATTTTAGGCAAAAAAATAACAGTAATTACTTAGGATTTATTTTAGAAACAGAATAGATTCTTTGAGCTGGAATATGATCTCACAGACTGCACTTAGAACCTTCGTGTAGTAATAAAAAATGTTTATTTCGTAATATTCTATAAGTTTATTTTAGTTGGCCGGCACCATTGACATATATTTAGTACATACCTATATATCGATGGCCGGCACATTTAGAATAGCCTAAATTTGTATGGGGCTGGGTGATCTCCTTTATTATGCATGCACGTGTGTTTGCATGAGTATATATTGCTATAACTATTGCCCTGTAATGAAAATCTTGTGTATTATTGATCTTTTTCCGCTACTTTTTTGACAGAGTAGTATCTTAGAGATTGCATAGTTAAAATAAATATAACAGAATGTAATTATTGGTGATTAAAAGTAGCTATGAGTATCTTACCCTTTAAGTGTATTATTGGTTCCATGCCGTTGTTTTGCTGACAGTAGCAACGAATTAATTAATTTATATTAATCTAATCCTTTTCCCTAAGATTGATATAGAACAAGCGATACTTTCGCATTGCGAGCGATCATAAGTTTTTTTTATAATTAACAACAAACATAATGTTCATAAATTATCTACTGATTACTATTGTCACTATAAACAAAAGCAATTTTGTAAAACTACTTTCAAATTTCATAAAGGTTTATTCAAAACAAAAACTTTGCAAATTATTTATACTCGATAAGTAAATTTATATTTCAATTGATATACTGCTTCAATTTTCTATACTGTGGCGCGGAAGTGTTATACCTACATAATATGGCGGCAGGTGCGCCGTGCGTCGCGTCTCGCGTCGCGATTGATCGTAATTATACTCGCGAACTGGGGAAGAGGGGAGCCTCAAAACCTTTGAGCGCTCGGAAATCCTCGCCTTAAGATATATGCTACAGAGCGTTTTAAACGCGATAGATTTGAAAATCGATTAAAATGTATGAATGAGCCTTGCGTGTCATCGGCTAATTTAACACCAACCTGTAACGAAATATTTCTTATTTCTGGCAGCGTTTCTTTGATTTGAGGGCTTACAGGCCATTGAGACTCATCTTGCTTCAAAAATGGTCGCCCTGACCACCAAATGTCTAGGGACTGAAATAATTTAAAATCCACGCCGCGCGTTATATAGTCAGCGGGGTTAGTATCAGTGGGGACGTGCCTCCATGAATAATTTTGAGTTTTGTCGAAGATTTCTGCGACTCGATTGCGTACAAAAGGTTGTAACTTGCTAGGTAACATTCTTAGCCAACCTAATACAATAGTTGAATCGGTCCAGAATACAACCTAATCAATTGTAAGCCGAAGGGAGCTAACAGCCTTTTCAAAAAGCCGAACACCAACTAATGCTCCACATAGCTCCAGCCTTGGAATAGTCGTTGGCTTTATACGAGCTACGCGACTCTTTGCAAATAGTAATCTAACTAAATAATTACCATAATTATCAATACTGCGCAAATAAACACAACTGCCATAGGCACGCTCAGAAGCGTCAGTAAAGATGTGCATTTCTATTAGCCTTCTGCTATCACAAACAACACAACGTGGCACCCGAATGTCATTCAACACCGGTAAATTATTTATCATATCTGACCAGAGCTTACAAACTTCTGGGGACAATTGATCATCCCAAGATATTTTTTCTAACCATAACCTTTGCAAAAGAATTTTCATTCTAATGACACACGGTGCTAAGAGACCTAGGGGGTCAAATATTTGAGCGATTATTGAAAGTATACCTCGCTTATTAATGGCGATATTATTTCCTATCGGAAAACACAATTGATCTGATGCTGTTAACCAATTAACACCTAAAGTTTTGCTAGGTTCAGCAGTGCCGATGTTCAGGTCTAACGACGGCGACGGTTGTGTACACTCAGCAGTCAACCGCGGCTCATTGGATTTCCACTTTCGAAGTGGCATACCAGCAGTAGCAAGAGCGTTAGTCACCTTTTCACGAATATAAACCATCTCGTCCACTGTGGACCCAGTGGTCAGCAAATCGTCGACAAAAAAATCATTGATTATGATTTCCCTAATTTTAGGATCTGCACAGTCAAGACCTATCTGCTGTAAGCATCGAGTTGCCAGAAAAGGTGCACTTCCAGTACCGTAGGGTATTTAACTGAAATGCCTTTAATTTATCAGTTGAATTAAAACGCCATAGTATATTTTGTAAGTAACGATCGTCAGGATGTACAATAATCTGTCTGTACATTTTTTCTACATCAGCAGCTAAAACAAATTTATTTTGCCTGAAACGAATGAGAATCGATAACAAGTCATTCTGAACTTGAGGTCCAACCATCTGGATATCATTTAGTGAAACTCCAGAGGTGCTTGGACTACTGGCATTAAAAACAGCTCTGAGCTTCGTCGTCGTACTGCTTTCGCGTAAAATACCATGGTGTGGAATAAAATAACAATTAACTGTATCTAAAACCGCACATTCGGACATATGACCGAGTGACTGATATTCTAACATAAATTCTTTATATAACTTTTCTAATACAGGTTTTTGTTTATTTCTACGCTCCAATGAAAGAAAACAATGCTTTGCGCGTTGATAGGTATCACCTAAGACCCTAGAACTTTCCTTCAACGGTATCCTAACGCAGAATCGTCCGTCTTCCAAACGAACGGTATTTTTTACAAAATGATCTTCACATAAATGCTCTTCCCTAGAATAATTAGATGATGACGGGCTAACTTCCTCAAGTTGCCAAAACCGCGTGAGCTGGGTTTGAAGGTCATCCTTATTAGAGAAGGCAGAAGAGTTTTGTGAAAGATTACATTTTAAACGATTAGATGGCTCTGACATATAACTATTAACAGGGCCGGAAACTAACCAACCTAGTTTAGTTTCGAACAATAATGACTTACCATCGCCTAACCTAATCTTTTGAGTTTGTAAGATATCCCAGAACACATCAGCACCAATAAGTAAATCGACCTTACTGGGCGAGTGAAAGCTTGGGTCCACTAAAATAAGATCTGACGGAATATCAATGTTTGTTAAGTCTATGTTTCCACTCGGAACAAAATCGGTAATAGTAGGTAAAATAAAACATTGAATATCGCTTGTAAATTGCTCATTCAATGATTGAATGCGTAACTTACACATGTGCTGTATCTGTATGCATCCATTATTTATACCTAAAACCGATTCATTAATGCTTTTCGTAGGCAAACCTAATTTTTTAAACATTTGCTCGGTTAGTAAACACGCCGTACTGCCACTGTCTAACACTGCGCGTGCGAGATGCTCACAGTTATAAGCATCATATAATTTAACCAACGCTGTTGATAACAGAACTTCACGGCGCACAATACCACGAGCGGTGTGAGCAGCGCATGCGCGATCCACACTCGCAGTCGCAGACAACGTCAGATTCGGTTGAGATGCACACGTCGATACAGTGCTACTATCAGCTGACGTTATAATGTTATTGTCACTTGGCTGCGTCGGCACACTACAGCTGTCAACAGTGTTAACCGATTTTGGCTTAGACGTCATATCATTAACGTGAATAATAGTGTTATGTTTACGTTTACAAACCTTACAGCCTTGTCGTTTGCAACGATTCGCAAAGTGTCCACTATTAAAACAATTAAAACACACTTTAAATGATGGCATTAGCTTGAATCGTGACTCATTATTCAAAGATAAAAATTGTGAGCAAGAACCGTGTTCGTGGCTTTTACACATAGGACAGATTTTAGAATGTGGATCTTGCACAGAAACCATAGTTTTATGTTTAGCACTTTGTTTATTCGATGAATCATTGTGAACGTGATTTGAACTCCGCGATAATTCTATGGTCTCGAGCAAGTCAGCACGGTTCCTTACAAAAGTATTGAAATATTCTAATGTAACGATTTCATTTTTCGCTAATCTATCCTTGTGCTCCTCCCACTCACGAAAGGTGCGTAAATCCAGCTTTTTGGTGACGATATAGATTAAAAGAGTGTCCCAATGTTTGACAGGTTCACCCAAGGATTCCAATGCAAGCAAATTTTTATTAAAATTATCGATTAGTCGCTTTAAATTAAAAGACGATTCCTTGGTAATCTGTTCAAGATTAAATATTGATGAAACGTGATTGTGAACCAGCAACCGTTTACTATCAAATCGATCACATAGCAGTTTCCACGCAGCTTTGTAGTTTTTGGCACAAAACTGTATAGACTGGATGACAACAGCAGCGGAACCTTGTAACGAGGTTCTTAAATAATGAAATTTGTTAATGTCTTCTATGTCACTATTCGAATGGATAAGGCTTGAGAAGGTGCCATGGAACTCCAACCAGTTCTCATATGATCCACTAAAAATTGGCAGCTTAATAGTTGGTTTCTCCACTATAGACCACCTCCACACCGTGAACCAAATCATAGAAAAACATTACGAATTTAACAAACCTCCGTACCTAGGATTCGTAGATTATTCCAAAGCCTTTGACAGCATTACTCATAGTGCAATGAAGATGCCTTACGGAAACAAAATATAGAAGAGCCCTACATAAACCTTATTAAAGCCATTTACAATAATAGTACAGCAGATGTCAAGCCCCAACTTTCTGGTCAGTCATTTAAAATAGAGAGAGGCGTCTCACAGGGTGACCCGTTGTCTCCTAAACTTTTTAATAGTGTCCTGCAACAGGTTTTCGGCAGTCTGACGAATTTGTGGCAATCCAGAGGCATTGTGGTCGGCGGCAAAAGATTAACAAATCTTCGGTTCGCCGACGTCATTGTTCTCTTTTCCTCATCAGCCTCGGAACTCGAGCTAATGCTTAAAGACCTCAGCTCTGCAAGTCTTCAAGTTGGACCTTAGATGAACCGGGCCAAAACTCAAGTAATGACCAACAGCACGAAACGTAGGGTCACGGTAGACGGGCAGACTATACATTATGTCGACGAGTATATATACTTGGGCCAGATTGTCTCTTTCAGCAACAGGCAAGACAAAGAAGTAGGACGGCGAGTCGAAAATGCCTGGAAGAGCTTCTGGTCAATGAAAGAGCTACTGAAGGGCAACCTTCCACTGACACTCAAGCGAAAGCTCGTCGATATGTGTATATTGCCCGTCCTAACCTACGGTGCCCAAACATGGTCCTTGACGGAATTCCAGAAGTCCAAACTGAAGATTTGCCAAAGGGCTATGGAACGTAGCATTCTCGGGGTAAAAAGGACCAACCGTGTCCGGAACACCACGCTACGTTCCCAAACACGCATAGCCGATGTTGGTTTAAAATCTGCCAGGCTGAAGTGGGACTGGGCTGGTCACCTCTGCCGTATGCACCCAGAAAGGTGGGCTTATTTAATAACCAGTTGGGTGTCTCATGATAGTCGACGACGACGCGGCAGACCTAAACGGAGATGGCGGGATGACTTAGATGCATTCGACAGCGACTGGCCGAACATAGCACAGGACAGGGATGAATGGCGGTCCAAGGGAGAGGCCTTTGCCCAGCAGTAGGACACATGTACAGGCTAAATAAAATAAAAAAATAATAAAAAAAAATAGTTGGTAATTTGACGAGCTTATGATTATTATAACCATTACTTACACTTTTATCATTAGCAGCAGAATAATTATTCACAATATCTTGCGCCCTAGCAAGCAGCTTGTAATATGCGGATTCGAATTCATCTCTTTCTGCCGAATGATCGAAACTGTCACTGAGGCATTCAAGCTTCAACTGAACCTCATCGTACAATTCAAAGGTATATTTAATCTTACCGATACGAATTTGCAATTCCGAGACATCAGTAGAACTTAATGAAGAAACATCTAACCCATTGAGAAACGTTGAAAATGCCGTTACACGTCCCTTATAACTGCCACGTTTTTTAATTAATTCCTTTTCTTCGGACATTCTGGGAAATAGGTGTCAAATCAACCTGAAACGTTATACAAACCAAAAGTTATTCACTATATTTTACCTAAATTATAAGTAGGTAGGTACCTATCAGTTATTTGCAAAGTTAATAATTCTAATTTGCGTATAACAATGGCTACAATTAGAAATTATACAATAGATCAATGCAAACTTTAATAAAAGGTCTAATTGAATAGGCACAATATACAAATTGTTATCTTTAAATATTACAACCTAAGGAATTTGCTGGCTTGTCGAGTCAATTTACAATAATTAAGTTGATAAAAAGTAACAAAATAACTACTTAATTACATAAATGGCAATAACATAATCTCGCAAACCACAAAATACTTATAATTACAAGTCTTTTTTGAACTTCAGTTAGGTTGTCGGTCAAAATCAATGACAAATTAGACACCAACATATGAAAATATGTTTAATACTGACCTTTTTACATATCATTACCACTATAAGGCTTAATATTACCTGAGTGCTGGGTGAAATAAATAGGAGTTAACAAAAATATAATTAAGTGCCCGCTATGAGACCGGGTCGTGTCCTTCATGTGACCCCTTCACTGTCCAGTGCAATTGCCAACGATAATTTTTTCTCAGTAATTCCGTTTTCTGGTATTTGTAATTCCGCTAGTTCTTCAGCATCCGGTAAGATAGGCCATGTAAACGCCAGATAAGGATCTCAGGTAATATTCATGAGTAAAAATGAGAAGCCGATGTGGTTTAGAATTCAACGTTTTAATTGATCTTGTTACAATGACGATACAAAAGTGATTATCGAATGACAGTAATGAACTTAAAGCTACGAGAACGGGAGCGAACGGTACGAATGCGATTTCAATTTTAATCTGTGCTATGTAATGTGGACTTTTCTGAACAACAATAATGCAATACTTAGTATTTCATGCTCAAACACTCTTATTGCATGTACATCCTTTAAAAACCCGTTCTATTACTCAAAATGCATAAAAGATTGCCGTAGTAGCTCACAACAGAAACGAAGTACATTATTTTAAAAGCCCATAAACCAGCAATAGCGAGGCGTGGCGATGATATACGAACGTATAGGCGACGTCGCCTTCGCTTCACATATTCAAATGTCGTGTAATTTGCCACTCCGCAAACCTCACGACTGACTATCCTAGTTTTATCACTGGAAGCTCCTTTACATATTATTTTTATATGGTATGTTGGGAGCGGTGTAATATTCAGTAATGGGATTATATAAGCTTTGATTGATGGCGCTGTTGGCGTAGTGGTTTCAGCGAACGTCTCGCCGCTTAGCATTGTACCGAGTGCTGGAACTGCATGTTCATTGATAAAATTAAAGCCAATGAGCATTTCAGTTACGAAACATATCATGTAAGTGTATGAAATTGTCCCAAATCAAATCGATATGGGTACAATTTTAATTAATGCGTATGAACAGCTGATAACAACTAGTAACCAATTTACAATAGTTTTGTTGGTTATAAAAGCCTACATGTTTGCCTGCAGTCCTGTGTCTGCACCAAAAATGCTGATATTTACAAAAGGGTCGCAACCTGTACGCATGCATTATGTAGTTCAATCAGCTTACGTGCGCTAGAAGACACCACGTTTGTAATGACAGCACGCGCGCCGCAAGCGTGCAGCAAGCGTACTATTGCGTATACCATGCGTGCACCGTTTAATTAAAGTGTATTGGTCGTATATTCGCCAGATGCAGACGCACCCTAATTAGTAATCTCGTGATTGTCAGCTAATATCTCATTGATGTCGAGCGTTGCTCGGAGCGATACAATCGGACCTAATTACACGGTCAATACGTCCTGATCTGTTATGAAGGATTTACCTTGCGTACCCGTTGTGATATTAATATTGAAACCTTCTCCTATACCTATTGTGTCCTGTACTGTAAAAACAATAAGTGTTTCTGGATAAAAGAGTTCCTGGATTTTATTAACGTTGCTGTGCGAGATTGTTAAAAAAAAATAATACGATAAGAACTCAAGTCAACAAACAAACTAATACTTACTTTAAGAGAAGTCATATGTTTGTTGGAATAGACAGACAGACCCTAGCATGAAGCAACGCCCTTTGATAATTAACCTCGGGGTTAAAGTAATATTTGGTAGAAATTCAATTACCGCAAAACATGTATTTACTTTTAATTAAGTATAATTAATTTTCAGAGAAGCTTAAATTTTAACACCAACTACTTAACATATTCAAGTTTGCAATAAAGACCGCAGACACGAAAAAACATAACTAACGACTTTTTTAAATGCATGTTAAGTTTAGTACAAACGAGACTTGAAACGGTGTTTAGATAAAAAAGGAAAACAACATTATGTTTTATGCTTCGCGAACACTTGACAATATAGTGTTCGAAATAGAGAGAAAAAATAATTGCTTCATTACATAAATTGCTTTAGCAAAGTGTCGCTTGGCTGGTCGCGTATTCTTCACTAACTCAGTTACAAAATCGACATCAAATGAAAAATGAATTAAAAATAAACCTTACACCTGCCCGAATAAGTGTTAATGTTATTCGGCAGACGTCGGTGACAAATAAAACTTGTGAGTTCTTGACTGCTGTTGTTGAGTTTTCATTAAAGACAAAAACGGATACATGACACGTGGAGCGAAAAAGGATTTTTCACGTGAAATATTTTTTCATTTCTTTTGTGTGCTGTGCAGACAAACTGGCAAACTAAACATTTTGCGCAGAGATATATATTCAGAGATTGCTATTACAAAATAATCGTTTTGACTTGAAATGTTTTGAGCATAATTTTCATTATGCTAAGGAAATACTTGCAGAAACAATTCCATGGATTCCAGATTGACTGTAACACGTTTAGGAGAGTAGACGAACGGACCTAGTAGTGAAAATAATTCTCATCCATAAAACAGTGGCACAAATGTGCATTGCTCTATATGCTAAACGCGTATGTAAATATGATTTCACAATAGGTTAGTACGGATTGTATAATAAATAAACACGTAAAAGTGCGATGCATATAACTCTATTGTATAAAAATAAAAATCTAATATTACGGGTTGCACTTAAGGAATATTACATTTGCATAGTAGGTTGGTTATTGTCGTTCGCGTATTAAATCTGGGGCATAAATCAATCAAGGCAAATGTAAGATGCTCAGGACAATATTAATATTATAACTTTAGGAAATGGGTAAGTTTTGCCCAGCAGCAAACAAAGCTTGCACTGTTTAAAAATGGTGGGAACACACTAGCGAGCTGTACTCGTAACTATATAATAATGAGAATCTAGTAAGCACAACATGTTCATATTGTAAATGTATAGCTACCTAGTATATTCTATCATAGTGTTTACATACCGACTATTATATGCCCGATTACGAAAAATCGGTGTAATCCATTAACCATGCGCAAATTTGGTTACGCGACGAACTGGTATCTGAATTTCAGTAGCATGTTCTCGTGACTTGCGCTCACAAACCATTTGGCTTTTAGTAACGTACAATAGCTGGAGTTACATTCATAAGTGAGTACCCGCCCTAACATACATTGAAGCAATAGTCAAAGAACAATGATACTATTTGCGGATAACACAATTTACGGATATCAGTTGGCACATAAAAAAAAATAGAAGTCTTTTACGTTACGGCTACTGCTTCGCTCGCGTGGCTCATAGCGTGATGTTTTATAGCCTTTCTCGATAAATGGAATATCTGACACTGAAATAATTTTTCAAATCGGACCAGTAGTTACTGAGATTAGCGCATTCAAGAAACAAACTCTCAACAACGATTAGATTCCATGCTAGAATTTATGACAACAAACTGTCGATCGTCTACCTGGGCTTTAACTAATTTTGTGTGAACAGAGAGATCATTTTATTTGATTAACATGGGCTGGCGGTTCGTTAGCTGAAATCTTGAAATGTAGCTCTTTTGCGGGCAACAATTATGGCCGATGTAAATGAACATGACTGTTGTGCCGAACTTGTTATGTGGAATAATTAATTTGTGTTAGTTTAGTTTGAAGTTGAAACCTTTGTTTAGTAGAAGAGTTCATTGTACTAAGTTGTTGATAATTTACCGTGTAGTTCTCTTACATTTAATACAGTATGTAATTATTTTTCAAACCTTTTACCTTTTCATGCCTAATATCAAGGGCGTCGCCAGCTAATTGCCTAGGAGGGGGCAAAGCCGCCAGTCAATAGCCTAAGGGGCAGGTTGATATGGAAAATGAGGAAAGTATTGAGAAAAATATAAATTGTAGGGTTTTTGAATCTCTAGGAGGGGCAGCTGCCCCTCCTTGGCGACGCCCATGCCTAATATTGAAGTCAACCTTTAGCTAAGAATTAATCCTGTATCGCGGTGGAAAAACATTAGAACACCTGATACAAATTTTTAGAAAAGTTGTGAGGATTGAACACATAACATTTGGCGCATTGCCAGATGTTATTGCAGTCACATCATTATTAACTTCGTATGATATACGAGGTATGGGTAATCGTGAATGTCGCGCCATGACCCACAGATTACAAAACATAACTTCACCCCTTTATCCCCGAAGGGTTGGGCAGAGGTGTATTACACACCCACATTTTGCCAGTTATGTTTCGGACCCAATGTAGTAGGGGGCGAGCCTATTGCTATCTACTGGGCACATTGTTTTAACGAGCGATAATTAACATTTTTCTATAACTTCGAAAAGTCAGAAGTGTGTGCCCGGGGTAACTGGAAATCGAACCCGAGACCATTGTCTCGGCAGTCCGTTACGTACACCACTGGGCTATCGCCGCTCAAACATTGCTTAGCCGCTGCGTCGTTTCGCGTAGGTACCTAAAAAAATCCCAAGTGCTTACGGCTCAACGCGCCGCCGAGCACTTGACGGGCGAGCTCAATAAATCAGTCATTGTTTATTCGTTTGTAGCGTGAGGGTGCTGAAGTGATGTTTTTGTTCATTTTAATGAATGATTCTTTCATATGATCTCAAATACACGACGTTTGAATGAAGTGTTTACTTTATGCGAGGGGCCGAACCGGATGCTATGTAAACAATTACGACTTTTAACGACTTAGTTGAAACAATTGCTTATCCTGATAACAATACGAGTTGAACCTTGGTTCCTTTTGTTTTTTTATATACCTGGTGATATTATCTTAACAAATATATAAAATTATAGCAATACTTGCTTGAAAAGTTATTAAGATATTAGTATGTGAAAAAAATATTATTTCGCTGACTTTGCATTTTGCGCGCGGGGCGTAATTATGGATTGAAAACATCATTGTATTCAAATATCATAATAATATAATTGATACTTTTATGTTTTTATTGTGAATAAACTAATTAATTACGAAGTTACAGCAAAAAAATAATAAATATTGTGTATTACTTTAGAGATTTTTACAAACAATTATCGTAAACACGGCATTTCTTTTTTATTGAATGTAAATACATATGTATGTTGATAAGTTGTGTTATTTTTTATTATGAGTATATAAATAAACCTATCTTATGATATATAATACTCATATTACTCTTGAGATATTGATTATCGAAAAATTTTGCGGATATTCAGGTTATTTTTGGCGGGAAAAAGTAAACAACTGTGCACATTCCACTAAGAGTATTTCTAATCGTATTCTTATCGGAAATTGTTCTTTTGCTTGGAAATCTAACTGGTAAGAAACTTGTGTAGGTTTGAATCAGATATATAACATAAAAAGGTATTAAAAAAAAAACGGAAATTGGCGGCAATTAACAATTAATTCTTTGTTTTATTTTTTTATGTTTAAAATTATTTAGTTCCTCTAAAAGTAAATTAAATAACCTTTCTAACCGTGTATAATACTTACATACCTCCCTTAATCAAAAACGACGAGAAAAAAGAATATTTCAGAAGTATATAAAATCGCGCTCAAAAATGGCGGGAAAATATTTCTAATTTTCACTTTATACTGCCCTTGCGTGGACTACATGGACTACATGGACTACATTATTTGGTGTTATTTGTATCATTCGAAAGCTCATTTTATTACGCGTCTATTGATATATAATATAGCGCAATCCGTTAAGTTTTAATAAAAGGGACATTAGTTACTTGTGCGCAGTCTACGGCTTCAGAAAAAAGGGACATTTGTCCCTTGGAGCAATCAACGGATTTGGAAAAAAGGGAGTTTTGTCCCTTGAAACAATCGACAAGCTAATATCGTGTGTAAACTTCACAAACGCGATATTCTGTCACTAAGGCTTAATAGTACCGCTGTTATCCATCAGATGGCGCCAAATAAAGTATATATATATTTGGCGAAATAATAGTTATCTCCATTGGTTCGTTGCATAGCGTTATAGAATCAACATTTCAACTACATAATTGTCCTAGCTTTATCCTGGTTGCATCGAGGAGCCTGGGGTTCGCTTTCTAACAACATTTGACGGAATAATTTTTTAAGCTTTTTCACAGAACGACCACCGTCTGATGGCCGCAAGCTAAAGATACTACGCATTCAACTACATGCCAGGCAAAATGTGAAATGCAAGCAATATAAGACATTTAATACAAAATGGACTATACGGAGAATACATAACGTTCATTTAAAAGCACGATATGAGTGGGCTATAACGCCTATTTTTATCGAAAATTGCTTTAACCGGTACTGCTATCAGGGGCTTGGGCGGCCAAATCGCTGCGATTTAGTGCGAATGCATATCACTTGGCATACTACCGTTTCATTACTGTGAATAGATTGGATGTTTCGCTATTGCACTGCGTTTCACTTGCGTCAAACGATTCGGCTGATAGCAAGCGTTGTTAAGTTACCAGTGTGAAAGCCTGGCTGTTCTTCATTTAGCGTGTGATAACGAATGCTTTTTACCTAGATAGTAATGTTTGCATTTTTCTTCGTAGAACAGTCGCATTCATTACAGGTTTCTACGTGTTTTTTTAGTTCTATGAAGTCACTAATAAATACACCACTATTTCTTAATTAGTACAAAAACATTAAGAACATATTAGCGAAGACATTATTATCATAAATGTGACATAAGAATTTCATAATACATATCTATAAATAGCCAAGTTATAATCATTTGTTTTTTGTAGAAAATCTCACCAAAATCATAGACATATTTTACAATCCATTCACTACTTCATTGATAGTTACTTTCCGGCCCTACTCTTACGCATTCTTTCCGTCGCACTTATAATGTAGGTAGCCTTAGACAATAAAATGAAGCAAAATAATCAGTGTAGGTAGATACTTTTTAATTTTCTTAATTTTACCCTCTCATTCATAGTTTATCCGGGCTTAGAACCGGCAAAATTTACCGTTTTACAAGTAATTAAATACGAAGGTATGTAATAAGAAAGCAATCATATATCAAAATAAAATAAGGTATTCTGTAATAAAAGAAAACAGTAATTTTGGCCTATTTATGAAGTTAGAATCATCTGCTATTTACAAATTATTTTATCATCATCATGTCAGCCTAGAGACGACCACTGCTGGACATAGGCCTCCCTCAAGGTTCTCCACACAGACCGATTTTGAGCCGCCCGCCTCAAATTATTATTTACTTAAGTAGGTATTATTTACTAAACTTACAAGTATTTCCATTGTCCTTCAAAATGTTTACCACCATTTTCAATACACAGATCACAGTCTTTTCACTTCGTCAAAAGCGTCCAATATGCGCTGTTTTAATATTGTTCGACACAAACCGGCTTATTTTTGTACACTCACAAAATGATGTCCATGGGTACACAGCTGCACTCGCGATTCCTCCACTCAAAAAGTACGCACGAAGCATAGCTACATACTCCCGTGATATTATGAACTGATAAGCCATCGCGTCGGGAAAACGTAGACAAACAAATTGCAGCGAAAAAATCGATAGGTATGTTCACAGACCGCCCGAAGGCCTCCGACATGGCCGAACAATTCTTATCCTGAGACAGGAACCGGGACCGGCAGCTTTACGTGCTCTCCGAAGCACGGTAGCGCTCAGATGTAAATGCCACACGTTGTCACCCATCCAAGTGACGACCTGTGTAAGCGTTGCTTAACTTTGCCGATCTGTTACGAACGGCACGCCAACTCTCGCTATGAGCGCTACAAGTTTTCAGCTGAAACCACATTTGCATTGAACTAGGCAGACTTTGCTCAGATGAAACGCCGAATGAAATGCCCTCTTTCTTCTGCCGAATAAATAGCACCACAGCCATGTTTCATGACACTACTACTACTGACATTACATACTTATATTATTATAAATCTTATTTTCTCAGTGTAGTAGGTATTTGAATAAAAGAGGGCATTTTTCTTTTAAAAGCGAATGGCTTTAAAACCAACCAGCATCTCATATTATACAGATAGTGGTAGCGACATTATTTCTGGATATTCAAAAATAGATTGCTTAAATTAATAAAGCAGAGACGCCGTCTAAAAATAAATTGGACTACTCGTCCAAAGTGAATGCTACGGACTCACAATATCATTAAGGAAACATAATTGTAAAGCGTTTTTTTTATTAACAGTACGTTCAATTGAAAACAGAAGCAACTGCTGCCACTTGTTTTCATGTTTTATTAATTTTGTCCAGTTGTAATGACTCAAAAGAAGATAAAACAATATTTTTGTCGTAAAATATTTACGTGAGCTTTCTTGTGATAAAGGAGGGTCGAGTTGTATCGTTTTCGGTAATAAATTCGGTAGTTTGGAACTTTTGGTGTTTTTTTAAAAAGACAATCAGCGGCTGCCGCCTAACAGTACGTTCATCATTTCGTATGTCATTCTTTGCGCTGGATCCTATTTTTAGGTTTATTAGCCAGTCTTTTGCCGCTACAGAGAGATGGTGCAACTCGGACATACCGCCAGGGAAGCTGTGGAGCGGACAATCATTCACGACGTGGGCTAGAGTTTGGTATGGCTCTCCGCACTCGCAGGGTGGCGACTCTCTGAGACCCCATTTCTGAAGATGATGGTTGGATCGTCCGTGTCCGGTTCTGAATCTGTTTAGTTTCACCCACATTGGACGAGGAGCATCAAAACCACTGGGTTTTGTTTTAGGTCTGCGATCAGCTCTTTTTGGGGGTGGTCGAAGAGCTCCCAAGAGGCTCGCCACTCCACTTTGACGTCAAAATTGGTTCCCAAACGTTCATCTGTCCAAATTGGATGTCTTGATGCCGGGCGGTGCGCCGGTAGATGGTCAAGCGTTTTACGAATTGGCATGCTGGGTCTCGAGCACTTGTGCCACTCAGCTGCCGCCGCGTTGCACCTACGCAGGTCCGATGGTGGGATGTGCGCTAGTACTGGGAGCCATGGGAGTGGGGTGGTCTTTATTAGCCCTGTTATGATCCGCATGGCCTCGTGGAGTTTGGTGTCGCCCTTTCTGGTGACACTTCGGTACCATACAGGCGCACACACAGAAATAAATAGTAACTACTATTTATTTCTGTGGGCGCACAGTACTCCGCGGTAGAGTAAACTAGAGCTAGGACGGATGTTCGCAGTACGCTGATACTACACATTTGATTTCAGTTTATAACAGCATAAGGCAATTGGCGAATTTTTATTCATCAATTGCTAAAATATTTTGGCATTTATTGTGCTAGTAAAAGTCAGCGAATTGCCGAAATCTAGGGGGGAGGAACTCTTTTATTAGGGGGAGGGGTAGACATTCCTTCTTTATCCCTCTGCGATGACGTCAGTCAGGACGTGTCTTGTTATAAATTAAGCCCGCATGAAATGTTTCCACATAAATTTTCTTAAGAAACAATATTGTCTTATACTATTACGGAACTCGCTTTTACAGCAGTGCAGACAATTAAGTGAATAGTGTACTGTGTATTCATAGGTGATCAACTTGCATATGGGAATCAAAGCGTTCAAAATTTACTTTTCTTGTCCTAGCAGGCCACATTGTACCTATTTAGGGCCTCATTACTATATTAATATATTTTACTTCGCATAGCTACAAATGCCACTTAAAGTGATCAAGTTATTTCAGTACTTTTGACGTCGGGACACTAAGTGACGAGTGAAATTTAAATTCAATTATCAGCCGAAAGCTATTTCCGAAACGCAGTTATTAAAAATTATTTCACACTTTGAGTGCTGTAATATTTATTTACCAATCTGTTTTATTTTACACTGATCTCTAACAACAGGCATTATCTTTGAAAATCAAAGAAATTATAAAAAAAAATAGTCGCGGAAAAATAAAACAAAGATGCCTGTGATAAATCGTTTGGGCGGTTGATGAGTATTTTATACGAGTACCTATATGTGTGACTTTGATAATTCTCTACAATCGTGTGGTAATTTGACCTAAAATTTACCGCAGGTATAACAAAATGGTCTTGTTTAGAAAATACAACAAGTTCAATTTTACAACGTTATTAGGATAATCGACCTGGTTATTAAGTTTTGTAACTTTACGGTGAAATTGTTGAATTGATACTATTTTCTTCGTACATTATTGTAGTTCTTAGATAACTGGAAACATAGTCCAATTGTCAAACCGAGGAGTTACAGTCATGTGTCGTGGGTCCGATCTCCACATCTACCCGAGAAAGACTTTGTGATATCCAGAATATATTTTTTCGAGTGTGAGTGTCCTTAGTGTCCATTGATTGAATTATTGTAGTCCAACTCAGAATTTACCCCTAGGCTCTGAATATCACATAAAAGTCGTGTATTTCGCAGCATAGCGCCATTAAAAAATCAGTCGAACTTAAGCAAAGACGCCCTTTAAATTTTCCTCTTCCTTTTTTATGTTTTGCATTTATTTATTAGTTATTTAAGTACCTATAAGGATTGTTTTAATATTGTATGTGTGATATAGTATTGTATTATTCTTTTCATAAAATAAATAAACAAATCATTTAAACAATGATAAATACCTTAGTAACACCTTCAATAAAAGCTCTAGTTGCTAGTTCTCCAGGTCCGTCGACAGTCTTCCCGTCATCGTCTGGTCCCCAAGACGCACTGTAGATGTCCAGGTGCTGCGGATTGAGGCTCAGAGAACGAGCCTCAACCGCGTCTGTGACGTCACCGTCCAACATACGCACACCTGGAACATAAGATTGAGCTTAGAAAAGGTATTACTTCAGAACAACATTTGAAAAGACAAGAGCTTTTTGGAACCGACTACCAACATACTACTATGCTATGGGCATCGGGTTCAAATACACGGCGGGCACTACTGACTTTTCAAACTTAAGTATTAAATTCTTAATTATAGCTTGCTATGGGGCAAGGTTCCGGAGAGCCCGTTAAGGCGTCAGTCCCGGCTGTCATGAAGATCTCTTAAGGCTGCTACACATAGTGCCGGCGGCACAGGCCGCCGGCTTTTGCCGCGCGACACGTGCCGCCGGCTTTTGGCGGTTGTTAAAAATCTACATGACAGCATCATGAGGAGTCAATACCTCCAATGAACTGACGCTGTTCAAAACCATGGAATATTCCTATCCCTTTAGGTTGTGGACGGCAGACAGACAGTTGCTTTGTGGAAAAGCAAATATTCAGTAAAATCTGGTTTGACTAGTAAGTGAACCCGTGGCTGTAACTGGGATAATGCTAGAAAAATCAATATAATGCCATATTCAGGTTTTTTATGTATTAAAAACCTTCAATATGACTTAGCATATAAAATATAGATATATAATACAAAGTAATCGTCGAGTTATTTCAAACTACAAATCCTGCTTTTGCTTGCTTTGATATTAGACTCAGGTTGGAAGCCCGATATAGGTAATAGATAATTAGATACGGGTATACTAAACCCGTCGGTACATCTCGACTTTCATCAACCTTTAGCGAATATTGAACTGTGTATTACTACGCAAATCACTTAGTATTATTTCACTCACAAAACGCAGTTAACAAGCAGCGCAAAAAACAAAAAACTTATTTAAAGAAAATCGTTCAGAAAATGTTTTAATGACCTAATAAAAATAGCAAAGTAATTATTTACTGTAGAGTATACTCTGTCATAGACAATGAGTCGGTAAGATGTAGAAACACGCTCATTAAATCCATCAGCTCCCAGCTATACCTACGAACGACCGGACTTTTTATCGCGAAGGAAATATGTACAACACGGTATATTTAAAACCCTTATGTAAAAGTGTTTTATAAAACTTATTCTGTAAAAGTTGTAGTTTAAATAACAACTTTTCTGCATAATAAAAGAGTTTTATAAGCAATTTTCGCTTAAACTATTCTCAGATTATCAAAAGTGTTTGATGATCGAATGATAATTACTACCCGCTGTCTCACGATAGCAAGCTGTGTATACCTAGTACTGAACGGACTGCTCTTTTTCATACAAAGTGAGCGAACAGGACCAGGTAATTTTGTTTAAAACTTATACCGCGGGCGTGCTGTAGTAGACTGATAAATTTTGCTTTCTAATTGGATAACTGCCATGGCTGTCTAGGATCTCATCACGGAGATGTAATGGCTAATCACTGTTCCACTTTTAACCTATAATATTGAGTGCGCTGTCAATTCAGCAATCAACACTCCCAGCACTTCGACACCCATCTTATAATTTAAAAGCTCCTTTAAAATTCTAAAGATAGATTAAGTGACAATTCTCCGTAAACAGGAAGACTTTCATGATTCTTCGAAATGTTATTTACAGCATCGAAAACATTAAGTTGATCAATGTTTACGAAGCTTAACCTTGTTATTTTCTATCTATAGATAACTCATAATAATATCCTTGAGACAATAATACAACTTTGTTTGTTAGCAAAGTTTGTCCAAAATACATTCCAAACAAATTCTTGAACTCGGGTGTTAAATCAATACCGATAGATTCAAGTAGCTTTTTATGTAGATCTCAAGGACGTAGACTGGCCGCTTATAAAAAGAGGATATTTTCTCTCGCTTATGGCTGGCTTGATCGCAGTAAAAAACTGGTCTAATTTTCGATAATGTAGAGTAATGCGTTAGTAATTTGTATATTCTGCGCTATTCACTGAATGACAAACAATGCACAGTCAGTATTGGGCGCAAGAAGCTGAAATTTAGTATGTATGCTCCTTAGGGAGCGTATTTTTGCAAGGAGATTTCATGAAATGCCGCAGAATCAGGCAAAAGGTCAAATTCAAAAATGTACGGGCGTTACTGCGAGCCTTCTCTAGTATAATATACTACTGATGCTTAGGACATTGCTTAAATAAGCAACACTAATAACATAAAACAATTTCAACTTGAACCGTCCGTAATCATAAATTGTAACCAGATACAAATCTTATTATTTGAATATGTTTGTTTCATGCATGAACGTAAAATATTTTACAACGTTATAAAACTTAGTCCCAGCGCCGTATCAAAAAGGAAAGCAAATGATATGACGTGACGTACGCTACATTTGGGGACGTATATCTTTACGATTCATTTATTTTTGCTGGGAAATTGAATGAAAATATTATTTTAAATAAGCCTTATACATACGCGTACACAAAGTTATAGAATAAAAGTATTTGAAAAAGGTACTGTTGTCCAGCAATAAACGGGTCTATCTATTACATCGCCTACGTACCATTTGTATTAAAATCCGCATTTACACTGCCCGTTCTTGAACTCAGATCGCCGATAATCCCCAAACTATGTAGGATACTTGTTTCTAAGCACCCTACATTAACATAGAGGATAGTAGTACTAAGCGAAGAAATTATACACACCGTGGGAAGCGGGCTTAAGATGCGAGGCTGTACAAGCTAAACATTGTAAGACAAGTTCACGCGAATACGCCTCGCATCGCGGGGAGCTCGACTTGCTAATAACTTCATATCTGCAGGCGGTTTCCCAGCGCTACACCAACAAAAGTTTATACTTTCTTATTTACGCAAACATATAAGTATCTAAACCATTCACGTAAGCATATTTTTACATTACAGAGGTTTTAACTTCAGTATTCAGTATGTTTTGCAATTGGGAAAAGCTTAATTTTATAAAACAATTTGAAAATTCAGTTGAAACGTTTTCAAGCGTGGCTAGTAAAAGACGCCGTTGCTGAAATTTAAATGTAATTTTGACTAAAACGAAGATGTGTCAGTATGTAAGTCGTGCTGGCACTCGTATATGCTTGACCGAAGGCATATTAATAACCTTCCTTAGTTATCGTTTAGTTGTTCGTGCAGTGATGAATTTAGAATACACTAGGTAGCTCATTTTAGTTACATAATATTCTATTTGTGAATTGTACACTTAAACCTTACTTAGGAATCAAACTATACATTGCTGAAAACCGTACGAAAATCCGTTGTGTTTTTTGAGGTTTTTCGCGTTTGGAAATTTATTTCTACAAAAGAGGTACCTATGTATACTATTCAGCTACTTTAAGAACCAAAACAGAATAAAATGAAATTCCTACCAAAATATAATTCTAGACTATTGGAACTTCAATTGTAAGTAAAAACGAATTAACTGAGTTTTCGACGCGCGACAGTTAATACAACCTTTGAAGAATTCAATTTGGTGAAAAATTTACTTTGAACGAATGAACAGAATAAACAAACAATTAACATTTAAGCATTTACTAAAAGTCTTATTGATAAGACGCAATTATAATTTTGCATTCCTTACATAAAACTGTTGTACTCTGGATTATACGACGATGTTCACAAGTTACTACTTAAGCCGCGTCGATCTTATTTAAATCATGGAGCAAGTGTAGTTCAGACATAACTTCCCTATCTGTATGACAGTTATTATACGTAGACTAATGCTTTAAAGCATAATATGTCTCCAAAATTTATGGGAATAAACAATCTACTTTTCATGATAACAATTTAGTATAAATTCAAGCCTAGTATTATATTTTGTACATCATACAATATTATTTAGCGGGTCTTAGTCGCGATAAATTACTTATTTCAAGGCGTCCTCTGTTATTCTCCTACGTTTCTTCCGGCTTGCAACGGTTGTGGTCGCGGAGGGATTTATCGCGACTAAGACCCACTAAATAATATTGTATGATGTATACAAATCGCGAAAGTTTAAAATCGATTATATTTTGTAGTCTCTGCTTTGTAAAAAAACAAGTAAGCTTCTTATCTGGCTTATTTATTTACATGGCAGCCTCACAGATAATGCAGAAAATTCTTAATAAGAAGTACGAGTGTTAAAATTACACATTCCACCGGCATTTCAGCGCCTAGCCGCTACGGCATTGTTTATAAAAAGAAATCATAAAAACTTACGATGCGTCATAAAGAGTTGCACACACAGTAACAATAAACATGAAAATTTATTTTTTCTTAAGCGCAATTAAATAAGCTTTGACTGTATGATCTCTTTCAGAAGCTACTTTTTACGAGAACTTTGACTCAAATAAGTTTCATTTTATTCCACATTTGAGTAATACAACTAGTTGTATTGACAATGAAATGTTTACGTTCTGAAGCATAATACGTGGAGTTATTTTCATTCTCAAAGCTCCACTTGAAAGAAAAGAAGAAAAGAAAGAAAAGAAAAATACATTTATTAGACACACCAATAAAAACACAAGAAAGTTTGACAGTAAAGACAAAACCAAAATACAAAAAAGAAAAAAAAAACAGACAAAGTGAAAAAAAAAATATATTGTGCAGTGTGTCCAAAAGGTCACAGCTCATCTTATGCTACGGATGACCGCAGCGCTGTTTTCCAGCTGAAACCCAAGGGTTGGTCACGGACGATTACCAGAGAAGGTACAGTAAATACTATAAAAGTTAGGCTAGAGAAGTATAGGATTGCACTAGTGTACATAGACAGATAATTATATAACAGCAGATAATTATACAGTCAATATTTTAGATATAATAAATATAATTTGCCGTGTGGTTGACGGCATAGAATACAAGTGTCACCACCCCCTATCTTCCCGTGGGTGTCGTAAGAGGCGACTAAGGGATAACACGATGCAAATACCATCTTTGCGTAGAGACGGAAAACTCGACATCAAACCCTATGCGACTGCCTCGCGGCATAAATGTGCGCATGGGATCGGGAGGTCCCGGGTTCGATTCCTGGATCGGACAGTGTTATTGTGTTTTTCTGTCACGAAATTCTCAGTAGCAGCACGGAGTCTGGAAATGTGCCCGGTACGGCAATAGCCTCGCCCCTTATTACGTGGGACTAAAGTATATCTGGCGAAAAGTGGGTGTAGAAATACACCTCTGCCTACCCCTTCGGGGATAAAAGGCGTGACGATATGTATATATGTGTATGTAATAAAGACATAAAGACATATTTATTTCTGCATTTTGGTTGTTTACAACACTTATACATGTCAAAACCCTATTCCAGATGAGGCCGGCTTTTCCTAGCTAAATGACTTCTTGAGAAGAAAAGCCGAAACAAACTCAGAGTCATTATTTTTTTTGTCACTTCAATTTCTTTAGTCTTTTCTTGATCTTTTAAAGTCCAGACAAAAAAAAGGGTTTAGTATGCAAGTACAATGCAGGAAATCATCTGACGCTTTTGACTGACTCGGCCCACTGATGGCCCGCATTCAACAGCAATCGTACGGCTCAACCTTGATTGAGGGAGCCAGCACGATCTGTATCACTATGCCTCCACGCCATCAGAAGGTGTATGCATAAACATGTCAGCCTAAGCCATCAGACAGGTTGCCACAACTATTTGCTTATATGTTTAATAATGCGCACATCGTACTCACAACTTTACATGCTAATCCATAGTAAAATACATGTTGTAAACAATATGTAAAATTATCAAAAATGTAAAATATATATACAATATGTAAAATATAATAAATATGATATATAGAATATACAAACAAGAACAAATATTACGTGCATTTTTGTTGAGATAAAAACCACTTCTTCAAATCTCTCCTAAAGCTACCTACGCCACCAAGTTTGCGCAGTGGAGGCGGCAAGTTATTCCAGCACTTGGTAGCATTATACCGAAAGCCGCCTCTAAATGCAGTAGTTTTGTGCCTAGGTATATGCAGTGGTTGCCCTAGTTCTCTGTTAGCATGTCTTTTATATTCAGCCATCCATTCCAACTTCTCAAACAAATATTCAGGCACTTTGTCTTTGACAATCCTAAACATAAGAGTGGCCAAGTGAACACCCCTTCTCCACTTCATTTTCAATATATTGCCTGCATTTAAAAATGGTGTTACATGACCACGTCTCGGGATGTCAAAACAGAACCGCGCACATGCTTTCTGCACTCTTTGAATGAGGCTGGAGGTTTTCGCCAATAATCTGGGCCCGTACACCACGTTGAGGTAATTGAACTTGGAAAGAACAAGCGAGTCAGTTAGTTGCACACGACGATCAGTGCTAAGATATTGTCTTAGTCTATACAATAACTTAATACGGTAAAAACAATTGCGAACTACATCTGAGACATGTCGCTCAAACCTCAACGCATCATCCATAATAAGTCCAAGATTACGCGCTTCTAGCACTCGTTCTATTACAGAGCCATTCATAATAATGTAGGGATTTTTCTGGCTTACTTTATTGATCTGATCCTTAGATCGCAAAATCATACATTTCGTTTTGGAAGCATTGAGAACCAAGGAATTATTAGATGCCCAATTAAAAATGTTATTCAAATCTGCATTGATCTTATCCACAGCTAATTGCGTTTCGTGAGGTTTAAAAGATAAATAAATCTGAACATCGTCCGCATATATATGAAAATTATAATATTTTATCGTATGTATTATGTCCGCACTATAAATATTAAATAAAATTGGTCCTAGCACAGAACCTTGAGCTACACCCCTATTTAAGGGTTTAGCATCTGACCGAGAAGTCGATCCATCACTATTGCGTACTTCTACGAATTGAAAGCGGTTACTCAGATACGACTTAAACCATCGTACCGTAGAATGATCAAAACCGTAGTATGACAACTTGGACATTAAAAGTGAAATATTTAAAGCATCAAAGTCGAGTAATACCAGTATCGTGGCTTGTCCTAATTCCTGAGCAGCTATGATGTTATCAGTAACGTCAAGCAACGCTGTAGTCGTACCCCTTTTCTTTCTAAAGCCAGATTGTTTGACTGGCAAAATGCTGTGCGTTTCTAGATAACTAGTAAGCTGTAAACTAACTACTTTCTCAAGTACTTTTGACAGGCAAGGCAAAATGTTGATCGGCCTCAAGTCCTTAACTGAAGTTATATTATTAGTCTTTGGTAAAGGTCTAACAATAGCCGTCTTCCATAGTGTTGGAAACTTTGCAGTCTAGATGGATTTATTCACTATAGTAGTGATTAAATCAAGTCCCTGTAGCAAAATAAAATTAATCATGTCAATAGACAGACCGTCTATACCTGTAGCAGAAGATCTTATACCCTGCAATACTTTTACCTCTCAAGAACCGCCATTATTTACGTCAACTATCCGTCAAGCACCGCGGGCGGGCTCTTTTCGTAAGCGTATTCTGACCCTGGTGGACAAAAACTGTTATTGCTCCGTTTCTGTTGCTTCTATTCACACACTCTAAACGGTGTCGGATTTTTCAATGATGTGGCTATGAAATACAATGTAAACAAGATTCTGATTAGACCTCAAGAAACAAACATATCCTATTGAAATCGGCGTACTTGACCGAATATAGTTATATTGCTGTATTATGTTGATTTCTGACTAAAGGGTGTGATCAATTTACACGAAATTTTGGGAACTGGCTCATGAATAGACTGGTAATCTAAAGATAATGTTATTTTACGAGTTCTGTATTCGATTCCTGCAATATTCAAACTCTAATTTGCATTGTTCGATACACTACTTTGTAAACGATCATCAGAGGTATATCAAACAGATGCCCTTTATAAATGAATTCTAGAATACTACTTATATATTCATCGACTCATTAGTAACAATAAATCGTTAAAATATGCCACTGTTATTGTAAAACCTTAAAATAACCTAGATTAGGGAACAAATCTGATAACTTTTTTGTAGGCTTTTTTTCACTAAGTAATTTAGGCGTTTGAATTTGAATGTTACTTGAAAATGAACAAGAACAAAGTATTCGATTTCTACACATACTTACCTTATCTTTCATAGAAAAAACCAAAATTATCAACCTCTGAAGTGGTCATAAAAATGTATGAAATTCTAACATTCCGTAGGCTTGGGACCACACCACTATAGTATCGATAAGGTTCACTGAGTTCAGGAAGGAAAATAAAAAACAATTTAGATTGACATAAGTACTTTTCTTTACTTATTATGCATATTAGTAAAATAATAATGATAATATTTATTTATTTACAAAATACTCGGGGAACTGCGGAAACACTAGGCAGACCGAGCGGCCGTTCCAATAAGCTAGATAGAACTGCTAGCTTTTTTTATAATTGTAATTTACTAGATTTACATAGGAATGATACTAAAATGTATAATACAGCAATCAAGAATTTATTTCAAATCAATCATTTACAGGTACTTTTAAGTTGTCAAGGCAGTTAGTTCTAGGGTTGTGGAATCTTTGACGAATACCCGTCCAAAAAAGTTTTGTATTCCCATTTGTATAATAAAAGTACTTTACTACATTTACACAGGTATTATAAAAAAATTTATAAATACAAGAACATGAATTTTATTTCAAATCGACTATTTACAGGTACTTTTGAGTTATCAAGATCATTCAGCACCAGGGTTGTGGAGTATTTGATGATTTTCCAGTAAAAAAATTAAATGTTAGACTGAACAGGCATCTTCTGGGTAAGCTCGCTCCATCGTAGACTCTGTCTTTGTTTGACTTAGAGGGTACTCTAGGTCAAGAGCAAACCCTACAGAAATGAAAATTTAAAAATAAAATGTGCGTCTATTTGGAAGAAAATACAAATACAAGAACCTCAATTCAAAGCGGAGATGAAATCTGCAAGAAACCATCCACGGAGTCTCTTTTGGGACCGTTTATGTGTTACAAAAATCCTGGTTACAATATCCTTGTTGTTTCTATAATGTAAAAATAATGTACAGAAAGAAACACAACTCAACCTGAGCCCCAGTGCATACGCACCCAATCCATACATACACAGCGTTTAGACAAAAAGGATAGTATGACCGAGAATCTGTCTGTCAGTTTGACTTTGCGGAAATAACAAAAGGCATACTCTCGTGTCAGTCTGTTATGTCCGTCCAATCTACAGTTTCAAAATAAGATAAAAAAAAATCTGTCAAGTGAAGTCAGTCAAGCTGAAAATAAAAAAATACTCTAAATAGAGAAGAACTAAAAAAACTAGAAGTAACTATGGTATAGTTTAAAACAGGGCTCTAAACAAAGCGGTACATCACAAACACAGCACACATACGACGTACGTCGCGTCACTCCAGCCTGGGAACAACGTTTGCACCGACGTCGAACGCGACAGCCATTCTTCATAACTCCGTCTAATTTTTTGGGCCAATGTTCGGCCACGGCTACATTTGCCGGGCCCAAACTACTCGGTCCAGGAGGAGGTGGTGGTTGTGGTGGACGAGGTTTTGGCATGTGTTCGTGATGATGTTGGAGTATCTGCTCTACTAATTCTAATCTAAAAACTAAGTGTTTTTTGGGTACAGAAGTTGAACCTTTTTAATTAATAGGTTAATAAGATATAATACTGATTAATATAGCATATTAAGCTGTGCTTGACCGTTGGTCGGGTAATGATTATAAAAGTCTGCCTTTCCGCACGGGGGGAAGCCAGTCGTACAACAAACGAGCTAGAAGGTGTACCTGGGGCTGGATGGCTTAGATCCTGGAGTTACGAAGGTAAATATTAAATATCTGATTCATCTGGGCTTGGTTCAGGTGGTATTCTGATTTCTGAACACACAATGCCTACTTTATAAAATTTAGTTTATTATTTTACAACTTCAGTCCATGTTTCGAGAGACGTTTTTAAGTTATAGATTCGTGTAGAAGTGACGATAGTTAAGTCTGTATGTGTGATGAGTTATGCATGATTGTAGGCAAAATCATGATTCCTCTGTGCCTGATTCATATGTAAATGGATTATTTATTACGTAAATAAATGGATTATTATTATTATATGGCCAAAAAATCGAACTAAGAGAATAATATATTGTAGCTAAGTAGGCATAATATTTATTGTATCCAAAAAAATATATTGTTTTATAAATATTAGCAAAAGAGTAAAAAGTTATCTTTTTTGTTATAAAAGAATTATTATGTCCTGTTTTAGAGTTTTAGAATTGTTTTTTGCGTGTTAAGATCACTGGTAATTGTTTTTACTTTTTATAATAAAAGATTATTCTAGTTTTTAAAATATAATTGTTTTCTTAATTAATAAAGTTTTTCAGTTTCATTCGTTTCTAATTCATCTGTAATAAATTTTGATTTATCTGGGCACAAAATATTTAAACTTCTTTGGTACCTATACCTATTATCATATACACATGTAAATTACAAAGCTGAAAGTGAAATTAAATTAAGGCCAGATGAATCAGTCGAAGAATGAAATTTCGAAGAACTGGGACTACACGAGCTGGGTGCTAGTGTGCTCAAAACTAAAAAGAAAAATTAATATATAATATTTTTCATCAGGTAAGGTAACATTTAGACTAATCTGTCGCCTGTCCGATGAAGTAAGAAATATTGAAATATTTTTCTTTATTTACCGCTTCTTAAGAACGTCACTTGAGTCAACTGCCTTGAGAGAAAATATTTTGTCTCCAAAACGATTGAATTCGTAATAACATAGTTGGGATATCGAGTTATACAAGGAAAATTTAAGAAATTATTATTTACTAGAGGACGCCAGCAGCTACGCCTGCAATATTTTTTAATTTACCCGTTTTGGCCGATCCCGTGGGAATTTCGAGAAATCCCTTCTTAGTGTACCCCTACGGTCCCCAAGGAACATACATGCGAAATTTCAGCTTCCTACGCCCAATAGTTTCGGCTGTAGCGTGTCTGTCAGTCAGTCAGTAACGCAAGGATTTTATATATTAAGATGAGGTTAGAGTCGCTTAAATGCATAGGAATTTCCGTCAGTGTATGGGATTTCAGCTGGGTTTTTAAATTTTTCCATAAAGCTTTTGGGTTCTTAATATTAGAACTTTGGCGTAAATATTTTTATGTAGTCAGCAGTTCGTTTGTCTGTTGAGAGAAGAGTTTGTTTCATTCAACTGGCTTTATACAATCATATGTTTTGCAATATGCTGTGACCCAATACCTCGCTACCATATCTATCTTCATTTTAAGCATCATCATCTTCATGTTTTGTGTAGTACGTATTTCACTTCTTTACGCCTCTGCCGTCCGACAGCCGATAATGTTTTCCTTTCTTTCTCATATCGCTCCTTTTGCCTCCCTAAATGGTTAATTTTAAGCATTAAGCAAAATAGTCCTTTTCACTACATAGTATAAAACAAAGTCTGTCTTCTGTCTGTCTGTCTGTCCCTATGTATGCTTAAATCTTAGAAACAACGCAACGGATTTTGAAGCGGTTTTTTAATAGATAGAGTGATTCAAGAGGAAAGTTTATATATATAATAATTATGATATGTATAATCGCATTGCACCTGTGCGAAACCGGGGCGGGTCGCTAGTTAGATTATAAAATAGTCCGATCGATACTAAAATTATGTGATGAAAGTGGCTATAAAGTTAACTAATCATATCAGAGACAAATATTTATATTTTCGTCAGAATAGCTTGCTGTCAGGCAACTTTGCTTTATATAGTTTGCTCAATGCATCAAATCTGTCTGTCGCAACGACGCCCGACGTGCTTATTAGCGTAACCTTTACGCAAAACAGGAATCAAACTTCTGCAATCGATTAGTGCACAATCTTTGGACTTTACGTAAATTCTTAATGAAATGCCTGCGTTTTATTTCTACCTCTGCTGCCGTCGTCCGGTACGTGGCCGCCACTCTAGAACCTTTCTGCCCCAACGGTCATCGGTTCTTCGAGCTATGTGCCCTGCCCACTGTCACTTTAGCTTGGCTATCCGGAGAGCTATGTCGGCGACTTTGGTTCTACTGCGGATTTCCTCATTTCTGATTCGATCTCGCAGGGAAACTCCAAGCATAGCTCTCTCCATCGCCCTCTGAGTGACCTTGAGCCTTCTCATAAGGCCCATAGTGAGCAACCACGTCTCTGATCCGTAAGTCATCACTGGCAACACACACTGGTCAAAGACTTTCGTCTTGAGACACTGCGGGATATCGGACGAGAAGATATGTCGTAGCTTCCCGAACCCTGCCCAACCGAGTTGGATTCGACGATTGACCTCCTTCTCGAAGTTGGACCTACCTAATTGGACTACTTGTCCCAGGTAGATATACTTGTCGAGAACTTCGAGCGTAGAGTTCCCAACCTGAATAGGAGCAGGTACAACATGGACGCTCGACATGATTTTCCGTCTTGTCCATGTTCATCTTAAGACCTACTTGTTGGGAGACCCTACAGAGGCCATCAGCATTGTGCCTAGGTCTTCCATGGTCTCAGCCATGACTACGATATCGTCTGCGAATCGAAAGTGAGTGATGTACTCGCCGTTGATGTTGATGCCGAGTCCATTCCAGTCCAAAAGCTTGAAAACACCCTCCAGCGCAGTGCTAAATAGTTTCAGGGATATGACATCCCCCTGTCTTACCCCTCGCTGGAGTTGAATAGGTTTCGAAGTCTGGTCCTGGAGGCGGACAAACATAGTGGCGTTTTCATACAAACACTTCAGCACTTCGATATATCGGTAGTCAATCCGACACCGTTGGAGAAACTGTAGCACCGCCCAGGTTTCGATCGAGTCAAAGGCTTTCTCATAGTCCACAAACGCCAAGCATAGGGGCTGGTTATACTCCTCGGACTTCTGTATAACCTGCCGCAGCGTATGTATGTGGTCTATGGTACTACAGCCTTTACGGAAACCGGCTTGTTCGGGAGGCTGGAAGTCGTCTAGCTTGCTCTCGAGACGATTCGTGATGACCCTCGAAAACAGCTTGTAGACGTGGCTCAGAAATGTGATGTGTCTGTAGTTCTTTAAGAAGGTTTTATCCCCTTTCTTAAAGAAAAGCACCACCACCACACCTCCGTGCCACGCCTGTGGCATTTTACCCTCGAGAATGACGGAATTAAATAGCTTCCGAAGGGCTTCTCTAGCGGTTGTACCGCCGGCCTTCAGAAGCTCGCTCGTAATTCCGTCATCACCCGGCGCCTTGTTGCTTTTGAGCTGTTTGAGAGCCACACTAATCTCGTGCACGCTGACGTCCGGCAAATCTTCGGTATAGTGTCGGGTCAATCCAGCTCTAGGGTCTGACGCTGGAGTACTTGCGGGTTGTTGCGTTGTCGTGTATAGCTGTCCATAGAACCTTTCGATCTCCTCCAAGAGCTCAGGCTTGGACGATACGATTATGCCATCTTCCGTCTTCAGCTTTGTCAGCTGACTCTGCCCAACAGACAGATCCCTCTGAAACACTTTGGATCCCTTATTCTGCTCGATCGCCTCACGAACACATTTTGTGTTGTATTGGCGGAGATCGCGAGTCAGAGACTTAGAGATCTGTCTGTTGAGGTGCCGATATTTCGGCATGTCGTCGGAGGATAGCAGAACCATCTTGCGCCTTTCCTCTAACAGCTCGAAGGTCGGGCCCGAGATCTTGCTGGTTCTCTTGCTTTTCTGGGGCAAAGAATTTAGCCCCTGTTGTATGGACAGCATCCACGAACCCGTTACTGTACTTGTCCACATCTACGCATTCGCCCAGGCATTCGAAACGGTTCTTGAGTTCGAGCTGAAAGCTCTCGGGGTTTTGGATATGAATCGGTGCCGGTCGGAGCGTGGACTTTATCAACCTCGACCGTTCGAGGCTTGTACAAATATTCAATGTGCCTCTTACCATTCGGTGATTGCTCCCCACTTTAAGCGAATTGATTACGGAGACATCATTGAATATCTGCCTCTTCGTCGACATGATAAAGTCGATCTCATTTTTGGTGGCACCGTCTAGACTTACCCAGGTCCACTTGCGGCATTCTCGCCTCTTGAAGAAGGAATTCATCATATAGAATCCTTCCTTCCCCATAAAGCTAGCCAGCAAGTGACCCCGGAAATTCCGATGCCCATAACCAAATTGCCCCACTCTCAGCTCATCACCGTCGCGTTTGCCTAGTTTCGCGTTAAAATCTCCCATGACCACGGTGTAATGGGTTTTGAAGCCATGTATAGCCCGAGATATGTCCTCGTACATGGCTTCCAGCTCCTCATCGGGGGCGTCGAGGTCGGAGCTTATACCTGTATGACCTTCAGCGAATACCGCTTGGATATTCTGAGTACAAAGTACGCTACTCTGCTCGACACACTCCCGATATTTACCACGTTGGTCACGAGAGATTTGTGGACGATGAACCCGACACCACCTTGGGACTGTTGGTCGCCCACCCGGTAGAAGAGCAAGTTTCCGGAATTGAGAACTATCGAGTCCTCCCCCGTCTTCGGACTTCAGATAGGCCTATGATATCCCATCGTAACTTGCTCAATTCTTCTTCCAGCTCGACAATCTTCTCGTCGGTCCGCAGTGCGCGCGTGTTCAGTGTTGCCAGGGCCAATTGTCGTTGGTGGTGGTAGCCCGATCTCTTCCGGAGATTCTTCGCACCCCTTGCCCATCGAGTCCTCCCCCTGTCTTCGGACTTCAGATAGGCCTATGATATCCCATCGTAACTTGCTCAATTCTTCTTCCAGCTCGACAATCTTCTCGTCGGTCCGCAGTGTGCGCGTGTTCAGTGTTGCCAGGGCCAATTGTCGTTGGTGGTAGTAGCTCGATCTCTTCCGGAGATTCTTCGCACCCCTTGCCCCGCCGTTACCATGGCCGCTACCATAACCAGGACTAGTGGGGCCGCCGTGGACTAGGGACCGGTTTTTATTGATGTGGTTCATGTATGGGGGGATTTGCCATAATCGCCACGCTTGGCAGGCGTATTGGCGATCGCAGTGGCGGAAGTTTTTAGTGCTGGACGCTGCTGCCCATCTAGCATCTTGGGATTTACTTCCGCCAGGTTCGGATGGTTTGACCGCCATCTTTCGGTTGACTGCTTGCGCTGGGGGAGATACTATGACGAGTATCTACTCGTCAGAGAAACTCCCCCACTGGGCGGTGGGTTCGTCACGTCCCGACGCCGTTCATTTAAGATTATTAGTCCTCAATTCACCTTACTTTATTTAGATTTATACACGTATTACATGGTGAATATCTATTGATTACATTATCCTACTGGGCAACTAGATTTATTTCTAGGCATAAAATTCTAGTAATAAAGTAGGAACAACTTTTCAATCAGTGAAATTTTCCGTTACTTAATCAGATTTCATACTTGGGTCCGGCCGCAAAATTTAATCTAGGCTCGCATGATTGTTTGCCAACATAACCACAAACTTTTAATTTGATAAAATATATTTTAGACTTGCAAATTTGAAATATGTACATACTCTATTTTAATAACAGACGCAATATGAGTTAATCCTGAATCAAACTAAACTTTAAAATGGAACTGAAGACGAATACAAACACAATCGTTTGCGTCCCATGTATTCTGAAGCACGCGTCGACGGTTACGCGTGCATTGGATGGAACGCGAAGTTTGTACGTACGGCAAAGAGTACGCATACCACGTCCGTACGCTTAGCCGCACGTATGGGCTACTTGTTCCAGAGTACGCCTACGCAATTATGCGTACACTGGATCAGGCAATGCGTGCTTTGGACCCGAAATGCATACTTCTTCATACAACGGACATAAGAGTAAGGACTGTACGTTCCAGTGCTCCGATACTTGAGGTGGGAATCGTAAGACAGTTGATAGCACATGCTATGCTTAGTGCGTAAGTGACATGAGATAAGGGATCGATCTATTCTTACGCATGAAGCTGATTATGAACTCCTGTTCTCTAGCTCTTTCAGTCACACTTTCACATCGATGACAATATATTATTTTTTTGTTTATTCCAGTAACACTGATGGTAAACATTATATGAATATATAGTTATAAAAAATTTAGAATGTAAGGCTTTCGAGGTATAGGGTGGTTATCTACGCTAACCACTGTGACTAAAAGGGCTATTAAAACTGCAGTAAGTTCAATATTTATGTGTAGGAGATTGTTCACTTATAAAAAATATTTATAAAAAATAGTTGTGTAATACAACTCTGCCTATCCCTTCGGGGATAACAGTAGTGAAGTTAGTGGTTATGTTATGTTATAAAAAATAATAAACATAAATATAATTATATATTATCGGACTGTTAGTTTCTTAGTAAGTGAGAGAAGGCTGTAAGTTCGATTTCCACCCATTACAAAATGTTGTATGATGAGCATGTTTATTTTTATCTCTTTGTCATCATCATCAGCCCTTTATACTGGCACTACTGGGCACGGGCCTCTTCTCATTATGAGAAGGGTAAGGCCATAGTCTACCACGCTGGCCAAGTGCGGGGTGGCAGATAGATTCACATGTCTTTCGAGAACATTATGACTCAGACATGCAGTTTTCCTCATGATGTTTTCCTTCACTGATTAGCAAGCGATAATTAACAATTTAATACGCACTTAACTCCGAAAATTCATTGGTGCGTGCCATGGATTTGAACCCGAGACCCTCTGCATAGCAGTCCGTCGGTCTCTTCCACTCAACTATCGCTGCTCTGCTCTCAGCTATCTCTTTGTAGATGTTATAATATATCTATTATATGTATGAATGTTAGAATGTATAAGTATGTTTTGTAGTTATCTGGTTGCTTTAGTACAAGTTCAGCTTAGTTTTTGGTACCCAAGAGCAGTGTCGGGAATTTACAAGCTTAGATCTATTTCGTCGTGACATATGACGGCGTAGAGAGCCCTTGATTTACAAAGCGCAGCAATTATGTCTAGCTAAGAACACAAATATGTGCATAAGAAGTTAACTGCTGCTATTCATACATAAAATATGCTTTGACAACTGAATAATGAACAAAATGAAAAAGGAAGAGGCGCCTCCCACTTGCCCTTTTTTCGATCAATGGTAGGTTTCTGTTTGAAATAGAATTAGTTTTTATTATAAGTCAAATCGATTAGATCGATTGAGTAACATTTTGTTTAGTCTATTGAAAATTTCTGACAATGGTCACACTGAACTGTCACTTCCGTCTTCCGCTTGAAAAAATTAACACGCCGTTTGCAAGCTCGCGTGCCATGTACCTAAATTAAATTGATCGCCCTTTGAATTAACGCGAATTGAATCAACTCGTAATTAACTTAATACGTAATTGCCGCTTTTGACTTCCGGCAAGGTTTGTTGTAAATTGATGACATAGTGAACTTTTGTGAAAAGTTTTGTGAACCGCTAACGTGCATCGTGGTCTGGAGAAGGACTTCGCCGAATTGTAAACTGGTATCCATTGATTCTCTTGTTATTTTGGCCAAAATTATAAGTTAATCTATAGGTCCACTTCAAGAACATCACCAGGAGCTATAAGGTAAAATCTTCTTATAACTACTTTATAATTTGTCATCGCTGAGAATCTCAGCAATATATGTCAGACATTTGATTACTTTAGGACAACTGGATGAATATAAATTAGCTTCCACTGTGCTTACAACCAATTCCCAGTAAGCCTACGGTAATTCTAGACATAATTTTGGTGCAGAGCTGTAGTTGAAATTTAGCCGCTGTTGCATTACTGAGTATAAACTCAGATTGGTATGAGCTTGTATCTTATCACCTTGTAGACAGTATTGTAGTGTTTGTCAGGTCAGTTATTGTCTAAAATACATAATATTTAATTGTATAAGTTGACCTAGATAATTTGAAACACATTGTCACATAACCTCAATCAGTAATTGTTGATTTGTATTGTTGGAAAATCTAACTTAAATTTGTTGTTGCATTAATAAGTCAGTTTGTTTGGATACATAACAGCTGTATGTATCAATAAATTTAGTAAATTTAGTTTATTGCATATATTCATAAACATAACAACCAACTTGACCTTGCCACTTGGGCGGGTCACATCAATAAACTTTGTTTTGTTATAATATAAAGATAATATTGTTAGGTAACACATATTCTGTGCTTACTTCCTATTGTATATCATAAATAACACAGTTAGTCTGTCTGTTGCAAATAATTAATTAATTAAGTTGAAGTTTCAACTTTATTAATTTGTTATAAGTTATAACTTTGATAACTTTTGTGTTTGTTTCAATATACTGAAACCTTAAATTTTGTTGGGCAGTAAATACCTGTCACTTGCCTTCACTTGCAGTAAACAGGCTAATACTTTGTTGGTTTCAAAGAATTAAGAAAAATTAAGTTTTGATTGTTAATTTTATTTAGCGCTTGTCCGGGCTCTTTTGAATTTTGATTATGTCAGCTATCAAGGACTTGCGTGCGGCTGCTGGTGCTATTGCATCAGATTTGCGCTGGTTTGCCTCGGCCAATGCTTTAGTGAACCGGCCTGATCGCCAGCAGGCCTTACTTCAGAGGTACGAGCGGATTGACGATCGCCTGGCAAGTGTGGAACAGCAATTCCGCACTTTCAGCACTTGCTGTCTTGAAGTGTCAATCAATGATTTCACCGCTGACCAGCGAAATAAGGTCAGCGAAGACTATGCCCAGGTCTTAGACCTGTATGATGCTGTCTCCAATAGTGCGAGACAACTAGTTGCCGATAGGGAAGGGCAACCCGGCCTGAAGCAGGAGCTTCCTAGGTCAGCACCGGGGCTGGTGAGTAGGCTCCCTACTTTGGACCTCCCCCATTTTGATGGCTGCCTAGGAAGCTACCTGGGCTTCGTTAATTTGTTCGACAGCCTAGTCCATGATAGGGCTGACCTTCGGCCGGCACAAAAGTTGGCCTATCTAATGTCGGTTCTGGATGGGGAGGCTAAGGGCCTCATCCAGCATCTGCCCGTGTCTGACGAGGCGTACCAGACGGCTCGGGACCTAATTACCCGTAGGTACCATAATAAGCGTGGCCTCGCCGACACGCACATTGAGCAGATTTTGGGTTTGCCGACGCTCACCCGGGTCTCTGGGTTGCGCACCCAACTTTTGAACCCGCTCTTGGTGGCCATCAACGCACTTAAGTGCCTTGACCTGCCCGTGGACCAATGGTCCTATCTATTGGTGCACATTGTGCTGAAGAAGCTGCCTGCCGACCTGAGGTCGCGTTTTGAACAGCGCTTTGGTGGGGATAGCGCGACCCATTTGCCCCCCTTTGCTGACCTGGAGAGGTTCCTGGAGGATGAGTGCCGGGTTTTGGACAACTCCGGTGGTGACACGCCGGCTAAGACGCAGCCGCCCAAGGTCAAGGAGCAGGCTCGCGGTCACACCCGAGCCAATGTTGACCGGCGCCCTCCTCGCTTTGCGGTCACGCAGAGCCCAGCGGAGTGCTCCTACTGCAAGGTCACGGGGCACAGAACGGCCAGTTGTAGGGCATTCTTGGACCTACATGTCGCCTCTCGAAGGCGCATCGCGAATGCCCGCCGCCTTTGCTTCTCTTGTTTGGGGTCCCACTACCAGCGAGACTGCCCAAACTCTCGCCCCTGTCCTCACTGTGGAGGACAGCATTTGGACATTCTCTGCATGAATGCCAGAGAGGTTGGCCGCTTGTCCAACCAGCCGACGCCGCGCACGGGCGGGTGTTTTGAAGGTGGCAGCCGAGGCTCAACGGCGCGTAGCCGAGAGTCGCCTCGCTCAATTGATCGCCACTCACCCCGCTTGGAGAACCGTAGCGTGCGCACGCCTCCTCTCTCTCGCGCACCTGAATGTGCTGTTCAGCGTCACCAGCACCATGACTGCTGCCCCAGGTATTCCCCTCCTTTGGCGGAGCGTCCCCACCTTGACTCGCGCCCACCTCGTTTTGGGCGGGTGCGTCACTATGACCCCCCACAGATGGCACGCGGATCGAGTCATCGCGCCTTTGAGGACTTCAAGCCGCACCCTCGCTTTGACTTGCCTGGTCCTGGCCAACGGTCGCCGCCCAGGCAACAATAGGTAATTAACTCCTGCCCTATAACGCCAACCTCCCCCATTGAGACCGTTATCCTACCAACGGTTGCTGTTAGGGTCTGGGGACCCACGGGGACCTCTGTTGTTGTCCGTGCTATATTGGACATAGGTTCACAAGGTTGCATTGTTTCCACTTATTTGGTAGGGCAGGTTAAATTAAATATGGGCTCTTTTCCAAATTGTATACGGGGCATAGGTGACGTAGCCTCTAATGTTGAAGGGCAAGTTAAGGTTTTGTTTGGCCCTGTTGAATCTTCACATCCGAGGATTAGAACCTCGGCTATTGTGCTGAAGAATATTTTGGGCATGCATCCACAGAAACAGTTACCTGCTGCTGTGGTGAATTTGACATCGGGATTGGAACTGGCAGACCCCAAATTTGACACACCGGGACAAATCGACTTGTTGATTGGCTCTGATGTCCTCGGTGGAATTTTGATTGGTGGGAAACGGGTCTTGGTGCCAAATGGTTTGACTGCCATCCCGACCATACTTGGACTTGCTTTGATGGGACCTGTACCTAGGGACCCCCCTCCACCTGAACTTGATAATTTGTTGGCTGTAGGCTCTGCTCTCTCTGATGCGGTTCAGAGGGTTTGGGAAGTAGAGGAGCCCCCTCAAGTTGCCCGTTTGAATCCAGAACATGACGAGTGCGAGCTGTTCTTCCAGAACAACACTGGTCGACTCCGTTCTGGTCGGATTATCACGAGGCTACCCTTCCTGTCTGTTCGGCCTCCGCTTGGTGAGTCACGACCTTTAGCCGAAAAGAGATTGTTGGCTATGGAGCGTCGCATGGGTCGTGATCCGGAGCTCAGACAGAAGTATATTGAGTTCATGAGAGAATATGAACAATTGGGACACATGTCTGTGTCAAATTTGGATTGGCGTTCGGTGGAGCATTACTTTCTCCCGCATCATGCGGTATTGAAGCCATCGACTGGCAAGCTGCGCACAGTTTTTGATGGTTCTGCGCAGACTTAAACAGGCGTATCCTTGAACCAGTGCTTGCATTCTGGTCCCAAGTTGGTCAAGGACCTTTGTGACGTCATCACCAGCTTCCGACGACATCAGGTTGTCTTTGTGGCCGACATAAAAATGATGTTCAGGCAGACTATTATCCACCCTGATGACCGTCGCTTCCAGCTGATCCTTTGGAGAGAGTCTCCTCGCGATCCCATGGTCGTCTACGAGCTCAATACAAATACGTACGGGTTAAGGTCAAGCCCCTACTTGGCAATACGTTCTCTTTGGGAGCTCGCAGACCGCGAAGGCCTACGTTTCCCAAGAGCCTCCGCCATCTTGAAGGACGATATTTACGTCGATGACATTTGCTCGGGCGCCTCCACAGCGGGCGAGGCGATCCTCCTGCGGGACGAATTGATAGGTATTTTGGCCTCCGCTGGTTATGAGTTGCGCAAATGGATTTCCAACTCACCAGCGCTTTTGGAAGGCTTGCCAGAGGATCATCAGCAAGATCCACATTTGTTTGAGATTGTTGACAACCCCGCCATGATGGCTGTTCTCGGCGTTCAGTACAGACCAGTCCAAGACATCTTTACATATAACGTAGACTTGAAATTGCCGTGTTCTTGGACTAAACGTCTCGTATTGTCTACTGTCGCCAGAACCTTTGATCCGAACGGTTGGATCTGTCCAATTATATTTTGAGCAAAATGCTTCTTGCAGAAGCTTTGGACAGCAGGATTGACCTGGGACGAACCTCTGCACGGCACTCTTGTTGACGAATGGACATCTTTTGTATCCTCACTTCCTGACGTCAACGAGATCTCCTTGCCTCGTCCCATCCTTCCTCCCGGGAAGTACAAGGCCACCCTTCACGGGTTTTGTGATGCCTCGGAACGTGGGCACGCGGCCGTGGTGTACTTGCGCACAGTTAGTGCCTCAGGTCAGGTGAGGGTTTCCCTGATCATGGCAAAGAGCAAGGTGGCACCCCTTCGGACATCTCTGACCATTCCAAAATTGGAGCTCTCGGGAGCAGCCCTACTTGTACGCTTATTGAACCACGTGTCTAACACTTTGGGTAAAAGCATTTATATTAATGGGACCTACGCCTGGACGGACAGCCAAATTGTTCTTTGTTGGTTGAAGGCTTCTGTTCACACCTTGGAGGTATTTGTCGCGAATCGCGTTTCCCAAATCCAGAAATCCGAAGTCAAACTTGTTTGGAGACACGTGCCAGGTGAGCTCAACCCGGCTGATTGTGCCTCGCGCGGATGCTTGACGCCTAGTTTGATAGGTCATTCGCTGTGGTGGGGTCCGGAATGGTTGAGTCGACCAGAAATTGATTGGCCTCGAACGCCAGTTTTGAATACTTCTAATTTGCCGGGTCTACGAACACTGGCTCTTGAGAAGGTGGAATGCGCCTTCGACCCCGATTTTTTGTTGAATCGTTACAGCTCCCTCGACAAGTTGTTAGGTGTCACTGCTTGGATAAAGCGTTTTGTTTTTAATTTTAGGCACCCACAACAGAAACGACTGACACCGTTTCTCTCGCCACAGGAACGACAGGAGTCCCTCACCCTTTGGGTTCGTTCTGTGCAATTGGCGCATTTTGAAAGGGAGATTGCTATCCTCAAGTCGGGGAAATCGAAATTGTCGGGAGCTGTATCTAAATTGAACCCCTTTTTGGACGAAACGGGTCTCTTGCGCGTTGGAGGGCGTCTCAAGAACGCCAACCTCCCTTACGGGGCTCGTCACCCCCTTTTGTTACCTAAGGACGGTCATTTGGTACGCTTGTTGGTAACTGACCGTCACCTTAAAAATCCGCATGCTGGTTGTAATGCCTTGTTGGCCATTTTGCAACGCGAGTTTTGGATTTTGTCTGCCCGAAGAATTATTCGGAGTGTAGTCTTTCGCTGCATCCCTTGCTATAAGCTCAAGGCTTCTACCATGCAGCCCTTGATGGGGGACTTACCGGCAGATCGCGTATCTGAAAGCAGGACGTTTGACGGTGTTGGCACGGACTTCGCTGGTCCTTTTTTGGTGAAAACGTCGACACTTCGAAACAGCAAGACTGTCAAGGCCTACTTGTGTGTTTTTGTTTGTCTTTCCACAAAGGCCGTACACTTAGAACTGGTCTCCTCGCTTACGACCGAGGCGTTTGTAGCCACATTTGACAGATTTGTATCCCGCAGAGGGCTGCCTTCCTTGATCCGTTCTGACTGCGGCACTAACTTCAAGGGCACTTATAATTATCTGAATGATGTTGTTAATTTTCTTGAAACCAACAAAGCTGATATAGGTGATAGGCTTGCCCGACGTGGGATAAATTGGTTGTTTTCCCCACCAAATTGCCCACACTGGGGTGGTATATTTGAGGCCGCCCTAAAATCGGCCAAAACACACTTACGCAGGACAATCGGTGAATCTGTCCTTACATTTGAGGAACTCGCAACTGTGTTTTGTAAGATTGAGGCCGTTTTGAACTCTCGGCCATTGTGCCCGATCTCCTCAGATCCGAATGATTTGGAGGCCCTTACGCCGGGCCATTTTTTCATTGGTCGCCCACTTGTCACCTTGCCTGAGTACCCCTATATTGATACGAGACCTGGTCGTCTCTCGCGTTTTGAATTGGTACGCCAGATTACTCAGAGCTTTTGGAAACGCTGGAACTTGGAATATTTGCACATACTCCAGCAACGCGTTAAGTGGACCGACAAGACCGATCCACCCAAGGTTGGTGACCTCGTTTTGATCAAGGAGGCTAACCTTCCGCCACTCAGATGGCGCAGGGGGCGCGTCCTTCATTTGGTAACGGGCTGATGGAGTTCCCCGATTTGCTGAGGTCTTGGTGGACGGTTCGATTCTGAGGAGAGCGGTTGCAACATTGTCACGTCTACCAACTGATTAGCGGACCGGTAGGCCGGTCCGGGGCGGGTGGATGTTTGAAATAGAATTAGTTTTTATTATAAGTCAAATCGATTAGATCGATTGAGTAACATTTTGTTTAGTCTATTGAAAATTTCTGACAATGGTCACACTGAACTGTCACTTCCGTGAAAAGTTTTGTGAACCGCTAACGTGCATCGTGGTCTGGAGAAGGACTTCGCCGAATTGTAAACTGGTATCCATTGATTCTCTTGTTATTTTGGCCAAAATTATAAGTTAATCTATAGGTCCACTTCAAGAACATCACCAGGAGCTATAAGGTAAAATCTTCTTATAACTACTTTATAATTTGTCATCGCTGAGAATCTCAGCAATATATGTCAGACATTTGATTACTTTAGGACAACTGGATGAATATAAATTAGCTTCCACTGTGCTTACAACCAATTCCCAGTAAGCCTACGGTAATTCTAGACACGTCGACTTACGTCGTTTCGATCGAAATTATCTACGTATTTTATATAAATATACATATGATAATATGGTCGTTATATTCGTCTGGGACCCAGAATACAAATTTTGTCAAAAATGTATACGAGTATGCTACATTTTGTTTTTAGCAGACTGCTACAGATAGCTTCAAATAGGCATTCAAATGTTATCATAGTTTCGTCTATTGCAAGTCCTTCAGTAGGTTCGTAAAAATATTTTAAGTTTTGTTGCAATATATCAAGTGAAAATCGCAGTTTGTGTAGTTCGTCGTATTGATACAAAAGCTAGCCCCAATCGTCATGGTGGTTACTGTAGCTAACCACCTTATGTTTTCATTCATAATACATAACAAACACCAAAAATAACGTACTTTTATTGAGAAACCATTAGAGTACATGATATTTTAGAGAACAAATCAAAAATAATATCATTATATTGAACTTCTAATTTATTTTGATTTTTTTCACTGGCGCAGTCAGAAACTCTTCTTGACCGACTTTTTAATTCAAAGTCCTTACGAAACGTAAGATTTGCAGTGTCATAGAAAACTAAATCGTGGTTGTTTAGGGTTTATATTATCATATAAGTTTAAAAGTAAGTCGATAGAGAGGCCCGTATTTTATATAAAAAATCCAAAAAATGTGGTTAGCAACACTAACCACCAAGACTGAAAGAGCTAGACCAGAAGCGTTTCATTACCTCACCTTAGAGACGTCCACTGCTGGACGTACGCCACGAGGCTCGTTTAAGGAGCATTCATTGCTTAGCCGTGTGTGCTTATTATTCGTACCGTAATAACTCCCGCAAGGTGGACTGACGATCTTGTTGGGATCGCGGGCAGCGGATGGATGCTTCAGGATCGGTCCATGTGTAGAGCCTTAGTGGAGGCCTATGTGCAGTGTACGTCTTTTGGCTGACATGATGATAAGAACTAAGTGAATGATTATCTCTTACCTCCAACACTAGCGCCATACGCGACGCCAAAAGTGCACAGCGAGTTGTTCGCTGTAGCTGCAACTTCGCCTGCGCACCGAGTGCCGTGGTGGTTCGAGTCGATCATATCGTAGCGCGGCTGCGGATCTGAATCGTGCGAATTCACGTCATATGATGCCATGGGATCCTAGTGAAAAAAAGAAGATGTAATTATAGTAAGGAATTACCCTAACCTAAAGACGCTTTTAAGATTATTTCATGGCATAGGAGGCAATCGACCAGATGGATCGCCTGATAGTAAGCTATTACTGCCACCCATGGACACCTGCAACTCCAGAAGAGTCACAAATATGTCAAGCACCTGGATGGAAAAACGAGCGGGATGAGGGAAAAGGAATAGGGTGATGAGACCTCCGGCAGTCTCCCTCACCGAACGAAACGCAACAGTATAAATACTGTGACTTTATAGACACGTCGATATTCTATGAGAGGGTAGTACTTCCACGGTCGAGCCAGCCCATTTATGCTGAAATCAGCAAGTCTCTGCTACCATCAAAAGGGTAACATAAAATTATTAGCATCTTTTGCGTGTTGTCGTCGATAGGCAAAATAGTAAGGTAGTTTGAGCCTCCAGGATTCATAACTGAGTTTGTGAAGTTGTCGATTTAACCCTTGAAACTTTTCTAAAACCATCCGATATTCCAATGTCAGTAAAAAATACAACAAAGAAGGTAACGTAAAATTCATATTATTCGTCTACTGTAATAACCTAGGAGGCTAATTAGTCTACAACGAAGAATACCTATCATCCTCACTATTAAATTATTAACCAAACCTTTCGATATAATATTCTAAACAGGCTTATTTTATTGAGTAAGTACGCTTTCTACACAAATAATTTGCATGGGGCCAATCAGGGCTTTTAGAGCTAGATCTATCCTATTACTTGGTTAATCTAGTTTTCATTTACTGGTCCTTAATATGCGAATAACGTAAAATAAGCCTCAACGTATGAAGGTAAATAATCAATGAAGAAACGTAGGTGGTTTGATATGATATTATGAATCCCGCGAACACACTGATCGTATGATGCGGTATACGAAAACATTTATGTTCGCAGTATCATTAAGTCCTTTATCCTCTTACGCTTGTCAGACTTCGCACGAGATTTTATCCTTTAATTATGTACGAAAACAATACGTGATGTGTGTTCGGTGGTAATCTTTAGAGATAGGGAGAGCCCTCGCTCGGTGAAACATAAATTGCTGTCATATAACCGCGACCCAATTACCCATTTTTCCGAACGCCACCAGTGAAATTAAAGCTACGGGAGAGATGAATCGTGTAATTTGAAACTCACTGCGCTTTTGTTCAGCTTGCAGATGTCACTCTACGCCCTTTTATCTTGAAAGCACGGATCCCCGCGTACCTATTACTTGTTCCCGTTGTGTTCATCGATGTTTTTCAAACACATTCATACAGACAATCTGCTGCTCTTGTTTCTAAGAAGATTCGAATGTAATGACAAAGGGAGATAATACCAAAGTACTGACGTCAGAAAACACGAGATAATTTTCGCAGATTTTTTTTCTCCGTGTTCCCTATGAGCAGACGTAATCTTAGCAAAAGTGGAATGTGGACCAATAGCCTCTATTTTGAAAAGCTGATAAAATTATTTATTATTATGCAAACTCATCATCATCGTCCTAGCGTTATCCCGGTTGCATCCAAGACTTACACGCCTCGGAGCCCGAGGTCCGCTTTATTATTATGCAAACTAGTATACTGATTTTATTTTATAGATTTTATGCATAGTATACCGATTTTCTTAATTCTCGACATCATCACCGGCCTAATTTAATAATCTGTCCCACTGTTAGGCACGGCCTCACGGGCCTCGTATCATAATCAGAAGGATAAACCCAAAGTCCACCACGCTGACCAAGTGCTTGGTATAATTTACATTTCGTTCGAGAACCATTCAGAACTCTAAGATATCTAGGTATTCTCATGCTGTTTTCCTTTAGTGTTTAGCAAATCCTGACTAAGAATTGAATACACACTTGACTTCGAAAAGTCAGTGGTGCGCGCCGTAGTTTTGAATTTAAAACACAGCACTGCATTCTGTTGCTCTCTCCAATATATCATATATAGCTGCATGACATGACTCTTGACATAAAACCGTATAACTTTAGGCATATTGATTGTTCAAATACTTACATAATTGGCAATTAAATCAGGGTGATCGGTCTCTAGGCCGTCGTCGAGGATGGTGACGACGACGCCGCGGCCCGTGATGCCTTCTCGCCACGCGGGGATCACGTTCATGTCTAAGCCTCCACCTCGGTTCTAAACAGAAAAATATATTATAAGTATACAGCTCTTATGACTACGCAATAAAGACATAGTGGCCCAGACGTGAAAGATAAAATATATTTCACTAGTGTAAACATTTGTTGTCATCAATTCTCACTGGTGCTGAACTTGACTACAGCAGTATCAAAAATGTGTGACAAATTCGTCAAAAAAATAAAAAAATCCAACCCCGGGTGTAAAAGATAATGCTCTGCTCAGATCAGGTACACGTGTTAATACACTTCTCAAGCGGTAGGTATACCTATAGATGTGTATCGGAACGGGTGCATGTAAAACATAAATATTCCGATGACCCTCTCACAGTGGAGAGCGATGTCAATCCATTTACTCAACTTCGATTTGCATCGCTGAAGGCTTTTTAATGTAAGAAATATACATTCGTAAAACGAATTTGTAACCGTAAAATGAAATCCCATAAAAACAATACTTGTCAAAAATAGGTACCAAGTCTCGCGACCGTAAAAAGTTGTGAGATCCTTGTAATACTAAGTCGGTTAATTAAAAATCTTTAATGTTTTAAATAAATAGATTGACTCGGCCATCGCATGGAAACACAGTATATCTCATAAGTAATACATATATAAATTAGAATGTTTACTTGTCTGACTTGGTATTTTTGACAAGTATTGTTTTTATGGCTTCTCATTTATTTTTGTAGATAGTCTTACTTTTGTCCTTTCCGGTACCTTCTACTTCTTGTACGCCAACAACGAATTTTCTTAATTAAAGCTCTAACTGCAAGTGTAATTTTGTAATCCTTTATATTCATATGGGATTACAAAGTTATTTATGCAGTTGATGTATCTCGAAAACTGGACCGAAATTGAAATATATTTTAGTTTTTTCTTGGTTCATACACTAAACACTAATTGTTTCCTAAATTTGAAGCTTCTATGTTTGCTAGAAGTGCCTTAGACTTTTGATGATCGGTCAGTGAGTGACAAAATTAAGAATTTTGACTCGTTATAATTCTTAAACTACTGGTTCAATTTGAATGAAATTTGAAATACACCATCTTTATACAATGCCTGCATGGTTACTAAACAATCAGGCTTCTAGTTTTATGCACAACGAAGTTATAGGGGGTCGAAAATGGCCTGAATTGCTTCGAGAAAAGGATGGTACGGCCGTGCCACTTTTTTGCTAGACTTGGTGGGGGCACTGCCGTGCCCCCAGATATCAACCGCTACAGCGATGCGCTGGAAATCGTAAAGATGGCACAAATTAATAGATATACTAAATTGCGTTTATATTATCCGCACTGACGTTAGGGGAATTCAAATGAAAATAACAACAAATTGATATATAATTACAACACTTTGCTATTATTCCATTTGTTTTCAGTTCTATTACATTTAAACTTTTGAAAAAGTTTTTATAATTATTGCATCTGTTTTGATACATAATTGTTAGAAAATATTGGTGCAATATTATTAATTATCAAAAACAAGGCCATTAACAACAATTAACGCTTTAAAATAATTCAAATATGGGTTAAAACAATTCTCTTGTTTATATTTACAGGCTGCGATTAAATTAATTTCTCCATTATAAATGGTTACGTCACCAAAATAATAGCCTGAAATTACCATTTTAGATTACTTTACCAAAACGCTTACATAACAATTATCCACAAAAAGCAAAAAGCAACAAAAAATTACAAAATATACAAACAAGCACGATAAAATAATGTATACGACTCTATTAAATATGAAACAATAATTAAAACGTAAAATGAAACATTTTGAAACCCATTACGATCAGGGTTTCACTAAAAAATACGGTGAGGTAATTTGTTGGTTGTAGAATAAAATTGAAATTTTTGGCTTTCAACCCGTCAATATTTAAGCAACAGCGCTATAAAGTTTGCCATAAGAAAACTAAACTTCCCTTTACGTTCTACCAACCGTTAACGGAAAAAAAATGAGTACTTTCATAAGTAACTTTTGTGCTTGTTGACAAAAATATTTGATTGGACTAAAATGTTACGACTAATGAGACTTCGAAAACAAATGAATTGTTCAAGAACTCAACCCGGTAACCAAATTTGTATTTTTATTTTATTCTAGAGATAAACAGAATTTAGTGGCTTTTTAAAAGTTATTGCAGGCTAATTAAAATTGTTTACTGTTTAACATTGAGTTTTTATGGTATGACTAGCTTTCGCCCGCGGCTTCGCCCGTATTAAATTTTAATAAAGTGTAGCCTTTGTACTTCCCTAGGTTTCAGACTATCCATATCAAATTTCATCACAAATGGATCTGCACATTAGCCGTGTAGCATACATAAAACAGATAATACTTAAAATTACTTTTGTTTTCATAGTCGTCAAACTTCAGGTAAAGATTAGTATGTAGGTATATTATTAAAGTTATTGAAGAGCTTATGTATATACTGAATAGAATAGCAGCTAAAATAAAAACTGAAAGCATTAACACCAAGGACATAATCAGACCGCCCCTCCGCCCCGCTGCGCTTAAGCGCGCCAACTCATAGTAAGCGCTTGCGCTTAGGTCAATTATATCTTGATAACTTTTAAACTATTAGTCCAAACAACTTACTGTAAAGACAAAGTTCATCTTCATTAAATACTGAAGGCAATAAATATATCAATTTTGAAAACAATTTGATAACTACTCTAGGATGAGCATTGTAAAAAACATATTTTTTTATGTTATACTGTTTTATTACAATAAAAATGATGTAGTTAGGTTATGTACCAAAAGCTAAAAAGTAATTCAGGAAGTCCTAGGTGCCAGATCGCACTAAACTTCACATCAATCTGGGTCAGACAAATATAAATCGTTGGGCAAGTGAAATTTCTATCATAATGTTTATTCTGGATACGCTACGCCCAAAATTAAAATAAATGTTTTTTTAGCTTATTTTATTTTCAAGTTTTTAGTTTTGTTATTAGTTGATACTTCTCATTCTATTTTCATAGTGAGCCCTTTTCTACCAATCAAACGCAAAAAAGTGTTTGCGGTAAATAGGTAATCCGCCATTTTGTGGCGGCGGCCATCTTGGATTTTTCATAGTGAGGTCTATTCTACCAATCAAGCCCTTTCATTTGATACCCATATTGAGGTACCTATTAGTAGCAAATATGTAATCAGCCATTTTGCTACGACAGCCATCTTGGATTTTTCGTAGTGAGCTTTATTCTACGAATCAAGCCCTTTCATTTGATACCTATATTGAGGTATTTCTGAAAAATAAGTAATCCGCCATTTTGTGGCGACAGCCATCTTGGATTTTTCATAGTGAGCCTATTCTACCAATCAAGCCCTTTCATTCGATACCCATATTGAGGTATTTGTGGCAAATATGTAATCCGCCATTTTGCGGCGGCGGCCATCTTGGATTTTTCATAGTGAGGTCTATTCTAGCAATCAAGTCCTTTCATTTGATACCCATATTGAGGTATTTGTGGAAAATATGTAATCAGCGATTTTGTGGCGGCAGCCATCTTGGATTTTTCATAGTGAGCCTATTCTACCAATCAAGCCCTTTCATTCGATACCCATATTGAGGTATTTGTGGCAAATATGTAATCCGCCATTTTGCGGCGGCGGCCATCTTGGATTTTTCATAGTGAGGTCTATTCTAGCAATCAAGTCCTTTCATTTGATACCCATATTGAGGTATTTGTGGAAAATATGTAATCAGCCATTTTGTGGCGGCAGCCATCGTGGATTTTTCATAGTGAGCCTATTCTACCAATCAAGTCCTTTCATTCGATACCCATATTGAGGTATTTGTGGCAAATATGTAATCCGCCATTTTGCGGCGGCGGCCATCTTGGATTTTTCATAGTGAGCTCTATTCTACTAATCAAGCCCTTTCATTTGATACCCGTATTGAGGTATTTGTGGAAAATAAGTAATCCGCCATTTTGCGGCGGCGGCCATCTTGGATTTTTCATAGTGAGGTCTATTCTACCAATCAAGTCCTTTCATTTGATACCCATATTGAGGTATTTGTGGAAAATATGTAATCAGCCATTTTGTGGCGGCAGCCATCTTGGATTTTTCATAGTGAGCCTATTCTACCAATCAAGCCCTTTCATTCGATACCCATATTGAGGTATTTGTGGCAAACATGTAATCCGCCATTTTGCGGCGGCGGCCATCTTGGATTTTTCATAGTGAGCTCTATTCTACGAATCAAGCCCTTTCATTTGATACCCGTCTTGAGGTATTTGTGGAAAATAAGTAATCCGCCATTTTGTGACGGCGGCCATCTTGAATTTTTCATAGTGAGCTTTTTATGATAAACAATTTCACCGTACATTATCTTCAAGTAACTTTAACGGTTTAGGCAACGCACGCGAAGACAGCTTTCAGAGCTCAGGTTTTTTGCCGACTTAGTTGATACTTTTTCTTATATTATGGCAACATTATACAAAATCTTTATAAATTGTAGCCTATGTGTTACGAGGGTCAAACTGAAAGTTCTTAGAACTGGCCACTTATAAACAATATAATAAAAAAAATATTCTAAAATTTGAAAATAGAACTCTTTGCCAATATTACTGAGTATATATTTCATTCATTTGTCATTTGTTTTACGATTTGGCGGCAAATTGAAAATTGTCTGTGTCACGTCAACATGAATTTAACACGAGAAAATTTTCGTGCAATGATTTTTTATGACTTTCGATGTCATTTAAGTCAACAAGAAAGTTATGATAGACTACGATTGGCCTTTCACGATGAAGCCCCATCTCGTGCGATTGTTTACAACTGGTTTAATGAGTTTAAACGTGGTCGCACTAATCTCACTGATGATGTACGTGAGGGACGGCCTTCTACGGCAACGACTGAAAATAACATCTGTGTTGTGCGGCGTATGATAGAGACTGACAAAAGAGTGACCTATCAGCAGATTCGGACAAGCTTAGGCATCGGTATGAGTCAAGTGCACAAAATCCTCCACGAACATTTAGCGGTCAGGAAGCTTTGCGCCCGGTGGATACCTCATAATTTGACTAAGGCTCAAAAACTCCATCGTGTGGATTGGTGCCGTAAAATGATTGAAAGATTTAACGGAGGTGACTCAAATGCTGTGTTCGACATACTAACAGGTGACGAAAGCTGGATTTACTGTTATGATCCTGAAACCAAAAGACAATCTGCTCAGTGGGTGTTTCCTTTCGAGGAGTTGCCAACCAAAGTGAAGAGAGATCGAAGTGCGGGAAAAAAAATGGTGGCCTCGTTCTTTGGAAGGATAGATCATTTCGCAACAATTGTGTTAGAGGATCAAAAAACAGTTTCTGCAGAATGGTACACTACCAATTGTTTGCCACTTGTCTTGGAAAAAGTTCGAGAGAAACGACCTCGCAGTAGGATCCTCCTTCACCACGACAACGCCTCGTCGCACACCGCCAAGCGAACGATCGACTATTTGGCGACATCAAACGTTGAATTACTGGGTCACCCGCCGTATAGCCCCGACCTCGCGCCTTGTGATTTTTATTTATTTCCAAAAATTAAAGAAAAACGTAAAGGAAAGCGGTTTATGAATGCTAAAGAAGCGGTGGCTGCGTATCGCGATGCCATTGAAGAGACCCCTAAGGACGAGTGGGCAAAGTGCTTTTCCCAGTGGTTCCATCGCATGCAGCGGTGTATTGACGTCAATGGACAATATTTTGAAAAGATATAATAAAACTAATAACTGGCTAATGTAATCAGTTTTTGATTTTCTAAGAACTTTCAGTTTGACCCTCGTATTCTGATGTATAAACTATATTACTGTAAAGTTTCATCCTAATCCGTTCAGTAGTTTTTGCGTGAAAGAGTAACAAACATCCATACATACATCTTCACAAACTTTCACATTTATAATATTAGTAGGACAATGAAACTACTAGTCCTTTCACTGACGTAGGGTCGGTCCCTCACTGAATAAATATTTGCGTGCTTCATACACGTTTGTTTTAAGTCTGGCACATCATGTATGCAACGTCACCCCATTATTTGAGGCAATGCCTTTAGGCAATATTACTAATTGAATCTGGCTTCTATTCTGGCTCTAACATTAGATTAGCTAAATTAGTCTACAGAAATATTACATAAACCTTTACTCTTTTCTTGCTTCACAATACTGTGTCTACATTACACCGTCAAAGTGTTGTTTTCAGTCTAACTAATAGATACAAAAATACCTATCTTTGTATCCATTGGCTAACTGTTTGCAAAGTCCCCCGTATAATTATTTATACCTATTGCGGGCGAATCTACTAAAATAAAAGTATTAGAAATCTACCTGTTACTTACTAATTGGCAACACTAATAACCAAGCGTTCACTCATAATTACGTCTGAGGCACCTTGACAACATTACGGTCGTAATTACTGTTCTATCAGAAGTTTCTCGGAAATGCAGTAAACCTCCGTAAGGAACTTAGCTCAAAGGTAAGTCAGATTGCATCTATGATTGATCTTCATTGATTTGGAAATAATATAATACATATTACTTATATATATCAAAATATATATCAAAATATATATAAGTAATATCGTAATATGTATTATAATCTGCCACCACCTATCAATTTGGATACCCTATCTGTATTTTTGGATAACGTAACTAGTATAATGAATTATGTAGATGATGTGATTATTCTTGGGGATTTCAATTTAGGATTCATTAACTGGACCCTAACCAATAACAGCACGCAAATGACACCTACCAATTACTGTTGTCCCTTGGGATATACACTCATTGATTTCATTTCTCTTAATAATCTTCACCAATATAATAATGTTAAAAATTGTAACGGTAACGTACTTGACTTGGTTCTAAGTAACAAGTCCGATATTAAAGTATCTCAGTCGAGTGACCTTATAAGTAAATTAGATTCATATCATCCAAACCTTCTCATTACCATCCCCATTTTTAATTATAGTACTTTAAAGCCCAAACCCCGAGCTGGATATAATTTTTATAAAGCAGATTATGATAACATTCTATCAGAATTGAAATCCGTAGACTGGAGTGTATCATTTGCCAATTGCAATGATGTTAATGAAATAGTTTCTGTATTTTATAGTGTTTTGCATGTCGTCGTTGACAAATATGTGCCTAAACATGTACGTAAAAAGCCACAATTTCCACCCTGGTTCTCTAGCGCATTAATAAAACTGTTACGTGAAAAAGAAAAATTAAGACAACGATATCGCAAATACAACAATCCTCGTGATCGTTTGAGCTTTGAATTACTTCGTAGTCGTTGTCATAAAATCTCACAGACCTGTTACAGAGAGTATAAACATAAAATTGAGGTTAGTATTCAGAAAAATTCTAGAATGTTTTGGTCCCATATAAAAAATAAACGTAATGGTTCATCAACGCTACCTACTAGCATGCACTTCAACGATTTAATTGCTAACACAGGTTCGGATATCGCAAACTTATTTGCTAGTCATTTTTCGTCCATCTTTGACAATACAGGGAAAGCTTGGTCGACAAGTATTGATAAAGCCAACATCTTAAATGGGATCGGTGAGGTACAATTTCTAGAGGAGAAAGTATTGAAGTCATTGAATAACCTTGATGTATCTAAGGGCCCTGGACCAGATGGAATTCCACCAATATTTATTAAAATGTGCAGCAAGACCCTCGCCGCTCCTCTATGTAGCATCTATAACAAATCACTTAAATACGGACAATTTCCTGAAGTTTGGAAACGGGCTAGGATTGTTCCAATCCTTAAAAAGGATGATCCTTCTGACGTCAAAAATTATCGCCCAATCTCTATACTTTCTTGTCTTGCAAAGATCTTCGAGTCCCTTTTATGTCCTATCATTACACATCATCTGGATCCAATAATATCTGTTCATCAACATGGTTTTAAGGCTGGTCGCAGCGTACAATCTAATCTGGCGGAATTTGTAAATTATGTATCACGCGCTCTGGACAAGGGACATGAGGTTGATGCAATCTACACCGACTTCAGTAGTGCATTCGACAAAGTCAATCACTCCCTGCTACTATCCAGATTGGAATCAGCTGGGGTACATGGATCGCTTCTGAGGTGGTTTGAATCTTACTTGGCTCGAAGGTCGTTGGTTGTTGCTGTGTGTGGATATGAATCCCTCCCTTATCATGCCACCTCAGGAGTACCCCAAGGATCGCATCTTGGCCCATGTTTATTCTCACTCTTCATCAATACTATTTCAGCTCAAATCCTGAATAGCAAATATTTACTTTTTGCTGATGATCTCAAATTGTTTAAGACTATCTCATCTAGCGAAGATGTTTCTCTTTTACAAAATGACTTAAATAGCATTCAAAATTGGTGCGATAACAACTGCATGTCCCTCAATGTTAGGAAATGTTGTCATATAAAATTCACAAGGAAGAAGCAACCTCAAATCTCTAACTACCAAATAAATGGTGTATCGCTTTCGAAAGTAAATGAAGTACGTGATCTCGGTGTCATAATGGATGAGAGGTTAAATTTTAAAAAGCATATTGATGAAGTGGTGAAAAAGTCAGCTCAAATGTTAGGGTTTATTAAACGTAATACAAAAGACTTCAAGTTCGTTCGGACCAAGATAATATTATACAACGCCCTAGTACGTAGCCGGCTGGAATATTGTGCTATTGCATGGAACCCACATTACTCTATCCATTCCCAACGAGTTGAAAATATTCAAAGATCGTTCACACGTCACATTGCTTATATGTCTCAAAATATATCTTCAAGAGCTCCATACCAGCATCGGCTTAGTTTTTATGAAATGGACTCCCTACGTGATAGAAGACTGATGCATGGTTTAATTTTCTTACACAAAGCATTGCATGGTAAAATAGATGGTAATTATTTGACTTCTAACATAACCATTAATGTACCCAGGAGACCTCCACGTAAGCCCATTTGCAACATTCTCACCGTACCCGTATCAAAAACAAACCTTGGCCTGAATGCACCTTTAAGTAGAATGTGTAGGGATTTGAATTCGTTCCTCAAGAATGTGTCAGATGCTGACGTGTTCCATGATAGTGAGAGTCAGTTCCGTATAAAAATATTGAAATCCCTTAAGAAACTGGCCGTAATTGAATGAGATTTTTTTTGTTGCATTTGTTTTTTCTTTTTTCTTTTGTATACATTTTTAACTGCTATTTTAATGTTCATTACTTGTTTTTTTGTTTAACGCATATTTTGCAGTTCATTTATGTAACAACATAATTTGTACAAACGTTGTTTAAAATGTGTTGTCTAAAATGTGAATGCTGTGTTAACTCGTAAGTGGCATGTATATCAGAACCTTAGATTTAAGATTATTACTGTAAATGTTTTATATACATGCTGTGAGTTTACCTAATAATAAATAAATAAATAAATAAATAAATATATAGGCAAGGAACCTATGCATTATATGAAAATCAATCAAGTTCAAGTTTTGAACTATGCATGAATATCGTTCTTTCGTTCGACACACAATATGTGTCAATTCACACATCCCAGACTAGAACTAGACAGTTCTATGCGTTTAGAACTGTCTAGTTCTAGTCTGGGATGTGCCTTAATCAGATTGCCAGGTTGCGTATTCTGAATACGCAACTTGGCAAACTGATTATTTATATACAGAGAATTATACGATAATAATAAAAAGGGCTGTAATTACTTTTTACATTCTGATGCTTTTTGGCTTATTCCCATCTAAAATGCTTTAAACACAGCGTAGATCATAATAGTATCCATAATCCATGAAACATAGAATTTGATTGAGTTTCAATAGTTTCAAAGTCCCACATCTACCTGAAAGAAAGTCCGCTAAGAACTTATATCAATTTGTTTCTGTAGATACAAGTCTATCGTTTAGATCTTAAGTAGTTGTTATAAGAAACTGTGGACGCTATGGGCTATGAAGTAGTTAATTCCGAGCATATAATCTGTTTGTACGTGAACTTCGAACAAAGTTCCGCCTTATAATTTCAGTATGGTAATTGGTTTCAGTATCGTAATGTTCCCTTCTCAGGTGCGTTTGATCTGTTTTTCTTCTTAAAGATTAACATAATTGGTGTATTACTTTATATTAGTTGTTTGTTTCGTGAAGAAATTATTTTGTTGGCAAAATCAGATTAAATATTAGTGCTGTTTACTTGCAAAGTTGATAGTTAAAGTCTATAAAAATGTACTCATCACCGTATACCTTACCGTATGCTTAAAATAATACCTATAATTTTTTTGGCATGGGAGAGATAAAACTACTTATATAGATTATTTCAGTTGCTTTGGCAAGTCTAGCGAAAAGTCCTTGAAAGCTTTATAGAACTATATTATTTTAAAAATAAACTGCACTTAATTCACTACGTACACACGGATATTGTTATTTGTATTAAACCAAAATAAAAGAAGTGACGCTTAAAGCGGCAATCCCGTTGACAAACAAAACGGAATGGACAGTACAGAATACTACAGATAAATGATAATATTTTTCCCTATGATTGAAGACTTCGTTCATACAAATAGCTGAACATTGAGCTCTTTTATACCTCTGTGTAAACTTTTACACAACATTCTCTCAACACAACTCTCCATCGTCGGTTGCGATATTTTCTGTTAGTGTAAAGGTCATTTAAAGGATTTTCAAATCGTCAAAGCGAGTTGAAGCTTACATAGCAACTACTTTCCATAGCCGCGAATGACAGCAGTATTAAATTATGACCATATTTAGCAAAGTATCAACAGGGAACATCTTTCTTAAGAGCTTAATGGTTTATCCCTTTATTCCCTTATCTAGAAGAGAGTATCAGGTATACTTACCAAGTACACTATGTAGGGCCACCAGCCGTATTCATGTGCTTAACTTATTCTTAGGCTTAATAGATATGGGTCAGAGCTCAGAAAGCGGTGAATGCTTGATCGATTTTGCACTATAGGCAAAGAGTTCAGCACAGTGGTTTAGCCGGTAGATGTCCAAGAGGATTCCTTCAAGTACAAAAAACCTTATGGCCAGTCTTACCACACTCTGATAAGTTCCTGTAAATTTTTCAGATAACTCATACAAATTTCGTCCAGTTGGGATTCTGACCAGGCTTTATCTGTCGGCAAAATCTAAAAGAATTCATCCGAAGGATATATCCTATCCAGAGGTGCTAAAACTGGTCCTTAACTTACTTTATTTCTTTCTTCTTAATCTAGTATAGCAAGTGTACTTACTAAATACCACATAGGTATGTGGCCACTTGGGATCATTGAGCGGGAACTTGGCATCAGCGGCTCTTGGCCGTCCCTTCACCCGTGACGGTTGGAGCTCGCGCTTTGAGTTGGCGTCGCGCTTCGACGCTGATGCGAAGTCTGATGTCGTTTCAGCTGGTGACAAATATTACTGTTAATACTTTGAAAAATTCGAGATTTGTAAGTACTAATATGTAAACTAGGACAACTCACACACGGTCATCTGATCACAACCTAAGCAGTGACTGTACTGTGGTGATCAGATAACTGATAGACATACTTATATACCTATTCCTAAATACATACATTTCTATCATTATCAGCCTGATATTTCGCCCGTATCCTGAAAATAATTACGCGAATGAGAGTCGTTACATAAACTCTAAAATTACTACCATAATAGGTAGTAATAACGAGAAACTTTGTTATGGAAGTTTGCTATGTTTCCACGTTAAAAACACTGAACGGATTATGATAAAACTTTTCATTATTATAACTTGTATATAAGTTTTTATTGCAATATCCGATACCAAGGTGGATGAAGTCACGTTTAGAATTTAGTATTAAGTTATCTGTATGTATGACATTCTTTCGTTACTGACTGACTGACAGACAAGCTACAGCCAAAACTATTGGACGCAGGAAATTTGCCGAAATTTGCCATGATGTGTATTCCTTGGGGACCGTAGATGTGCACTAAAGAGAAAAAAGTCCTGAAATTTCGAGGGCATCGGCAAAAATAGGCGGTCGTAGTATCCTCTGGTTTATATATAAAAGTTCATACACTAGACGCATAAAAGTGGACTGAAAGCCTGTAGGCATATATTTTTTAAATGTGTTCTAGGTACTAATTAAAACTTGAGTAAAGTTGTGAAAACTCAAAGGCTTTCATAGAAATGTATGATTAATATAGACTTTCAACTTTATTGATACAGATTATAGCCTAAATATAAGGTATATTTAGGTTATAATCTGTATCAATAAAGTTGAAAGTCAAGATATAATAATTTGCACACACTTCTATTAGACCTCAGAGGTTTAAGCTTGTATCAAAGATTTAAGAAAAAATAAACACTGTAATATTTTGATCAATAAAGTAAAAATAAATCTACAAACAAATGTTTTCCAAGGATTTGGATAACATATGTTTGGCATCTGTTTCAGACTAGCTTGACTGCGAACTACAATCCATATTATGATTTATTAGATTTTTGTGCTTTCTGTGTATCATTGAAGCATTCGTAAGTAAATACATTTTAACTTCTTTCCTACTTATCTGTACTCTTGTAAGTAAATAATTTAATATTATTATCGTAAGATAGGCTAGGTATAGAAAATGCTTTATTTACGCACTGTAGGTGCACCAACCTGTGGATTTTTGTGGTCCACAAATATAATATTATATATACATACATATATGAAGTTGATTCAAAGTTGCATAGTTACACGTGTTTTATGTATGGTATGTCAAATATTTCTTCTGTTTTAAGGAACCACAAATTGTGTGAAATAAAATATGATTTTAAACTGTACTTATTTCTTTTATTTTTGAATTTGCTTACGATAAAGGTGCACAAAAGGTGTTTTTTTAAAAATGCGCTTTCTAGACATATACAATACTACCTAGTTCGCCCAACATAATTTTAGTAGTTAAGCTGTTAATAGATTATCACTATAACAGCGCTGCAGCTTTAATATTTCACTTAAAAGATTCATAATAACTCCTCCGTCAATTTGTTCTACTTCATTACAATGATAATGTAAATGAAACCCTTTAAAGACGCCATGTAGCCCTAATTAAGCACACATAACAGGCAATTTTATATGTATTTACAAAGTTACACAATTCTACAAAAAGCTGGTCCTTCAGCTTATTTTTTACTTTCTTTGCTCTTCCGCAGTTTGGTGCGGTTTCAAATTTCTTCATCAAACGATGGACCGTGCACTTTACTTGAATTGAGAGCTTAATTTTAATAATAACCCAATTTCAATTCATAATGTAGCACTAAATTGATGGCAGAACAAATACGTAACCGCTTTTAAATTAACTTTGTTTATCATGAGGAAAAACAACGTTGCAAATTCACTTGAAAATAATAGCTTTTGTAGAGCAAAGTATGGTGGGCTTTATGTAAAGACGTTGATGTGGCAACTTTAATCAAAATGTTTGAGTATTTATGCTTTGTAATAAAATGGCTTTAGTGCTTTTTTTACATACTCAAGAGCTGTATTGTACGTAAAATTATACACATATTTTATAATGTTTTAAATCACGAAATAAATATTTGTTCACATCTAATGCATTGCTGTTTCATTGCATTAATTCGATTGATAATTTTTTTTGCGTCCCTTCTATTCGAAAAGTTTCGCTTTGTTCCTCTTTCAGCGGGAGCAAAATAGCTCTTTTCTGTTAAGAACTTTTTAGCGGGCGGCAAAGTGATTTGAATTTGGAACGAATATCATACATAGAAATCGAACGCAAATTGTATGAATAACTGGCTGGTACGTGTTGGCTGCACGGGCGTGGGGACCCGCGCTAACAAAAAAGGAAGCGCGCGAATTACGTCTCTGTACTCGTAAACAGTAGGTATATACTATTGAGTTTTGCAAAAATAATGAGTTCTGCGTCGAGTTATGAAAGCGAATGCTTTAACTCCTGAAACAATAACTACAGAAGCTAACAACGTCGTACAAAACTTATTACCCACGAACAGAAAATTATTTATTTTCTCATAGAAAGGGGATGAAAAGTAGAGTATATGACTTGAGAGCAAAATATTTTTCCCTCGGGCAATGTACTTTGAATCCATCGCTGGGCTCAGGATTCTACGTTAGAATCCTTCGCTTCGCTCGTGATTCAAAGTAGCGCCCTCGCCGTAAAAATACAATTTTGCTCCCTTGTCATACAATCTACTATACAATGTTTGATCTTGGCGTAAGTAATTTTTTTCTGCAGCTACAGCCTAGTGCCAGCTATTAAAATTCGAAATCAACTTTCAAATGAATTATATTTCATTTAAATAGAAGAAAAAACAATCTTGATGTCATACTTCATTATTTACTATACCTTAATTTAAGGTATCTTTATTACGTAAAACTAATAAATTATTAGAATAAAATCAAAACTAATCAGTAATGGTAATAGTTGAGTAACTACGGATAGAAAAGTAAGATAACCGATATTTGCAGATGCTTCTCAAGAGAGCACATACCTATTATTACAGCACTGAATGAATCACTATCAATATAAATTAACCACCCAGTTAGTTTTAGTTAATGTTTCAACAACAATATTACTAATATTTATAAAGCGGTTCTATTTGCGTAGGTAAATAAAATATCGATAAAACATCCGTTGTAACAATTAAAAAAAAAATCTGAATGACTAACATTCATGTCATTGACGTTTGCCTTGATTTTGAAACAAATCATGAGTCAGCATGCGACTGATGGAAATCTCTTAGCAATACGAGACAGAATCAATAAGTATAATTCGATCATATTGACTCGAAGATCGTTTTGACTTTCTATTGTAAACGAATAACACAAATAAAAAATAAAAGTTTAGCAAAAAAATAAAATGTTTAACATATCATTTCAACCAGACTTGTACCCATTTAATGCAATTACATCATACTGAGTTTCAAAAGCAACAATGCTTTTACAAATTAACTTTAAGACTACAACTGAAACACGCTTCACTATTAATTTAAAAGACTAGCTCGCCTTCTTCAATACAATTTATACCGTTATTCATATTTTAGTTTTTCTTGTTGCCTGTTAAATGAAAAAAGAACGTTGCGATAGGAACTATTTTTCTAGGTTTAAACTTCTTGTAATTTTCACAGCTTTAGGTAAAACGGTTACTTTTCTCAACATTTTAAATACGTTTGATAACTTACGTCTACGTAAAGAGAAATGTATGAATGACATATTTTTTGGAAGCTGTCGCCTCGTACGACAAGCACTTAAATTTTCATAATATACTCGTCTCTGCATTGCGGTATCGCACAGATATTATGTTATTTGATTTTTATTATGTAATTTCGGATAATACGCTATGATATTTTATGTGGAATAACCACTAGGTACGTACATAAATGGTTTATAGCATAATAATCGTTTTCCGCTTCGAGCGTAAAGATGTAAAATTTATCTACCAATTTAGCTCCATTCAATCTAGGAAAAGTACCAAAAATTTGTTTTGACGACAAACATTCAGCTTTATGTGATTATTCAATTAATTTTAAAGTGTCATTTTGCGGTGTGCTGGCTTTTTTCCGCCTCTCGGAGTTTCGCGGGACAGATACGCAGCTACTCCGAGAGGCCATAAATATTTTTGACTCTTGAGAATGGGCTTTCGACATAGAAACTCGCGAAAAATATTATATTAAAACAGAGATAAAAATTCTACTAAATTTGTTACGCTAAATCATACTTAGGTATAATTCTGGATAATATTTATTTAGATACTTACATGTGCTATTATAATAAAATAATGTTTTGAAGTCTACTTGAGATAAATGTACAAAAGTATAATTATTGGATAAAATATTAATTAATAATATTTGTAAGAATCGTGTTATCTTATCAGGATTCCTTTATCAATTTTGATGTACTAAATATTCTTACAACAACGTTCATAAATTGAAAAACGTTCTAAGAATATTTTGGTAACGAAATATTAATTTAAATCCAGACTTAAACGTTTTATAGAATAAACATTCTTACTAAAGGTTTTTTTATTTTATCTCTGAATCGAAATTAAAATAATTTTAACCGTCGAGACCAAATTAAAACCCAATTTTAACGTTAAATGAATTACCACTTAAGTAATTTAAAGTACTTTTTAATGTTTAATGTTCTCGTAAACAAGACAATAATTCTGTCAACAATCTAAATACAGAAGTTGTTGTGTTCAGTATTTAAACAAAAAATACACAAAAAATATACAGTGTGATCACAGTGGTGATCAGAGTTGCCTAGAAGGACTGGGAAAGGTTTGCAGATGGCAGTGGAAGCGTGATTGTATTCATCCATTCATTGTAGGCAAAGACAAAAGTCGAACATATATTTACTGTGATACACAGTGATGACAAGTAGGTACAACTTACCTGAGATCTTCAGTGATGTCAGGCTTAGAGCTAAATTAGACACACACACAGATCTAAAATTGACCAATATTAGCTGAATGTTATGTCTAAGTACTTAGCTATCAGGCTGCAAACGCGACGTCTTCAACACGAGGAACGTGGACGTCGACACCGGATTCACAAATTTTTTGCAAATGTTCAGTATTTCACAAATTTATTACAACCCTTGCTGGTCATGGATCAAAAGCGACAATTTATAAGATTTACAATACAATTAGTGAAGCTTCAACCATGTGCTTTTCAAAGGGCGATATTTCACGAGACGACAAAACGTGCTAACAAGGATTTTATCCGGAAACAAGAATGAGAATGATTTGACAGTTCATAGTGTGACCAGAGTCAAAAAATGACCATAGACAAAAAAATGATACCAAGTAATATTATCGATTCAACTTATCATAAAAAATATTTCTGTTTCAAACACAGTCGTTATTTTTCCGTAAAGTCAAAGCGATTCATTTTAAAACGGTCTTTACGGTTAACGAGACGGTGCGAAGCGTGGAGGATCTTCGCTAAGAGTCGCCTCTGGCCGCATGCCACCCCTGTTTATGAACTCACGTGGAAAATGGGATTTCATGCAGCCAACCCGATACAATATGCAGCGACCGAGCACTTGTCTTAGTTGAAAATTTAGTAACCATCCGGGCTTTTAACAAAGGGTTACGCTCATAAGCCACCGCTGCGACGCAAATTAAACCTATTGTATTTTAACACTATATTATGCGGGGTACCAGTAATTGAATAGTTAATATCCCCAATTTAGCCAAACAGTTGTAAGCTTAATAATAGCTTATAATAATAGAATAATTTACTCGTATTTACGCCGTATCATAATAATCGAACAGAATATGTAAAATGAAACACCTTCGACATATTGGCGGCTGGTATAACGAGCATGAAATTGCTTAAAACGTAAAAGGAAATTTCGTCGAAATTATTTAAAAGCTTTAGGCATATCTTGTGCCTTCAAAGTTTCTCATCTAAACGTAATTGGCAAAAACGAGTTTCCTATTGCCGTACAAGAATAAACGGTATTGGCTATTTATTTTCTTTGAGATAAGTAATGGAAAGATAACGTTTTTGTCTTGAGTTTTAATGGGGATAGCGAGGGACCTGTACACTTGTGTAAGTTGTTAGACTGTGTTGCTTAAGGCTACGTCTTGACCTGTACACAGTCACAGGGAAGCCACAAATGACACGTTCACGTTTCAGAGCATATTCATCCTTCAATCTTATCCAACTGTCACCAACTGGGACGCCTTTCCTTGCCGTTGCAGAGCTGTTTCAGTTTCAACTTTATTTAATATGGATCCATCAAATGGTTTTGTTCAGTATTCAAACACCTATATTTTTACTTCTTAGTCGTATGTTCGGTTGTTACTGAGGTAATAAAATTATTTATTCCGTTTATAATATACTTAATGATATTGTAAATTATTGTACGATTAGCTTAATAATTAAAGAAAATATGTACAGCAGATTAACGCTTTTACGTAAACCTTTTAGTAACTACTATAGTAGAATTGCGATTTTTGCCAAATCGGTGACAATCAACCTTCCTACTATCTACCAAACAATGAAAGTATAAACACAGCAATAAAGAAAACAGCAAAGCATTCGTCAAAAAACGTTCCCAGAATTACATTCTTCATTTCCGTCCCGCATTTTTTTTCAATCAAACCATTTTACAATCAATATTTTCATCCTTTTTTGTTGCCTTGCAATCGGTAGCGTACAGCCGCAGTCTGCTACTCATTCTGGTTTCATTTTTTGAACGAAAGCAATACAAAAGCAAAATGCGTATGCTAGCCGGCTGCCTATTCGTTTCATCAAGTAATTTTAATTGGTTTCGAATTGATTGCTAACTATGTTCACTGCACATTTTTGACAGTATTCTAAACTATAAAGTTAAGTAATTAATTTTCTACATGTACATGAAAAAAATAATTAGTAGTTAGTATTATATGTTAATAGTTACATGCCTTCTACCATAAGAGGGTAAACATTCACGCACCCTTAAAACATTAAACTACAATTTGGGGTGGCCGTGCAAAAAAAATATAACTACACACTTTAAAAATATATGAACCTACAAACTACATATTATTATAAGCTACTTACTAGAAGTGGCTTTTATGCAGATCTTTACAAACTTTTCTAGTTCTTAAAACATTCATTTTCGTTGTAAATAAAGTTATTTTCATGTACATACATACATGCTACTTAAATAGTTTCATAAAGTCAAATAGTCCAACTTACGAGCTGCTCTGAGCATAAAACTAGTAAGACCTCATTACTACAAACTAAAGCACTTACACCTCTCTGAAATTACTTATCGCAAGAAAATTTTAGGCTTTAAAACATTTTTAAAATTATAAACTACTTATACCTACTTAAAATTCAATGCAAGATTGTATTTTCTTAAAACAACATTGGAATATTATTAAAAATCTGCGAAAATGTGTTTAGATTGTTGTACTTTATGGCACATAAAAAAATCTTCTAACGATTTTAATAAATACATTTCTTGTATAAAGCGTGTATTCAGCAATTTTATTGCATTGAATTCTTGCCAAAACTCGTGCTAAATCTGGAAGTTATGAAAAGCGCTGTATGCGTTGTATACATATAGCTAATTGTAATCTGATCGATTTATTCCCATTCGACCTAAAATTGATTATTGGCCCATGTACGGCAATGCTTCGTTTACTTGATCACTTCCCCATCTACGCTTATGCTTTGTTTATAAAGTTTTATGTTTTAGCGTGTAAAATTATGTATGTACCTATGCACTGTTAAGGATGACTCGCAAAGAAAATACCTTCGCTAAAATTAATATATTGCCGTAAATTCGACTGAGAAGTACTTTTCTAAACGACTTTGGCAAAGTAATATGCCATAATCTTACAACCTCAACCTCAACAAATTGTTCATAAGTTTGGTTGGTAATACCAAACTTATGAACAATTTTTCTTCATTGGAGAAACCTCTATAGACAATTATAATAATAAACACTAAATGAAGATAAAACCAACCATCTTACTTAAAGCAACAACAACGCACAAAAGTAGACCGTTATAGTGACTTCTCAGTAGTACAAATACAGCGTCCCGTTGCCATAGCAACGTTGCGTACCTCCACCTTAAATGGACCTCTCCCTCGTAACAGTAAATATTCCAACCCTCCTGCAAGTTTTGAACGGTGCGCGTAAAATAAAAGGTGAGCCGAAGCGTTGTTAGTTATTAATGTTCGACAAAGGTACACCGGCAACAACTTTACTGTGTTGCCTCTACACCGTGTATTCCTTTATTTATGCCTTCTGGAATGTTCAAAGTTAGAACAGCGAGTTTTGAGGAGTCACCATCAGTCAGTTGCGTTGAAGCTGTTCATCAGGTAAAGGTTTATGGAACTGTTTCAAAGCTATTCTAAATATTGTTGGTAGCGATCACCTGTGCGATATGTACCTCAAATCTGTTTAAATCAAGTTAGCTTTGGCACTGGTCTTAATATATATTAAGACACTTGCTTATTATGGGTAAACGTAAGCATAATTTCTTCGCATAATAGTATATCTTATAAGGATTATAATAGTTAAATACAAAAGTGTATTAACTTTCATGATAATTATAATATTGACTAAAGTTTTGACTCAATCGAGTCAGCAAATGATTTGAATCCATTGTTGTTTATTGAATTCAGTATCTACCATTTTATTGATACAATAATATTTTATTAAAGGAGCGTCTTAAATAAAAGTTGAAATACAGTGAACGAAAAAGAGGATTAGGTCTTTGTCTCGAAAGAGCCAACTTGTCGGTAGTGAGTCGACAAAAGCACCAGATTTCGAGTTGTACAAATAGTGTATTTTAGTTTGTGTCGTGTTTGTTCAGTACATTTGCTGACCCTAAAGTAGTTTAAATATAGTTTGTCTTCTATATGAGAACGTTTTAAAAGCAATGACAATAATACAAAGAACAGTACAATTTTTATTTGATCTTTATAGCTAAGGCTTTATTTGTTTTGCTATTGAAAATCTACCAACTATCCTATTTATTACTTTTATCAAGAAGAAATGAAGTTTTCGCATCAAAATAAAACCATTCGATTGAGGTTGGATCATCGTATCAAGCGACAGGCCAACCATTATCGACAAGACCAATAGGCATCGTATAAAATATTTTTATAGTGCCCGGATAATCATAGGATAAATAATATCGAAATCGTTCAACATTTTTGGGGCAGAGGTACCAATAAATAATCTTGTAACCATTACGCTGTGACAACAAGACCTGCGATATTGAAGACAGGAAAACCCGCAGTGATTTCTCAAGTGCCTCGTTTTTTCTGATTTATATTTGGTGCGGATGTTCGAATAGTATCGCCATTTCTGTCGCGATGGACGAATAGCCAACAAATGTATTTTTATCCTACATCTATAATAGTATCGTCTGCTAGCTAATTATAGCTGTCCGGATGCCATGGAACATTTTAAAGTCTTCATTTAGCAGTATGCTGCGAATTTCGTTTTTCAGGTCAGCTAATAGTTCGACATATATTTTAATATAATATAATATTCTACCACATTCACACAACACCATCTAGTCCCAAACTAAGCAGAAGCTTGTTCTATGGGTACTAGATAATGGATAAACATACATATATATACTTTTTTTTTGTAAATACATACATATTATACATAGAAACACCCAGACCAAGACAAACATCCATGTAATGCACACAAATGTTTGACTTGAGCGGGAAGCGAACCTTCGGCGTAGCAGTCGCTTGCACTCCCGCGGCGCCAACCTTTAAGTGGACGTTCGTATTTTTGTCAGTACCAACCTCGAAAATAGTGGATCAATTGACAAAAATCAAGTCAAGCGTTAGGACGCTTTTATTTATTACCTACTTCGTAAACCTAGACAATATTTCTACTTTATGATGCCACTGTGAACAAAGCGAAATATTCTTATTTTATCTGCGATTGTTTAAAAAGGGATTTTATAAAAGTAATTGTGTAACGGATGCCAGGAATCGAACCTTTGCTAGTCCGCTACAGTGCGCTGGTGGTGTGTTGCTGAGGTGTGCCTACGACGATGCGTGTTCTTCTATGTGTGTGGACTGTATGGCTTCGATGTATTGGGGCTTCAAAAATAAAACATCTTCATAAGTTGAGAGCGATGCTGTTCAGGTGTTCGGTGCTTGATGGTTACAAGATGGTGGTTGGGACGCCAACAACTGGCCAAATACATGGTCGCTTAAGTACCTCGAAACTTTACCTTATCGACGACCATCGCACCGAACACGTGCACAGAGAATCTTTCGTTTATTTTTATTTCAAATACAGTACAAATGTTACGTATTATTCGTTTCTATTATACATATGTACATGTTCTATACATCGTTAGATAGGTCTCATTAAGTTCTATCTATCGGTATACAATACCTAGACCTAACTGCTAGCGTCACTAAGTTATTCCATAAAAACTCCCAAAAAATGCTGTCACACAAGGGCCCGCCCACTATATTTTCTATTGAAAAACTATTGTATACAAAATTTATATATATAATTTTGGTAGGCCGCTGTGTGCAACTATATGGGGCATCTATTAAAACAAACACCATGAAAATATCTTTATTCAATTCGAACCTATTACATGAAAACCTATGAATCATAAGAAAATTACAGAATTTCTTAAATAAATACTATCGTAAATAAACAAAATTTATGATAAACATACAAATGTTTGTTATTATGCTTATTTTAACTATATAAGGTAATAACTAGCAATAAGAAAGTATCTAGACATGATTTCAAGCCTATATGAAGCCAAAAACACTTATAAAACTATAAAACGAATATGTAAACAAACAGCTGTTTTATGAAGTATTCGTTCTTATCTGTTACAACTGATAACACTATTTACGATCGATATCTAGGTCTCTACAGTTAGCACAAGTTTAAGACTAATGTTCATGTATTACATAGTTGTTTATATTAACGATCTAACTATTTACACTATTCTAGCTATTTTTTAACGTTTTGACACGTCCGGGAACGGAACCCGGTGTACCGCACGATTAGATAACACTGATTTTATACGATTTTCACTCGCGGTTTCGAATACACTATTCACTGTCATAGTTTTTAATGTCTGTCGCGAACAATTGCGAAGGTAGCAAACATTTAAAAATAATTTCAAGAAAAGTTTCAGGAAGAGACTTTCGCAGTAGGCCGTAATCATCACAAATTAAACTGAATAGATTACATCGTGCGGAGATTTAAATCTTTCTGCTACGGAAATTTCACAATTTTGATTATTATTTTACTTGAAAATGTTGCCACGCTTTCGAAAATCTTTTATTACGCTCTGTTGCCGACTTTGGTTCGGATTCGATCCATCACTGTGTCGCTGTTTAAAAATAATAGCAATACCAGCCGACCTCACACTCAATAAATCTATCGATTTGTTCAATCGACCGTAGACACAACAAAACAGTTTAATTAGACTGTCTGTCGAACTATATCGGTACCACGAGAACAATAAAAAAACGAAGCAGTACTCAGTACCCGTGCTCGGTAAGGTATGAATATAGCTTTTTAATTTGAAATGCTCTTCCTATTTAAACATACGGACAACCGGTAACAAAAGACTGATTCAGCGTTAAAAGGTAACTGTAATATTTTCTGTATAATATCGTTGAATCAAGGAGCTTGTGTGTGTAACAAGGCATTTTAACTTTCCATTCGCGACATTTGCACCTTTATGCTATAAATAATGTATCTCGCTTCTTGTCAGTGTGTTATTTTAAAATAAAGTCCATATTATAGTAGATGCTAGGTATATTTTGGATACTGTAATTAGATAAACCCAACTTTCAGACCTGTTAAATTGAATTCCATTGGGGCTATTTGCAGAATAATTAGATTTTTGTACCGTTTCATCAAAAGAAAATCAGAGTCCTATAAATACAAACAACACCAAACAAGCTTAGGAGTCTTCAAAACGCATGCGTATTTTATATTGAGCTTTATTTAAAACTTGTCAACCAAAAATAGACGCACTTGAACCGTCCATTTCAATGGTTACTTTACTATTCATGAAAGTATGCTATCGTAATAATTTTAATTAGGAGAAGCTTGGGGAACAGATTCTATTATTTAATATTAGTGCCATGGTGTGTAGTTGTATTTATAATAGGTATTATAACGAGACACAGCAGGTGGTTTGCGTGCATTAACGACGAGGCTTTGCATATTGCTCCAAGACAGTATCGTATATTCTTTATCATAAACATAAATATTCAGCCTTGTGATAAAGACTGTGTTATGGACAGATGCAATTGTGAAAATACTAACGCAGAAATCATCAGCTTTTTCTGCATTTAACGCCTTCGCTTTGAAGTCTGGGTGCCGATTTCTAGTCTTTCTAGATTTAATAGAATATTAGCTTTTCAAACGCTGTCTGCCTTCCGTAAGCGCCAGTGAAACGAAAGCGTTCTTCTTTTATTAAAATATTTGTCGCAGCAATGACATTCAAGGAAAAATATATTAAACGGGGTAGAGATTTACGTCATATTTATGCAAATAATAATATACCTATAAGTAGATGAATGAAGATTCATATAGTATGCATACAAGTCATCATATTTTAATCTAAGCGAGATTCATTGTTTAAATGTTTATCGATTTGACAGAAAAAAAACTAACCAAATTCTTGTAACGGTATAATCATTTTTCTTATATTTACTTTATTTCATTCATTATTTCTTAAGAAACTGCACAATAGAAGTTTTGCAATAAAATGTGATCGAATTATTTACTCTCCTGGGTGCATTCGAAGCGGAGCCGATGCACAATATTGATGTAAAAGTGGTGTCCGCTGGGATTTTCAATTGATACGTAAAGTTTAGCTGGTGAGAATATAGTGGACAATATTTAGTTTGGTTTTATTTTTCATGTAACTGCACTTCACACCAGTTGTAGCATGTATTATTATAAATATAGTTATGCTTTTTGATAAAATATGAATTATGAATCATTCTTATAGTCAATGAACCCCACAAACGGAAGCCTAAAAACGTGATCGTTGGAGTGCCTTCAAATATGAAAGAGACGGAAGTTTTCACGTGCCTGTACCACCAGAACTTAGCGGAGAAACTTCAAAGCTGCAACCTAGAGACCTTTCTCAATGAAATCAAGCTGAGTCATAAATCGGGCCGTAAAGATGCTGAGACCTGTAACTACGTAATAGAAGTATCTGCAGCCATTCGCACTGATAATCCAAGACAGGATCTTTATAAATTGGTCATCTTGCCCGGTGAAGGATTTCACCCTAGTTACTCGCTGTTATAAGTGTCAGCAGTATGGTCATGCGGCTAAGTCTTGCAGAGAGTCTCAATATACATGCGGTCATTGCGGCAACCAAGGACACACTATAAAGGACTGCACTAGGAAATCTGAAGACCCAAAATGCGCGACCTGCTTACACTTCAAGAAGCCCAGCAACCACAACACCGGTTCTAATGACTGCCCAGCAAGAACAATGGCGGAAAAGAGGTACATAAACTCCGTGGATTATGAAGGCGCCTAGGAGCGACGTAATATCGTATTTTCGACCTTTTCTCTACTTTTTTTTTCATATTTATTATTTAATTTTAAGACTTGATATTTCATTTTGTGATTCACCTAACACACCTCATTAGAATATTGACCTACTAACATCAAACATCTAGTTTAATAAAATGCACACATGAGTTATTTACGTCATACTAAATAATAAAGGTTTAATTAACATTGACATCATTTACGATTATGCTGACCCACAGCTTTATAAGTTACGTTCGTGAATTCTCTAAAATGCTCGTCAGGCAATTATATCGTATATTACATGATCAGCTTAATTATATATATGTAGCTATTAATTATTAACTAAGTTTTATATTGACCACTGTCTTTTGTTAAATACGTAATATTATTGTTGTATTGTAAAATACAAATCTCAAATTTGTAAAGAGAGACCCAACCGCCTGTGATACAGTTTCTTACTAGTACAGGGGTATGGTGTTCTTTCCAATCAATTGATAATCCACAGCATTTATACTATTATTATATTAGAAAATTTTTGTTTGTATTTTATGCTCTCTGTATTACTGTGAATAAAAATTTATTATTATTATTCACACACATCTTTAATATATTCTCATAATAAATAAGTACATTTTTAAATATATCAATTATAAAAATACATTTAAAAATATAAAAATCATTATGGGGACCCACCAGTATCGGGAACAGGGTCCAAGCTACTGGTGGTTAGGGCTCCAGAGACAGGAACCGCCTCACTATGCGTGCCGTGTCCAAAAGTACCGCCTTCTGTATCAGACCCTTGACCCAAGGATCCAACGCGAGCCTCTTAAGATGGTGGTCGAGGCTCTTGGCTATAAGACCATTCACTGTGACGATTATCGGCACAATAATTGCTGAATCGACATCCCACATGTCGACAATCTCGTGCGCCAAGTCCAGATATTTAATCTGCTTATCTTTCTCAGCCTTCACGAGATTCTCGTCATGAGGGATGGCGACATCAACAATTATTGCGCGGCGCTCTGATCGATCTACCACCACAATATCAGGTTTGTTGGCTACAACAGTCCTGTCTGTGATGATAGATCGATCCCAGTACAATGTGATATTACCACTTTCCAGAATAGGTTCCGCCACATACCTGTAGTACGGCACCTCAACATCTACAAGCCTGTATTTCAGAGCAAGTTGCTGGTGAATGATCCTGGCTACTTGGTTATGCCTGTGCAAGTACTCGCCGTTAGCAAGACGCGAACAGCCGGAAACTATATGTCTGAGGGATTCACCAGGCTGGTGAGACGCACGACAAATGTCCGTGGTGCCATCCCTCAGAATATATTTCCGGTAGTTATTCGTCTTGATAACTTCATCAGCAATTGCACAAACAAACCCTTCGGTTTCCCCAAAAAGGTCACCGAAGCGTAGCCAGTTCACCGAGGCTAAAAAGTCTACATCTGGCCCATGCAGGGTCCGGTAGAACCTGCCGTGAAGCTCCTTGCTCTGCCATACAAGCCTGCGATCATCAGTGCTAAGTACTACAGGTCTGCGCCAGCTGTCCTTAGAAAGACTGAGCGGGGTAAACCCGGCGTCCACTGCTACAACATCGCGATGCACATCCACGTTCGCGTTGAGAAAATAATCTCTGAGGTTGCATACCTCGCGGTTGTGCAGGGATTTGACATTTAGAAAGCCACGACCCCCACACTTCCGCGGAATATACAACCTCATTACGGATGAGCGTGGATGATGCATCCGGTGTGCCGTCAGCAGTGTTATTATTATTATTATATTATTCTGAAATTAAATCTATCAGTCATGTGCAATAGACTCAATTATTATCACAACACACATAAGCTATT